>CM031595.1:143409193-143416693 GCA_018398815.1 Conus ventricosus | reverse complement strand
TCCCCGCCCACCCCCTGCTTGCTTTCTCCTTATCCACTATCGTTTCCTTTCCCCCTACCTCTTCCCCATCTCCTTCCGCGTTATTGCCTCTGCTCCCTTCCCCTCGAATTCTTCCTATTTCCCCCTTCTCGTTTCTCCCCCCCCCCCTCCCTCCTATGTTTTCCTTACCATTTTCCGGTTCCCCCTAAACAGTAAAGACGTTTGTGATACATGCACAGGATTACTCAGGTGGTGAGACAAGACCACCGGATGACGTCAAGTTTGCCTGTCCGTTTGACGTCATCACAACATCAAACGGGTGCCGTACGAACTCAAGCAACGAAGCACACTTGCAGACAATCGATAAATCAAAGCTTAGTGTTTTAAGAGCTCGATTACCAGATATTCCGACGCGCAGAAGAAAATTCAGAGTACAAATGCCACGTGTAACTAAACAAAAGACCTACGTACACATCTTACCTCTCTTTCCTTCTGTTAATACCAAGGACAGTTTGGTCACAGAAAATATTGAGAACCCGCAGACGCAACAAAGAACATTTATATACAACCCTGTTTAAATTCCAATAAATGAGCTTCAGTGTTTTGACGGACACAAACACAAAACCCATTTACAAACACAAACGCTTGATCGACACACCATTGCCTGTTTGACGATGTCTGACAGCCCATCAGAAATGGGGCGTATAGATCTCTATAGGGACCTGCTGAGGTCAAGGCAAAATTTCAGGTTGAACTCCGGTTTCCGCCATTTTGTTTGGTACTATATGTTCTATAATTCGATCATTGTTTTTCGTACTGGGGGGGGTGGGGTGAGGTGGTCAGTTTAGCTGAATATTGCTTGTCGCCAGATCAAAATAAAATTCATTTGATTTCCTTTAATAATAGGCAATGAATAAAAGTAATACAGAGCGTTTATTTCGCAAGAACACGCATGAAAAAGCACACACACAGACACAGACACACAGACACAGACACACATACACACTGTCAACCTCGGGGTATGTCAGTGGAGGAAGGACTAGCGCACAGCCCAAACACACTCACAGCTTGCTTACAATCTCATTCATATATCATGCATTCGTCAAATCAAACCACTAGTAAAGTCTATAACTTTACTACACATAATCATGGAAAGAAACATCAATGCGCATGGAGTCAACAAAATAAAACATTCTCTCTTTTCTTGAACTTCACAAAACCATTTGTCTAAATCATCATAACTAACCCGGGTATAAATAGATTTTTCACTTTACCTGGCCAGGTGATCTTAAGCTATTCACGAATCACTGTCTTTCCTTTTCTTCTTTTTTTTTCTTTTCTTTTCACTGTCAATTTCACAAACACCAGTCACGACACAACTGCTGGCACTGGTCAGGTTGGACCGCTGGCACTGGTCAGGTTGGACTGCTGGCACTGGTCAGGTTAGACCGCTGGCGTTGGTCAGGTTGGACTGCTGATGAAAGTGGCGCTGCCATGTATGAGGTCGAACCCCGGTTCAGATTGAACAGTGACTATCAGACATCGATCTGTTCTCCTTTCTTTCTTCCTGCATTAACGCATTGCACTCTCTCTCTCTCTCTTCTAGTCTGCTCTATCAAATGGACATGGTTGCTTTTCTTTTCTTTTTCTTTTCTTTTTTTTTTCTCTTCATCAGTTAGCAACTCTCTCTCTCTCTCAACATCTCTCCTTAGTCCTTCCTCTGCAGACTCTATCTGGTGCTAATGCTTCAACTCGGTTCTCTTCACTCCTCCTCTCATCTCTCTGCTTTCCTGTAGGCGAGAGCCTACTCCCAGAACCTCTCCCTCTCTCTCCGTTCTTCGTTCTCCCCCCTGGTTCTCCTCTTTCTTCTCTCTCCTCACTTTTTTTTAAATTCTCATCCAATGTGTCAAAGGGTGAGTACCATTGGTCAGTATTTTTCCCGCCTTATACTGAGGTTACCTCCCCTCTCATTCCATTGGACGTTCAAATCGTCAAAGTCACATCTACTGGCCTTGCTCTCTGTGGTGGTCAATGGGTCATTTAATTAATTAGCTTGATTTTACCCCCACCACACAATACCTTCCCCCTTCCTACTTCAACCTGCGACGTCTGACTTAACTGTCGGCGCTGGTCTTGTAAATTAGCTGATCAGTCTGACCCAGACGCTACGATCCGTCTGGCCAGACCTATTGAGACGTCTGTCCAGCCACTTAGTCTGTCTGCTGGACAGTGCTGTCTCCGTGAGGACTAAAAATAGCCTCTTCGCTGTGCCTAATTGGCTGACGCGACACCGAAGTCGTCTGCCTGGAGACCAGAATGTTTGAGTTTGGACTTATGTCCGATTGAACTGGCTGGCGACTGACCACGAATTCGGTTTTTCTATTTTTGTCCGTGACACACACACAAACACACGCACACACACACAAACACACACACACAGAGACGCGCGCGCACACACACACGCACACACACACACACACACACACACACACACACACACACACACACACACACACACACACACACATACCACGTGATGCATTCCATTACATCAGGACGTGATAATATATGCATGCTTGATTCCACAGCCAAGTATACGTATGTTTACCATATTATTTTGTTTCCACATTTCAGTTTCGTTTGAGTCTTTAAAAAAGAAAAAGAAAAAGAAGAAGAAACGAAAACAAAAACAAAAAAACCCAACAACAACAAACTAAAACACATAATCCTACACTGAACAGAAAATTAATACGCATTTATAAATGAGAATGCATATTGAATTTATCATCACGTGCATGCGCTGGTATAGTCCAGGCGACATAATGGAACGGCCATTAAACACACATGTAGCAAACAAACAAACAAACAAAAAACGCGAAGTAGAAAGAAGCAACCAAAACCATGTCAGCTGTTTAAAGTGGAAAAGGCCGTAACGAACTAAGATGTATCCCAAAGTAGGATTTAAAAGGGAAAAAAAAATTAAAGAAAGTCACTGACACGTAAAATTGAAGTAGCTAGACGTAGCTGCAGTATAGGGTGGGAAGAAGCTGTAATGATAAGAATTTGCGCGAAATAGGGAGAAGCAGTAAAACAGGTATAAAATTTGCACAAATCAGGAAAATAGTTAAAAAAAAAAAAAAAATGATAAGAAGTTGCACGAAGTAGGAAGAAGTAATCAGCACAGGAAGAGAAAGGACAAAGTTGAAAGAAGCACTGAAAAGTTGAAAAAAAAGTCTAAAATATTAGAAAAAGTAGATCAAAACAGAAAAAGCAGGAGGAAATAGCACAAAATTGGGAGAAATAGTTAGAAAAGAAAGAAAGAAAAACAAATAAAAAAAAACGTAAAAAAAACCTTGCATAAAGCAGGAAAAAGGTAAGAACAGGCTTTTATAGCAGCAAGAAGTGAGATGAAATAGCAAAAACAGAGGAAAATAGTAGAAACGGGTAAGTATGAAAAAAAAGCACAAAGCAATAAAACGCAGGAAGAAATGAAACAAAATAGTATGAAGTAGCACAAACAGATGAAAAAAAAGTGGAAGAAGTTCTCAAAAGTAGGCAGAAATACAACAAAGCTGTGAAAAGTATGAATAGATACATTGTAGTCATCTCTACCATCTCTCCACCCTAACCCCCCCCCCAACCCCCAACACACACACACACACACACACACACACACACACACACCACACACACACACACAACACACACACACACACCACACACACACACACACACACACACACACACACACACACACACACCACACACACACACACCACACACCACACACCACACACACACGCACACACACACACACATACACACACATACACACACACACACACACACACACACACACACACACACACACACACACACACACACACAACACACAACACACACGCACACACACGGAATATAGTTATTTGCGATCTTTTGTTTTCAGTCAGACACAGGTTGCAGTCGATCAGACAAGCAGCCTACCAGCTGAAAAAAATTCTATGTTCATGTACTTTCTATCGCATCTCTTGTGGTATAGAAGATAATAATTCTGGATAAACGGTTGTCACCAGGAATTAAGAAACAAACAAACAAACAAAATCAGTGACAAATCGCATTGTTGAAAGTTGTAGACCAATACTCATATGCATCAGTCAAGAACGTATTTCATCTGCAAGTACGGTTAATTAACAACAACAACAACAACAACAACAACAACAACAACTTTTTAATTCAACGAGCCTGGGTAAACTCATCTGGCATTTCTTTGAAGAACAATGAAACAAATTACACGGATTAAACATTCATGACACTTACATATTTCCCTTTTCCTTTGGTTTGATCTAGAATGTGACTTGAAAACATTTTGCCCAGAACGTACTGGTTGGCTTGAGGTCAGAGATGTTCAATATGATTGATGTTCTTTGTGGCCCAGTCAGCAACAGGGGTTCATGTCGCGGCATAGCATCATCAAAATCTATTCTGTGTGCATCTGTTTAAAAAAAAAAAAGAAAAAAAAAAAAAGAAAAGAAAAACCGACAGAGACGATTGAAAGATGCGTTTGGTTGCATTGCTGTGCGGTGTTGCACAATGTCATGTTTGCGATGATTCAGAGACGATCTTTTTTAGTCCCTACTTCATTTGTTCACAGCAGCTAATTTTGCAAAAAGGAACGTGAATTAAAGACGAAAATGATTATGCCATCTGAAAGGAAGGCAGTGGCTGCTTAACCACAGGAAAGAGAAGTTATAATTCACTGACGGAAAGAACCTCAACGAATAAAACAATAGAAGATAATCAGACTGACGAATTATTCATCGACCTTCTTTTAGCCAATAGATGATCTCCTCTTACCAATGGCCACGCAGTCACTGTCAAACTGAAAAGAAACCAGGTCCACTTACCTTCCGTGTCTCCAGGCGGCAGACTTGTAAGCGCAGCTGCTTATGCTCAAAACACCACCTGAATGCCAGAGAAAACTGTAGCTACGGCAGATGGTACCTGAATGCCGGAGAAAACTGTAGGTACGGCAGATGGTACCTGAATGCCGGAGAAAACTGTAGGTACGGCAGATGGTACCTGAATGCCGGAAAAACTGTAGGTACGACAGATGGTACCTGAATGCCAGAGAAAACTGTAGGTACGGCAGATGGTACATGAATGCCAGAGAAAACTGTAGGTACGGCAGGAGATGGTACCTGAATGCCAGAGAAAACTGTAGGTACGGCAGGAGATAGTACCTGAATGCCGGAGAAAACTGTAGGTACGGCAGGAGATGGTACCTGAATGCCAGAGAAAACTGCAGGTACGGCAAGAGATGGGTGCTGCTGGCACACACAAACCATCATTACCACGATGAAGAAAAACAAAGTCTCATAACGACTCATAAGTGATTATTTTTCCAAAATGGATCGCCAGCTAGACGGAAATCAGCAATTCACGAATTACGTATAAAAAAACGAACCTTTAAGTTAAAAAAACAACTTTCCTTTTTTAATTTTTTTTATTATAACCTATGCAATACAGGCCAGATAAAATTGAGTCTGAAAATAGAGTATATTACGATCTTATCAGCCACCAATTATTTTTTTTTTCTTGTTTTTCTTTTCTGCGTACGCAGGCTGATGCCTCTGCGGACACTCCCTGTATACACAGACAAGGATTAATCCCATCTACCCAACAAAAGGAGTGGAGCTTTGTGTGTATGACAGTTTTTTTTATCCCGCCATTAAGGCAGCCATACTTCAACTTCGGGGAACACCAATCGTCAGAAAGTTTACAGATTTTGGCGAAGCAGATGGCCCAGTAAAAGATAGAGATGGAAAAAATAAAGACGAAGGTTAAACAACCTACTCTCTGATTTAGTGTCTTCCAGAAAACAACAACAACAACAAAAAAGAACAATCCATATCATCTTCAATACACACAAGATAAATGTAGTCCCCAGGAGCTAGAGGTAAAAAAGGAAATTTTTTTTCTTTTCTTTTTTTCTTTACCTTTTTTTTTCTTTTTTAATGGCTTCGTAGCTACGGGAAAGAAGAGATAATTTATTGACGGAAAGAAGCTCAACGAATAACTCAGAACCTTCTTTCCATCAACTGATTATCTTCTCTTATTTTATTCATCAGCTTCTGTCTATGAGTAGATTATCTTCTCCTTCCTGTGGTTACCCAGCCATTGCTTTTTCTTTCTATTTTTCTTGTTTGTATTTGACCCAAGCAGCTAGAACAGTAACGTCTTCGGATTGGTACACGAAGCGGTGTAAATTCCCACCCTCAAAGTATGATAAAATGTTAAAGTCTCAAACGAATGATTCTGTTCTGTTTTGATTTTATTTCCACCCAAACAGTGACATTTCCACATTTATTTAAACCAGGGGTAGAGGGGTCTTTATATCATGTTGAGATAACTGGTTCCCTGAGTAATGTTTGCTTTGACTTTATCAAATTATCGTTATTACTCTTTTACCGTTTGGCTTATCATCGGGGTGTTCTTTTCATTTCAGTTATTATCACGGGTTCATGATGATAGTGTATAGGGCTGACAATAATATGTAAAGTTTTTTTTTAAAGTTCGTGATATTGTTCCACATACAAAGATGACACAAGTGTTTACATAGATCTACATGCTACACATTAATGTGTCCATCAGTATTAAGGAGAGAGAGAGAGAGAGAGAGAGAGAGAGAGAGAGAAGAGAGAGAGAATTACCGATTTGTCGAACACTTTTGAAACCTAAGTGCAGTGAAGCAGCATAAGTTGTTTGGATATCTTTAAGTCACAGTGCAGTCAGTCATGCTGTGCCTTTCCTTTCTTCAGTTACATCATGCAAGGTGTACACGCAGAGTCGGAACGAGCAGCGTGGGTGCAATACCACTGAGATGGCACAGAGGTTTGGACAGAATTGAAAAAAAAAAAGAGAAAGAAAAACAAGTGTACACATAGTTCTGTTCCTCTAATCGAGTCTGGCATTATCTATATTTGCAGTATCTTCATTAAATAGTCGTCTCCTGTGATATTCAAGTTTTGCCTCTCTTGCATTGAAAATTAAACCATTTTTCGGCAAAACAAATGTCTTCTAATGTGTTTTAATGCCCTCTCATTAAAAAAAAAAAACCCAAAAAAAACAACCCATGTGGTCATTAGTACCTCGGATAACAAATCTCGGTCAAATTCCGCTTCACTGCGCTTGTTACTTTTAATTAATTTCTGTGACGAATTAAGGAAAGAACGTTGGATGTGTACTGTTTATTATTGTGAGAGAAAGAAAACCCAGTCTTTTATCAATTGCACGACAAGTAATTGCCTCACGTCTAGACATCAGTGCTGATTTGGAAAGAATTATGAATGAAGGCAAAAAAAAAAAAAAAAAAAAATCCCATTTCCCTCACAAACTTTGCAATACAATTTTTAAAAAATGGTCCATGCTTTGTATCAATTTTACTCCTTTCTCTGGTTGAATAAGTTCACAATACAGAGAGGGTTCAACTTGCAGATCTTGAGTTGAGGTTGTACTGTCTTT
>CM031595.1:143394193-143404193 GCA_018398815.1 Conus ventricosus | reverse complement strand
ACACACACACACACACACTAGCAGATCATAAGAACGATGTCGAATATCTTCCATATTATTTACCGTATTTTCATTGCAAATAATGAACAAAGCAGTCAAATGCTGCACCCATGGTGACATGATGACCTGCACCTACCTTCCAGCTGAGGCGGCTTCCCACATGCCTGTTCCCCGAGCACAGACGCTGGCACGAGGCACACAGAGTCAACAAGGAAACGAATCGTTGGGACAACCGCTTCAGTCTGATAGATATCGCTTCACTGATTCCTCTGCTTTCGGCCATGATACTGTTTGTCTTGTCCGCCATGTCCGGATAGGAAGCAAACTGGCTCGACATCTGGAATCCCCATCTTGACAGAAAGAGCCTGCCAACCTTCAGCCTTTCTCTCGCCTCCCCCCCCCCCCCCCCCCCCCGCGTTCTCTTTCTCTCCGCACGCGCGCAACAAACCTAGCAGCATGCAATTTTGTTCAACTGGAAGTATTCATTACATCCAAAATATTTTTGAGAAACTATAAAACATCTCTCTCTCTCTCTCTCTCTCTCTCTCTCTCTCTCTCTCTCTCTCTCTCTTATTTCACAGGTTTCGATACGAATCTTATCATTTTACTTTCACAAGCTTAATTCACTAGACAGTAGCCCACAACATCAATTAACAAGGAAAATCATCAACAAATTAAACAAAGAATAAATGAAAGGCAACCATCACAATGTTCAATATATGGATCACTGACACTTGCTAGTTGGGGGCTGGGTGGTGGTGGTGGTTAGGGTGGGAGGGATTGACAACGCCAAACCTCAACAAAACATTCTTCAGTACTGTACTAAATCAAAACCCACGGTACCCTGTCGGTCACATCCAATACAGACAGCTGCAGAGTTACCTATGTAGACAGGTCTGTCGCACATACACACATACACATCGACCCCGCATCTTCCCCCAGCTGCCATGCCAGTGTGCAGTGCGTCAACCCACGATGCATTCAATGAAGTTTCTAGGGGGCCCCAAGATGGCAACCACGGTTGAGGGTTAAAAAAAAAAAGAAAAAGAACGCCACAAACTCCGAGTCGTTCAGACCTTTCTTATTACCCGCACACCCGCACTGTGGACCGGAAGGTCTTTTTTTGCGGGAGGACGGCCATTTCCGCCATGCACGTCCATTTCAATTTGAGAATAACGAAGAGATTAATCAACGCTGCCATTTGCTTTACGTCTTTCTTAATGCCTCAGGTAAAGACGGTGGTCTGATCTTTGCGGTGCTCTTCAGCGCTGAAGAAAGGGAAAGAGGATGAACTGTCGTGCTGAAGAAACCCAATAATTCTGGAAGCAGGGGGATTTAATTTGCGGCGGTACCCTCTCTCCCCCACCACCACCCTCCCCCCCATCCTCCACTCTTCCTGCTCCCCTTCCATCCTACCTCCCCCCAACCCCCCCCCCCCCCCCCCCCCTCACCCCCCCCCCCCCCCCCCCTGTGGCCGCCAGCAAAGTGAAGGAGATAGCCTATTTCACGGCGCGAAACGCAGCTGCTAAACTGTCCCAATGAAATTTGGCCGCATCAAGTGTGCTTGAAGGGCCGCTTATTGTGATGGTAATGTATCAAAGGGGGGACGGATCGCACGAGCATGGCCACAGCAGGCACCTGTCTTGTCCCCGCCTCCTGGCCGCGCCCGCCCCGCTTCCTCCACCGCCCGCCATCAGAAAGTAATTATCATCGTATTGAGAGAACCGATAAGCTGCCAGCTTAATTAGCCGGCCCATCTTACTGGTGTGCAAATACACTGTCGTTTCAATCTGCCGACTGCATTGGGAAAGATCGACAGGAAGAAGATGGGGGGTGGGAGAGGAGGCGAGGGAAGTTGGGGAGATGGGGAGGGGGGGGGGGGGCAGAAGGACATGTCTCCTCGATCCCCTCTAAGACTCTTAGAAGGGGGGAGCAGGGGTTGAGAGGGGAGGAGGGGAAGGGGAGGGGAAGAAAACCCGTGGTGAGCAGAGAGCAAGCAAGCAAGCAGGCAGGCAGGGGAAGTCATCCCCGTCGATCTTTCTTAGGCCATCAGCTCCAGATAGAATTGAATTCGGACCAGATCCTTTTGTCATTGGCTGTCATTTGCGTACGAAGCGTGTTTTCCGCGGGAAATGATATTTTCTTATTTAAGCGTCTCAACGAGCTAACACATATGTCTCCGGCCGGGCGAGCAGAGCGAGCGGTGGGCTGCATTGAGTGGCGGGGGGGAGCTATTCAGCGGCCGGCAATGGCGGTGATTAGGTGAAGAGCCGGGGAGGGCAGGCCGCAGAATAGACGCCTGTTGGAGACTCGTTAAAGGCGGGAGGCTAAGCCTGCCTTTACCCTGACTTCATTTGCGCACTGTAATTTGCCCGCCGATGAAATTTGCCCCAACACTTGAGGTAATTTTACTGAATCAGCGAACTAATTTAGTCGAAAAATATTTTGTCAATTAGGTATTGTCGGTTTGTGGGGATGATTTTCCGCGCGGCGGACGCGGGTCTGATGTGTTTACACTCGACTTGGACGAGTAAATAGAGGAGCCCTGATAGAGCGGCTTCTGGCCTGATCTCTGCCGTTGGCGTCTAATGAGAGTATTAAGCTTCTTGCCCGTCCTCTTTCCCGGCCTTCCCTCTCTACCTGCCTCCCCTCGCCCCATTTTCCGCGCGCGGTGCCGATGAGGACGTGCCTCGTTGTGAATTGGGTTTGGGGTCCAATTTGCCTGACCTGATCCCCCGCCTGGGCTGGCCTCGGTTCCCCCGCTCTGCCTGGCTTTGCTGCTGTTCGGCTAGCGCACTCTTCCGTCGAGAAGGAAGGAAAGGAGCGAGAGGAGAGGAAAACTTTCCGCCAACTTCCGGAACTCGACGGTCGTATGTTGTCACTATGACAAAGGCAGTTTAGAAGAACCCCCCCCCCCCTCCCCCCCCACCCCCAAAAAACAACAACAAAAAAAACACACCAAAAAACAACAACACACACACATGCACACACAGACAAAAAAAAAAAAAAAAAAAAAAAACAAGTCCAGCTCCCCATCACAACCACCACCACCCCCCCCCCCCCCAAAAAAAAAAGGAAAAAAAAAATAAAAAAAACTATATGTGCACACGTTTAGAAAAAGCACGTGTACGCATGCGTTTTATACTATAATACATATATACATACACACATCTATCTTTTATGTATCTATTTGTATGGAAGTCGATGCATATGTGTATGTATAACCTGCTCTCATCTGAATTCCTATGATCTTCATAATTCGTGATGTTGGCTTCACTTTCATCTGGATCTGCTGATCAGCTTCCCCCAGCGTTGGACCACTGGGATCCCACGTTCATTGGACCACTGGGATCCCACGTTCATTGGACCACTGGGATCCCACGTTCATTGGACCACTGGGATCCCACGTTCATTGGACCACTGGGATCCCACGTTCATTGGACCACTGGGATCCCACGTTCATTGGACCACTGGGATCCCACGTTCATTGGACCACTGGGATCCCACGTTCATTGGACCACTGGGATCCCACGTTCGTTGGACCACTGGGATCCCACGTTCGTTGGACCACTGGGATCCCACGTTCGTTGGACCACTGGGATCCCACGTTCGTTGGACCACTGGGATCCCACGTTCATTGGACCACTGGGATCCCACGTTCATGTGGACCACTGGGATCCCACGTTCGTTGGACCACTGGGATCCCACGTTCATTGGACCACTGGGATCCCACGTTCATTGGACCACTGGGATCCCACGTTCATTGGACCACTGGGATCCCAAGTTCATTGGACCACTGGGATCCCACGTTCATTGGACCACTGGGATCCCAAGTTCATGGACCACTGGGATCCCACGTTCATTGGACCACTGGGATCCCACGTTCATTGGACCACTGGGATCCCAAGTTCATTCGTCCACTGGGATCCCACGTTCATTGGACCACTGGGATACCAAGTTCATTCGTCCACTGGGATCCCAAGTTCATTCGTCCACTGGGATCCCAAGTTCATTCGTCCACTGGGATCCCAAGTTCATTCGTCCACTGGGATCCCAAGTTCAATCGCAACACGTTTTGTAAGCCGCCTTTCTACAGAATACATTGTCGTAATGCGACGATGTTTGTTGGTCAATCTAATGTTTCCACATTGGTAGACGATCTGACAGCACGTGGGCAGAATATGTAGCGCCTATTCACCACACTGTTTCTTGTTCGCAACATTCATCACACCTGACGCTGAAGATGATAAGCAGATATCATTACAACGTTAACACCTTTTGTAAACATTTCGAGAAACAATTTTGGTACAAATGGGACAACTTCCGACCATATTTCCTGTTCATTTATTCATTTACTGAAAAAAAAACATGGCAAGTACAACCGACGGAAGAATACTACCAATTTTGTTTCCACAGCATTGCGAGATCACACCTTACAGCTTAACCTATGTACACCACTCGTGGCCATACGATTTCATACATCCGTACCGATTGTGAAATTTAGACCTGGGTACCGGTTCGGAAATCCAAACCGGTTTTGAAAAAAAGGTTCGTCTTGTCAGTATTGATCGGTTTTTCAAACTGGTATTTGCACGCTAATTCATGCAACATCCCTGGGGTAACTCCTACACGGGTTTCACACACACACACACACACACACACACACACACACACACACACACACACACACACATGCACGCACGCACGCACGCACGCACGCACGCACGCACGACACATGTGCGCGTCTTACAAGTATTCGTAGCAAAAGAGATGTTAGCAACTTCACTTCCAGTCCAAGAGAGCGAAAAGTGTGTGTGGTGTGTGTATGTGTGTGTGTGTGTGTGTGTGTGTGTGTGTGTTGTGTGTGTGTGTGAGAGAGAGAGAGAGAGAGGAGAGAGAGAGAGCGAGGAGGAGAGAGAGAGGTGTGTGTGTGTGTGTGTGTGCTAACGTTTCTTCTGTTGAGAATAGCCAAGTCCAGTCAGAGGAGATGGCATAAACAAGGTCCGTTGCTGTCTTTTCATCATCAGTGGACAGACTGGCAGGTCCGTTTTACGTGTAAGGAAGCCGTGGACCTCCCGGTCACAGGAGGAAGCTGCTTTGTGAGGTCAAGGCCTGAAGGAAGGAAGGGGTGACGGTGACAGGGTGGGGTGTGTGAACTGGTTGGTGGTTGGTGATTGGTGGCAAGTGAACAATACGCTGACAATACTGTCCTGGTCAAATTTTCCTCTGAATCACGTCGTCAAAAAAAGAAAAGAAAAAAAAAAGAAAAGAGAAAAAAAGTCGGAACAGTTTCACGGAGTTGTTATCTAACTTCTTGCTTTCATTTAGACTTGGTAGCAAATTTCTGGGCTTTGCAAATGCAGCTATGTAAGGGGAAATTGTTAACAGTCCAAACCTTGAAGCACTGAAACGTTACACATTATTTGAATTGCAACTAGTTCTACAATGTTGAGAAACACGAATGGTATTCAAACATAAAATTGACCTTGTATCTCATTTTCTAAACACTATAGTTCAGTTTGGGATTGGATTATTGTGTTGTAGTTCGGAAACATAAGAGCAAAAGCAGAATTATAAGGCCCCTGGACAAATGGAACAAACAAGTTACAGACACAACACGTTTCGACCTACGGGTCTTCTATAAACGGGACAAATAACATTCAAAACAGTGGGGGAAAAAAGGAACGAACAGTCACCAGTCTTTTCGATCTCTGTGCAAAACGTGGTCTTGGGTAAAAAAAAAAAAAAATTATAGAATGGAACTAAAGAGAAGCGGGAAGAGGTTGAATGAGAGAAAACAACAGCAACAACAACGGTAATTGCTAGAAACAACAACAATGATAGTAATGATAATAACAATAATGATGATGATAAAAATGATGATAGCGGTACGACGACAACAGCAAGAAGGACAACAACAACAACAATGATATTGATCGTGATAATAAAGAAACTAATAACAATAATGATAATAATAATATTGATGATAATAATGATAATAATGTTGACAACAAGTGTAATGGTGATGATGATGACAGAAAAAGAATATTAGTTACAGTGATACCAATAACAGTGCTATATAAACGACACGAAAGAGAAAAAACAAAGTAAAAGAAGTATACGCATTTGTAAAGAAAGTGAGAACGAGGAGAGAGGATGAACAGAAATTAAGTAAAGGGTCAACTTATAAAGAAAGCGTGGATAATAAAGGAAGGACGAGAGAAGACCTCAACATCTATAAAATACATATGAAGTAAATAACGAGTAGTATGGCAGTGTCTCCGAAGAGAAACATTTGCGGGCTGGTGCTGTGGGGGTGGATAAATATGTTATTTCTGGGTGTTGATGCCAAGTGGGCGATGAGTCCCCAGTTTGGCCATGAGGTGGACTCACTGCATTGTGAGCTAAGAATTGACACTCTGTGACTGCCAGAACGACAGGACTTTGACATACTTGATCTGTGTTGAGGATGGTTAAGATACAGAGCGACGGGTTGAGTCGGTGATGACGGATGTGGACCAAGTGTTCAGAAATGTGCAGGCAGAATTCAGGATATGGAATGCTGTGCTTTGTGGATAGGTGGTAGAAAACGTATAGTCCAGGTTCGAAAGCGAATCCGTTGGTTTGTAGAAAACAGAGTTTCTGAGCAGTCCATCTTTGAGGAAGATGTGCAGGCAGTTCACGGACTGAAATGGTGTATAAGAATTTGGCGGATTTGGTGAAAGGTCTGGACAGAGTTGAAAAGCCTAAGGAGGTAGGTCTGGATAAAGTTGAAACACTTAAGGAGGTAGGTCTGGATAAAGCTGAAAAGCCTAAGGACGTAGGTCTGGATAAAGTTGAAAAGCCTAAGGAGGTAGGTCTGGATAAAGCTGAAAAGCCTAAGGAGGTAGGTCTGGATAAAGTTGAAAAGCCTAAGGAGGTAGGTCTGGATAAAGCTGAAAAGCCTAAGGAGGTAGGTGTGGATAAAGCTGAAAAGCCTAAGGAGGTCTTGCTCTGGCATAGATGTAGCTATCAGCACGTCACCAATGTAAGTTTTGTAAAGCTTTAGAGTCGGGCTGTGTAAGGCAGTGTCCCCTTTGGGTTTCTATGATGACAAAAGTGATTTGCCAGAAAGTATGATCCTTAAACTCTGTGGCGCTGATGGCAAGTTTCTTCTGAACCGTTTTAACGTTAGATTCCAGTTTCAGAAATTGCACGCAGTGTATGACAGTTGTACCGTTTATCTTTTAATATCCACCAGATGCTCTGTCGTGGCTTCTTCCTGGCGCTGGGAGTGCGCATGAACCGGGCGGATTAGGGAATCCAGTGCAAAGCGACAGGAATGACAGGAATGGAAACAGCGCTAATCCTTCATTCCATCAACACAGTAGGCCGAACCTGGCGACCACTTTAACGAGCAGATGTTTGGTGTGTGTGTGTGTGTGTGTGTGTGTGTGTGTGTGTGTGTGTGGTGTGTGTGTGTGTGTGTGTGTGCGGGGAGGGGGGGGGGGGTTCTACATGAAAACGTCCGCCAAGTAAGTTATGTTTTCACCGGCCTACGTTTGTGTTGTGTGCGTGTATTCTGTCAGTCAGCAAGATTAAGCAAAAACTATTGGACCCATTTTCAACAATATTGGGGGAAAATACAGGGATGCTCAAAGACGAATTTATTATAGTTTGGTACGGATCCGGATCAAACAATGGATCTGAGAACCGTTCAATAACATTATTACACTTGTGATCACGCAAAACATACAAAACCAATGGTGGACAGACGGAGTGTGGGCCGCGGACCAACCGAAACCATCAAGGCGCGGATCTACGGTGGGAATTTGGATCGAATTGCAGATCCAACATCTGTTCAGCAAGATTATTACAAGTTTTTTTTCTTGGAATGTGAACTCTGGGAAGTTACTGGTACGAATTGATAATTCTCTTAGGAAATATTATATATATAATATATATATATATATATATATATATATATATAATATATATATATATATATATATATAATATGTTATGAGATGGAAGGCTAACAGATGTTGCTCCCCAAGGGGTTGAGCACCATCAGATTTTTTAAGGACACTTTATATATATATATATATACATATATATATATATATATATATATATATATATATATATATATAAGAGAGAGAGAGAGAGAGAGAGAGTATCAAAACATCGTAGTGTTGTATACGTTGACCTGTCGCAATTGTATATCCAACTGAAAGAATACGTGGGAAATAACTCTTTCAGTCCCTTGACGGTAAGGACAGATACAGGATCCCTTCGGCGTTGGTGAGGACTGCACACTTGTGTGCCCTTCTATTTGTTTCTTTGTTTTGTTTTTATTTGTTTCTTTGTTTTTGTAGTACAAGAATCCCGTAACAGTCAAAACCTCTGATAGCCCTGAGCCGCATTCAATACAGTTTCAATTCTACCAAGGGACATCACTGTGTGCGGATTTGGCTCAAACTCATATATCTCGCTGCATGAAACGACATTCCCTCAAGATCCCCTCAATAAGTAAGTCGGACAGCCACTATAACCATGAGTTCTTCAATGCATGATCATTATTCTCGTATTCTTCTGTTCATTCATTATTCAATTTCAGTCCCTCTCCACATTGTTTTCCATGGCCTAGCAAATGCGATTTAGTGCATATGGGACTCGTTCGTGCGCAGCAATGGCTCCTTAACAAGGAAGATACTGAAATCCTGGGTCATGCCGCTGTTCCCCAGGTTCTTTGTTCCCCAGTCTCTTATATTCCCCAGTCCCGGTGTTCCCCTCAAGAAAAAATCGAAATTCAGTCCTAAGTTCCCATGTCGTTGTTCCCCACCCTGTGGCGATCCCGTTGTTCCCCATTCCCGCAAATCCCCAGGCCCGCTGTTCCCCAAGTTTTTGCCGTTGGTGCATTGAAATCTGTTTGGGGAACAGCGCTAACTGGGAACAGAGAACCTGGGAACACCGTACGGGAACAGCGGCACGCTTTTTCGGTCGGGGAACATTGACACTGGGGAACAGAGACACGGGAACAGCGCTACTGGGGAACATAGAACCCGGGGAACACCGGCACGCTCCCGAAATCCTTCCTTCTTTCCTTTCTTAAGCAGTAGTTTTCAGTGGTGGGGATCATGACCGTAATGGCATCGAGCAAATGGTCTGCGGGGATGAAGAAGTGTCATGTCAACACGTTCAATGAGAAAGAAGACCGACGAATCGCAGTAGGCCATGTTCGGAGATCTGCAGGTGAAATAGTTTGTGGTAGAGCTCGCGTTCAGCGAGAGTGACCCCGCCGTTTTCATTGAACAGATAGATGCAGCTGACAGGAACGCCCAAAGCAGTTTTGCCGCATTAGCCGGCCTTAAGCAGTTCAATCAGAGAAAATGTCAAAACACAGGTGCGCCCGTTATGCATACAGTCGATATCCCAATCATTATCCAGGCTTGCACTTCAGATCAAATATTTGTCTTTCAAGATCTAGTTGCTTCACACACACACACACACACACACACAAGTGAGTGAGAAAAAGTACCTCTGTTTGCAATGGACAGACAGGCGTTATCTTCCACTGAATTTTTCAGAGAACAGATCTATTGTAAAACTGATATACTGCACGAGCTGAATCTTCACACAAGTTTTTGTAGCAAAAACGGCCCTCGAGTTCTGATCAAATGAACGAATAATTAGGTGGAAGGTAGTCGGGTGTAAAAAAAAAAGGGTGAGGGAAGGAGGCAATGGAGGAGGGGGTGGGGTGGGGGTGAGGGGTGGGGACGAGGGAGCTCGGAGCGGTTACGGGAAGTGATTGGGAGTAAAAAGGGCGAGGGTTGACAGATGGCTGCTCGTGAAAAGACCCAGCGACGTTACACTCAGAAAGATATCAAAGATAACATTTTGGATAACGGTTCGGCGTGTGTCAAAGACGCACGACGTGGCCTGTCTCACAGCTCTGATGCCGAAGACTTTCCACAGACCTTAGACCACCAGACCTCGTCATTTTGCCTTGCCATGATTG
>CM031595.1:143369193-143389193 GCA_018398815.1 Conus ventricosus | reverse complement strand
TTTGCGCATGAAAGATTGTTGTGCTTAAAAAAAAGTTAATATGGTTTTACATTTTACCTTATAAAAAAGATAAATTCCCAGATTTCCATGTTCCCTTGTATTTAAATGCGCGCCTGTGCATGTGTTGAATACCAAAGAAGCGCAAGACTGAAGAATGAGAACAACTGGTTTTGCCGGCCATAAATTTTGTTTAATGCCGATAGAATCAAATTGTCGTTTTCTCATTTCGTTTCTTTTTGATTTTGTTGTTGCTGCTGTTTTAATGACCTGGTTATACCCTTCCTCCCTCCCTCCTCTCTCTCTCTCTCTCTCTCTCTCTCTCTCTCTCTCTCTCTCTCTCACACACATTCTCCATGAATATACATGTTGCCATTCACACAGATGCCCTCCTCCAACATTTGCTTTTTTTTTTTTTTTTTTTTTTTTTTTTTTTTTTTTTTTACTGTCTTGCATCCCCACTACCAATGCCCTCCACCCTAAAACATATGCCTTATTATGTCCATTATCACAATCACGCGTCTATTTTGTCCTCGTAGAACTGAAGCAACGAGAACAAAAGCAGCAGCAGCAGCAACAACAACAACAACAACAACAGAGTCAAACACTGACGTGAGAAAGATGCATGTCTGTGCAAACACGAGTTGATTTTACTTTGTGGACACATATGACAATCACTCGTAAAATTACTATCTCTCTTTCTCTCTCTTGCCACACACACACACACACACACACACACACACACACACACACCACACACACACGCTTGCACGCACGCAAAAGCACATCCTCACATAACCACATCCTCTCCACCCACCCTCCCACCCACACACACGCGCGCGCATGCGCGCGAGCGACTGTACACAATTCAAGCTATGGACCATGAATCCCGTCACATATATTTTGATTTTAACAATCAGATAACTATCTTGTGCATTCAGGCATCCGGTTGAGCTCCCTCTCTCTCTCTCTCTCTCTCTCTCTCTCTCTCTCAACACACACACACACACACACACACACACACACACACACACACACACACACACCTCTCTTGATGACTGCCTAAAATTCAAACGATAGATCAACGTCTGATCACAATCATGTATGTTACAGATAGCCAGCCTGTACATTTAGAACCCCGACTGAGCACGTGTACACACTGATGCTACAACCTTGTATATTCTGTAAATCTCAATGTCCATACAATAACCATCACAAGGGCATGAGAACGAAAGTTACAATAAATAAAGCAAAATACGAAACATTTTTAGTAAAATTCACAGCAAAACACTCGCCCCCCCCCCCCCCTCCAAAAAAAAAAAAACAAGCAAAAAAACCAACAACAACAACAACAAGAAAACAAAACAACAACAACAAAAACAAAAACCAACCAAAAACAAAAAAGCATCCACAAAATCATCAAAACCTTTCAGTCAAAACGATTTAATGAACAAACTGAATAATCGAACAGCTGAATAAGATGCAGCTATTATTACGCGAAATGGAATAAAGAGAATGGCACACAGTTCATTTTGATTTTTGTTTCTTGTCAGCTTGTCAATTTATCATGTCACATTTCTTTAACACCCAATCAACAAGTCCCGGTATCTCTAACGTTTCCAACAAAATTGCACTGGCGTTGATAAATTGTTTAAAGCGCAAGAGCGTCATCTGCTAAATTGGATACGCAGAAGGCTGACGAAAAGATTTGTCATTCGTTGACACTTTTCCTGGAAACGCCGCTGAATGGAAATGTTTGTGTGACGTTCATTATTTCTTACTAATGACATCATGTTCATAATTGACAGTCCCGTTTTCTGGTTCTTACTTTAAAGTGACTGCGGAATCTATAGATAACGCACAAATAAACTCCTCTAGCAAAGCAGGAATACACGCACACTCATAATATATAAACATCACACAACACACGCACACACACACACACGCTTGCTTGCTTGCTTGCACACTTCACTAAAAGAATTATGACAAGTATTGCGTACAGTTGACACAGAGAAACATCAAAATCGTAGAATCAATTGAACCTTCTTTTTTCTTTGTAAAATAAATGTACGTTCGCTTAGTGTATGGAAACATATTCTACATTGAAATGAATATCTCATGCAATACAAAGCATACCTTGCACCTGCTCTAAAAGAACATAATAATCTACAAGCTGATTAAAGAAACACCTCATGTAACACACACACACACACACACACACACAAACACACACACACATCTGATGACGGTCAAAACAACGGTCACAGACCATGACGTAAATGATGTCACAGAGAGTGTCCACCTTCTTACCACGAACATTATGACGTTCTGAAACATAATCGGATTACGTCAGTGGAGTGGAATGTGTCACAGTTTCCAAAAGCAACAACACAGTGTTCTGAAAGCACACTTTTGTTACATGACGCAATGTACATACTTGGACAAGCGGTTTACGACATCATCGTATGATGAACTTATGATGAACCGACCGAGCTGAGATCAGGGTCTGTACAATGGGAATGCAATTAGCCAGTTTTCTTGAAGAGCAATTTTGTCACCCCCACCCACCCCCTCAAAAAAAAAAAAGACCTACCAAGACTGGACATCCACCACATAAAATCAAACCATCAAAGCAGTAGCCCCCAGCTATTTTGCCAGTGAGCGCATCTGTCAAAGTTCACTACAATCGAGAGAGGCGTTGTTATGTAGAGGTCATCTACGATTTTTACAACACAGCCGCACAAACACCATTGCACCAGTATATGTATCCACAAGCTCGGGACAGTCAGCGTTTATGGCGTCATCCTACGGGAAGGACACTGACGTCATCTCACACGTCAGAGGAGGAGCCGTGACGCTGCTGGTCCGTGACGCTGGCTACCACGGCTTCGGCGTGCTCGCGGGCCCGTCGCCGGAGCTGGGCGACACTGGAGTTGCGCTGCTCGTGCAACCCGAGCCCCAGCGATGACACCCCGGACAGTGCCGACATGCCCCCGCTGAGCCGACTGCTGATGCTCCCGGACATGGAGGGCAAGGAGGACACGCTGGTGAGGGGGAGGCCCGCGACCCTCCGGGCAGGGAGAAGGAGGGGGCCTGAGGGGGAAGGGGGCGCGGGGCTGACAGCACAGGCAGAAAGGTAGGCAACCTGCAACACACAACACACACACACACCACACAAAGAGTAAGGAATTGTGTCAAAGATTCTTGACAGAGTAACGTGTTCGTACATAATTGTAACGTGTCCTTTTGGAAATAAAGAAATAAACGAACAGAACTGAATGGGATTTTTATTTACGCCATGCACATACTCAACAAGACATCGGTACCAAGAGGAAGAAATGAAAAAAAAAAGAAAAAAACACGAACAAAACAAACAAACAAACAAACAAACAAAAAAGCAAGAGAAAGAAATAATGACAGAATAATGCACAAAGCATGAAGGACGTGTAACATATCCGAACATCTGCTGGATCTATGGAAAGATTCCCCCATTCATAAACATGCAGAACAGGAATCTCTCCTATCTGGAGCAGCGGCAAGGCACAAGGATCCGGCATTGGGATGAGGGACGCGTCACTCGTTACGTAATCAATGGATACCAGACAGATATGCATTCTCTCAATTTAATTTCTTACAAAGAAAATTGGAAAAGAACGAGGTTACCGTTCAAATCTCTTCATTAGCATCATCATTATCATCATCATCTTCCTTCATCACCGTTATCATCATCGTCATCATCATCGTTACAACCACCACCACCACCACCACACATCATCACATCGCCGTCGTCATCATCATCATCACCATCATCATCATCATGGTTGTTATCATGTTTACCTTTGAAAGCAGGGTGAGGAATGTGTTGAGCGTGTTGTAGCAGAGAGCGAGAAGCCAGCAAAGAGTCGTAGCTCTTCAGCGTAGCACTGCCCACACAGAACAACACAGTCAGGATGAAAAAAACGCGCACGCGCGCGCGCCACACACACACACACACACACACACACACCACACAACACACACACAAACACCACTCTCTCTCTCTCTCTCTCTCTCTCTCTCTCTCTCTCTCTCTCTCTCTCTCCGGCGCCCGCCGGTACTACATAAAGAAAATCTTTAAAGATGCAAAACATTTCAGAACGCGTGTCGAATTCATACGCGTACTGCGAAATAAAAACAACAACAACAAAACAAACAAAAAATGAATTAAATATATATTAATAAAAACACTTTTGTGAGAAAAAAAACACACTCAGAAATAATGTTAGCCATTTCCAAGTCGTAATACCTGTCCTCATATTTGTTTTCTACCTCTTTCACACATGCACACACATGAGGGCACCTCCTTCCCACACATATAGACACAGTTTTCCTCTCTTCTCTCTCTCTCTCTCTCTCTCCCTCTCTCTCTCTCTCTCTCTCTGTGATTCCCATCTCACCTATCCAGCGCCGGCATGAAGGGTGGACGCTGCAGCGAGGCAGCCAGCAGGGAGTGAGAGAAGGGCAAGGCCGTCCGGTTGACCTTGGCCAGCAGGCTGAGGTCAGGGGGCAGCAGCATCGGGGGCAGGAAGTTGAGCATCCCTTTGCCGCCGTCTCCCCCGCCCAGACCCTCCATCAGCAGCCCAGGGGGCAGGGGACCCGGGAGAGTGGCGTGGAGAGGGGGCCGGGTCATGTGGAAATGATTGTGAGCCGGGGCGGGGGTCGGGGTGGGCTTGTCTTCCGCGGCGGAGGGGGAAGGGGTGGAGGTGGAGGTGGCGGTCTGCTGGTGAGAGGAGGGCGGGTGGGCAGGTGGTGGAGAGGAGGGGGGCACCTGGTCCTGACCTTGCTGGCTGTCGTTGGCGTCCACCACCAAGGTCTCCTCGTCTTGCTCCTTTTCCTCCCCGCCGTACCCCGCCATCTCCATCTTCTTCTCCTCCTCCTCCCTTCGGGGCTCATCTCCTGACGTCATTTCATGACTGACGTCACCTCGGACTCTTCCCTCTTGACGTCGTCATCTACCCCTTCCACGTCACCGTCGCTGGCGGAAGGGGCTGCGTTCTCCCCGGTTTGGGACAACTGGTGGAGGTGCGGGGGAGGGGGAGCACAAGTGACTTGTTCCCCTCCCTCGTCCTCCGCCCTGGTCGTTCCCTCCTTCTCCTCCTCCCCCTCGTCGTCCTCGTCGTCTACGATGCTGACCTCCGCTCCTTCCGATGGTTCCTCGTGCTCTCCTGTCTCCTGACTGTTGAGAGGGTCGCTGATGTAGTTGTTGTTGCTGTTGTCGCTGTTGTTGCTGTTGCTGGCACCTTGCCCGTCAGGGCCTGGCGGGTGCTGGGAGAACCGTTCGCTTTTGCGCCACTTGGCTCGGCGGTTCTGGAACCACACCTGAGGGAGGGAGGGAAGAAAAACACACTCATTCATTTACCTGAAGTCCGCCTTGTCCATCACTCACAGAAGCGCTACAGCAGAGAAGACACAGATACGAGGGACAGGTGGGTTAACCGAAGAGAGTGAGAGAGGAGAGAGAGAGAGAGAGAGAGAGAGAGAGAGAGAGAGAAGAGAGAGAGAGAGAGGAGAGGGGGGGGGGAGAGAATATATCTTTTTCTCCCCGAGCTCCTGTACCCCCCCCCCCCTTTTCTAACACACACACACACACACACACACACACACACACACACACACACACACACACACTCTCTTCTCTAATTCGAACAATTTGATCAATGAAAATTTTCAAAGAAAAGAAATTCGTTTATGATCGAGCAGAAAAGGTGATGTTTGCTTTGTTAGGAACAACTTTCCACTTGTGGGATCGTTTTGAATGATTTCAGAAAATTTGTAACTAAAAAAATCATTCGGATTGAATAACATATTATATGTCTCACTTCATTTAAGGAAAATCCTGTTTTGATGAAATGTAGAGTCTATTCGTTTTTAATGTAATGTTGTATCGCCAACAATTAAAGATGAACACTGCTCAAAATTTATCGATGTTTAGTTTGACGTGCAACTGACATGTCACAGATTCTACTTAGAAGTGGCGCTGACTGCGTCTGGACACAGCAGCCTTTTATTGTTAGGGAGGCAGTTGGCAGGAATATTCAAGAATTGTTACAAGACAGTTACAAACGGTTACGGGGGAAGCCGTAGGAAATAGTTGTAACTGCAAGTAACTACAGACAGCACAAAAATTGGAATTGTGTGAAATAAGATAGCACTACTCCTCCCACTTCAACACCTCCCCGACTCCTCTCCACTCCCCCCTCCCCATTTTCAAAACCTACGTGGTAACAGCTAAACTGGTTAAACTGGACGGGTCTGGTGACGCACAGGCAACACGCAAATAATCGGACGTCGACCCACTGAGGACTGTTCTACCGCCAACCCCCCTCCTCTCCCTCCTCCTCACTCCCTCCCCTCCCAACAACGAAAAATTAATGGTCATAACATCAAGGGCCGTCACTCGTACCATGCATGAAAAAGAAACAGCCTGCCGCTTAATTTGCTCTCCACATGCCATCGTTTGATGACGAAAACGCAAACAGAAACCAAAGTATGCGATCACTTTTTTGTGTGCTTGATTGCATTTTTTTGTGGTAATTTTTTGTTCACACTTTGTATATGTCAAAATTGCACACAAAAAATGCTTGTATCTTTGTTGTACGATAAGGAGGTTGTGACCACTTGAACGACACATGAACAGATCAACATAAAAGAAAGATAAGAAATATTCAATTTGAGCAGAACGCTATAGAAAAACAACAACAACAACAAACAAAATTCCCACTCTCCCAGAGACATGACACTGTGTCACCATGTGCACTGAGGTTTAGTGAGATGCTTTCACGGTCAACGCTAATGAAACAAACAATACCGCGATATCCTGTTTATAAAAGTCAGCTGAACGGGGTGCTGTAACGGTCAATAACGGCCACGTAATGGTCAATGATCCTGACAGACAGGAATACGGGGCCGTCACGTGCACTGAAGCCAGAGGAGCGGGACGCTATCATGGCCAATGCCACTGACACATGTGACCTTGATGCCAGATGAACGGGGCGCTAAGATGGCCAACAGCACTGACAGAGACATGACGCTGTGACGCCATGTGGACTTTGAGGCCCGGTGAGCGAGGCGCTGTGAAGGCCAGACATGACAGTGTGACACCGTGTGGACTTTGAGGCCAGATGAGCGCCTTTCTTTGGTCTTCACCGCTCTGGGGAGACAGACCGCCCGGTGACGTGCCAACTTATGCTCCCCTACGAGAACGGTTTCCCGGATATATTATTCTTCTTTCGAAAACTTTGTGTCCTTTCCTTTCCTTTTATCTTAAATTTGTATTTTGCTTTCCGTTTTTCTTAAACAGACAACAACAACAACAACAACAACAACAAACGTTCTTCATCCCCTTCCTCGCATGTTGGGTACAATATGGACAAAAAGATAAAGATAGAGAGAAAAGGTGGAACGACGGCACTGGCAATATATAACGATAAAAATCAAAATAACGAAACATCAGAGTTTTGCACACATTCAGTGAATGTTATCAAAGGTAGCCGGCAGCTTTATAGATTGTCACACACACACACACACACACACCACACACACACACACAGACATTAATGGTTGGGAGAGAGAGAGAGAGAGAGAGAGAGAGAGAGAGAGAGAGAGAGAGATGAAAAAACTATAAAAGAAAAAAAGAAAACTAAGCACAAAAACCCCCCCATGAAAAACACAACAACAAAACAAACAAAAAACAAAACAAAACAAAACAAAAGAAAAACGATATCCAAACCACAATGCACTGCAATGCCTATAGAAACAAACGACAGCAAGCAAGCACGCGCACGCATTGTAACCATGATCACTGCATGGTTGAGGTGGACGGGAAAGGGGGGTTGGGAGGGGAGGGAGCAGAGATGAGGGTGGCGAGGACCCTTTAATACCCCGGAGCAACAGCCGGTGTTGACTGTCACCAGGGAGCTTAGCAATGCATACGTACACCAGTTAAAGTATGAACCATAATGTCCCCATCATTGATTCTAAATCTTACTCATTCTCTGCCTGTGCAAACACTCCCCTTCGCTTGTCCAACCCCCCTCCCCTTCCTCCCAACCTCCCCCCCCCTCTTTCCCCTGTCTCCCTCCCTCAACATTTCCCCTCCTCCCATACACACATACAGAGGCAGAACAAGATGTTTACAGTGTGTGAGTAGCGCAGCGCACAAGGCTTTACCGGCGCAGTGAGTTGTTGGACGGCTGCAACGTTTGTTCTTTTTGTTGGTTTGTTTTCAGGGAGTCCATCCCCTTCCCCCTCCTCCAGCGCGCCCCCCCCCCCCCCCACCTTCCCCCGTCTCCAGCCCCGCCTCCTGTCCCTCGTTGCCTGTGTATCATGATGCTTTAGTTGCTTACTTGTACTCTGCGCGGAGTGGGGTATTCTGTTTTCTCTGTGTGTGTGTGTGTGTGTGTGTGTGTGTGTGTGTGTGTGAGAGAGAGAGAGAGAGAGAGAAGAGAGAGAGAGAGAGAGAGTGTGTGTGTGTGTGTGTGTGTGTGTGTGTGCGTGTTCGTGCGTGTGCGCGCGTGAGGGAACGGGAGGATGCGTGCATGCATATGTGTGTGGGAAAGATAATTGAAAAACTGTTCGGGTTCGTCTCGTGATACACACACACACACACACACACACACACACACACACACACACGCAAAAAAAAAACAACACACACACACACACACACACACACACACACACACACACACACATCGTGCGCGCGCACGTACACACTCAAAAACGCTGTGCGGGTGCACACACATACAGAGAGAGAGAGAGAGAGAGAGAGAGAGAGAGAGAGCAAAAACTGAGAGAGAGCACAAAAACAGAGAGAGAGCACAAAAACTGAGAGAGAGAGAGCACAAAAACTGAGAGAGAGAGAGAGAGAGAGAGAGAGAGAGAGAGAGAGAGAGAGAGAGAGAGAGAGAGAGAGCACAAAAACTCAGAGAGAGATGATGATGATGATGATGATGATAATCTTTATTTCTAAGGGTAACAGATAAGCGAACACATGCTTTTTTTTCATCCGACCCTTGCCCCGTTAAGGGACTAAGTATGACTAGCAGAGAGAGAGAAAGAGAGAGGAGAGAGAGAGAGAGAGAGAGAGAGAGAGAGAGAGAGAGAGAGAGAGAGAGAGAGAGAATATGGCAGGAAAGTAACTGTAAAATCGCTTTTTCTTACTGATTCGGCATCGGTCTAAAAGCGAAATGTGGCCGACGTTTCGCTAACAGTTACAGTCAGTTTACCTTGATTTTTCGAAATTCTCTCAGTCGCATTGGATGAAACCCACACTAAAACCGCCCGGGATGACCAATGAGAAGGAGGGTGGTAAAAGATGGAGAGGTACACCGCCAATTATTCTCAGGACCAGGAGAGACAAAGTGACAGGGAAATGGCGGCTTAGTGCCAAGCGCCCGCCGCCTCGCCCTCTCGCCGGCTTTGGTTTTGCCAGACGACACGACACGACACAGCGGTCGTCTGCTCTTTGTGTAAAGAAACGACTCGAGAGTTGCCTCTCTTTCCTGACCTCGAGTTGACCTCATCTTATGTGAGCCCCGCTCCCTCACTCCCCATCCCACCTCCCAAATCTTCTGCAGGAGGAAGAGTGGTCGTCGTTGTCATCATTATCATCATCGTTGTCGTCGTCATCGTGATTAACATTGTTGTGGTCATTATGATAGTGATTAGTTTTTAAATTGAAAAAAACACACACAAAAAAACAACTTTTGTTAATTATCAGCATATTTATTCTTCCTGGCGCCATCATCTCAAGTTCCTCTTTCATATTGTTTTTCATATTTTCTTTCTATCTTCTTTAAATCGTCTTTATTTTGTCTGTCACCTCTTACAACAGGACTAAAGATCCAACGCTACACACACACACACACACACACACACACACACACACACACTCCACCGCAGAAGAACAAGAACGGAGTAGTTAACACACTAGTATATGTCACACGACAGTGTTTTGAGTTGAAACAAACATTCCAAACAGATGCTACCAATTCAGATCATTGGCCTGTTGTATGGCATCATACACAATGACACCGCTCCACCTCCCCCTACCATCCACCCCACCCCAGCTAAATGACAGTTTCTGGAGGAGGTGCAGAGCGTTACCTTGAATTAGTAGTTTGATAAATGGACACTGAACGTAGGCCTACCATCTTTATGTAACCCCCTTATACAATTTTTGAAAGAAAACTCTTTGTCAAGACCAGTCTTGTCTTATCCTGACTGTACGATTGGTGTACACAATGAACTGGGGGTAACGGAGAATCAAAGCCCTGTCCACACTGTAAAATGACATCAGAGCTGGAAGGAAACCGCATAAGGAGGGGGAGGGGGGGGGGGGGATCGGAAAAAAGCGACACACCGCCATTTCAACTTCACTTAGCATTTGCAAAGGTGCCAGTCCGCTTTCTGGTAGTCACATTCTGTATACTCTTGCATGAAACAGGAAACACGTATTGATCATTTGCATGAAAAATGAAGGGAAAAAACAGAATAAGCTTTCTCTGTTTTTCTTTTTCTTGTTTATTTGTTCGTTTTTTAAAAATTTATTTATTTATTATTTATTTATTTATTTTATTATTATTATTATTATTATTATTATTATTATTTATTATTTTATTTTTTTTTTTTTTTGGGGGGGGGGAGGTGGCGTTTATAACTCTTACGGCTCTATCACCCTAATGAATTATCGCAAAGTCCACACGTCAGACAAATCATCTCCAAACAACGAAGCTTTGATGAGAAAAACAGTTAGGGTGTTTATTTCTACCACATCCTACGACAGGGGGTGGGGGGTAGGGGTAGGGGGGGGGGGGTGGGGGGTGGGGGGGTTGGGAGTTGTCTTCAAACTGAATTTGACGGTGGTGTGTGTGTGTGTGCGTGTGCGTGTGTGTGTGTGTGTGTGTGTGTGTGTGGTGTGCGTGCGTGCGTGCGTGCGTGCGTGCGTGCGTGTGTGTATGTGTGTGTGTGCGCGCGCGAGCGCGCGCGTGCGTGTGTGCGTACGTGCGTGCGGTACCCAAACTTCATACAGCCAATATAAAAAAAAAATCACAGGTCACAAGTCCGTGGCATTTCAGTCCGAAGAAGAGGCTTTGGGGGTGGGGGTGGGGGGCAAAATCATCAGTTAATGATCATTTCACTGAGAAATTACAGTGATTCAAGATTATGTTCTCTCATCCATAACACCACAAGACTTGATTTGTGTTTTTAGATACTGAATGTTCCCAGTCTGTCGACTTAAAAAAATGACCACTGCACTTTATTCAGGGTAAGCAAAGACAGGAGCATAAAGGAGAATCACTAGGGCATTTCTGTATTCCTTGCATACGTAGAAACGATTGTTTTATCATTGAAAGATCTCAGAACAACCAAAAAGTGAATGCAATGTCAATACGAAAACTGGAAAATCAGGAGGAAAAAAAAGGAAAAACGTATTCTCGGAAAGGCAAAAGAAACGAAACAAAATGAAAAAGAGCAAAAACAAAAACAAAAAAAACTGAGAGAGAGAGAGAGAGAGAGAGAGAGAGAGAGGAGAGAGAGAGAGAAGAGAGAGAGAGAGAAATAAAAGAAGAAACTTAATGGGGAAAGCATCCATCTTGCACCGGAAAAAAATCATCCCAAACTGTTTGGTCACGCCGATAAGGGCATTGCACACAACAGCAATAACAACAACATCAACAACGTTAATCGTACAACATTATAACAGCCTGTGGGTGACTTTATCGTGACTCGGACTTTTTTTTTCTCGTTTTTTCTTTTTCTTTTTCTTTTTTCTTTTTTTTTTTACAGACTGCAGGAGAGTCACTGATTGGTTTCCATTTCCGGCTTGAAACAAATTAATAGAAAATGAAATACGGGAGAGAGAGAGAGAGAGAGAGAGAGAGAGAGGTGGTAGTGGTGGTTGGAGGTGGGTAAGGTGGGTGGGTGGGTGGGGGTCTAATGGGGGATTATTGTCTGTCGCTTGCAATCACCCACGAAGCTGCGTCGAGAGTGAACAAAGCAGGAGAAAGGACATTAATCGGAGAGACGGAGGGGGGGGGGGGGGGGGGGGGGGGGATGGAAGAAGGGATAAAGGGAGGGAGCAAGGAGGAGGGAGACCTTCAGCTCTAAAGTTAATCAGCAAACACTACCCGTGGCCTCTTCCTCCTCTCATTAAGTCACTAATCCGTACTGTTTTCCCGCTGCCCGTGAAGGAGGCTTCATTTGGTTTGTCCTGTGTTTGTCTGCGTGTATGCGGCACTGGCGGACAATGTACCCGCATCATGTCACATCTCCGAGGGAGCCATGTGACGTCTTCTTCATCTTCTTCTTCTTGGTGTTTGTTGTTACTAGAGTTTGTTAGAATTAAGAGGGAAGGGGACGGAGATGGTAGCGGAAGAAGAAAGGTAGGAAGCACGTGTTTGTGTGTCTGTCGGTCGCTCTTTGCTAAACTTCATTGTCTTTTTTTATTTTGATTTCATTTCTCTCTTTCTTTATTTATTTTGGTGGCCAAGGCATATACGAAGAAAATGGAAAGTGCTTCATTCGGTCAAGAGAGAGAGAGAGAGAGAGAGAGAGAGAGAGAGAGAGAGAGAGAGAGAGAGAGAGAGAAGAGACAGACAGACAGACAGACAGAGATCTTTTATGAATTTAAAAATACAAGACTGAGACACATCATGACAAAGTAGAAATAAAAAGACAAGTAAGTAGGTCGACGAACAACGGCCTGGTATTTCATTCCTTCATTGACAAACTGCAACAAACGTTAGCATAAGCTACATGACGGTACGTCATTGAAGTTATCATCAAAGTTAATGAGAGTATTTATCCTGGGTTGGAGACCAAGTTCTAAGCGCTTCACAGTTCACGTTCTCGTTTGCACAACGGGTTGCCTACCTGGGTACAGCCGGCTGAAGAGCTGCCTGCCGGCGCTACCTTCATTCGTTTCCGGTGTCACTCAGTCGAATATTACTCTCTCAGTTTTTCACTCATTCTTTTGATTTGTCGCAGACGATGCATACTAGGTGTAAATTTGTCATATCTCTGGCCTTCTCTTCCGAAATTTGGTGATGAGCGTGTGTACAAGATGTTATGCGTGCGTTCACAAACGGAACCTTGTTTTGTAATCTCATTCGAAGGACTTTTCGGGAAATGGAATCAGAAACCACGTTAACTCGGAGGAAGAATTCTCCTATATCGAAACGGCCATGCCGAGATTTGAATCTGCATCCCCAAATACAAGGATCACGAGTCCGGCTCTCTACCACGGAGTTACTCTGGCTAACTTTTAAATTGAATTGAAAACAAGTCGAAACAAAACAAACATACCCTGATTTTTTTTTTCTTTTCGTTTATTGTAATGTTTTACGACTACGCACTTTGATTTGCACGTACGGAAAAGTGTGCTTACATGTTCAGAGGAAATGATGGCGAGGCAGAGAGTGTGCTTGCATGTTCAGAGAAAATGGCGGTGAGGCAGAGAGTGTGCTTGCATGTTCAAAGAAAATGGCGGTGAGGCAGACAGTGTGCTTACATGTTCAGAGGAAATGGCGGTGAGGCAGAGAGTGTGCTTACATGTTCAGAGGAAATGGCGGTGAGGCAGAGGAGGAAATTCAGCGGATGTAGAATGCTACAAATTAAAAATAAGGCAAGTGGTGCGTTCATTTTACAGAACGTTCGCACAGGTAGTTGGTGTCCGACTTGAACGAGCATCTGGTATCAGACCAGATACGAGCATGTGATGTTAGACCAGAAACGAACATTTCGTATTGGACCAGAAACGGGCATCTGGTATTGGAACGTAAACGAGCAAATGGTGTTGGGACAGGACCGAGCATCTGGCGTTAGATACCAAACAAGCATCCGATCTTGGACCAATAATGAGCATCTGATAATGGACGAGACAAGAGCCAGAAACAAGCATCTGGTGTTGAATATTAAAAATAACAACAAAAAAAACGAACATCTGGCGTGCCAGCGACGGACCAGGAACAATAACCTGGTGTTGGACCAGAAAGAAACATTTTGCTGCTGGACCAGAATCGAGCATCTGGTGTACGACCAGCAAGAAGCAATTTGGTGCTGGGCCAGAATCGAGCATCTGGTGTACGACCAGCAAGAAGCAATTTGGTGCTGGGCCAGAATCGAGCATCTGGTGTACGACCAGCAAGAAGCAATTTGGTGCTGGGCCAGAATCGAGCATCTGGTGTACGACCAGCAAGAAGCAATTTGGTGCTGGACCAGAATCGAGCATCTGGTGTACGACCAGCAAGAAGCAATTTGGTGCTGGGCCAGAATCGAGCATCTGGTGTACGACCAGCAAGAAGCAATTTGGTGCTGGGCCAGAACGACCAGCAAGAATGGTGCTGGGCCGGAAAGAGAATTTGTTGTCGAACTAGAAACGAGCCTTTGGTGTACCCTTGCTGGATTCAAACCCCTGATCGGGCTGCTCTCACTGTTTAACCAGGGCACGTTACTCACTGGACCAGTTCCGCTACATCAGTCCGGCCAGCTTCCAGCAGATCTGACACTTGGTAACAGGATTGAACGTTGCGTGGTCCCCCCCCCCCTCCTTCCCTTCCCCCCCCCCCCCCCCCCCCCCCCCCCCCCCCCCCCCCCCCCCCCCCCCCCTCATCCTTTCCTCCTCCAGCTCAGGTGAATCCTCCAAAACACAGCAATGAGCTGAGAGTTAATCAAGTTAGCTCCTGTATTCCTCTCTCCCTTTCAGCTCCTAAAACGGATAGGGAGGGGAGTAGGGGTGGGGGTGGGGGGAGGTGGTGGTGGCACAAGAGATATGACAGAAGAGTTCTCAGGCTGTTACATCATCTTTGTCTTCGCCATCTGTGACTGCTTGTTTAGATGTCTTCCTTTGAACACCCCCACCCCCACCCTCCCCTCATCCCTTTACTAAGCCCTCCCTCCCTCCCCCCTTCCTCACTTCTTTCCTCCTTCACTCTCTCTCTCTCTCTCCACTATCCATCACCCCTCTTTTCCCCCTTTGCGGGTTGTGAGGCGAGAGGTGTCGGAGACATGAGCAGTGAGGACAGAGTGCTGCGCTGCACGTGCTGACTGATTGCTGACGCACCGCTTTAATCCGCCAATCGATGTCATTAGCGGAAATCCTGTCCTCGGCTGTTGACTCTCCCTTCCCAACCTCTCCCCCCCCCCCTCATCCTCCTTCATCCTTCTTTCCTCTACCTCCCCCCTCTCCTCCTTCTTTGTCCCTGGCTGCTTTCAAGTCTCTCCTCCGGCTTGGGCCGGCCCCAAAGCGGATTGGTCCATCACGTCGTTTACAAACACTGGGTCTCCATTAATTTGTGATTAGGGGCTAATTTAATCAGAAGTCCTTGTCGGGCTAATTAGGTGGAGAGGAGTGGAGGTGGGGGGGGGGGGGGGGGGCTAGGGGAGTGGGGGTTGGAGAGGGGGGGGGGGCTGGGGGAGTGTGGAGTGGAGAGGGGGGGTTGGGGCTAAATCCTCTAGCCTAGCCTGGCTGGTGGTGGTGAGGGGGGTGGAGGCGATTGGGGGGGGGGGGGAGGAGGGGAAGCTGCTCGGGTTGTTTGTGGAGGGCCCTCGTCACGACTTGGCCCTGCTCCCTCCCTCTGTTCAGGGGCCGCCTCAAGAGGCCTCTGCGGAAAGGGCCCGAAGAAGAGGAGGGCAGGCTCCATGCAAGCCTCCTCTTCCCGGGAGACTCCAGTCTTCGGAGGGTTTAGCTGAGGACACGTCCGTTCTCCGCACAGCGCCCCCACCTCCCTCCAGCCCCTCCTCCCCCCTCCCTCCCCGCCTTATTTCCCCTTCCTTCCCTTCCTTCCTTCCCCCTCTCCCCACTCCCTCTCCGTCCAGCCCGTCCCCCAAGCCAGCAGCCGGCTAATTTTCTTAATGACAGAGATTTCCCTCTCTGCCTCTTCCTGGTTCACTTGGCGCTATCCGATTAGGAGGTTGCTTTCACTTTATCCGATTTGCTTCTTGACGTAAGATGCGGCCTTTGCCGGCCCGGCACGATGCGGCGGCAGCATCCACATCAACAGCAGCAGCCGCAGTCAGCCCCCTCCGGGCTCTGGCAGTCGGCTGTGCTGCCTTCTTCTTTGCCTCGCCATCTCCTCCCTCCCTCCTCTTCCTCCATCCCCCCCCCCCCTTCTCCTTAAGCCGACGTGGGCAATCTTGTTTGCCCGATCCCCCGGCCCGTCACAACAGCGCGGTAATTAAGGAATTTACTTTGCTGCTCGTCGTGTGCCAATAGTGTATGGGGGTGGAGGGGACCGTGTCAGCGCCCATTAGTCGCCCGGCTTCATCATCATCACCACCGCCACCCCCAACCACCACCCACCACCACCAACATCCACCACCACCAACATCCACCACCACCACCACCATCCTCCACCACTACCACCACCACCACCCACCACCACTACTCTCATCAGGGTTGGGAACGTCTGGGTGCGACGAAGGGTAGGGTAGGGGGGGGGTGTTGTTGAGGGGGTGGGGGTGGCGGGGGTGGGGTGGGGGTGGGGGGTGGGAGGGTGAGGAGAGAGGTGGAGAGTAAGGGGGTGAAGGTGGGGGGAGAAAAGAGGTAGAGTGAGAGGGAGGGAGGTGGAAAGGTGTCTAAAGAAGGTGTGAGTCATGTTACAGAGTCAGCGAGACAGGAGAATCAGGAAATGTCCCCGAGTTTCTGCGGGTCGTGGAGAATGTGGTCACAACTGTGAGGGAGAAACAGAACAACTTCTCCTTCGGGCACGCAGCGTTGGTTCCCTGTGCGCCAACAAGCAACACCTATCGAAGCTCTTAGTGCGCGGAAGGCCTCGTGTATTCTACCCTGAACCACAGTAAACGAGGCAAATCTGGCGACAGGCAGGTGAATTATGCCTTTGACGAGTATCAACTGTACAGAATTCGGTCTAATCGTCAAGATTGACACTTCCTTTAATAGACATACAGAGAGAGAGAGAGAGAGAGAGAGAGAGAGAGAGCAGAGGAGGGGGAGAGAGAGAGAGAGTAAAAGTTTTAAATAGTCTACTCTCCGATTTGGCTTCTTTTCTCCCGTTGAAAGTCGGCTGGGCTATAAGCAACATTATCTTATCTTATCCCGTTGAAAATCCACGGCATCTTCAATACAGACCAGATAAATGTTGCTTCTCATTGCCCAACCCCCATCCCCTCCTTCCCACACACACCACTAAGAGTGAAGTCATCTGACAGGTTCTCTGAAAGAAGTGCTCGTCATACTTTCCAAAACCTACCCGCGCAGGGGATCTTGCGTTTTAACGGGAGCAGCAGCAACAACAGCTACAAGGAATGTCTTCGCGTACAAAGGACAGAACGCCACACGGACGGACGGACAGACAGACTGACAGCCACACAGAAATCGACAGAGCCGCAGCCACACAGACAAGCAGTCACACAGACAAGCAGTCACACAGACGGATGGTTAGATAACAACAGCCACACAGACGAGCAAACACACAGACAAATAGCTACACAGGCAGCCATACCTAAAGCAGATGCCCAGGCAAGCAGTGACACAGAAAAGCAGTCACACAGACGGATGGTTAGATAACAACAGTCACACAGATAAGCAGATACATAGACAATTAACTCCACAGGCAGCCACAGAGACAAGCAGTCACACAGACAGTTACACAACCAGCCTCACAGACATTCATCCAACTTTGAAAAAAAAGAAGAAGAGAATGGTGGAAATTAGTTAGATCCTTTTAGATAAAAGAAAAAAAAAACAAACAAAAAAACGTATTGACTCGAAAGATATTCCTCCCATTATCTCTAAGGGCACTGTCTGTTATACGAATAAAGAAAAAGCTGTGTTCAATGACTTTCATTTCCTAGTCCACCTTGCAGAACGAACATGACGAATTACCCGAGATACCATTTCTAGATCTAGACATTGGGGAATTGGAGTTGACCGCCAACAAAAACAAAGCAGTAGGACCTGACTGTTCACAACGGATTGTTATTTGCATCACTACATCGTAGTTTACAGCCATTAACCATACTCCTCAATAGAAATTTAGATGAAGCTAAATTTCCCTCAAATCTGGAAAAATGCACATAAAACAAATCTTTGGGCGAAACGTTGGAAAGTTAAATCTAATGATGAAAAGACAGAGTTCATTCTTCAGATTTAGAGCCATCAGCGAATGTTCTGTGAAAGAATGGAGATTCTGGAGAAACCTCAGCAAGAAGGTATTGTATATCAGACAGCTCTTGGAGACCTTAAGAAAGAAAGATAGAAAGAAAAAAGAAAAAGAAAAAAAAAGAAAAAAAAGGAAAAAGAAAAAACGAATTCAAAGAATCGTTGGTGTTGCAAATAGGAATATATTCCTCAGGGCAGAGTAGAACCGTGATGTTCTTCAAACTTCGTTTGGAACTTTGATACGAAGTGTTTTATGTTTTCAAAATGGAGTGACTGATGGCGGCGAACGAAGTAAAATTTAGAAATAGAGTTTGTTTCTTACCGCCAATGACATTGACAAACAAAGCACATGACAAGACACGATGCATTTCAACCACTTGGGTCTTCTTCAGGCGAAAAAATAAATCACATTTAACAGTTGGGACAGTACAAACAAAGAACGAAAAACGAAAAAAAGAACGAAAATGACTCATCCGTTCTTGTCCATGTGGTGGGGAGAATAGCCGGTAGGCGGAAATGACATGGGGGATTATGGGAAGGAAAAGGAGGGGGGGGGGGGGGGGGGGTGCGTAGGGGGAGGTGTGTGTGTGTGATATGATAGGGTTGTGTGTCTAGTTTATTGGGATGGGTGATATCTTTGTGATGGTTGTGGTAATGGTGGATTGAAAAAAAAAAGGTTTGGGTGAATAAAATAAATGATTTCGTTAGGTGATGAAAGAGGTAGTGGTAGTTATGCGTGGATAGTTGAGAAGGTGTGTGGGTAATGTTAGGGAGGGAGGGGATGGAAGATAACTGGGTGATAAGGTATGAAAAAAAAGGGGGGGGGGGGGAGATGGGAGGGGGGGGGGGCAGGGGGTAATGGTTTGGGTTGGGTGGGGGGGGGGGGGCAAGAGAAGGAGAGCTCATATCTCATCATCCACTATGGGGTGGGGGTGGGGGTGGGAGGTTCATATAAATGGTGTTGTTTAAAAAAGTGAACAATGCTGTGGGATGATGTTCATTGCAACAGGTGAAATAATGTGTTGGCATACAATGGGGACAAAGGAAAAGAAGTGGTCAGTGGGGGAAGGGGGAAAAATTGTGTGTGTGTGTGTGTGTGTGTGTGTGTGTGTGTGTGTGTGTTGTGTGTGTGTGTGGGGGTTTGCAAGTTAGTGTGGTGTGGGTGTGTGTGTGATTTTGTGGAATATATAGTGGGTTGTTGTTGCAGTGGTGGACCGGTGTAATCATGTACTTGGGTTGGGATGCAGGTGATGCGGGGGTGAAGGGAAAGAGCAGGGGGGGGGGGGGGGGGAGTGGGTGGTGGGAGGGGGGAGGAGGAGTACGGGGTAGATCAGAGGGTAGGTAGTTGATTGGTATAGAACATGGGGTGTGGTGGAAAGTGAAAGATGAAGGAGGGTGGAGAAAAAAGAAAAAAAAAAAAAAGAGGTAAAGTGTGGGGGGGGGGGGGGGGGGGATTTAAGGGGAAGGATAAAACAAAATTAAGATTAAATAGATGGAGGGTGGCTGTAACTACTGTATGAAGTGAGTGAAGGGGATGTGGTGGTGGTGTATGTATGTGTGTGTGTATGTGTGTGTGTTGGTAGGGGATATTGCCAACTGATGTGGAAGTGGTGGGTATGTGTGTTTGGTTATTGTTGGATATTGATGCCTTGGGGGTTGTAGTGTGCCCAGTTTGGCAATGAGATGGGATTCTTGAGTTGTGCGTTCAAAGCTGTCACTCTGTGACTGCCAGAGTGCCATAACTTTGACATGGTCGATGTTGTGTTGGGTGTGGTTGAAGTGTAGGGCGACGGGTTTGGGTCGGTGGTGGCGGATATCAGCCAGGTGTTCAGAGATGCGT
>CM031595.1:143341693-143351693 GCA_018398815.1 Conus ventricosus | reverse complement strand
GAAGGGGGGGAAAAAACAAACAATATAACTATTCTCTGTCTGTCTGTCTGTCTGTCTGTCTGTCTCTCTCCTCTCTCTCTCTCTCTCTCTCTCTCTCTCTCTCTCTCTCTCTCTCTGTTTAATCTAGAAGGTGTCACTGCGTGTGGACTAGTCCATATACGCTACACCACATCCGCTAAGTTTTGAGACCACAGTGTGCACGATTTAAAGCTAACGGATAAATAAATCAATCACTAAGATGAGTGAATTTAAGGAGAGGGTCTCGTGGCTACGACTCAGCAGATGTCTGACCTACGTATTAGCCACTACCTAACGTTGGCTGTGCAGATAAGCAACAAACATAATTAGATAGGTAAGACCCGGCTGTGGTGAGAGCTATAGCCAGTCCACTTTACAGTTCCGCAATGGACAGCCTGACGTGCACCCTGGACAGTGTCCAGTCTTAACCCCTAGGCGCTGAATTACAACCAAACGGTGGCAAGTTCTGAGTGGTCTTTAACAAGAGTGGACGAAGGGCGAAGAAGACTCTGACAACAAAGACAAACCTTTGATCATAAAACCTTTTTTTTTTTTCAGAAAGTGGAGACGCTTTGTATTAACAACCCCCTTTGTGACTCACGGTGACGAGTATGTGAATGACAAAATAAGTAAGTGAACGAATGAATAAATGAATGAATGAATGAATAACTGACAGACTGACTGACTGAATGAATGAATGAATGAATGAATAACTGACAGACTGACTGACTGAATGAATGAAGGAAAGAAGGAAGGAAGGATGGAAGAAAGAAAGAAATGAATTGATGAATGAACGAATCAATGAATGAACGAATAAACCAACCACTAAAGATAACTTTAAAAAAATGTAGTTTTCATACAGACTAAGAAACTTCTTTGGAGGAACGGAGGAAAACTGGTAATGAACAATACAATCTTGACACGATCAAAGAATTCATGTGGGGCTGTTGTTAACAAGACATCTCATGACATAATAAAAGTGGCGGCAGCAGCCTCACCGCCAGCTGAAGCAACAGCAGCAGCAGCAGCAGCAGCAGCAGCATTTGCAGACATGCCTTCACAATGGGGACAGGACAATCAAGTCCAACAGTGTGAATGCAGCCTGACAATGAACAGTGAAACGGTGTGTGACGATCTTCCATAAAATGTACATTATAGGTGTGACTGGTCGAATATCCATCCATCCATCCATCCATCATCCACCCATCCATCCATCCATCCATCCATCTATCTATCTCTGTCTCTCTCTCTCCATCCATCCATCCATCTATCTATCTATCTATCTATCTATCTATCTATCTATCTATCTAATCTATCTATCTATCTATCTATCTATCTATCTATCTATCTATCTATCTATCTGTCGGTCTGTTTGTCTATCTATCTATTTATCTATCTGTATGTGTGAGTGCGTGCGTGCGGGCGCTGCGCGCGTGTGTGTAGACAGAGATATAGACATGTATATAACTTTGGTACAATTAATTAAGTTAAACGATTAAAACGAATGAAAAAAAAAATTAACATGAATATGTAAAGAGAACTTTGAATAAAATTACAAACTCAGAAAGCAAAAAAAAAAAAAAAAAAGGAAAAAAAGGTAAAAGTATAAAAAAAAACTTATTAGAAATTAACAAACTGATATATCTACATGTACTTATTTACAGCATTTGGTGGAAAGACAGGTAGTTAAGTTGGTTACAGATTGTCAGCTGCGATTTGACAGCATCTAAATCAGAAGGTAAAATACATGATTTACAAAACAACACAGACTTCAGAATCTGTTTTGTCCCCCCCCCCTCCCCCCTCTCCTCCACTTAACTCCTGGTAACACGATTTGCCATCTGATAGCATCTACAATCATTCCGTATATGTATGAGTTAAAGGCCTACAACAATATCGACTTCGCAAGACGCAGGAGCATCTAAATCTAAGACTGTTTCATCTCCAAACACTCATTATTACACTGCAAAAGTGGTTTCTGTGGCGTTGTCATTAACATTCACGTAAAAATTCACTAGTATTTACAAACATAATATTATATATATATAATATGGAATACATTTTAAAATTTCTTTATGACCCTAGTAAGCCATGAATAATGAAAACGGGTAATTATCGCGATTACTTTACGCTTACGGCATTCCGTGGCACTACAACGCAGTCTTTTAAAGGCCTACAGCCCGCGCGATGATTCCAGCGAGTCATAATTACCTATTGTTATGGGTTATAACGATCCTTTTTTCACGAAACATGATTATTGTTGCAAATGCATGATTTTCTATTTTCATGAGAAATGATGACCTCTTTTCATGAGGCATAACTGTCTGATTTCGAGGCTCATAATTTCTGTTTACACGGTGATCACTTTTACGGCTATTCCATTCAGGACGAAAAGGAAGAAAGAGAGTACTTGTAACTGAACATCAGTGATCACTGCGGTTTTAACGTGAAAACAGTAACTGTTGCTGTTTAGCTGAAGAAAACAACCGTTTCACGAAGAAAACATTAAGCGTGGACTTTTGACAGGAAGGAGATCCCATAGAGTAAACCGGAGGCGGAATAGGATTGGAAAGAGGAGGAGAAAAAAAGAGGAGCTGAACAAGGAAGGAGAGAAAAAGGAAGAACGAATGTATTCTCTCTCTGTGTCTCTGTCTGTCTGTCTCTGTCTCTCTCTGTCTCTGTCTCTCTCTGTCTCCCCCCCCCCCCCCCCCCCCCCCCCCCACCCCCCACCACACACATCCTCTCTCTCTCTCCCTTATCCATGTACCCCGTGGGGATTTTTTCTGGAATAAATCTTGCACTTGTACTTAAGTCTCTCTCTCTCTCTCTCTCTCTCTCTCTCTCTCTCTTCTCTCTCTCTCTCTCGCAAACGCTTGGAATCAGAGACACGAAACCCATTCTCTGAATTGTGTTTTCATTTCAAACCTCTTATTGAACAGGAGAAGCTTGGCACACAGAGAGAGAAAGAGAGAGAGAGAGAGAGAGAGAGAGAGAGAGAGAGAGAGAAGAGAGAGAGAGAGAGAGAGAGGAGTGAGAGAGAGAAAGAGAGAGAGAGAGAGGGGGGAGAGAAGAGAGAATGCGGGGAGGGGGGGGGGGGGTTAGAATGTTGTGGGTGGAGGGGGAGGGGTGAGTGGGGGGTAGAGTCGGGGGGCGAAGGAAGGGAATGGAGGGAGGGTGGGTAATCAAAACTCCAGCCATTTTCTGGATTGACATTGGCTAGCTTTGGGATTTGCCGGGAGCTGATTAAATTGGGAGATCCGTTGCTCCAATATTTTGTGCACCAAATAATGCAACCTACAAAAATGCCTAAGAATCCAGGAAAACCGATTTTTCAATTAGCTGCTGTGAGCAGATTACACTTTGGAATCTGCAGCGTAAACATGCAAAAACAACATCGGATACAGGGCCTCCTTCGGGTTGGAAATAAACACAAAGCAATAATATACAAAAAAGATAATATCATAATAATTTTATACTGAATAAAAACGACGTTAGACTACGTTAATTAATCAATAAAAGTGGAAGATAGTAACATTCAAAGTACAGAATATATATATATATACATATATTATATATATATATATATATATATATATTTTATATATATATATATATCGCTACAACATACTGAAAAAGAAATATAATCTATCGTACATTAGTCAATTAGAATACTATAATGTAATGGATATAACATGCGGACTCATCATTTTGGTTGGAATAAACATGCTGCTTTAAGATACTAAATAACTGCAAAGCCATCGCACACCGAATAAACGTAACTCTGCAAAATACTTAATAAAGAAAGTTGTGAACGATACAAAATAAATATAATACCATTTAATACTAGGGCAACATAATGCTATAGTATGCTGGAAGATGGTTTTAGATACTGGACAAACAGAATACTATAACATTAAAAACTATAAGGTGTGAAGTACTAAATAAAGATATGATTATAACATATTGAATACACAAAACATTCATTATACTCACATTAAACATATTTCGATAACATACAGATCAAACGTAATAATTTAACATATCATTAGATGAGAAAAAGCGCTGTAACATACAGGATAAACACAATAATACACGCAGGAAAAAAGCAACAGTTCTACAACTCTAATAATAACACTAGAAACTATAACAATGGTGCTAAACTGAAATAGATAAACATGCTATATCTCGTATCATAAGCGGTCATTTCATAATATACTGCATAAATGATGATATTATGAGAAAAAAAATGGATAAACGTAGAACTCTATACATAAGAAACATTTTTCAACACACCTTATAAATACATCAATTGCTATGACACTGAATAAACACAGACTGATGCGTTAATACATCGGCAAAAAACAGTACTATAACATGCCCGATAGAGGCTGGTACAGCGCACAGAATAATAACAACAATACTACTGCATTCGAATACACAGATGAAACATACTGCCTGCACGAACGATAACATGAAACTTTGACAAAGAATAAACTTACTGGAATAAAATACCAAATAAATAAAAGGTTATACTGAATAAAGTCAGTGCTATAACATACCATATGAGAAAACATCCGCATAAATGTTATACTATAAAGTGTTCAATAAACATAACGCTGTTAGGTCTTGAGTATGACCAGGACGCTAAAACATATTGAACAAAATTAAATATAACCTATTACATGCTCATCAAACACAATACTGAAGCACAAACGTTGTAAACAAGGCATCAACGTAATGACTCAAAATATCGCTGCAACAAAGAGAGGAAACATAATACGGTATCACAACTGTGAGCGAGCGCTGGACTGATTTCCTAGTCTCCGAGAATATATCGATTTATTCTGATCGATTGAAGCACAAAGCCTGAAATCTGTTGGTGATTTTTTTTTTTTACATAAGGTTGTATACATAGTTAAAACAGACAAGTCATTTTTTTCTTTGAATATGTATATTATTGATTTTGTAATACTTTTGATCTTAATGTAATTTTGATGTCTGGCGGTTTTCACCTTGGTGTTGTAGGCGTTTTTCTGTTTTTTGTAAGACCATCGTCGAGGTTGATTTTCAGCGTTCTTACAGAATCCATCGTTTATGTTGATTTAGAAATCTACCGTGTCTTTTGCTTTCTCATGATTTTGAAATTCGCGATCAATTTCTATTTTGATGTGATTTTGAAATCTGCTGGTGATCTTGATGATGTCAGTTAAAGTGTTCATAATCATACTTTTGTAATGTTTTAATCTCGTGTTTTTTTTCTCTCCAAAACATTGTTTTAAACTGAAAGACTCATGTATAATTTCAATTTACCAGTATAAAAAAAAAGAAAAACAGAAATTTAAAATTCTTTATTTTTCTTTTTTTTTCTGGTGTAATTTGTGTCCCCTTCTTGTTAACTGCTTTACGCTTTCTCTGTCTGTCTTCTGTGTAGTTTGGATACAGATATTTCCAGTCACTGTCTTTCTCTGTCTGTCTTCTGTGTAGTTTGGATACAGATATTTCCAGTCACTGTCTTCTCTGTCTGTCTTCTGTGTAGTTTGGATACAGATATTTCCAGTCACTGTCTTTCTCTGTCTGTCTTCTGTGTAGTTTGGATACAGATATTTCCAGTCACTGTCTTTCTCTGTCTGTCTTCTGTGTAGTTTGGATACAGATATTTCCAGTCACTGTCTTTCTCTGTCTGTCTTCTGTGTAGTTTGGATACAGATATTTCCAGTCACTGTCTTTCTCTGTCTGTCTTCTGTGTAGTTTGGATACAGATATTTCCAGTCACTGTCTTTCTCTGTCTGTCTTCTGTGTAGTTTGGATACAGATATTTCCAGTCACTGTCTTTCTCTGTCTGTCTTCTGTGTAGTTTGGATACAGATATTTCCAGTCACTGTCTTTTCTCTGTCTGTCTTCTGTGTAGTTTGGATACAGATATTTCCAGTCACTGTCTTTCTCTGTCTGTCTTCTGTGTAGTTTGGATACAGATATTTCCAGTCACTATCTTTCTCTGTCTGTCTTCTGTGTAGTTTGGATACAGATATTTCCAGTCACTGTCTTTCTCTGTCTGTCTTCTGTGTAGTTTGGATACAGATATTTCCAGTCACTGTCTTTCTCTGTCTGTCTTCTGTGTAGTTTGGATACAGATATTTCCAGTCACTGTCTTTCTCTGTCTGTCTTCTGTGTAGTTTGGATACAGATATTTCCAGTCACTGTCTTTCTCTGTCTGTCTTCTGTGTAGTTTGGATACAGATATTTCCAGTCACTGTCTTTCTCTGTCTGTCTTCTGTGTAGTTTGGATACAGATATTTCCAGTCACTGTCTTTCTCTGTCTGTCTTCTGTGTAGTTTGGATACAGATATTTCCAGTCACTGTCTTTCTCTGTCTGTCTTCTGTGTAGTTTGGATACAGATATTTCCAGTCACTGTCTTTCTCTGTCTGTCTTCTGTGTAGTTTGGATACAGATATTTCCAGTCACTGTCTTTCTCTGTCTGTCTTCTGTGTAGTTTGGATACAGATATTTCCAGTCACTGTCTTTCTCTGTCTGTCTTCTGTGTAGTTTGGATACAGATATTTCCAGTCACTGTCTTTCTCTGTCTGTCTTCTGTGTAGTTTGGATACAGATATTTCCAGTCACTGTCTTTCTCTGTCTGTCTTCTGTGTAGTTTGGATACAGATATTTCCAGTCACTGTCTTTCTCTGTCTGTCTTCTGTGTAGTTTGGATACAGATTTTCCAGTCACTGTCTTTCTCTGTCTGTCTTCTGTGTAGTTTGGATACAGATATTTCCAGTCACTGTCTTTCTCTGTCTGTCTTCTGTGTAGTTTTGATACAGATATTTCCAGTCACTGTCTTTCTCTGTCTGTCTTCTGTGTAGTTTTGATACAGATATTTCCAGTCACTGTCTTTCTCTGTCTGTCTTCTGTGTAGTTTGGATACAGATATTTCCAGTCACTGTCTTTCTCTGTCTGTCTTCTGTGTAGTTTGGATACAGATATTTTCCAGTCACTGTCTTTCTCTGTCTGTCTTCTGTGTAGTTTGGATACAGATATTTCCAGTCACTGTCTTTCTCTGTCTGTCTTCTGTGTAGTTTGGATACAGATATTTCCAGTCACTGTCTTTCTCTGTCTGTCTTCTGTGTAGTTTGGATACAGATATTTCCAGTCACTGTCTTTCTCTGTCTGTCTTCTGTGTAGTTTGGATACAGATATTTCCAGTCACTGTCTTTCTCTGTCTGTCTTCTGTGTAGTTTGGATACAGATATTTCCAGTCACTGTCTTTCTCTGTCTGTCTTCTGTGTAGTTTGGATACAGATATTTCCAGTCACTGTCTTTCTCTGTCTGTCTTCTGTGTAGTTTGGATACAGATATTTCCAGTCACTGTCTTTCTCTGTCTGTCTTCTGTGTAGTTTGGATACAGATATTTCCAGTCACTGTCTTTCTCTGTCTGTCTTCTGTGTAGTTTGGATACAGATATTTCCAGTCACTGTCTTTCTCTGTCTGTCTTCTGTGTAGTTTGGATACAGATATTTCCAGTCACTGTCTTTCTCTGTCTGTCTTCTGTGTAGTTTGGATACAGATATTTCCAGTCACTGTCTTTCTCTGTCTGTCTTCTGTGTAGTTTGGATACAGATATTTCCAGTCACTGTCTTTCTCTGTCTGTCTTCTGTGTAGTTTTGATACAGATATTTCCAGTCACTGTCTTTCTCTGTCTGTCTTCTGTGTAGTTTGGATACAGATATTTCCAGTCCCCAACTCGTCACTCACCATAGTTTATGTATTTCTGAGCAATTTACGAGTGTTTGTGGTTACATGTGATGTACCATTTGATATCAAACATCATCGTAGTTTAAACCTTGACCTTTTCATTTGACCTTGGGCCGATGAAGGTCACTGGGAAGAGACGGTGCACACATTCTTTGGAATCATTTGACCAGCTGACGCTGTGTGTGGCCTGAACACTCTGCTTTAATTCATCAGCCATCAGGACAGTTGATACACTGCACTAATGCAAATACATAGTCAGCACAAGAGAGAGAGAGAGAGAGAGAGAGAGAGAGAGAGAGAGAGAGAGAGAGAGAGAGAGAGAGAGAGAGAGAGAGAGAGAGAGAGAGAACAGTAGTTATGATTGTGACAAAATCTGCTTCAACAATAACCAAACTTTCCCCCTGCCATTTCGTTGAGGGAAAAAAAATCACACAAACATTGTGTGTATGTATGCGTGTGCGTGCGTGCGTGCGTGCGTGTGTGTGTGCGTGTGTGTGTGTGTGACCTTACAAAGATCATAAGGGAGGTTTACACAAGGGGTTAGGGAATAGGTGAAATGTTCGGACTAGTGGAGAGGGGGGGGGGGGGGGGGGGGGGGGGGGGGGGGGGGGGGGGGGGGGGGGGGGGGGGAGTAGAGGGCAGGAGGAGAAGAAGGAGAAGGGATGAGAACAGGAGAGGAGAGGGGTGGAGGGTGAGGGAGTGGGCTAATATTATAGGGGGAATTGTAACAGTAGCGAGGCGGAAAAGGCAGGGGAAGGGTAATTTCTCTCCTGAAAACAAGTTCATGTTATCACTTTCTTTCAGCGACGAATAACCCAGCTTTCTTAATTTAATTCGGGAATCAGGGAAAGGCGATCTTAGAAAAGGGCTGTAGGATACAGGGGGCGGGGGTGGGGGGAAAGGCGATCTTAGAAAAGGGCTGTAGGATACAGGGGCGGGGGTGGGGGGAAGAGGGATGGAAAGAAAGGTAGAAACTGTAGGTGGGAGGGGAGGCGGAGGGAAAGGGGGATGGACAGAAAGGTAGAAACTGTAGGTGGGGAGGGGAGGCGGAGGGAAAGAGGGATGGACAGAAAGGTAGAAACTGTAGGTGGGGAGGGGAGGCGGAGGAAAGGGGATGGACAGAAAGGTAGAAACTGTAGGTGGGGAGGGGAGGCGGAGGGAAAGAGGGATGGACAGAAAGGTAGAAACTGTAGGTGGGAGGGAGGCGGAGGGAAAGAGGGATGGAAAAGAAAGGTAGAAACTGTAGGTGGGGAGGGGAGGCGGAGGGGAAAGGGGGATGGACAGAAAGGTAGAAACTGTAGGTGGGGAGGGGAGGCGGAGGGAAAGAGGGATGGACAGAAAGGTAGAAACTGTAGGTGGGGAGGGGAGGCGGAGGGAAAGGGGGATGGACAGAAAGGTAGAAACTGTAGGTGGGGAGGGGAGCGGAGGGAAAGAGGGATGGACAGAAAGGTAGAAACTGTAGGTGGGGAGGGGAGGCGGGGGAAAGGGGGATGGACAGAAAGGTAGAAACTGTAGGTGGGGAGGGGAGGCGGAGGGAAAGAGGGATGGACAGAAAGTAGAAACTGTAGGTGGGGAGGGGAGGCGGAGGAAAGGGGGATGGACAGAAAGGTAGAAACTGTAGGTGGGGAGGGGAGGCGGAGGGAAAGGTGAGGGCAGACGACGAAGATGACGGGGGTGGGGGGACACGGGATGGGGGGTGGGGGTGACGTTTAAAGAGATGAGGAGGGAGGGGGGGGGGAAAGGTGAGGGCAGACGACGAAGATGACGGGGGTGGGGGGACACGGGATGGGGGGTGGGGTGACGTTTAAAGAGATGAGGAGGGGGGGGGGGGAAGGTGAGGGCAGACGACGAAGATGACGGGGGGTGGGGGACACGGGATGGGGGGTGGGGGGGTGACGTTTAAAGAGATGAGGGAGGGGGGGGGGGGAGGGGGGAAGCTGCCGGAGATTTCGGCTTACTTAAAAAAAGAAAACAAAAGACAAAACAAAACAACAACAACAACAACAACAAAAAACCCAACTAACAAACAACAAACTGTCTAAACACTTTCACTGCAGTTCCGCCGCTGCCTAATGGAATAATTTCATTAAGGGACACTTTGCCGATCAATATGAACCCGTCTCGCCTGTAACATGTGTAAGAAGGTCGCATGGGGGGGGGGGGGGGGGGGGGGGGGGGAGGGGAGGGGAGGAGGGAGGGGGAAAATGGCCGACCGCTCGTTATTTTTCCCCC
>CM031595.1:143316693-143324193 GCA_018398815.1 Conus ventricosus | reverse complement strand
CGAACGGAAATGTGCATTGTGTGTTATGGCGAACGGAAATGTGCATTGTGTGTTATGGCGAACGGAAATGTGCATTGTGTGTTATGGCGAACGGAAATGTGCATTGTGTGTTATGGCGAACGGAAATGTGCATTGTGTGTTATGGCGAACGGAAATGTGCATTGTGTGTTATGGCGAACGGAAATGTGCATTGTGTGTTATGGCGAACGGAAATGTGCATTGTGTGTTATGGCGAACGGAAATGTGCATTATTAGACAACAAAGACACACTGTCAGGGTGTGTTTTTTCGTCCCGGAATAGATAAATTGTTTTGATTAGACGGCTGTGTCCTTGTAGAATTATCAAAAGTTTAGGCTTCACATTAAGTTTTAATTCTCCGTCTACAAAATACAGCTAAAAAATCAACTGCATTATTATGATCTTTCTTTCTCTCTTTCTGCGTACGCAGGCGGACACTGCCTGTATAGACAGGCAGTGGAGTTTTGTGTGTATGACCGTTTTTTTTATCCCGCCATTAAGGCAGCCATACTCCATCTTCGGGGAAGGTGCATGCTATGTGTAACGTGTCATCCATACCAACGGCCAAACTGGCCTTCTCTTCCGAAAGTTGGTGATGGGATTTTACGTGTGTGCAAGATGTTGTGCGTGCGTTCACACACGGAACCTCGGTTTATAGTCTCATTGGAAGGACTGTATGGGGAATGGAGTCAGAACCAATGTTAATATTATATATATATATATATTATATATATATATATATATATATATATATATATATATATATATATATATATATATATATATATATATATATATATACAGGGTCGAACTTTAATTAAGGACCACCCCGAAAAAAGGCCCTTTCTTTTTAAATTGGTCAAAAATACAACCAATGCCTTTTTTCGAAGAATTCGACTGGGAAAGGTTTAAGGGGTTAACAGAGTATTCCGCAAAGCTTGCGAAAGGTGTCTTATTGTCACGTGCGGCATGCAGAGGGGGGGTTGAAAGTTGCAGATTGTTGTCAAAATTGCTTGTTTTTTAAGCAAGAGTGAACACTGCTTCAAACGGTTTTGCACTGAAATTCCAAATGCACGTGCAAAAACCAATGCATTGCAGAGCATTTTACTCACTGGAATACCCCTAAAAGCAGCCCAACGTGCATAATTCTTCATAACACAAAAATGCCTCCAAGACGCAAGCTGTCTGATTTTGACCGGACCCGGGCGATTGCATGGCTGCAGGATCGAGTTGGCCTTCGAGAAGTGGCCAGAAGACTACAAGTGTCCCACTCCGTCATCGTTCGGCTGAGAGAACGTTTTCAGGCCACTGGAACTGTCAAAGAGAGACCCCGTCCAGGCCAGCCAAACAAGACCACTGCAAGAGATGACAGGTTCATCCGCAGACATGCTCTTCGGACCAGGACCACCACCTCCAACACCATCAGGCGTCGGCTCCAAGCTGCCAATAACACAGCAGTGTGTGAGATGACCATACGGCGGTGCCTCAATGGTGCCGACCTTCGAGCAAGGCGCCCAGTCCGGAAACCAAAACTGACTGCGGCCCACCGGGCACGTCGCCTGGCCTGGTGCACAGCTCATCGAACATGGACTCGGGCTCAGTGGCGGATGGTGCTTTTCACCGATGAGTCCAAGTTCCAGTTGAAGCCACGAGATGGACGCATTCGGGTGTGGCGGCGTCCCAGGGAGCAGCTAGCAGATGACGTCATCCAGGAGGTCGTCGCTTTTGGTGGTGGGTCCGTCATGGTAGGGGGGGGGGGGGGGAGGCATCCGCAGTCACCACAAGACTCCCTGTACCATGTGGATGGCAACCTGAACGGCCAACGCTACCTGCAGGAGATTTTACGGCCTTTGGTTGTCCCAGCACTCCAGCAGATTGGGTCTCAGGCTGTGTTCATGGACGATAATGCCACCCCACATCGTTGTCGAGCCGTGAATACTTTTGTGGTGCAAGCTGTCATCACCAGGATGCCATGGCCGGCAAACAGCCCGGACATGAACCTTATTGAGAACATCTGGGGCGAGCTTGGGAGGAGAGTTCAAGAAAATCACCCTGTTCCGGCAAATCGACAGGAGCTGCTGCACTACCTGCAGCAGGAGTGGGCAAACCTCCCCCAGGCACTCATTACAAGAACAGTCAACACCATGAGGCAGCGCTGTGTGGATTGTGTGGCAGCACGAGGGGGGCACACCCGGTTTTGATCAGACTGTAAAGAAACACTCTTTTTGTGAATGTCATTTTAGGGGGTAGTCTCATTCAGGCTCCCCTGTCTGATCAGAAAGAATGATTTTTTTCGATGAAAGTGACAAAATGTTGTTCACTGATAATGAAATTAAACATTTATAAAGTTTCTGTCGTTTGTCGGTTTTTCTTTCTATGTTTTGTGAGACTGTGTATAAGTGGTTCTTAATTAAAGTTCGACCCTGTATATATATATATATATTATATATATATATATATATATATATATTATATATATATATATATATATATATATATATATATATCTTGTCCCAACCCTGCCACATCCACTACTCCCACCCTTCCTCGTTTCCCTTCCTGCTGTGGTGTTGTCTCGGCTTTGCTTTATTCTACTGATCACCACTGATCTCATGACAAATTCATTTGGATTCTAAAATCATCAACACGGATGAACACTCCATAAGTTAAAAACAAATGAACCCAGCAAGCTCGAGACATTGACAGTTTTGATTTCCTCTCCTCGTCAAACTGCTGTGCTGATTTCATGCCGAAATCGTCGCCATGGGTAAGTTCTCAAGGACAGTGTTGGGTGGACGTGGTGGCGCCCTCCAAGGAACACTTGCTGGGGTTTGTTTCATAATGAAGCAATAATTGCAGTTTGCAGGGTGCTAAGTAGAGGTACCCTGTGTATGTTAGATACAACAGGCACAAATGAACGTCCCCTAAATGACTCACCATGAGTGCAGTGTCTCCTTGGTGGGTCGCTTGGCGCCTGAGTTTGACTGCTTCAGATGGACTGCCGCTCAAGAGGCTGTTTCTGGAGTAAGGCAGACTGAGCAGCGGGAATATGAGGTCACCTTAAGACGGCACAGACGACAAGACAGCAAAAACAGCAAGAAACACCACACACAACATGAAGTGATAAAAACAACAACACATTTTTCTATATGTATATGTGTATGTGTGTATGCATGCGTGCGTGCGTGCGTGCATGCATGTATGTATGTATGTATGTATGTATGTATGTATGTATGTATGTATGTATGTATGTATGTATGTATGCGTGCGTGCGTGCGTGCGTGCGTGCGTGCGTGCGTGTGTATGTGTATGTATGTATGTATGTATGTATGTATGTATGGTATGTATGTATGTATGTATGTATGTATGTTATCTACGTATGCATTATATATATGCACTATGTAGGTATGTATATACGTATGTATGTATGTATGTATGTAGGTAGGCAGGTATGCATGAATGCATGCATGTATGCATTTATGTATGTATGTATGTATGTATGTATGTATGTATGTATGTATGTATGTATGTATGTATGTATGTATGTATGTATGTATGTATGCATGTATGTATATGTATGTATGTATGTATGTATGCATGTATGTATGTATGCATGTATGTCTGTATGCATGTATTTCATATGCATTTATGTGCGTATATATATATATATATATGCACGCATGGATGTATTCTGTACAGATAATCATAATTTTATGTATGTATGTATGTATGTATGTATGTATGTATGTATGTATGTATGTATGTATGTATGTATGTATGTATGTACATATTATGTATGTATGTATGTATGTATGTATGTATGTATGTATGTATGTATGTATGTATGTATGTATGTATGTATGTATGTATGTACGTAGGTAGGTAGGTAGGTAGGTAGGTACGTACGTACGTACGTACGTACGTACGTATGTATGTATGTATGTATGTATGTATGTATGTATGTATGTATGTATGTATGTATGTATGAATGTATGTATGTATGTATGTATGTGTTTGTATGTATATATGTATACTGTATGTATGTTTGTTTGTATGTATGTGTGTTTGTATTCATCTGTGTAAGCATTTATGCGTGCATGTATGTGTGTATGTATGTAGATATGTGTGAAGCATGCGTGTACGCATTTTGAATTTATGTATGCATATCTGCGTGTTTACGAGAAAGAGAGAGAGAGAGAGAGAGGAGGAGAGAGAGAGAGAGAGAGAGGGAGAGAGAGAGAGAGAGAGAGAGAGAGGAGAGAGGGAGAGAGAGAGAGAGAGAGAGAGAGAGAGAGAGAGAGAGGAGAGAGAGAAGAGAGAGAGAGGAGAGAGAGAGAGAGAGAGGAGAGAGAGAGAGAGAGAGAAGACGACTGCGCATTGTAGAGCTAGAAAAATTATGCAATGAAGACATGGATATGCTTACGTATTTAACTGCATATGTGTAAGTACTTCTTCATTTGGCTGATAATTTTTTTTTATTAGTTACTTAGCAAGTAAGTTGATTTGTCTGTCAGGTGTTTAGTTGGTTGGTTTGTTCCTAAACTAGGTACTAATGTAGTGGACCATATTTTTTTGCATTTAAGCTTTAGGGATTAAGAAATTTGGTGCAGCGCATACTGAGTAGTCCTCACACCGTCCCACCTCCTTAACCAAACGAAAACCGCACGCTGTCCTACAGCACAATACAAAATGACCGCACGTGCAACACTGAAAAATGATGACCTAGTGAAAATGAAGCACTGTAAAACCACCACACCCCTCTTCACAGTGTCCCAGCCCTCACCCCACCTCTATACACACATATATTCTATTCCTCCCCTTACACACCATTTCCCCTGGCTTTTCTCACAACAGTGCCATGATCATCCAGACACAGATGAAATCAACTGTGTTTTGAAGTGGGCCCAGGGCAGTCATATTGCAGGGTATAGTGAACAATTCTCTGGTCTCATGTAGGGAATAAAACACTGTTTTACTATTTTGGGAGCTTATGAAATTCGAATTTGATTTGATAGCGTAGTTAGTGTAGGGAATAAATATTCTTTGGCTGTTTTCGAGCTGTGTGATTTGATTTTTTGAACATGCAGTAACCCTCTTTGTTTCTGTCTCTTCTCTGTCTGCCTGTCTGTCTGCCTGTCTGTCTGACTGTCTGTCTGACTATCTGTCTGTCTGTCTGTCTGTCTGTCTGTCTGACTGTCTGCCTGTCTCGCTCTCTCTCTCTCTCTCAACCCACCTCCATCTGTCTGTCTAATGATAATTATAATAATGACAATGATAATAATACTACTACTAATAGTAATAATAGTAATAATGATGATGATAATGATAATAACAACAACAAGAACAACAAGAACAATAACAACACCAACAATAATGATAATAATAATAGTAATGAGAATAACAGTGACAATAATGATAATAATAATAATGATGATGATGATGATGATGATGATGATGATGATGATGATGATGATGATAACAACAACAATAATAACACTTATAATAATGCAAAATGCAATGCTGATGAGGCTGAGAATGACAGTTCTCTCAGACGTGCTGGGGCTGGGTGTGCTGCGGAATGAGCCTGAATGAGGCTGTGCACAGGCTCATCGGTAAAGCCGGCAGGTGTGTGACATCACCAGAGAGGGTGCGGAAGATGGGGAAGGGAGGGAGAGAGGAGAGGGGAACGGCGTGAAGGAGGAAATGAAGGGGCAGGGGAGAGGGGGAGGGGGGGGGGGGGGTGGAGGAAGGGGAAGGGAACGAAAAAAGAAAGAAAGAATGAACAGCACCCCGACAAAAAAAAAACAACAAACAAACAAACAAGATGGTGACGTTAGTGATAGTTAAGCTGGTCATGCATGACAGTGATGCTATCGGGGGAAAACCTATTTGATTCAATCCCAGTTTTGCCTCCGTAGGAGATTTAAAAAGAGACAACGCTGGAGGAAACCAGGGGACAATACAGCAAGAAGAGCAAAGCTGGAGGAAACCAGGAGACAATACAGCAAGAAGAGACAACGCTGGAGGAAACCAGGAGACAATACAGCAAGAAGAGACAAAGCTGGAGGAAACCAGGAGACAATACAGCAAGAAGAGACAAAGCTGGAGGAAACCAGGAGACAATACAGCAAGAAGAGACAAAGCTGGAGGAAACCAGGAGACAATACAGCAAGAAGAGACAACGCTGGAGGAAACCAGGAGACAATACAGCAAGAAGAGACAAAGCTGAGGAAACCAGGAGACAATACAGCAAGAAGAGACAACGCTGGAGGAAACCAGGAGACAATACAGCAAGAAGAGACAAAGCTGGAGGAAACCAGGAGACAATACAGCAAGAAGAGACAACGCTGGAGGAAACCAGGAGACAATACAGCAAGAAGAGACAAAGAAAAAGAAAAGAGAAACAGTGCTGCAGAGAAGACAGAATGCTGAAGGCAAAAAGAGACAACACTGGAGGTAAAAAAAAGACAATGCTGGAGACAAAGAAGAGGCAATACAGGAGGCAGAAAAGAGACAATGCTGGAGGCAGAAAAGAGACAATGCTGGAGGCAGAAAAGACAGAATGCTGAAGGCAAAAAAGAGACAACGCTGGAAGTAAAAAAAAAGACAATGCTGGAGACAAAGAAGAGGCAATACAGGAGGCAGAAAAGATACAATGCTGGAGGCACAAAAGAGACAATGCTGGAGGCAGAAAAGACACAATGTTGGAGGCAGAAAAGAGACAATGCTGGAGGCAGAAAAGACACAATGCTGGAGGCAGAAAAGACACAATGCTGGAGGCAGAAAAGAGACAATGCTGGAGGTAGAAAAGAGATAATGCTGGAGGCAGAAAAGAGGCAATACAGGAAGCAGAAAAGAGACAATGCTGGAGGCAGAAAAGAGACAATGCTGGAGGCAAGAAAGGAGATAATGCTGTAGGTAGAAAGGAGATAATGCTGGAGGCAGAAAAGAGACAATGCTGGAGGCAGAAAAGTGACAATGCTGGAGGCAGAAAAGAGACAATGCTGGAGGTAGAAAAGAGACAATGCTGGAGGCAAGAAAGAGACAATGCTGGAGAGAGGAAAGAGACAATGCCGGAGGCAGAAAAGAGACAATGCTGGAGGTAGAAAGGAGATAATGCTGGAGGCAGAAAAGAGACAATGCTGGAGGCAAGAAAGAGACAATGCTGGAGGTAGAAAAGAGACAACGCTGGAGGCAGAAAAGAGACAATGCTGGAGGCAGAAAAGAGACAATGCTGGAGGAAAGAAAGAGACAATGCTGGAGGTAGAAAAGAGATAATGCTGGAGGCAAGAAAGAGACAATGCTAAAGGCAAGAAAGAGACAATGCTGGAGGCAGAAAAGAGACAATTCTGGAGGCAGAAAAGAGGCAATGTTGGAGGTAGAAAGGAGTTAATGCTGGAGGCAGAAAAGAGACAATGCTGGAGGCAGAAAAGAGACAATGCTGGAGGCAGAAAAGAGACAATGCTGGAGGTAGGAAAGAG
>CM031595.1:143291693-143311693 GCA_018398815.1 Conus ventricosus | reverse complement strand
CAATGCTGGAGAGAGAAAAGAGACAATGCGGAGGCAGAAAGAGACAATGCTGGAGGTAGAAAGGAGATAATGCTGGAGGCAGAAAAGAGACAATGCTGAGGCAGAAAGAGACAATGCTGGAGGTAGAAAAGAGACAACGCTGGAGGCAGAAAAGAGACAATGCTGGAGGCAGAAAAGAGACAATGCTGGAGGAAGAAAGAGACAATGCTGGAGGTAGAAAAGAGATAATGCTGGAGGCAAGAAAGAGACAATGTAAAGGCAAGAAAGAGAAAGAGACAATGCTGGAGGCAGAAAAGAGACAATTCAGGAGGCAGAAAAGAGGCAATGTTGGAGGTAGAAAGGAGTTAATGCTGGAGGCAGAAAAGAGACAATGCTGGAGGCAGAAAAGAGACAATGCTGGAGGCAGAAAAGAGACAATGCTGGAGGTAGGAAAGAGACAATGCTGGAGGCAAGAAAGAGATAATGCTGGAGGTAGAAAAGAGACAATGCTGGAGGCAGAAAAGAGACAATGTGGAGGCAGAAAAAGACAATGCTGGAGGTAGAAAAGAGACAATGCTGGGTAGAAAGAGATAATGCTGGAGGCAAGAAAGAGACAATGCTGGAGGCAGAAAGAGACAATGCTGGAGGCAGAAAAGAGACAATGCTGAAGGTAGAAAGGAGATAATGCTGGAGGTAGAAAAGAGACAATGCTGGAGGTAGAAAAGCGACAATACTGGAGGTAGGAATGAGACAATGCTGGAGGTAGAAAAGAGACAATGCTGGAAGTGGAAAAGAGACAATGCTGGAGGCAAGAAAGAGACAATGCTGGAGGTAGAAAAGAGACAATGCTGGAGGTTGAAAAGAGGATAATACTGGAGGCAAGAAAGAGACAATGCTGGAGGTAAGAAAGAGACAATGCTGGAGGCAGAAAAGGACAATTGCTGAAGGTAGAAAAGAGATAATGCTGGAGGTAGAAAAGAGACAATGCTGGAAGTGGAAAAGAGACAACGCTGGAGGTAGAAAAGAGATAATGCTGTAGGGATTAGAAAAGAGACAATGCTGGAGGTAGAAAAGAGACAATGCTGGAGTTAGAAAAGAGATAATGCTGGAGGTAGAAAAGAGACAATGCTGGAGGTAGAAAAGAGACAATAATGGTAGGTAGAAAAGAGACAATGCTGGAAGTGGAAAAGAGACAACGCTGGAGGCAAGAAAGCGACAATGCTGGAGGCAGAAAAGACAATGCTGGAGGTAGAAAAGAGACAATGCTGGAGGTAGAAAAGAGACAATGCTGGAGGTAGAAAAGGCACAATGCTGGAGGCAGAAAAGAGACAATGCTGGAGGCAGAAAAGACACAATGCTGGAGCCGGAGGCAGAAAAGAGGCAATGCTGGAGGTTAGAAAGGAGTTAATGCTGAGGCAGAAAAGAGACAATGCTGGAGGCAGAAAAAGAGACAATGCTGGAGGCAGAAAAGAGACAATGCTGGAGGTAGAAAGAGACAATGCTGGAGGCAGAAAAGAGACAATGCTGGAGGTAGAAAAGAGACAATGCTGGAGGTAGAAAAGAGATAATGCTGTAGGTAGAAAGGAAATATGCTGGAGGCAGAAAAGAGACAATGCTGGAGGTAGAAAAGTGACAATGCTGGAGGCAAGAAAAGAGACAATGCTGGAGGTAGAAAAGAGACAATGCTGGAGAGCAAGAAAGAGACAATGCTGGAGGTAGAAAAGAGACAATGCCGGAGGCAGAAACGAGACAATGCTGGAGTAGAAAGGAGATAATGCTGGAGGCAGAAAAGAGACAATGCTGGAGGCAGAAAGAGACAATGCTGGAGGTAGAAAAGAGACAATGCTGGGAGCAGAAAAGAGACATGCTGGAGGCAGAAAAGAGACAATGCTGGAGGTAGAAAAGAATCATGCTGGAGGCAAGAAAGAGACAATGCTGGAGGCAAGAAAGAGACAATGCTGGAGGCAGAAGAGACACAATGCTGGAGCAGTAAAAGAGCAATGTTGGAGGCATTTTTCTATATGTATATGTGTATGTGTGTATGCATGCGTGCGTGCGTTTCGTGCATGCATTGTATGTATGTATGTATGTATGTATGTATGTATTGTATGTATGTATGTATGTATGTATGTTATGTATGCGTGCGTGCGTGCGTGCGTGCGTGCGTGCGTGCGTGCGTGCGTGCGTGCGTGTGTGTGTATGTATGTATGTATGTATGTATGTATGTATGTATGTATGTATCTACGTATGCATTATATTATGCACTATGTAGGTATGTATATACGTATGTATGTATGTATGTATGTAGGTAGGCAGGTATGCATGAATGCATGCATGTATGCATTTATGTATGTATGTATGTATGTATGTATGTATGTATGTATGTATGTATGTATGTATGTATGTATGTATGTATGTAGTATGTATGTATGTATGTATGTATGCATGTATGTATGTATGCATGTATGTCTGTATGCATGTATTTCATATTGCATTTTTGTGCGTATATATATACGCACGCATGCATACACACATACACATATACATATAGAAAAATGCCTCAACATTGCCTCTTTCTGCCTCCAGCATTGTGTCTTTTCTGCCTCCAGCATTGTTCTTTCTTGCCTCCGCATTTGTCTCTTTCTTGAGGAGAGAGGAGAGAAGAGAGAGAGAGGAGAGGAGAGGGGAAGAGAGAGAGAGAGAGAGAAGATGAGAGAGAGAGAGGAGAGAGAGAAAGACGACTGCGCATTGTAGAGCTAGAAAAATTATGTAATGAAGACATGGATATGCTTACGTATTTAACTGCATATGTGTAAGTACTTCTTCATTTGGCTGATAATTTTTTTTTTTTAGTTACTTAGCTAGTAAGTTGATTTGTCTGTCAGGTGTTTAGTTGGTTGGTTTGTTCCTAAACTAGGTACTAATGTAGTGGACCATATTTTTTTGCATTTAAGCTTTAGGTTAAGAAATTTGGTGCAGCGCATACTGAGTAGTCCTCACACCGTCCCACCTCCTTAACCAAACGAAAACCGCACGCTGTCCTACAGCACAATACAAAATGACCGCACGTTGCAAACACTGAAAAATGATGACCTAGTGAAAATGAAGCACTGTAAAACCACCACACACCCCTCTCCACAGTGTCCCATCCCTCACCCCACCTCTACCCCCCCTATCCTCCTCCCCCGTTCCTCACCCCACCCCACCTCTATACACACATATATTCTATTCCTCCCCTTACACACCATTTCCCCTGGCTTTTCTCACAACAGTGCCATGATCATCCAGACACAGATGAAATCAACTGTGTTTTGAAGTGGGCCCAGGGCAGTCATATTGCAGGGTATAGTGAACAATTCTCTGGTCTCATGTAGGAATAAAAACACTGTTTTACTATTTTGGGAGCTTATGAAATTCGAATTTGATTTGATAGCGTAGTTAGTGTAGGGAATAAATATTCTTTGGCTGTTTTCGAGCTGTGTGATTTGATTTTTTGAACATGCAGTAACCCTCTTTGTTTCTGTCTCTTCTCTGTCTGCCTGTCTGTCTGCCTGTCTGTCTGACTGTCTGTCTGACTATCTGTCTGTCTGTCTGTCTGTCTGTCTGACTGTCTGCCTGTCTCGCTCTCTCTCTCTCTCTCTCAACCCACCTCCATCTGTCTGTCTAATGATAATTATAATAATGACAATGATAATAATACTACTACTAATAGTAATAATAGTAATAATGATGATGATAATGATAATAACAACAACAAGAACAACAAGAACAATAACAACACCAACAATAATGATAATAATAATAGTAATGAGAATAACAGTGACAATAATGATAATAATAATAATGATGATGATGATGATGATGATGATGATGATGATGATGATGATGATGATGATAAAACAACAATTAATAACACTTATAATAATGCAAAATGCAATGCTGATGAGGCTGAGAATGACAGTTCTCTCAGACGTGCTGGGGCTGGGTGTGCTGCGGAATGAGCCTGAATGAGGCTGTGCACAGGCTCATCGGTTAAAGCCGGCAGGTGTGTGACATCACCAGAGAGGGTGCGGAAGATGGGGAAGGGAGGGAGAGAGGAGAGGGGAACGGCGTGAAGGGAGGAAATGAAGGGGCAGGGGAGAGGGGGAGGGGGGGGGGGGGGTGGAGGAAGGGGAAGGGAACGAAAAAAGAAAGAAAGAATGAACAGCACCCGACAAAAAAAAACAACAAACAAACAAACAAGATGGTGACGTTAGTGATAGTTAAGCTGGTCATGCATGACAGTGATGCTATCGGGGGAAAACCCTATTTGATTCAATCCCAGTTTTGCCTCCGTAGGAGATTTAAAAAGAGACAAAGCTGGAGGAAACCAGGAGACAATACAGCAGAAGAGACAAAGAAAAAGAAAAGAGAAACAGTGCTGCAGAGAAGACAGAATGCTGAAGGCAAAAAAGAGACAACACTGGAGGTAAAAAAAAGACAATGCTGGAGACAAAGAAGAGGCAATACAGGAGCAGAAAAGAGACAATGCTGGAGGCAGAAAAGAGACAATGCTGGAGGCAGAAAAGACAGAATGCTGAAGGCAAAAAGAGACAACGCTGGAGGTAAAAAAAAAAGACAATGCTGGAGACAAAGAAGAGGCAATACAGGAGGCAGAAAAGATACAATGCTGGAGGCACAAAAGAGACAATGCTGGAGGCAGAAAAGACACAATGCTGGAGGCAGAAAAGAGACAATGCTGGAGGCAGAAAAGACACAATGCTGGAGGCAGAAAAGACACAATGCTGGAGGCAGAAAAGAGACAATGCTGGAGGTAGAAAAGAGATAATGCTGGAGGCAGAAAAGAGGCAATACAGGAAGCAGAAAAGAGACAATGCTGGAGGCAGAAAAGAGACAATGCTGGAGGCAAGAAAGGAGATAATGCTGTAGGTAGAAAGGAGATAATGCTGGAGGCAGAAAAGAGACAATGCTGGAGGCAGAAAAGTGACAATGCTGGAGGCAGAAAAGAGACAATGCTGGAGGTAGAAAAGAGACAATGCTGGAGGCAAGAAAGAGACAATGCTGGAGGTAGAAAAGAGACAATGCCGGAGGCAGAAACGAGACAATGCTGGAGGTAGAAAGGAGATAATGCTGGAGGCAGAAAAGAGACAATGCTGGAGGCAAGAAAGAGACAATGCTGGAGGTAGAAAAGAGACAATGCTGGAGGCAGAAAAGAGACAATGCTGGAGGCAGAAAAGAGACAATACTGGAGGAAGAAAAGAGACAATGCTGGCGGTAGAAAAGAGATCATGCTGGAGGCAAGAAAGAGACAATGCTAAAGGCAAGAAAGAGACAATGCTGGAGGCAGAAAAGGACACAATTCTGGAGGCAGAAAAGAGGCAATGCTGGCGGTAGAAAGGAGTTAATGCTGGAGGCAGAAAGAGACAATGCTGGAGGCAGAAAAGAGACAATGCTGGAGGCAGAAAAGAGACAATGCTGGAGGTAGGAAAGAGACAATGCTGGAGGCAAGAAAGAGACAATGCTGGAGGTAGAAAAGAGACAATGCTGGAGGCAGAAAAGAGACAATGCTGGAGGCAGAAAAGAGACAATGCTGGAGGGAGAAAAGAGACAATGCTGGAGGTAGAAAAGAGATAATGCTGGAGGCAAGAAAGAGACAATGCTGGAGGCAAGAAAGAGACAATGCTGGAGGCAGAAAAGAGACAATGCTGAAGGTAGAAAGGAGATAATGCTGGAGGTAGAAAAGAGACAATGCTGGAGGTAGAAAAGCGACAATACTGGAGGTAGGAAAGAGACAATGCTGGAGGTAGAAAAGAGACAATGCTGGAAGTGGAAAAAGAGACAATGTTGAGGCAAGAAAGAGACAATGCTGGAGGTAGAAAAGAGACAATGCTGGAGGTAGAAAAGAGATAATACTGGAGGCAAGAAAGAGACAATGCTGGAGGTAAGAAAGAGACAATGCTGGAAGCAGAAAAGAGACAATGCTGAGGTAGAAAAGAGATAATGCTGGAGGTAGAAAAGAGACAATGCTGGAAGTGGAAAAGAGACAACGCTGGAGTTAGAAAAGAGATAATGCTGGAGGTAGAAAAGAGACAATGCTGGAGGTAGAAAAAGAGACAATGCTGGAGTTAGAAAAGAGATAATGCTGGAGGTAGAAAGAGACAATGCTGGAGGTAGAAAAGAGACAATAATGGAGGTAGAAAAGAGACAATGCTGGAAGTGGAAAGAGGACAACGCTGGAGGCAAGAAAGCGACAATGCTGCAGGCAGAAAAGAGACAATGCTGGAGGTAGAAAAGAGACAATGCTGGAGGTAGAAAGAGACAATGCTGGAGGTAGAAAAGGCACAATGCTGGAGGCAGAAAAGAGACAATGCTGGAGGCAGAAAAAGACACAATGCTGGAGCCAGAGGCAGAAAAGAGGCAATGCTGGAGGTAGAAAGGAGTTAATGCTGGAGGCAGAAAAGAGACAATGCTGGAGGCAGAAAAGAGACAATGCTGGAGGCAGAAAAGAGACAATGCTGGAGGTAGAAAAGAGACAATGCTGGAGGCAGAAAAGAGACAATGCTGGAGGTAGAAAAGTGACAATGCTGGAGGTAGAAAAGAGATAATGCTGTAGGTAGAAAGGAAATAATGCTGGAGGCAGAAAAGAGACAATGCTGGAGGCAGAAAAGTGACAATGCTGGAGGCAGAAAAGAGACAATGCTGGAGGTAGAAAAGAGACAATGCTGGGAGGCAAGAAAGAGACAATGCTAGGAGGTAGAAAAGAGACAATGCCGGAGGCAGAAACGAGACAATGCTGGAAGGTAGAAAGGAGATAATGCTGGAGGCAGAAAAGAGACAATGCTGGAGGCAAGAAAGAGACAATGCTGGAGGTAGAAAAGAGACAATGCTGGAGGCAGAAAAGAGACAATGCTGGAGGCAGAAAAGAGACAATGCTGGAGGTAGAAAAGAGATCATGCTGGAGGCAAGAAAGAGACAATGCTGGAGGCAAGAAAGAGACAATGCTGGAGGCAGAAAAGACACAATGCTGGAGGCAGAAAAGAGCAATGTTGGAGGTGAAAGGAGTTAATGCTGGAGGCAGAAAAGAGACAATGCTGGAGGCAGAAAAGAGACAATGCTGGAGGCAGAAAAGAGACAATGCTGGAGGTAGGAAAGAGACAATGCTGGAGCAAGAAAAGACAATGCTGGAGGTAGAAAAGAGACAATGCTGGAGGTAGAAAAGAGACAATGCTGGAGGCAGAAAAGAGACAATGCTGGAGGTAGAAAAGAGACAATGCTGGAGGTAGAAAAGAGATAATGCTGGAGGCAAGAAAGAGACAATGCTGGAGGCAAGAAGAGAGACAATGCTGGAGGCAGAAAAGAGACAATGCTGGAGGCAGAAAAGAGACAATGCTGGAGGCAGAAAAGAGACAATGCTGGAGGTAGGAAAGAGACAATGCTGGAGGCAAGAAAGAGACAATGCTGGAGGTAGAAAAGAGACAATGCTGGAGGCAGAAAAGAGACAATGCTGGAGGCAGAAAAGAGACAATGCTGGAGGTAGAAAAGAGACAATGCTGGAGGTAGAAAAGAGATAATGCTGGAGGCAAGAAAGAGACAATGCTGGAGGCAAGAAAGAGACAATGCTGGAGGCAGAAAAGAGACAATGCTGAAGGTAGAAAGGAGATAATGCTGGAGGTAGAAAAGAGACAATGCTGGAGGTAGAAAAGCGACAATACTGGAGGTAGGAAAGAGACAATGCTGGAGGTAGAAAAGAGACAATGCTGGAAGTGGAAAAGAGACAATGTTGGAGGCAAGAAAGAGACAATGCTGGAGGTAGAAAAGAGACAATGCTGGAGGTAGAAAAGAGATAATACTGGAGGCAAGAAAGAGACAATGCTGGAGGTAAGAAAGAGACAATGCTGGAGGCAGAAAAGAGACAATGCTGAAGGTAGAAAAGAGATAATGCTGGAGGTAGAAAAGAGACAATGCTGGAAGTGGAAAAGAGACAACGCTGGAGTTAGAAAAGAGATAATGCTGGAGGTAGAAAAAGAGACAATGCTGGAGGTAGAAAAGAGACAATGCTGGAGTTAGAAAAGAGATAATGCTGGAGGTAGAAAAGAGACAATGCTGGAGGTAGAAAAGAGACAATAATGGAGGTTAGAAAAGAGACAATGCTGGAAGTGGAAAAGAGACAACGCTGGAGGCAAGAAAGCGACAATGCTGCAGGCAGAAAAGAGACAATGCTGGAGGTAGAAAAGAGACAATGCTGGAGGTAGAAAAGAGACAATGTGGAGGTAGAAAAGGCACAATGCTGGAGGCAGAAAAGAGACAATGCTGGAGGCAGAAAAGACACAATGCTGGAGCCAGAGGCAGAAAGAGGCAATGCTGGAGGTAGAAAGGAGTTAATGCTGGAGGCAGAAAAGAGACAATGCTGGAGGCAGAAAAGAGACAATGCTGGAGGCAGAAAAGAGACAATGCTGGAGGTAGAAAGAGACAATGCTGGAGGCAGAAAAGAGACAATGCTGGAGGTAGAAAAGTGACAATGCTGGAGGGAGAAAAGAGATAATGCTGTAGGTAGAAAGGAAATAATGCTGGAGGCAGAAAAGAGACAATGCTGGAGGCAGAAAAGTGACAATGCTGGAGGCAGAAAAGAGACAATGCTGGAGGTAGAAAAGAGACAATGCTGGAGGCAAGAAAGAGACAATGCTGGAGGTAGAAAAGAGACAATGCCGGAGGCAGAAACGAGACAATGCTGGAGGTAGAAAGGAGATAATGCTGGAGGCAGAAAAGAGACAATGCTGGAGGCAAGAAAGAGACAATGCTGGAGGTAGAAAAGAGACAATGCTGGAGGCAGAAAAGAGACAATGCTGGAGGCAGAAAAGAGACAATGCTGGAGGTAGAAAAGAGATCATGCTGGAGGCAAGAAAGAGACAATGCTGGAGGCAAGAAAGATGACAATGCTGGAGGCAGAAAAGACACAATGCTGGAGGCAGAAAAGAGGCAATGTTGGAGGTAGAAAGGAGTTAATGCTGGAGGCAGAAAAGAGACAATGCTGGAGGCAGAAAAGAGACAATGCTGGAGGCAGAAAAGAGACAATGCTGGAGGTAGGAAAGAGACAATGCTGGAGGCAAGAAAAGACAATGCTGGAGGTAGAAAAGAGACAATGCTGGAGGTAGAAAAGAGACAATGCTGGAGGCAGAAAAGAGACAATGCTGGAGGTAGAAAAGAGACAATGCTGGAGGTAGAAAAGAGATAATGCTGGAGGCAAGAAAGAGACAATGCTGGAGGCAAGAAAGAGACAATGCTGGAGGCAGAAAAGAGACAATGCTGAAGGTAGAAAGGAGATAATGCTGGAGGTAGAAAAGAGACAATGCTGGAGGTAGAAAAGCGACAATACTGGAGGTAGGAAAGAGACAATGCTGGAGGTAGAAAAGAGACAATTCTGGATGTGGAAAAGAGACAATGCTGGAGGCAGAAAAGAGACAATGCTGGAGGTAAAAAGAGACAATGCTGGAGGTAGAAAAGAGATAATGCTGGAGGCAAGAAAGAGACAATGCTGGAGGTAAGAAAGAGACAATGCTGGAGGCAGAAAAGAGACAATGCTGAAGGTAGAAAAGAGATAATGCTGGAGGTAGAAAAGAGACAATGCTGGAAGTGGAAAGGAGACAACGCTGGAGGTAGAAAAGAGATAATGCTGTAGGTAGAAAAGAGACAATGCTGGAGGTAGAAAACAGACAATGCTGGAGTTAGAAAAGAGATAATGCTGGAGGTAGAAAGAGACAATGCTGGAGGTAGAAAAGAGACAATAATGGAGGTAGAAAAGAGACAATGCTGGAAGTGGAAAAGAGACAACGCTGGAGGCAAGAAAGCGACAATGCTGGAGGCAGAAAAGAGACAATGCTGGAGGTAGAAAAGGGACAATGCTGGAGGTAGAAAAGAGACAATGCTGGAGGTAGAAAAGGCACAATGCTGGAGGCAGAAAAGAGACAATGCTGGAGGCAGAAAAGACACAATGCTGGAGCCGGAGGCAGAAAAGAGGCAATGCTGGAGGTAGAATTAGTTAATGCTGGAGGCAGAAAAGAGACAATGCTGGAGGCAGAAAAGAGACAATGCTGGAGGCAGAAAAGAGACAATGCTGGAGGTAGAAAAGAGACAATGCTGGAGGCAAGAAAGAGACAATGCTGGAGGTAGAAATGAGACAATGCTGGAGGCAGAAAAGAGACAATGCTGGAGGTAAAAAGGAGATAATGCTGGAGGCAGAAAAGAGACAATGCTGGAGGCAAGAAAGAGACAATGCTGGAGGTAGAAAAGAGACAATGCTGGAGGCAGAAAAGAGACAATGCTGGAGGCAGAAAAGAGACAATGCTGGAGGTAGAAAAGAGACAATGCTGGAGGTAGAAAATAGATAATGCTGGAGGGCAAAAAAGAGACAATGCTGGAGGCAAGAAAGAGACAATGGTGGAGGCAGAAAAGAGACAATGCTGAAGGTGGAAAAGAGATAATGCTGGAGGTAGAAAAGAGACAATGCTTGAGGTAGAAAAGCGTCAACAATGGAGGTAGGAAAGAGACAATGCTGGAGGCAGAAAAGAGACAATGCTGGAGGTGGAAAAGAGACAATGTGGAGGCAAGAAAGAGACAATGCTGGAGGTAGAAAAGAGACAATGCTGGAGGTAGAAAAGAGATAATGCTGGAGGCAAGAAGAGACAAAGCTGAGGCAAGAAAGAGACAATGCTGGAGGCAGAAAAGAGACAATGCTGAAGGTAGAAAAGAGATAATGCTGGAGGTAGAAAAGAGCAATGCTGGAGGGAGAAAAGCGACAATACTGGAGGTAGAAAGAGACAATGCTGGAGGTAGAAAAGAGACAATGCTGGAGGCAGAAAAGACACAATGCTGGAGCAGAAAAGACACAATGCTGGAGGCAGAAAAGAACAATGCTGGAGGCAGAAAAGAGACAATGCTGGAGGTAGAAAGAGACAATGCTGGAGGCAAGAAAGAGACAATGCTGGAGGTAGAAAAGACACAATGCTGGAGGCAGAAAAGAGACAATGCTGGAGGCAGAAAAGACTCAATGCTGGAGGCAGAAAAGACACAATGCTGGAGGCAGAAAAGAGACAATGCTGGAGGCAGAAACAGAGACAATGCTGGAGGCAAGAAAGAGACAATGCTGGAGGCAAGAAAGAGATAATGCTGGAGGCAGAAAAGAGATAATGCTGGAGGCAAGAAAGAGATAATGCTGGAGGCAGAAAAGAGACAATGCTGGAGGCAAGAAAGAGACAATGCTGGAGTCAGAAAAGACACAATGCTGGAGGCAGAAAAGAGATAATGCTGGAGGCAAGAAAGAGATAATGCTGGAGGCAGAAAAGGACAATGCTGGAGGCAAGAAAGAGACAATGCGGCTTATCCTGAATTGTTCTGACCGCTATGACGAAGGAGAAAAAAAAGCCTGGAAATTGAATCTGTAGATGGATTTCACTGGCGAGCGCGCCCCACACACATGCCACACCACGCATGCACGCAACGCGCGCGCGCACCCCACACACAACACACACACAACACACCACACACACACACACACACACACACACACACACACACACACATGCACACACACAAACCGCGCGCGCGCATACACACACAAATACACACACACACACACACACAACCACACACACACACACACACACCACCACACACACACACACACACACACACACACGCACAGGCGCACGCACGCACGCGCATACAGGCTATAGGAGGCCCCGAAACTTCTTTCGGCTCCTGCTGGTGACTAACTTCCCTTGGCTAGAAGTCATCAGCAGAGGGCGTGCTCGGCCCTGGCCTCGCTCCCAAATCACATTACGTCACGGCCGCCAGGGCCGCCTCTGCGCTTTATCCACAGCTATTAGATTATGCGGCGATTGTGGGATAAATAATTTATCTGCCATCTTTGTTTCATATCTATAATGACGCCGGCATGGCCGCTAATGTCATTAAAACAGCGGGAGGGCGATTAGATTAGGCGGCACTTTATTGATGTACAGTCTGGCCCTAACTGCCCTCAACGGTCCAAGGGAGTCCAGGTCCCCGTTCTCCCACCCTCGCATCCCTTCCCTAATACTGCCTGTCGTTTTGTCCCTTCATTCCCTATCCATAGCCATCACCGTCATCCCTCGGTTCCTCTGCCAGAAAGGGGCCCATGTTTCTAGTGGGATATAATTGCCAAACATGGTTATATCGATGGGATTTTTGCTCTGAAGCAACTTTAATCGACACACGCAAAGTTTGCACCAAAACTGTGTTAGCTGTATAATGTTTCTTTTTCAAACTAATCTTAGGTCCGACTTGCTGCTTTTCAAATGATTTATATCCAAACTGATAATGTATGTTAAAACTCTGGAAACCATGTTTTCTTTCTTTCTTTCTTTCTTACTTTTTTCTTTCTTTCTTTTAAACTTTTAAATACCCGAATATCTGTACCACATGAGCACATTGCGTTGAATTCATAGATTAAAAAAAGAAAAGAAACGGAAACTTGTGTTGTGGTCCATGTAAGTGCTTTAGTGACAGACAGAACTCTGGGGTAGATTGTAAGTTCTGTCACTTTCATTGGATGTCGATTCTGCTTCAAATGAAACAAAAGTCTCACACTTAACAGGACAGTGAAAGACAGGTATGTTCTATTTATTCTGAATCCAATATAGAAAAAACCCTCAAACATTCATCAGGACAGGCGAAAGAGTGGTACGTTCCTCAAAAAGCAACCACAGAAAGGGTCATCTTAAAATCAGTCATATACGATCAATGAAAGAAGAATCAACATTCTGGAGTGCCCTTCACAGCAAGGCATACTCTGTTCTATTCTGTTCTGTTCTATTCTATTATATTCTGTTGTATTCTATTCATGTCGTTTCTAGCCCAGCCGTATCATGGGTCTCATTTTGTCAAAGTCAATTTCCAACACAAATGTTAAAGGAAAAACAAACAAACAAACTTATAAACGATTTTTTTTTCAACACACAAAAACTGCGTAAAAATCTTTTCCCCGTGAAACCTTTGATTTGATGGAAGAGATTCGTCTCTTTCAGAAATTAGAAAAGACCAACATCTGGTAGAACATCTATCATTGTTTTCGTGGACTCTTCTGCAAGTTTTGTTTTCTTTTATCTGATATCATGTAAGTCCAAACACTCACATAAATGTTTTATAATGAGTGGTACATTACAAGGCATGCACCACGAGGCTTCTTTACCTTTCAAAAGAAACGTGTCGATGTGGAAAGAGCGGCTTGTGTGTAATCGGCACAAAACGTTCTTCTTTATGTCTATAGGTGACAGATGGTAAAAGCTCTTTAAGGTTTGAACGGATAAAATGAAAGAGTTTGTTCTCCGTGTGTTTGTTCCAGACCTTTTGCCGTAGGCCTTGGCACAAATCTGAACTTTGGGTTTCGGATCGGTGTAAGACATACATAATCGTTATGAAATCAGTCAACTGTGTTCAATGAAGGTCATCATTCTGGTATGCTCAAGAACTGTTTTAGACCAGGTATTCATATCTGTAATGCCACAACGCTCCTTTATCACTCCAAACATATTTCATAACACGAAATCATAATCAATAAGTCGTAGAGATGCTGCAATAAACACAAGAACCATGATGTTGACCAGCCGCCGTGGCGAAGTGGTTAGCGTCGCGGACTCCCGGCTGGGAGGTCGTGGGTTCGAATCCCATCAGAGTCATGTGGGTTTTTTCTGCCCCGACCGGCTCCTACCCAGAGTTGAGCTGCGGACTCAGTTGGGAAGACTGGGACCACACAGTCGAGTTTCATCCACTTAATGGATGCGTTTCTGAGAGTGTTGCTCAAATTTCATGACCAACACTGCAGATGCCTGTATCTCTCGGGCCTGGTTGACGCCGGGATATATTATGAAAGTAAGCGTAGAGTACAGCCCTGTCATGTAGTCTCAGACCGAAATGGAAATCCGTAGCATCATCTTAATCATCCTCATTCTCATCGATCAGCATAAAAAAAAAAAAAATGTCTCAAATTCTGTGGCCCTTCATGCCCTGCTCTCATGGTGACCTCAGTTTCGATGTCCTCTCCACGTCTGTGGCCTTGGTTTGGTTCCATCGGGGTCACCGGTATCGGCGAGTCCATGGGGGCTGTCGTTGGACGGACGTGGTGGCGCCCTCCGGAGGGAGAGCTCACTCACGCCGGCTCCGCGACTAAGCAATTACTGTCGTCAGTAGGGGCTTAGTAGGTGGCGTCCTGCGTATGTTAGATCAGAACAGGCGCCACTGAACACCACCGAAGTGACTCGGCAGCAGTGCAGTGTCTCCTCCGGTGGGTTGCCTCTTGACGACTTGACATTGACTGCTCCCTGTGGATTTTCGGCGCCGGGACTGCGGCGGGCCGACCGGGCTGTGGCTGTGGACGGGGTGTCGGAATGAGCGGCGTGGGTGCACTGCCTCTGAGGTGGCGCAGAGGCTGGGACAGCAAAAAAAAAAAAAAAAAAAAAAAAAAAAAAAAAAAAAAAAAAAAATGCTATATGAGTGTTCACATCTGCATTTCAGTTGGCAGTTGGGAAATGCCTGCCGCTGCCCATCTGCTTTCCGAGTACCGTGCCGCATGCTAAGTATTTTTATATTGCCATAGTCCATCGCATCTGCCATGGATTCCAGGATCTTCAACAATCGTGTCTGATCTTGCACTGACGTCACACTCGTAGAGAAGTGGGCCAGAAGCAGTCCACTCATGTATACTGACCTCACAGCTCGGGGAAAAACCCCACTGCTCCTTACTTCACCCCCCAGGCATTGCAGGATTCGAACCAACGACCCGCATGATCATAAGCTGATGATCTGACCACTCGGCCATTGCGCTCCTCGTCCGTTTATGATGATTAGTATGGAATAATATATAGGTTATAGCAGTCATGCATATCATCCGAGCGTTTGAAACATAAACAGTGCAACACCTAAACATTCTGATCAAGCGATGTACATGCTACCTTTCTCATCAGCATTTCAAACGATAGAGAGGAGTCTTGAATTCCAACATAACCGTCATCGCAATCGTCATTGTCGTCATTGTCGTCATTGTGCTGTCCAGGGTGCGACCGTGACTGACACGTTCTTGGCACATTGGATGGTTGGTTTAAAAATGTGATAAAAAGTGTGTCAACATTCCCAGCTGTTGTTTTGTGGTCCATTTCAAGCCCTCTTCCGTCTCCGTAACTAGTGCCTTCAGCTCTTCCATTTCCGTGACTATTGAATTTGACTCTGGCGTTCCCAGGACACACACACACACACACACACACATACACACACACACACACACACACACACACACACACACGCACGCACGCACGCACGCACGCACTCACGCACGCACGCACGCACGCACGCACGCACGCACGCACGCACGCACGCACGCACGCACGCACGCACGCACGCACCACACACACACACACACACACACACACACACGCACGCACGCACGCACGCACGCACGCACGCACGCACACACACACACACACACACACAAACAAGGCCTGCCAACAGTTAAAGAGAGGTCTTGAGAAGCACCATTCACGAGGAGTTAGCAAATTTGGTGAATCGAGTAACCCGACATAATTATTTGTATATGTAACAGAAATTGAGACGACCAACAGCAGACAGCTTAAACAATCTGGTCTCTGATTCAACTTCTTCTTTCTATTTCATTGTCAATACAATCAAGACAATGTTGCCAGAGGTAAGAAAGGTATACACTACGAATACTTCTGGGCATACCGAGCGTCAGTATTTGAACGAAAACGTTACACTTGGGAGTTTAAGAGCTATGAGAAGGAAACACTCATAGTTACTCATGAGGAGAAAAAGATTTGTCAAAACGTGATATACGTGGTGTATAAATGGCGACTGAAGCGATTGTAGCCTGTCCTGAAACTAGATTGCCACTTGCTCGGACCTAGTAAGTTGGTGGTATCAGGGATCGTTCTGACTGTACGTGTTACAGCCACAGATACCTTCTATGGTACCAGACCTTCAATGATAGTCTTGGCTTCTCTGTCGGTCTCTCGTCCTGCTCTTTTACTGATACTTTTTTTTGCCAGAATGTCTGCAGCCGTCTTGCCATGTACGTTGCTGGTGGAATTGTATCTACTGCAGGACGACTCTGTCAGCTCCGCAAAGGATAACCAGAGATGAAGACAAGTCAGTCAGTTCTTTATCCTTGGTATTCTGAAGCACCTGCAGGACTGACATAATGTCTGTGAAGAAGACGATATTGTTGGTGTCGAGGATTTTTTCGAGGTGGGTTACGATCGTGTGGATGGCCTCTGCTTCTGCATGATAACTGGTGGAGCAAAGGCCAGCAGAGAAGGAGATCATGTCTCCTTTTCCTCACAGATACCTGACGAAGATTCCTGGTGGCATCACCATTGCTGGCTGCCCGTTCAGCAGAGTAATCAGAGTAGACTACAGTCCCATTACCTTGTAGAGAGTTGTTCTGAATGTGTTCCATGGTGTATATAGGACTTCTCCTCAATGATCACCTTGGCAGTCTATCTCACCGAGGTCAGGAATTCTGCATCGTATCAGAGATAAGTGGACTTCACTCCAGACAGGATGCTCGAGGTTCTGAGGGGTCTCCCTCAGCTCAAGATCCAGGATCCTGATGCTTCCTTTCAATAACCTTAGTTTGGTGAACAACACTTCATGTTTTGAAACCTGTTGTTGGGCATACTCAGTGTGGGATCTCCTTTGAGGGTGGCTACAGTACAATGTCTTGTGGCCTTTTGATGAACTCAGCTTCAAAGACTTTCGTATCACGTTTTGAGGCCATTGTTGCTTGTTTGACTCCCTCCGATCGATATAGCTGAAATCAACTTTATAAAACGGGTTGATTGGGTGTGTATACTCTGTGTATATAGGAGAACGAGAGAGGAAGAGAGAGAGAGAGAGAGAGAGAGAGAGAGAGAAGAGAGAGAGAGAGAGAGAGAGAGAGAGAGGGGGGGGGGGCAGGTGTTGGGGAATGTAGGAGGCGGAGAGTGTGGTTGAGTTGCAGAGCGGTTGGAGCTATACCTTATATGATTTGTAAACGCCAAAATGTTTCTAATAATCTCTTCTTTTGCATTTTCCCCTAATGCTTAACTGACTGTCGACATGTATTTGCCAGGAGACAAAATACAACATCACAACCACGGCCAGGTGGTATGAGCGGTCAGCGAACGAGGTTCCCCTTCCTTCTTGACCTGCTAATCCCCCCCCCCTCCCCGAACAACGTTGTGCACCCTACCTACCGCTCACATCTCTACCCTCATCCACTCATTGCGCCCCGTCGACCTCTCCACCCTTCAGATCACCGCCCATTTCCCCTCTGCAATCAGGAAAGTTTCTACAGAATTGTCATGCTTTGTGCAACTGTGTTAGAGTTCTGCAAATGTGTCAGATTTCTTCATCTGTAACTTCGTGACGATTCACAAGGTAGTGAATAGGATTTCTCTTTCCAGTAAATTTCATAAAAACAACAAGCACGCGCATGTGCATGTGTGCACGCGCGCATACATACATACACACACACTCACTCACACTCACTCACACACACACACACACACACGTCACACGTGGCCGACTTGGGAAACGTGCAGAACAGAAGTCGCCAAGCCGCTGCTCGTAAATCGATGTCCACTCTGCAAACATGAAGGACGTTCCAACCACTCACTTGGCCAAGGGGAGGGCCCAACCAGTCCACAGTATGGTCGCAGAATGGCTAGACTGCCCCACAGCCTCAAGAGCCGTACCCCGGCAGAACAGACAAGACTCGTCGTCCCTGCTGATTCGAGGAAGGTGGACTGCGCCGCCCCACGCCTGTGTGCCACCTCGGCGCCTTCTGCTGGTAATGCCACCTCCCAGCAGGTATGGCCGTGACGACGACGACCACGACGACACGACGACCACGACGACACGACGACACGACGACCACAACTCAGACTGTTTTGGAATCTCTTTTTGTAACGCGGACATGTAACAGCAGACACTTGTTGGCTACAAGGTCGGTTACTGAGCCACTGTTTCATTCCACCCATTTCTCAGTTCACCCATGGGCGTCATAGAGCCTAAGATGTCGTTCGTCTCACTGAATGTTCAGTTCACCTCTAGATAGTAGAATCTCTGATGGCGTTTCATGTTACCTTTTTCTCAATTAACCTTTAAGTAATTAAGCCTCAGATGATATTTCATTTCATTATTTCTCAGTTCACCTGTGGGTGGAAGAGCTTGAGATGGCGTTCCATTTCACCTATTTCTCAATTCACCCATTGCTGCTTCACGAAGGGTTCTTTTGCAGCATCCCTGTCTGTCTTTAGCCACGGTGCTTCTGATTTAGTTGCTAGTTGATCTTTTATTAATTTCTGTTTTGTACATGACTGGGTTACTTAGTCACATTGTTGAGCCATTTCCAGATAAAACAGGTTTCTCTTTCCGTGTTGCCCATCTTCAGGTCTCGCCAAATATTGGCCAGGCATCTGTTAATTCTTTGTCCATGGACCCGGCCTCATTGCAACTTCTTAATTATTAATTTATTTTCAACCCCTAATCATGGCTTATCAAATGTGGTGTGGTGACAACAGGCTAGTCCTTAGACGGTTCCTTTGCCCTCTTGATGATATTGAAACTGAATCTATTGTCTATGATTAGATTGGGGTTTCCCAAGCTGTTCATTACTGTTTTGTAGACGACCTTAGTGTCTATGCGCAAAGATTTTCCCGTTTTGTTCATGACGGCATGACACTGGTGCTTGACGTTACTTCCCTGTCCTGTCATCGTGTGCCTCAGGTCTCATATTCAACCGTTCTGTCTCCTTTGGTCTGACGAATCTTCTCCAGAAATGAGAAGTCATCCTCACCTGCTGAATGATGATAACCACAAATACTGCACCGTGAGAATTGTTCACGATGACAACAGTCCACTATGAAGCCAATAATCCGTGTTGACTAACAGCCCAAAGGGAGAATTACCCATGCAGACATAGTCCATGATGAGAGAGAGAGAGAAAAGAGAGAGAGAGAGAGAGAGAGAGAGAGAGAGAGAGAGAGAGAGAGAGAGAGAGAGAGAGAGAGAGAGAGATGCTTTGACGCTTGGGAGAGAGAGAGAGAGAGAGAGAGAGAGAGAGAGAGAGAGAGAGAGAGACAGATAGACAGAGAGAGAGAGAGAGAGAGAGAGAGAGAGAGAGGAGAGAGAGAGGGAGAGAGGAGAGAGAGAAAGGGGGGAAGGAGAGGGAGATCCACATCAAAATGAGCGCCTGGATTTTATTAGCATTAAACTGAAGAAAAATAAAAGGCATGGACGCTAAACACAAAACTAATCACAGCTAATCTACAAACTACATAACCTAATCAAAAGCTTTTTTTTTTATCTCACGAACAGAAAAAAAGATAAGATCACAAACTTTCCCATCCTGCCTTTCTCTGTCGTCTGCTCCAGCCTTGGCCTCACTCAGAACATGGCGGGAAATATAGCGCCAAACACATCCCAGGCTCAATTAACTCCTCAACCTTGTTATTCCATTACATCCAATTCGGATTGATGAAAATCGGATTACGCCGCCAAGGAGATCCAGAAAGGTTGGGGTCCAGGCGTGTCAGAGCTCTGTGTGTGCTGTGTTCCCTAAAGTGCTGATGGAATTGAGGCAGTGGTAATGGATTCAGAGCACTTTCTTCCCCAGCAGGCCAGCTGGTGTCGGCCTCAATTTGTCTTGCCACAACATCTTCCTACATGCTTAGTTACCCCCTTTCTTTTCAGCAGCACACACAGTGTGTCTTCCACAGCTGTTGAAGCTTGCTTATTGCAAAGTCACATCTTTCCTCTGAACAATGGCTTAGGCTGTAGCAAGCTAAATATTCATTCACAGCACTCACCAACATGTGACAAGAGCTAGGCAGTAGTGTATGTCATTCAATTCAATCGGGAGGCATAGCGCACCTTGCTTCTATATCAATGTTTCTACAATACATCATTTCATGAACTTCGCCCATTTTGCCTCA
>CM031595.1:143281693-143284193 GCA_018398815.1 Conus ventricosus | reverse complement strand
GTAAGCAATGTGTTTGCACGTGTAGCTTGTTAGGTGAAACAGTTTCCATGTGTCAAAATGACAGAAGATACATGTAAGCAATGTGTTGCACGTGTAGCTTGTTAGGTGAAACAGTTTCCATGTGTCAAAATGACAGAAGATACATGTATGCAATGTGTTGCACGTGTAGCTTGTTAGGTGAAACAGTTTCCATGTGTCAAAATGACAGAAGATACATGTAAGCAATGTGGTTGCACGTGTAGCTTGTTAGGTGTAAACAGTTTCCATGTGTCAAAATGACAGAAGATACATGTAAGCAATGTGTTGCACGTGTAGCTTGTTAGGTTGTCATCGCAAAATCGTGGACCTTTTATTTGAATATTTCGCGTCTGTTGTCCGCTCTTATAATGGACTTGATGAATGACAAAATTAGGCAGTTAGTTAGCGATAATGTTTAATTACGTTCATCACAATTTTGTAAATAGACATGACTTGAAATTGGAATCAGCAACGCTTACCAACATATCTAATGAAAAAGAAACTGACTGTTGGCCGAAAATCAGACTGAAAACATAATTAAACAGTTGTGGACATCGCCTGACACAAACAACAACATCAAAAACTCACAAACCTTCCCGTAATGACCTTCTCTGTCGTCTGCTCCAGTTTTTGCTTCATTCACGGCATGGTGGGAAATAAACGGCCAAACCACATTCTAGGCTCAATTATCCCCTTAACTTTGTTATTCCTTTACTTCCGATTAGGACTGATGACAATGGAATCACATCGCCAAAGAGATCCACAAAGGTTGGATTCCAGAGGCTTCTGAGCTCCTGTGTTCTGTGCCGCGAGAAGTGCTGATAAGTTTGAGGCAGTGGTGATGGATTGTGAGCAGTTCTCCCCCCCCCCATCAACCCCCCCCCCCCCCCCCCCCCCCACACACACACACACCTTCTCCCAAGGCCGGCTTGTGTTGACCTGAATGTGTCTTGCCACGACATCTTCCAATATGCTTAGCTACATATTTTTTTCTGGCATCGTACGAAGTTTGTCTCCAAAAGCTGTTCAATCCTGCTAATCACAAAACAAGATTTTTCCCTCTCAAAAATGGCTTAGTCCGCAGAACACTAATTATCTATTTATACTGTGACTGTATGCCACATGACTGGAATCAATTCAACCGTAGCAGTCTGTCATTCAGTTCAAAAGGCTGGCATAACACACGTTGTTGAGGTTTTGTTCCAGTTCGATGTTCATCTGATTTATCCCCATATAACAAACCTGCTTCATTTTGCCTCGTGTTAGCGATCTTGAATCAATGGTATATTTGTCTGTACAACCTGAACGGGGCGTAGTTGCTTCTCTCTGTTTTTCAGTCATAGTATCTGTTTTATGTGTACGTGCATGCGAGTGTATCGTTCTCTTCATTCTCCTTCCTGCAGCTACTCTGAGAGAACACTCGACTTAAGCAACAAGTATGAACTGAAAGACTAAGAACAGTAATCTGCAATTACTGATGCTGACAAAGCATATAATGGCCACTTCCGCTACCGTCGTGTTCTCTTTCTCTCTATCTGCCTATCACTCTGTGTGTCTGCCTCTTTCTTATTTTTCCTGAAACAGGCTAAGTAAAAGGCAGACAGACAGACAGACACACACACACACACACACACACACACACACACACACACACACACACACACACACACACATACACACACACACACACACACACACACACACACACACACACACACACACACACACACACACATACACACACACACACACACACACACACACACGTATTGAGAGAGAGAGAGAGAGAGAGAGAGAGAGAGAGAGAGAGAGAGAGAGAGAGAGAGAGAGAGAGAGAGAGAGAGATTTTATCAGGACCAGACTTACTGAAGTTTGTGTGTGTGTAAAACATTCTATTCCTGCTGGAAATGAATCGTGTGAACTGTCAGAAAACAACCAAGACAGAAACAAAGAGATGAAATATGAATCTAACACAATAAGATTATAGAAAACTCATGTATGTAATGTATGTCAATATGTCAACAGTGGCTATGACCTTTTCATAGAGGCTTTCTCTTGGTTCTTTGTTATAGAACATTTGTGAATGACTGTGTGTGGCAATTGTTTGATGAGGAATTTTTGTTACATTCGTCAAAAGGTTACAGACATTTTTAATGAAAAACACCTAATGAACAAAATTCAACAAATATGACCGGTTAAAAAAAAAATCGTTGTTGTGTTACGGAAAATAACAAGACTCAGAAACAGAAAACTTCCTTTAATAATCTTCTCCGTAGTCTGCTTCAGGCTCGGCCTCGTTCAGGACATGGCAGTGAATAAACAGTCAAAAACATCCAAGGTTCAATTATCCACTTTATTTTTCATTCAATTACTTCGAATCAGGACAGATGAAAATGGAATTACCTCACCAAGATGATCCAGAAAGGTTGGAGTACTTCCTGTGTGCTGTGTGGCAAAAAAAAAAAAAAAAAAATGCACATAC
>CM031595.1:143271693-143274193 GCA_018398815.1 Conus ventricosus | reverse complement strand
TACAGTAACTATTGCCATGTGAGTACACTTACAGTCAAAGAAGGCCGTTCGATAATAATCTTGAATCATTCTACTTTATGCATGCACTTATACAGAGTACAGACTTTCTTCATACACTTTTATCTAGGCAGCAGATTGTGTTCAGATTTGTCTGATTTGACATTCTGCTTGCAAGTAGACTCACTCCCTTCTCTTTCCTTCGACAGATCAAGTTTTATGACACTGTTTCTTCCTCCAAGTGTTTGGAGCATGTTATCTGCTTGTTCTCTCTCACTCTTATTTTTCACACTGCTCTTATTCCCCTCGTCTTTAGCACAATCACGCCCACACTATCTCACAGAGAGAGAGAGGAGAGAGAGAGAGAGAGGAGAGAGAGAGAGAGGAGAGAGAGAGAGAGAGAGAGAGAGAGAGTGAGAGAGAGGGAGGGAGGGAGGAAAGGAGAGAGAATAAAGCAGGAAGAGCATCGAAGCAGATTCAAGCTTTAATTGAAAACAAAAACAAAAACAAAAGAAGTACACAAATGAGTAATCAGTAAACCAAACAAAATAGAATTGCAGAACAGGTTACCTTAACCAAAAAAAACAACAACTTGAAATGTAACAGACGGAGAACAAATACTCAAACCACAAACCTTCCCATCATGACCATCTCTATCGTCTGCTCCAGGCTCGGCCTCGCTCAAAGCGTGGCGGGAAATAAACGGCCACTCACAATGCAGGCTCAATTATCTCCTCAGCTTTCTTATTCGATCACGTCCAGGAAGAACTGATGAAAATCGGATTACGCCGCCGAGGAACTCCAGGAAGATTGGGGCCCAGGCGCGTCAGAGTTGCCTGTGTGCTGTGTCCCTCCAAAATGGCCGATGGAAATGAGGCAGCGGTAATGGATTCAGAGCAGTTCTCTCCCCTGCAGGCCAGCTCATGTCGACCATAGCTTATTTCTCCACAACATCCTTCGACAAACTTTATTGCCATTTTTTGGCATCATGCACAGGTAACCCCTAAACGGCATATACCTGTAACTTAGACGTTATTTTCTATACAATGGTACCGAGTGGTGGTTGCTAAATATTCGTGTACTGGTTGCTGATTCGGCGCTCATCCCGTTTATTATCCAGTCCATTTGAATCATTCTATTTCATGCATAGTTTACAGTAAATAGACTTTCTTGACAGAAGCCGATCGTGACAGAAGATTGTGTTCACGCTCTTCTGGTTTGGCAGTCTGCTTTTCTTTGTAAACTCCACCCCATCTCCTCCCTCCTCACCTTGCATCATGCTTACAACATTGTGCCTTTCTCCACTTCATCTCCCCCCTCCTCACCTTGCATCATGCTTACAACATTGTGCCTTTCTCCATGTCTTTGAAATATGTTATCTGACTGGTCTGTGTGCGGTGTATGTAACTGTCTGCCTGCATGTTCTCCAAGAGGGGAAATTAGGCAACATGGGAAAAAAGAGATTAGAAAAAAAAAGAAAAGAGACTAGTTTTTAGACTTTAGACTATGAATGTCCCTCTCTCTCTCTCTCTCTCTCTCTCTCTCTCTCTCTCTCTCTCTCTCTCTCTCTCTCTCTCTCTCTCTCTCTCTCTCCATACTACCTCCATACTACACGCATTATCACTTCCTCCTCTCTCTGTCATATCCCATGCTACTACCCATCCAGACAGACAGACAGACAGACAGACTAACAGACAGAGAGGAGAGAGAGCAAAGGAGGGAGTGCTTTAGAGCAAACTCAAAACTTGTTTTACAGTCAAATCAATAAATGAATATAGGAATTAAACATTAAATAAAGCAAAACAGATTAAGAAATAGATAACCTAAATAATTGATTTGGCCTCTCTACAGTTTCCACTCCATCCTTGTCCCTCAATAAACTTTTTTTCCAGTGAACTTTTTTCCAGTGAACTCTTTTTCCAGTGAACTCTTTTTCCAGTGAACTCTTTGCAGTTTCACAACCACAAATTCTATGCTGTTTTGTTTGTCAGCTGGTCAGTGTTGGTGCTTGAAAAAGGTTTTAAAATAATCCAGCATATTGCAACTTGTTCATGGGTGTTGTGTCGCTTCAGCTTATCATCCTAAATCTTTGATATGTCACACACAAAGTGCAAAATGGCGAATCACAACCATTCCCATCATGACCTTTTCTGTCGTCTGCTCTAGGCTTGGTCCTTGGCAGATTACAGCGGCTAATAAAACACAAAAACAACTCGCAGTCCCAATTATTACCCTTAACTTTTCTTATTCTGTTACATCGAGATACGGCAGATGAAAATCGGATTACGATGCCAAGGAGGACCAAACAAAACAAAACAAAAAAAAAGAAGAAGAAAAAGGTTAGGATCCAGGCATGTCATAGTATTCTGTGAGCCGTGCCCCCTGACGTGCCAATGGAACTGAGACAACGGCAATGTATTCTCTGAATTTCTGTCCTCTGCAGACCAGTCCATGTCAGCCTGTATTTGTCTCTCCGTTACATTTTCCTTACATGCTTAAACGC
>CM031595.1:143254193-143266693 GCA_018398815.1 Conus ventricosus | reverse complement strand
GCAAACATGATCATACGCTTTTTTCTGACATCAAAGAAAGTTTCGAGGGTATTTTTTCTTCTTGCAAATTGTTGTTTTCATGAGCGGTTTAATTTTTCCAATGGTCTTTGTTGATCTGCCTTTTCTAAAGCCTGCTTGTGTAGCGAATTTTACCACGTTCTCACAGTGATTCAAGCCTACTTAAAACAATTTTTCCATTACTTAACGTGTGAGAGGTGAGGGAAATCGGGCGGTAACTATTATGTTGGATCTAGGTTTGCCCTGCTTTAGATCGGTACGCTACGATTCTTCAAACAGAAGGGATACTTCAATTGCCAAACAATTTGTTAGATGGATGAAGAAACGATACAAAATTTTCTGGGAGTGTTTTAACATCTCATCGAAGCGCATCCAAAAACCAACGGATTTTTTTTTCTTGAATGATATTATTGCATTCTTAATTCGTAGAGTGATTCCGCGTGTTGTGTGTGTGTGTGTGTGTGTGTGTGTGTGTGTGTGTGTGTGTGTGTGTGTGTGTGTGTATGTGTGTGTGTGTGTGTGTATGTGTGTGTGTGTGTGTGTGTGTGTGTGTGTGTGTGTGTGTGTGTGTGTGTGTGTGTGTGCGCATGTGTGTATGTGTGCGTGCGTGCGTGTGTGTGTGTGTGTGTGTGTGTGTGTGTGTGTGTGTGTGTGTGTGTGTGTTGTGTGGTGTGTGTGGTGTGTGTGTGTTGTGTGTTATGTGTGTGTGTGTGTGTGTATGATGTGTGTGTATGAAGAGAGAGAGAGAGAGAGAGAGAGAGAGAGAGAGAGAGAGAGAGGAGAGAGAGAGAGAGAGAAAGACAGAGACAGAGACAGAGAGAGAATGACAATGTAGCAGTGACAATGACAATGTTTTATTTCTGTTTGTCACGGACAAAAATGAAACAACCCAACTCGTGGAGTCGCCAGCCAATTTGTTCGGACATAAGCTTCAACTCAAACATCTAGGCGCCAGATAGACGGGCCCATGGTCGGGTCCAGCCAATTAAGCTTAGCGGAGAGCTTCACGGAGACGGTATGGTCCACCCAGACAGACTAAGCTGTTTGACCGACGCCTCGATGTCTGCCCGGAACGCATCTCAGTGCCTGGGCCAGACTCATCTAGCCAATTTTACACTGACCAGTGCCCACACGTTAAGCCACACGGCGCCAGTTAAGTAGGAAAGGGGGGAAGGTAGTGCGTGGTGGGGGGTGAAATCTAGCTAATCAATTAATGACCAATTGACCACCACAGAGAGTAAGGCGTGTAGGCGTGACTGTCATGATTGAATATCCAATGGAATTAGAGGGAGATAACTTCGGGTATCAGGGGTAAAAATACTGACCAATGGTACTCGCCCTTTTTGGACAGATCGGAACGGAATAAGAAGGATGTGAGAGTGAGAGAACGGAGAACGAGGGGAGAACGAACAGAGAGAGAGAGAGAGAGGTTCTGGGGTGTAGTCTCTGCAAGAGAAAGGCAGAGAGATGAGAGGAGTGAAGTTTGAGCATTAGCACCAGATATAGTCTGCAAAGGGAGGACTAAAGAGAGATGTGGAAAGAGAGAGTTGCTAACTAATGAAGAGAAAAAGAAAGAAAAGAAAAGGAAAAGAAAAGCAACCATGTCCATTTAATAGAGCAGACTGGAGAGAGAGAGAGAGAGTGCAATGCGTTAATGCAGGAAGAAAGAAAGGAGAACAGATCGATGTTGATAGTCACTGTTCTATCTGAACCGGGGGTTCGACCTCATACTTGGCCAGCGCCACTTTCATCGGCAGTCCAACCTGACCAACGCCAGCAGTCCAGCCTGACCGGTGCCAGCAGTCCAGCTTGACCGGTGCAAGCAGACCAACACCAGTGCCATCAGTTGTGTCGTGTTGTGAAAGTGACAGTGAGAAAAAAAAAAAAGGAAAAGAAAAAGACAGTGATTCGTGAATAGTTAGATCACCTGGCCAGGTAAAGTAGAAATCTATTTATACCCGGGTTAGTTAATGATGTTTTAGATAAATGATTTTGTGAAGTTCAGGAAAGAGAGAATGTTTTATTTCATTTGATTCCATATGCATTGATGTTTCGTTCTATGATCATGTGTAGTAAAGTTATAGACTTTACTAGTGGTTTGATGTGACGGATGCATGATATATGAATGAGATTGTAAGCAAGCTGTGAGTGTGTTTGGGCTGTGCGCTAGTCCTTCCTCCATCGACATCACCCAAGGTTGACAATTTATTGGCGACCCTGCCAGGATATTCTGGCCCATTTATTATAATTGTTCAACTTCTCAGAGAGGAAGCTGGGTGGGATTCAAGTATTGTAATCCTAAGACAAGGGGTTGTCTTACTGTATGTTCCCAAGATAGTTAAATACTAGGCTTGGCATTGCTTCCAAGATAGTTAATACTAGGCTTGGCATTTCAGCCCAGAGTACTCATTTCGCACAGATTACCTATAATTCGCTCTCATAGTTGGGTCAGGCGCTGGGCGTCTTATAAAAACTAATTACGTTGTCCCAAGCTAATATTATCATTCATAGGATTGTGCTATTACGTCACTCGTGTCGGAAACCACCAGTTTGGCTGTCGTAATAAAATCTTGTTCAAAAAAAAAAAGAAAGAGATACAATGGCGGAAGAAAAGAACACCCCTATTGAACAACTTGTGAGCGTCACTCGTGATCTAGGTTACTCAGGAGATGAGTTGCGTGCATTCGTTGAAAACCAACAAAAGATGAAAAGAGACGAACGCGCGGAAAGACGACGCGTCGCAGTAGAGAAAAGCTAGCGCAGAGCAGGAAACAGAAAGATTAAGGATTCAGGCTAATGATAATCAGGTTACGCAGGAAACAGAAAGAATAAGGCAGGAAACAGAAAGAATAAGGGAAGCGCAGGAAACAGAAAGAATGAAGCAGGAAACAGAAAGACTAAGGGAAGCGCAGGAAACAGAAAGACTGAAGGAAGCGCAGGAAACGGAAAGATTAAAGGTTCAATTAGGTTAGAGAAAGTGAGAATGCAAAGGGAGACCACCGAGGATGGGAGTTCAGTTTCCAGTGACTCTGTGCGCAGCTACGCTCCCCGACCCAAGTTGCCAAAATTCTCTGAAGGAAACCGATTCGATTGATGCATACATCAGTCGTTTCGAAACGTTTGCCACCAGTCAGGGTTGGCCTCCAGAAGAGTGGGCAGTCATTTTGTCGGCGTTACTGACGGGTAAGGCATTACAAATTTTCACTGCGTTACCAGCAGAACAACAGTCTGATTTCGGCGCTGTGAAGGAATTGTTGATGAAAGGATTTGACCTCACAGAGGAGGGGTTCAGGAAGAAATTTCGTTCAGCTAAATTACAAGCAGGTGAGACGTACACTCAGTTTGGTGCACGTCTAGATCACTATTTTGAGAAGTGGTTAGAGTTGAGTGTACGAAGAAGGAGTTCGCTGAGTTGAAAGAGCTAGTTATGAAAGAACAGATTTTGTCAGGTTGCGGCCCTGAGTTAACCATACATTTGAAAGAGAGACAGCCAGAGACAGCAGGGAGTTGTTGAAGTTCGCAGAGGTGTATAGAGAGGCACGTTTGGGCACTAAGGTGCAGGAGAAACAGGTGCCAGGCACAGGTGAGAAGAGTGCAAGGAGACTAGGGGAGTTTTCTGCAAAGTCTGCAAACCCAGTGGTGGGGCAGAAGGAAGGGCAAAGGGACATTAGGTGTTTCATTTGTCACAAGAAGGGACATGTGGCGAGGGATTGTCGCATGAGGTTCCAGAAGGCAGCAGCTTGCAAGAGGTGGATAAGGGTCGTCAAGGGAAACGACCTGCAGTGGAACCAAAAGGGATTCAGTCTGAAGAGGGTGGGAGTGCAGCCTATGGCTAGCACTGGACAGCAGTCAGTGTCAGGGATGGAGGGCACTAGGCTGAGTGGTTCGTTACAGTGGAAGAAGGGTGGATTGGCCAGCAGAGGGTGAAAGTGTTACGAGACACTGGTTGTTCATGCGGTGTAGTACGAACAACGCTGGTCGAGAAAGGGGATTTGACAGGGCAAATCCAGACCTGTACTCTAATCGATGGCACTGTGAGGGAGTTTCCAGTTGCTAAGATAGAAGTACGTACCCCTTACTTCTCAGGCGAGTTGTCTGCGTTTGGTGATGGAGAAACCCCTTCATGATTTGATCATTGGAAATATTCCAGGGGCAAGGGATCCAGGGGATCCTGAGTGTTGACTGCTACAGGGGCAGCAGTTCAAACACGGAGCAAGAAGGAGGAAAAGGTTGATAAACCGTTAGTCGTTCCAGCAAGGAAGTCAGGCATAGATGTGTCGCCTGATGAGTTTAGGGCAGCGCAGGAACAAGACCTTCGCTCGTGAAGTCTTGGGAGTTGGCAAGAGGTGGAGAGAAACAGGAGGTTAGAGGAGGTGAGACAGAATTTCTTGTGAAAGGCGGGCTGTTGTACCGAGTGTTCACCAAGGGGAAGACAGGTAAGGTGACCACTCAGTTAGAGGTACCAGCATGTTATCGTGACACTGTCATGTCAGTGGGTCACGAGTCGCTCATGGCGGGTCATCTCGGCACCAGCAAAAACAGCTGACCGAATCTTTGATGACTTTCATTGGCCAGGAGCAATGGCAGACATCAAGCGTTTTCTGCATGTCATGTGACGTGTGTCAAAGGTCAGCCACAAGAGGGGTGAAGAGGAAGGCGCCTCTTAAACATCCCCCTTTAATTGACACACCGTTCAGGAGAGTGGCTGTTGATCTGATTGGCCCAATCGCGCCCTGTTCCAAAGGCGGGCACAGGTATGTGTTGACGCTGGTGGACTACGCGACCAGATACCCAGAAGCGGTTGCATTGAAAGGCGTAGATACGCAACAGGTCGCTGAAGGGCTGGTAGACATCTTCTCTCGCGTGGGTGTGCCAGCACAAATTCTCAGGTGACAGGGGGTCACAGTTCACCTCAGGCGTGATGAGGGAGGTCAACAGGCTGCTAGGGATCACACAGCTTCTCACTACCCCATACCACCCACAATGCAATGGCTTGGTGGAGAGATTCAATGGTGTGCTGAAGGGCATCTTAAAGAAGCTCTGTGAGGAAAGGCCAGCAGATTGGGACCGCTACATTCCAGCGGCACTGTTCGCCTACAGGGAAGCCCTCAGGAAAGCACAGGCTTTTCGCCATTTGAGCTGCTGTATGGGCGGACAGTTCGGGGACCGGTGTGCATTCTCAAAGAGCTGTGGTCCGGAGAACAGGAGTCCGAAGAAGTCAAAACCACATATCAGTATGTGGTGGACTTACGCAACAGGCTAGAGGAGACATGTAAGGTCGCAAGGGAGAGTTTGCAGGAGGCTAGGGTCGTCCAGAAGAAGCAATATGACAGGAAGGTGAGGAAGCAATTCCTCAAGGTGGGAGATCAAGTCCTGTTACTGCTTCCCACGGATCACAACAAGCTGCTGATGCATTGGAAGGGACCATTCACCATCATTGAAAAGGTAGATCAGGACTACCGAATCGATGTGAATGGGAAATCAAAACTTTTCCATGCAAATTTGCTCCGCAAATACATTCAGCGTGAGACCCAGCACATAGGCGCAGCAGCAATCATTGATGGAGGTGAAGGAGACCCAGCAGAAGAAGGGGAGATTTTGTTGCCTGAGTTTCCAGGAGAAGAGTCATACAGGGATGTGTCACTGTATGAAGGGCTAGACAGTAGGAGACAGGAGGAAGTTAGGGGGCTCCTAGAACAGTATAGGGCGTCCCTGACTGATAAACCAGGCAGGACAACTCTAGAGACATGTACGGTGGAGTTAACATCGCAAAAACCCGTACATGTGAAAGCCTACCCGATCCCATATGCCACCAAGCAAGTGATCGAGGAGGAGGTAGAAAAGATGTTGGACCTTGGGGTGATTGACCGTCCAAATCATCGTATAGTGCACCCGTCGTCTTAGTGAGGAAAAAGTCAGTGAGCATCGATTCTGTGTCGACTATAGAGTCTGAACAGTGTCACCAAGGTCGATGCAGAGGTCATACCAAACATGGAAGACCTGTTCGCTCAGATCGCCACAAGCAAGAGCCAGTATTTCACCAGGATAGATCTGAGCAAGGGTTACTGGCAAATAGCCTTGAGTGAGGACTCAAAGGAAGTCACAGCATTCTCCACTCCTATGGGGCTATACCAGTGGCGAGTACTTCCTTTTGGGATGGTCAACGCACCTGCAGTCTTCTCTCGGATGATGAGGAAGCTATTGACGGATTGGAAGGTGTTGTGAATTTCATGGATGACATTCTGATAGCATCCGAGACATGGGAGGAGCATATGAGGCAGCTAGGAGCAGTTTTAGAGAGGCCGAGACAAGCCAATCTCACAGCCAGACCAACAAAGTGCCAGGTTGGTTTTCCAAGCCTGGAGTTCCTAGGTTTTGTTGTTGGAGGCGACACAAAGCAGCCAGAAAGGGGAAAGGTGGAGAAGATGATGAATTCAGAGAGACCAAAGACCAAAACAGAAGTCAGGAGTCTGCTAGGTTTTATTGGGTTCTATAGGGAGTTTGTTCCCAATTTCGCAGCAATCACGAGTCCTCTCAGTGATTTGGTCAAGGCAGGGAAAACCAGCAGTGGTCGAGTGGTCAGACGCTGCAGAGCAAGCACTGCAGACAGTGTTGGAAAGACTAGGTTCCCGTCCCATCTTGAAGCTACCAGATATGTCCAAACCATTTTTGTTGCGGACAGATGCATCAGGTGGTGGGATAGGTGCAGTATTGTTACAGGAGCATGAAGGGGTCGAGTTCCCTGTGAGATATGCTAGCAGGAAGTTGACAAAGTGTGAAGAAGGGTACGCAACGGTGGAGAAGGAGTGTTTAGCTGTCGTGTGGGCCGTGCAGAAGTTCCACAAATACTTGTATGGGAAAGAGTTCGTGATAGAGACGGATCATCAACCACTCAAATTCCTGCAGGAGGCACAGCTGAAAAACAGCAGGGTTCTGCGTTGGGCAATGGCACTGCAGCCCTACAGGTACCGAGTGCAGTACATTCCAGGTCGACAGAATGTCGGAGCTGACTATTTAAGCCGTGTAGTCTAGCAAGCTGCAACTCAGAGGAAGTCAGTCATATCCGGGGTGCTTTGTTGATAGTATGTGTTGATTACAGTTATGTTGATTGGATATGGGTTCATTCCCAGTTGGCTATGGTTCATATTTTTTTTTTTTGTGGAGACTTGTTCATATTTCTTTGTGAGACTTGTTCATGTGGATGTAGTTATGCTTGGAGCATACAGTCGCTTGTGTAGTGATGCATTATTTGCAATAAGTGAGGATGGAGATTCCTCAGTGAAGTGTCATGGATCGTGATCATATTATATTGTGCTTTTCATAAGAATTGTGAAGAGAAGATATGGCAAATCCGCAGGTAGGGGAATCGCATAAGTGCGCACAGAGGTCGTTATAAAATGAATTGAAATAACGCAAGAGCGCACGTCAATGATAAACTCATTGGAGTGGTATTCACTAATGATATATTTTATAATTTATAAACCGTTGGTTGTAAAGTATTTTTTTTAAACTTTGCACGTGTAGCTGTGTGTCAGCAAATTCGGTTGTTGTTTTTTTTGTACCGTTGTTTTGAGACAATGCGGAGCATGGTCTTTTGCAAGGGGGAAATTGTCACGGACAAAAATGAAACAACCCAACTCGTGGAGTCGCCAGCCAATTTGTTCGGACATAAGCTTCAACTCAAACATTCTAGGCGCCAGATAGACGGGCCCATGGTCGGGTCCAGCCAATTAAGCTTAGCGGAGAGGCTTCACGGAGACGGTACGGTCCACCCAGCAGACTAAGCTGTTTGACCGACGCCTCGATGTCTGCCCGGACGCATCCAGTGCCTGGGCCGGACTCATCTAGCCAATTTTACACTGACCAGTGCCCACACGTTAAGCCACACGGCACCAGTTAAGTAGGAAAGGGGGGAAGGTAGTGCGTGGTGGGGGGTGAAATCTAGCTAATCAATTAAATGACCAATTGACCACCACAGAGAGTAAGGCGTGTAGGCGTGACTGTCATGATTTGAATATCCAATGGAATTAGAGGGAGATAACTTCGGGTATCAGGGGTAAAAATACTGACCAATGGTACTCGCCCTTTTTGGACAGATCGGAACGGAATAAGAAGGATGTGAGAGTGAGAGAACGGAGAACGAGGGGAGAACGAACAGAGAGAGAGAGAGAGAGGTTCTGGGGTGTAGTCTCTGCAGGGAAAGGCAGAGAGATGAGAGGAGTGAAGTTTGAGCATTAGCACCAGATATAGTCTGCAAAGGGAGGACTAAAGAGAGATGTGGAAAGAGAGAGTTGCTAACTAATGAAGAGAAAAGAAAGAAAAGAAAAGGAAAGAAAAGCAACCATGTCCATTTAATAGAGCAGACTAGGAGAGAGAGAGAGAGTGCAATGCGTTAATGCAGGAAGAAAGAAAGGAGAACAGATCGATGTTGATAGTCACTGTTCTATCTGAACCGGGGTTCGACCTCATACTTGGCCAGCGCCACTTTCATCGGCAGTCAACCTGACCAACGCCAGCAGTCCAGCCTGACCGTGCCAGCAGTCCAGCTTGACCGGTGCAAGCAGACCAACACCAGTGCCAGCAGTTGTGTCGTGTTGTGAAAGTGACAGTGAGAAAAAAAAAAAAGGAAAAGAAAAGACAGTGATTCGTGAATAGTTAAGATCACCTGGCCAGGTAAAGTAGAAATCTATTTATACCCGGGTTAGTTAATGATGTTTTTAGATAAATGATTTGTGAAGTTCAGGAAAGAGAGAATGTTTTATTTCATTTGATTCCATATGCATTGATGTTTCGTTCTATGATCATGTGTAGTAAAGTTATAGACTTTACTAGTGGTTTGATGTGACGGATGCATGATATATGAATGAGATTGTAAGCAAGCTGTGAGTGTGTTTGGGCTGTGCGCTAGTCCTTCCTCCATCGACATCACCCGAGGTTGACACTGTTCAGCAATTCAGCCCTTGAGACAAAGGGACATGTTTGAACATGACTCAGTAAAATCAATCGCTCACCTTATCACTCCCTTCTCCCTCCCGCCACCCCTCGCCCACAACGGATCAGGATCAGCAGATCATCTTGACAAACATTTATCACTAGTTGTTTCTTTGAATTGTCTATTTTCTAATGTTCATAGCTTGTGATATGAATTTTGCTACATCTATTATTGCGCTTGCATTGTTGCTCGACAAAACATTTGCAGTACGATTCTGGTCAGTAATATAATAATGTGAATCAAGAACAGTACACTGCTTTCGGGTATCTTTGTAAGCCGTGCAGTAGAATAAGAAATGAACTTTATTTTCGGTTTGTTTTTTATACGACAGACATTTACCATCAGCCTGTTTTTCCATCAAAAACCATCGCTTGCAGTTATTAAGCCCACAAACCCTTAGTCGATATTTTATAAGGTTATCAATGTGCCATTTATTTGTAATTAAAGACAAGTGTCTTTCTGGCTGGAAAATGGTCTTAAAACAAAATACCATTTATATTCGTCATTGTTTTCTAATGCTGAATGCCTTTGTTTTGCATATTACACAAAATAAGACTGTCTTTATTTCAGTAAGAGAACTATATATGTATTTTTGTGTGTGCGTGTATATGTATGTATGTATGTATGTATGTATGTATGTATGTATCTATCTCTCTCTCTCTCTCTCTCTCTCTCTCTCTTCTCTATATATATATATATATATATATATATATATATATATATTATGTATATATATGCGTGTGTGTGTGTGTGTGTGTGTGTGTGTGTGTGTGTGTGTGTGTGTGTGTGTGGAAGAGAGAGAGAGAGAGAGAGAGAGAGAGAGAGAGGAGAGAGAGAGAAGAAGAAAGAAAAAGAAGAATAACATGAAAAAAAAACAAGCTGAACGTGCGTATGAGAGTGAGTGAGTGAGTGAGTGAGTGAGTGAGTGAGTGAGTGAGTGAGCGTGTGTGTGTGTGTGGTGTGTGTGTGTGTGTGTGTGTGTGTGTGTGTGTGTGTGTGTGTGTGTGTGTGTTAGAGAGAGAGAGAGAGAGAGAGAGAGAGAGAGAGAGAGAGAGAGAGAGAGAGAGAGAGAGGGGGGGGGGGTTATCTTAGAATTAACCCTATGAGTGAAAAGACATATGGAGCAGGAAACAGGCAACACCAATACAGGGGAGGTAACCTGAGTCTTATTGGTATGCCACACACACAAAGCGCAAAATCCAAAACCACAAACTTTCCATCATGTCCTTCTCTGCTGTCTGCTCCAGACTTGGCCTTAGGCAGACTACAGCTGCTAATACTCCGCTGAAAATAAACCAAAGGGCAGACTACAGCGACCAATAAAACCAATGCAATAAACCAAAGGACCAATTATTCACCCAAACTCTGTTATTTGATTCCACGCATTTAGGACTGATGAACATCGGATCACTAAGGAGAACTCAAAAGGCTGCGGTCCAAGTGAACCCTAGTTCTCAGTGTACCGTGCTCTTCAAGGTGAGGCATTCACTGTATTCCTTTTCCCTGCAGTCCAACCCGTGTCAGCCTGACTTTGTCTCGCCATCATATCTTCCTTACATGCTTCATTCACCCTATCCCCTTCTTCGTTTTTTTTGTAGAATAGAAACAGTCCCCTCAGCTTCTTTTTTTATTTATTTTTTATTCCAGCACACTGGCTGTCCATTGAACAATAGCCCGGGGCACGCACGCTTCATAGTTATTTACTGTAACTGTTGCCGTGGGGTTTTAGCATCAATAGCGGCGGTGTCTGTCATTAAATTCACTCCCCACCCCCCTCCCCACCCCCCACCCAATGAATCCTGCCTTGACTCTCATTTGATTTATTCTACAATCAACTTGATTCACTGATCTCACTTTACGCAGTTTATGAAGTATTCCAGGAGAGAGAGAGAAGTGGGGGAAATGTGGCGGGGAGGGGGGAGGGTGGGAAAAAGAAGGGGGGAGGGCAGGATTACACAGAGATACGTTATCTGTATAGAGAGCTTCAATGCAATTGCTCAGTGAAACACAAACCAACTGGGTCTATTTTAACTGCGTGCAGGCATCAAAAGCACAATGCACATAATCATTAAAAAACAAGAACACTGAAGCAGAAAGAATTAACGTGGCACATTAATGGTGCCCAACAGAATTCAGTTAAACCACTCCACATGGCCAAAAATCACATATAAACAAATATTTAGCTAAATCTACTACACGTCAATGTCGGAGGACAGAAGACAAAAACCTCAAAATATAAAAAACCTGAACCCCAACCTTTCTAATTTTCCATGGAGGTGCAATCCGATGTTCATCAGTTCTAATGAAACAGTAAGTGAAGCTGCGAGGTGCTTTGTGCTATATTTCTCGCAAAACTCTGGAGCCGCTAGCACAGAAAAGCGCCATTAGAAGGTCTGTATTCAAGCTGTTACTCTCTGTTCATAATGCGAGCACTTAAATTCTTTTCTGTATTGGCTTTATTTTGTTCATTAGTTCTTCGTTCTTATATCTTTTTCGGTTTATCAAAAAAAATCTCTCTCTCTCTTCTCTCTCTCTCTCTCTCTCTCTCTCTCTCTCTCTATCACACCACACACACACACACACACACACACACACACACACACACACACACACACAGATGTGAGAGAGAGAGAGAGAGAGAGAGAGAGGAGAGAGAGGAGAGAGAGGAGAGAGAGGAGAGAGAGAGAGAGAGAGAGAGAGAGAGAGATAGTCTAGACATTGAAGGCCAGTCAGTGCTATCATTTTTTGCATGATAGGTGACTAAGAATCACACATTTTCTTTTATTGCCTTTTCTCGATCTTGCTCTGTGATACATTCTGTACAATGAACTTGCTCAAAGACAATAACCCCAAACCAATCCAGCACACCCTGAAAGCAGGTATTATGCTAAAAATAATAATTACAGAAATGGAGGCGGGCATGGGCTGGCATGCAAGGGAGAGAAATGCTCTGAATCCATTGCCACTGCTTCATTCCAGGGTACTCTATGAGCTCACAGCACACAGAGCGCAGAAACCCCAACCTTTCTGGATGTCTTTGGTGGCTTAATTCGATTTTTATCTGTCCTAATTTTATGCAAAGAATGAAAAGAATTGAGGAGTTGATTGAATTGGGATGAGTTAGGTGCTGTATTTCCCGACATGCTCTAAGTGAGCACAAGTCTATAGCAGACAATAGGGACAGGTATGATGGGAAGGTTTTTGCTCTTTGTAAATTTTCAATGAAATTAGATCAGGTGACATTTTTCCGAATCGTGATTTTCTGTTTTCTGTTTTTTTTGTTTGTTTTGTTTTTGTTTTTAAATTCATGAACCCGGTTTATTTTCAACGAATAACTGAGTAAGTGTGTGATTAAGTGAGTTAACATGAATGTCTATCTCTCACTCTATCTCTTTTTCGGTCTGTCTGTCTGTCTGTCTGTCTGTCTGTCTGTCTGTCTCTCTCTCTCTCTCTCTCTCTCTCTCTCTTCTCTCTCTCTCTCTCTCTCTCC
>CM031595.1:143241693-143246693 GCA_018398815.1 Conus ventricosus | reverse complement strand
CTCTTCTCTTTCTCTCTCTCTCTCTCTCTCTCTTTCTTTCTGCACGCACGTGTGTGTGTGTGTGTGTGTGTGTGTGTGTGTGTGTGTGTGTGTGTGTGTGTGTGTGTGTGTGTGTGTGTGTGTGTGCGTGCGTGCGTGCGTGCGTGAGTGCGCGCGCGCGCGCGTGTGTGTGTGTGTGTGTGTGTGTGTGTGTGTGTGTGTGTTAGTGTGTGTATGAAAATAGAGAGAGAGAGAGAGAGAGAGAGAGAGAGAGAGAGAGAGAGAGAGAGAGAGAGAGAGAGAGAGAGATCATACTCTAGATATGAGAGGTCATTAGGTGTTTTCATTTTCTGCATAGGTTACTGGGAATCACACCTTTCCTTTCTTTCATTCCTTTATTTTCTTTCTTCTGGACCTTGCTTAGCAATATATGTCTTTACAACGAACTTGTAAGAAGACAATATTAACCCCTTCCCTTTACGCCCCTCCCTTCGCCAAGCAGATATTATACTAAAAATATTAAGAAAAAAGAAAATGAAAAGTAAAGGTCGACATGGCATGACCTGCCGGGGAAAGAACTGCTCTGAATCCATTACCACTGCCTCATTTCCATCAGCACTTTAGGGAACCCAGCACACACACACAGAGCTCTGACACGCCTGGATCCCAACCTTTCTGGATCTCCTTGGCGGTGTAATCCGATTTTCATCGAACCGAATTGGATAAAATGGAAAAAAAACAAGGTTGAGGGGATAATTGAACCTGGGATGTGTTTGGCCATTTAATTCCCACAGGCTTAAGTGAGGTGAAGTCTGTAGCAGACGACAAAAGAAAGGCATGATGGGAGGGTTTGTCATTTTCAGTAATTATGGGTTAGGCTACACTTCTTTAAATTATCCAGTCAATCACTCCAATTTTCTCAATCAATTATCTCTCTCTCTCTCTCTCTCTCTCTCTCTCTCTCTCTCTCTCTCTCTCTCTCTCTCTCTCTCTTGTGTGTGTGTGTGTGTGTGTGTGTTTGTATGTGTGTGTGTATGTATGTGTGTGTGTGACTGAGAATGAGATATACCAAAACAAGAGAGACAGAGTGGGTGCGCGCGCGCACGTGTGTGTGTGTGTGTGTGTGTGTGTGTGTGTGTGTGTGTGTGTGTGTGTGTGTGTGTGTGTGTGTTGTGTGTGAGAGAGAGAGCGAGAGAGAGAGAGAGAGAGAGAGAGAGAGAAAGAAAGGAAGAGAGAGAGAGAGAGAGAGAGAGAGAGAGAGAGAGAGAGAGAGAGAGAGAGAGAGAGAAAGAGAGAGAGGCAAGCAAGTACGCACACGCAGATTTGCTCATGGTATTATATTGTTAGGAAGAGGAGAAGAAAACTATTGCATCTTACAGATTACTATACGCCTGACCTAAAGATGTTCAAAGCAGTCTTTTCATCAGTTAAATACTTCTTCTGAGTTCCCGGCCATCTTTGATAATACATTCAGTGTGCTAGGCGAAATCAGCAGTCCACCCGGTGACCCTGCCAATCTCCACAGTTTTCCTGTGGCCTAGGCCATGTTTGGCACCCAACCAATTGACAGTGGGCAGAGAGGAGGAAAATGTGGGCTGTAAGCCTATATCACACAAGATATTGGTCTGTTCAGAACCATCTGTAGAAATCTGAGCTGTGAATATTCTGTTGAAAGCCTAAAAATAACGACTGGCTGCGTCCAAGTCAGTGCAAACTGTGCTAGTTTCTCTAGCTGCCAGGTGAACGCTTTCATTTCATATGGTTTGAACACTGACCAAAGGAGCTTGTTTACTGTTTCAGATGCTTGCATGAGGCACAGCAGGTCAAGGGCTTTGAATGAGGAGTACTTAGGGAGAAAACAAATGCGCCATGCCATGTAGCTGAGCTGAATGACTCACACAGTCACATTCCAACTTTTACCACATGGTGACAATCATTACAAAGGAAAATTTCGTTTACTCCATCTAAGCCATTGTTCGGGAAGAAAGATCTTGCAATGTGATAGCCAAGCTCCTAGAGCGATGGAAACTTGTGTGCGATAGAAAAGGGACACTTGAACATGTAGGAAGATGTTGTGGCGAGACAAATTGAGGCCGACTCCGCTTGGCCTGCAGGGGAGAGAACTGCTCTGAATCCATTACCGCTGCCTCATTTCCATCAGCACTTTGGGGGCACAGAGCACAGAGAGCTCTGACGCGCCTGGATCTCATCCTCTTTGGATTTTCATGGCGGCGTAATCCGATTTTCATCTGTCCTAATTGGATGTAATGAAATAACAGAGCTGAGGAGATAATTGAGCTTGTGATGGGCTCGTTTTAGTTCCCTCCATGCCGCGACCTAGGCCAGGGCTGGAGCAGACGACAGGGAAGAGTCTGATGGGAGGGTTTGCCATTTGGGATTTTGCTCATTGATTGTAGAGTATTGATGACTTCTGTGCGACATTACCTCTTTTCTCTGTCTTTTTTTTCTCTGTTTAGTCGTCTCTTTGTCGTTCAGTTGAATTCTGATAAAATCACTGGTTCCACAACCCTTTTCTCTTTCATCCACTGTTTCAATGTATGGGTGAGGGGGGGGGGGGGGGGAGCAGGTGACGGAGAGGTGAGGAAAACAAAGAAATGAGAAGGACCGAGAGAGAGAGAGAGAGAGAGAGAGAGAGAGACAGAGAGAGACAGAGAGACAGAGAGAGACAGAGAGAGACAGAGACAGAGACAGAGACGGAGACAGAGAGACAATGAGAGAGATTCTTTCGTGATGTTGCAGTGTTTGACTATAGCCACTGTACTCATGGAATACAACTTGCATATTCCAAGTCTTCAGTGAGATCTCGGTTTATGCTAGGTTCACACTATGGAAACTGTGGGAAACTCTGGCAGTCTGCGCGTTAAAGAAACTGCTTTGGAAACCGTCTATAAATAAATGTGACTGGAGTTTCTGTCGACAATGTGAACGCTCGACGAAATTATACAGAAACTGCGAAGCTCCTCCCCTTTTTTGCTCTTTTCCCGCCATTCACGCTGTGCGCGCGTTTTTCACGTTTTGCACGGACTTCCCTGCTATTTTCGCCTTTCTTTTTTTCTTTTTTGGGTCAATTTCAGTCAGTCTCGTGTACAAAAACTTTGTTGCCTACCTGTTCACACTTTGGAAACGATATGGAAACTCGGTAGCGTCAGTGTCCTAGTTTCTTCTCGGCCTGTATTTCCAAACAACTTTTGCAGACTGAGATGGAAGGAAACAGGCTTGGCAACTCTATCGGGAATATCCGATAGAGGTAATGCAGTTTGTTGAAGGGGGTAATGTGAGTTTTCTCTGTGCAGATTTCGGTTACCCGACAAGAAATTGGGGCTGTTTCCAGGCCGGTTTCCATAGTGTGAACTAAGCATTATACTTTTATTGATGTTGGCGTCTAAACAGTGTGGTCAGCTGGGAATTCGATCCAACCAACGGTATGCATGGACAGCACCATGTTACTCCTTGTTACAGTTTATTACTTACGGTCAGGGCTGGACAGTGACACTGTGTAAGCTATCTGTGTTGGTACAGGTTGAACCTGAGGCGGGTTTCATACAGGCAATAATTGGCCAGTAAGAAGCGTTTGCTTGCGAAGAGAGAAGCGAGAGACGCGAGGAGTAAAGAAACAAGCGATACATAAATTCTTTTTTTCTTTCTTCTTTCTTCTTTTTTTTAAACAACATGGCTGCTTCTTCAAGCGCTTCCTGGCTATTCGAAGGCGAGTGTTCTCATCGTTTCATGCGCCAATCAGAAGAACGTTACCACTTTTTGTGTGCCAATCAGATGACGCTATTGCTATCGGCCGTTTTCTCTGGCATGCGAGAAAGCCTAAAGATGACTCCACTCCATCTACCTCTCACGTATAGATTACTGCACTTCATCTACCTCTCACCTAAAGATTACTCCACTCCATCTACTCTCACCTAAAGATTACTCCACTCCATCTACCTCTCACGTATAAAAAACAACAACCAAACAAAAAACACACAACTTATGTTCGTCGCGAAAGCGTGCGGTGAAATCCCTCCACTCGCCGAACTCGCAAGAACACACCTCATACCTGTTACGGGGAAAAAATCAGGGGAAGACATGGCCTGTCTTTCCATTGCAAGGAGAGTTACCTTTTCTTAGCTGATGGGATACCAAGTATCTGATTGCGTGCCAGGACAAGAATCGTGATATCGAGTGTCTTTTCTCGGTGCCCCGTTTCACACCCTATATTCTAGCATTACATCGCTATAATTGAACTGTAAAACTGACTGCTGAGGCAAATGGCATCGTCCATGCCCACCATCGGCATCCATCCGCGGGGTCACTCTCGTTAAACGCAAGTTCTAACACAGATTGCCTCCTTTGCAGATTTCCGAACAAATGTATTTCTAGTTGTACGCCTTGTGAAACGCCTCTTGGAGGACCCATGGTTACCCCAGTGTGGATTTGTGTTTGTGCTGACCCGTCCGATCTTCTCTGGGTTTTGTTTCTTGCTCACGGGGTCACAACTTCGTTACATGCCCTAGCAAAGTGAGAGCCGGAATCATGAAAACAGTCGCCGCTGATGAGAAGGATTTAAAGGTGTACATTGAAATAGACCTTGAACACTTTAGTGTGATTTGCTAGCTTCGTGGGTCAGAGCACAAACCGTTTCAATATCAACAGACAAAAGTCAACAAAAGATTAGACAGGCAAGCTGTACTATCATTTCTGGAAATGAACACAGCGAAACGTGAGAATAAGTCATTATATATATCTGTTCAAACGAAAAAAAGGAGAGTTGGAATCCCAATTAAAAAAAAAAGTCAATTAGAATTAAACAAACAGATATAAACGAAAAGAAACATTGGAAGAGTTTGGTGTTTGATGACATAAAACAAACAAAATAGGTCAAATTTCTTTTCTTTCCGAAGAGTTTCTATTCACTACTATTCCGTGATGGCAATCAGGTCAAGAAAGCCATCCCTTAGCTGAGGCTGCACTGCGCCCAGTCGCGCAGAGTTAGGATGGACGGAAAAATC
>CM031595.1:143189193-143229193 GCA_018398815.1 Conus ventricosus | reverse complement strand
ACATACACACACACAGAAGAAGAAGAAGAAGAAGAAGAAAACACACACACACAAAAGAAGAAAAGACAATGTTGAGTGTCATATACTGTGGGCACTGAATTTGACAGCAGTGAAAACGATAAAGCAGAATGTCCTGAATATATCCTCCCCTCCCCCATTACCCTGATCCTCCACCACCACCACCCATTATCTCTCTGTCTCCATCCCTCTCCCCTCTCCCCCCCCCCTCTCTCTCTCTCTGAGTGTGTGTGTGTGTGTGTGTGTGTGTGTGTGTGTGTGTGTGTGTGTGTGTGTGTGTGTGTGTGTGTGTGTGGAGTGGGGTTGGGGATTGGGGAGAACAATTTGTACATGATATGAAGCTAGAACAATACGGTGGGAAAACGGTAATGGCACACAGAAACTCCGTGTTGTTATATCAGTTCTCTTCTCGCTCCGTTTTAACCATTTGTCATACACAAAATAAAACCGAGTTAAAGTATGCTTTTACAGAAACTTGAATCCTTGTGTATAACTGTCTTGCGAAAACAGAAAAACGAAAAGAAATCTTAGTTGCCATTTTGCACTGTATAACTGAAGATTATAGACTTGAACCGTATCAACATTTGACACACGCTTGTGCTAACTTCGCATAAGTGCGCTCGATCTTTATGTAGAAAGAGACGGATACACAGGTACGTGTGCATCTGCACTTACGAGAAGTTGAAGATTATGTCAAGTGTTTCGTTATTTGACATACATGTGTTAGATTTGCTCATTTAAGACAGTGTAGCCCCAAGCAATCCAGGCATGAATTTTGTGAGATTTACAGTAGAGCGACTGTAGCCACGGACAAAGGCAGACAGAATTTCCTATCAATTAGCTTGCAAGTAAAGTGTCCATAATCTTAAGCAAAGTCAGACAAGATTTCATATTCATTTCTTGCAAAGTAGAGGCAGTTTGAGTACAACCAAGCAGGATTTGATCATTATTATTTTGAAAGTAGAATCATTTTGAAAGTAGGTTTATAATTATTTGATAGTAAAGTTACTGGGTGCCGAGTACAGTCAGGCTGGATTTCATGATTATTATTTTGAAAGTAGAGTTACTGCAGTTCCGAGAAAAGTCAGGCAGGATTTCATATTCATTAGTCTGGAAATAAAGTGACTAAAGCAACAAGTAAAGTCAGGTCGGATTTCATAAGTGTTATTTTGACTGTAGAGTGACTACAGTAACGAATAAAGTATGGCAGGATTTCATATTCATTAGTTTGAAAGCAGAATAACTAGAGCAACGAGTAAAATCAGATGCGATTACATTTGTATCAGTTTGAAAGTAGAGTGACCAGCTCCCAGCAAAGTCTGGCAGGATTCCATTCTCATTAGTTTGAAAATAAAGTAATTGGAGTCCCCAGTAATTCAGGCAACATTTCATGTCGATTACTTTGAAAGTAGAGTGACTGCTGCTCAGAGCAAAGTCAGGTAGGACTTCATATTCATTACTTTGTAAGTAGAGTGACAGCGGTCGCAAGCCAAAGTAGCAACGCACCGACACCTTTCAGACTGTGCACTCACATGACATGGAACTGTCTGGCAGCAAACTGACACCACAACACAAATTGTGCATTCGGATAGGATAGTTTGAAGTTATACACCTGTAATTTTTACGCTGTTGGAGGCCTAAGTTGCCGTTCTTGTTCTTTCACGTACGCATGCACGCCCTTACACACTCGTATACAAAACCCTAAAAATGTGTTGAACGACATTTTACATGTATTTTTAAGAACAGGAAACCATCTAACCTAACCCTATCTTAAATCAGATTAATCCTAATCCTAACCCTATCGGACGAATTTATTTTCATCCATTCATGTTTTTTCCCATCCATTTCATTATTTTCTATACTGTTGGTGAGAAATCTTGTCAAGCACTGACATAAATAAAAACCCTGTTAATCATTCATTTCGAAGGTGCAGATTATCTTACAAACATTTTCTGACTATTATGATATACCGATAAAGTTTGTTTTCCAAAATAGTGGGTTTGTGGCCAGTTGCCCTACTTTTTGGAGCATTGACAGGTTTTGTAAGCCGGCTTTGAAAGTTATTCATATTTTCACACACACACACACACACACACACACACACACACACACACACACACACACACACACACACCTCAGTTACAAAAATAATATTGCTATTGCTTTAAACTTCTGATAATACCAGTTGTCTTAAACAAATTAGGAACAAAACTAAGCGGATTCTGCTGATGTTTAGCTTTGCCCGGGATCAGACACGACGTTGTCTCCCCTGATCCGTCGCTGACCTTTCAAAGTCATTTGTTTCTCTTCGCTGCAAAGCTGTGTTCAACGACAATAGCCCCGTCTAAGCCTCTAACAAACACAGTCCTCCAAGACACCCAGAGTACCAACACTATTGCCGCACCAACGACTTACAAGCCGATTCCCTCCCTTGACGAGAAAACTCGCGAGACGAGAGCGCGCGCGCGCTGCGCGAACGAGAGCGCGCGAGATAGAGAAACAGAGAGAGAGGGCAAGGGATATAATTAGCAAATCTTGCTGAAGCTGTCACAAATCCTTCGTGATAAGTCTGATTCCCGGTAATCTGAAGGTTTTGTGCCGAGGCTAGGGTCCTTAAACCGACACCCATCGCCTTAATTATGGCAAACAATCGCCGTGTTTCCCCCTCTAATCCCTCCAAGTCTTTGCAACCTAAACGTGAGGCCGAGTCCTCTAGTGGTTCTAAAATACGGTTAGCCTCTTGCCCGCCCCAGCAATCCACATCAAATTTTAACGCAAAAAAAAAAGATAAAAAAAACGAACGAGAGAGAAAAACAGGAGAGAGGCACCATTTCGCGTTGGGTATTAGGCGGCAAAGAAGTGCAGTTTGAAGCCATTAAAAGAGCAAGTTTATTTCCTTAATTCTGTTTATAAGGTCTTGTCGTGTCAGCGACTGCGCCGTAATTTTTCAAGTTGATCCCTTTAAATGTTTTTTTCCCCTCTTTTGTTCAACGAATAATCCGAGCTTTGTCGAAGGAGGACTGGGGGAGAGAGAGAGAGAGAGAGAGAGAGAGAGAGAGAGAGAGAGAGAGAGAGAGAGAGGAGAGAGTTGGAGAAGAGAGGAGGGGCTTCATCCCCACCCCCCATCCCCCCACACCCCTGTCTCCGCTACTGGCGTCCCTATTTTCTGGTCAATAGCTGACTCATTAGATTGTGCTTATTTGCTTGTTTGTTGCTCACCTAGTCTCTTTCTCTCACAGCTAATCTCCTGTTGTTTCCCTGTTCTTTTTCTCCCCTATCTACTCTCTTTCTCTCACAGCTAATCTCCTGTTGTTTCCGTGTTCTTTTTCTCCCCTTCCAGTCTCTTTCTCTCACAGCTAATCTCCTGTTGTTTCCCTGTTCTTTTTCTCCCCTTCCAGTCTCTTTCTCTCACAGCTAATCTCCTGTTGTTTCCCTGTTCTTTTTCTCCCCTTCCAGTCTCTTTCTCTCACAGCTAATCTCCTGTTGTTTCCCTGTTCTTTTTCTCCCCTTCCAGTCTCTTTCTCTCACAGCTAATCTCCTGTTGTTTCCCTGTTCTTTTTCTCCCCTTCCAGTCTCTTTCTCTCACAGCTAATCTCCTGTTGTTTCCCTGTTCTTTTTCTCCCCTTCCAGTCTCTTTCTCTCACAGCTAATCTCCTGTTGTTTCCCTGTTCTTTTTCTCCCCTTCCAGTCTCTTTTCTCTCACAGCTAATCTCCTGTTGTTTCCGTGTTCTTTTTCTCCCCTTCCAGTCTCTTTCTCTCACAGCTAATCTCCTGTTGTTTCCCTGTTCTTTTTCTCCCCTTCCAGTCTCTTTCTCTCACAGCTAATCTCCTGTTGTTTCCCTGTTCTTTTTCTCCCCTTCCAGTCTCTTTCTCTCACAGCTAATCTCCTGTTGTTTCCCTGTTCTTTTTCTCCCCTTCCAGTCTCTTTCTCTCACAGCTAATCTCCTGTTGTTTCCCTGTTCTTTTTCTCCCCTTCCAGTCTCTTTCTCTCACAGCTAATCTCCTGTTGTTTCCCTGTTCTTTTTCTCCCCTTCCAGTCTCTTTCTCTCACAGCTAATCTCCTGTTGTTCCCTGTTCTTTTTCTCCCCTTCCAGTCCCTTTCTCTCACAGCTAATCTCCTGTTGTTTCCCTGTTCTTTTTCTCCCCTTCCAGTCTCTTTCTCTCACAGCTAATCTCCTGTTGTTTCCCTGTTCTTTTTCTCCCCTTCCAGTCTCTTTCTCTCACAGCTAATCTCCTGTTGTTTCCCTGTTCTTTTTCTCCCCTTCCAGTCTCTTTCTCTCACAGCTAATCTCCTGTTGTTTCCGTGTTCTTTTTCTCCCCTTCCAGTCTCTTTCTCTCACAGCTAATCTCCTGTTGTTTCCCTGTTCTTTTTCTCCCCTTCCAGGGCCACACACCTGAATTTGGATGTTGTGGTAATCATGGTTGTGCTATATTAGAAGTGAATGGAGTGATTAATTAACATGTATGGACATGCTGATAGCTAACGCTATGGACAGAGTTCTTGATTATATGTGAGCCAGGTTAGAGTTAAATGTTGTGCACAGTCGTTATGACTGACCAAAGAGTGATGTTTAGATTATCTGATTGATCTATTGGTTTTAATTGGGTACATTATCCATGTTAGAGATGTTGATGGAATGATGTCTTGAAGCATGGGGGTAGTACTGTTATATCGACCCATGCAACTGAGTTTGTTTTATCCAATTGGAGAACATTCGTCCTGGAGGAAATGTTGATTGGAACAACATTCTTAGGTACGGGGGTGTCATGAGTCGGCCGAATGTTCTCGAGCATTTAGGCAAATTAAGGGTAGTTTTGCTGTTGTTGAGAGCACGTTCCTTGGGTCTTCAAGTGTGCGAATTCAGGCATCACCAGGGGATGATACCCCGAGTCGTATACTGAAGGAGGGAGAGTACCGGGAAGTGTTTCGCATGTCCGAGGGATAGTGACGAGGAGTTGCCGACTTGCCGGTCCTGGGTACAGGAGTGTCCAGTCTCTTTCTCTCACAGCTAATCTCCTGTTGTTTCCCTGTTCTTTTTCTCCCCTTCCAGTCTCTTTCTCTCACAGCTAATCTCCTGTTGTTTCCCTGTTCTTTTTCTCCCCTTCCAGTCTCTTTCTCTCACAGCTAATCTCCTGTTGTTTCCCTGTTCTTTTTCTCCCCTTCCAGTCTCTTTCTCTCACAGCTAATCTCCTGTTGTTTCCCTGTTCTTTTTCTCCCCTTCCAGTCTCTTTCTCTCACAGCTAATCTCCTGTTGTTTTCCCTGTTCTTTTTCTCCCTTCCAGTCTCTTTCTCTCACAGCTAATCTGTTGTTTCCCTGTTCTTTTTCTCCCCTTCCAGTCTCTTTCTCTCACAGCTAATCTCCTGTTGTTTCCCTGTTCTTTTTCTCCCCTTCCAGTCTCTTTCTCTCACAGCTAATCTCCTGTTGTTTCCCTGTTCTTTTTCTCCCCTTCCAGTCTCTTTCTCTCACAGCTAATCTCCTGTTGTTTCCCTGTTCTTTTTCTCCCCTTCCAGTCTCTTTCTCTCACAGCTAATCTCCTGTTGTTTCCCTGTTCTTTTTCTCCCCTTCCAGTCTCTTTCTCTCACAGCTAATCTCCTGTTGTTTCCCTGTTCTTTTTCTCCCCTTCCAGTCTCTTTCTCTCACAGCTAATCTCCTGTTGTTTCCCTGTTCTTTTTCTCCCCTTCCAGTCTCTTTCTCTCACAGCTAATCTCCTGTTGTTTCCCTGTTCTTTTTCTCCCCTTCCAGTCTCTTTCTCTCACAGCTAATCTCCTGTTGTTTCCCTGTTCTTTTTCTCCTCTTCCAGTCTCTTTCTCTCACAGCTAATCTCCTGTTGTTTCCCTGTTCTTTTTCTCCCCTTCCAGTCTCTTTCTCTCACAGCTAATCTCCTGTTGTTTCCCTGTTCTTTTTCTCCCCTTCCAGTCTCTTTCTCTCACAGCTAATCTCCTGTTGTTTCCCTGTTCTTTTTCTCCCCTTCCAGTCTCTTTCTCTCACAGCTAATCTCCTGTTGTTTCCCTGTTCTTTTTCTCCCCTTCCAGTCTCTTTCTCTCACAGCTAATCTCCTGTTGTTTCCTGTTCTTTTTCTCCCCTTCCAGTCTCTTTCTCTCACAGCTAATCTCCTGTTGTTTCCCTGTTCTTTTTCTCCCCTTCCAGTCTCTTTCTCTCACAGCTAATCTCCTGTTGTTTCCCTGTTCTTTTTCTCCCCTTCCAGTCTCTTTCTCTCACAGCTAATCTCCTGTTGTTTCCCTGTTCTTTTTCTCCCCTTCCAGTCTCTTTCTCTCACAGCTAATCTCCTGTTGTTTCCCTGTTCTTTTTCTCCCCTTCCAGTCTCTTTCTCTCACAGCTAATCTCCTGTTGTTTCCGTGTTCTTTTTCGCCCCTTCCAGTGTCCCCCTCTTCTTCTCCTCTTTACCCCCACCTCCCACTCCCATTCCCCTACCCCCACTCTCGCGCCTCGTCCCTTTAGTTTTAATGTTAATGATGCTCCTTTTCTGTCTGTCTGTTTTCTTTTTCTTTGTGTCTTGTTTGTCTTTGTGTTTCCTCTATTCTTTCCTTTTCTCTTTCACTCTGCTTCTTCTTCTTCTTCTTCTTCTTTTTGGACCTTCTTTCTTTGTTTTTCTCTTTTTCTCTTCCCCCCCCCCCCCCCCTCTCTCTCTCTCTCTCTTCTTTTTGTGCAAAATGTTGATGCCGTCTCGCATCCTACGTTGAAATGGAGCGAAGTCTCTCTCTCTCTCTCTCTCTCTCTCTCTCTCTCTCTCTCTCTCTCTCTCTCTCTCTCTCTTCGCTATTGCAAGTGTCTTTAACTATTACATTTTTAATGGCTGTAGAAGACATTAGGGGTGACATAAACCTGGCTTCATTTCAACGAACAAATTTAATGTATTGGAAATAACGTCTTGATAATCACCGCCTTCTGTCACCAGGTAATCATTGGTGTGAACGATGGCACATCCAGAAAGAACACATAATGCCTTGCCTGTCATCTCAAAATCAGCCCTTTTGACGGAAGGGCTGGGCGAGGTAGGGAGGGACGGGGCTGGGAGCAGGGAATAGGGGGTGGGGGTGGGAATGAGGAAGGGTGAGTGACTTGATGAATATTGTTTGAAATATCCGTTTGATAATGGAAAAAGAATCGTTGGACAGTTTCAATGTTCGATGCATCCACACAACAGGTCATAAATGCGTGTGCGTGGTATTTCCACCTCCCTCCCCCCACCCCACCCCGCCTTCTTTGTCCTTCCCAGCCACCGTGACCATAGCACTGACAGAAAGCAGCTAGTTATCGAAAACCCTGTTTCTCCACTTTGTAATTAGGCTGACTGAAAGACACCGTTTAGGGTGACACCGAGAGTATACAGGTGGAAAATCGAGGAAGGAGAGAGAGAGAGAGAGAGAGAGAGAGAGAGAGAGAGAGAGAGAGAGAGAGTACTGGCAATTCGTTTACATGGGACAGTGAGTCAGACAATTTCATGTAGATAAAAAAAATCTCTTACAGCATATTAGAACGGCTAGTTACGACAAGCGATGAATCTGGACCTTTCCCGCCAGTCTGGCATCAGTTCTGATCATATTACCATTGTCATGAGTCGGCCGAATGTTCTCGAGCATTTAGGCAAATTAAGGGTAGTTTTGCTGTTGTTGAGAGCACGTTCCTTGGGTCTTCAAGTGTGCGAATTCAGGCATCACCAGGGGGGGATACCCCGAGTCGTATACTGAAGGAGGGAGAGTACCGGGAAGTGTTTCGCATGTCCGAGGGATAGTGACGAGGAGTTGCCGACTTGCCGGTCCTGGGTACAGGAGTGTCCAGTCCGACCACTAGTGCACTGGCTGGCTATTCACTGGGCTCTCCAGTGGGCCGGACAGAAAGGCAATCGTGTCAGGTGACCGTCACGGGTAGGTGACCGTCAGCCTGCAGGCAGAGTACAGCGACCATTCAGTCGTCCTTGTTCTGAGGAATGAATGGAAGGCTGCGGCCTATCGAGTGGTTTGCGCCTTGTTGTCTATAGAGGTAGTAAATACTTGAAGCATCAGTCATGGCTGGAAGAGAGGTCCAGGCTGTTAGTTCAATGGGTAGCTTGGGGGAATCGAACATGAGTTTGAATAGGAGGTTATGCATTAGCCACTGGGTGTCCAAGTCTTTGTTGGCGCTAGCAGCTGTGGTGTGTGTGTATGTGTAGGCGACTAGTGATTCCATTGGTGGAATAAAAATAACTTGGGGATTTATTGGTACAAATCGTGTGATGTGTGTGTGCCAGTGATTCCATTGGTTGAGCCAGTTAAACTCGGGTTCTCTCTTTCTTTGAGAACGAATATAAGGTGCTTGGAAAACCAGGAAGTTGGGACTCACTTAAGGGAAAGTGAACTCGCCCGTCTTGCTGAGGGCTCAAGAAAATACAGCGTGAAGCAGAGGTTAGCTGTCGCCTTGTTGTCTCCTGGGTGGGGACGTAAGACAGTGGAGGTTGCTGTAGCCTCGGAGCCGACGACGAGAAGAATTGTCTCCCGTGTGGGGACGGTCGACAGCAAGACGTGTCAACTGTGGAGCCTAGACAGGGAGCTGCCAGACAACGGTGGGGTGTTTGCAGCAGAGAAGACCTGTGGGAGAGGCCGACAGGAGCCCTTTCTGTGGAGAGGGCGAAGTACGGTGGAGTCCGGGAGACTCGGTGTGAGGGTGCGACTCAAGCTACGTTGCCAGTGTCCCCCAACTGGGATTTGGCCAATCGGGAGGACACAACGGTGTGGCAGCTTCAGCTCATAGTCGCAAAGTGGGATGAGAGAAACTGACGGTCAACCAAGGAATGCTGGCAAGTTATGGACGTTTATTGGCTCTTAAGGTTATAAGTGTGCAAACAGAATAGTGGAATATTGTCTTTCCTGGCTAAGTAAGAATAACTGAAGAACAGGGGATGCGATTTATGAAATTGTCTGTATGCTGTTTACATTGTTGTATGATACAGATAGTTGTGTTGTGTAGTGACGGGTGGGGGCTCGGAGTCAAGTTGAATAAAATTGATTATTTTTATAAATGTATTGGTTCCGTCACCTTTGTGCGGGCGATGTGAGTGACAAGTCGTGCCTATGCGAGAGCCATTTCTGTGAACGTAATACTTTGTCTATACCCTCATCGATATGAATCTTTTATAACGAGGGGAGCTGGAGACTCCATCAACAGACTACTAAGTAAACAGCTTCCTGCTTACATGGCACTATCTAAGAGATGGACATTCCGATATAGGATGTATGGTGCAACACAGCGACACCTTTCAGACTGTGCAACTTGCATGACACTGAACTTTCTGACAGCAAACCGATGCCACAAGACAAACTGCATTCGGACAGGACTTGCATGTAACTTACATTACCACCATCAGATAGACTTGTTCCACTTAGATCCAATAAGATCTGTATATCATGCATCTCACTTACTCCTTAGTCCATATCATAAACTGAGTTGACGTGTGACACGTGTAAATACTTGACTCTCTGTATCTATCTGTTTGACCCATAAACTGAGAAAAGATAACTCCCTTTGCAATGGAAAGACAGGCGTTGTCTTCCTATGATTGTTTTCCCCGAACAAGCCTGTTGGTGTCTGCAGAGTGTGCAGGTATTCTGTTTCTGCAAAGTAACTACATAGGACACCAACACACCTATCCTAATCCACACCATTGTCGTCGTCCCCCCTGATCCGAGCGACCAGGGATATCAGACAGGTATGTACGTTATTATTATTATCATTATCATTATTATATTATCATCATCATCATCATCATCATCATCACCGTCGTCGTCATCATCATCGTCATCATCGTCGTTATTGCTGTAATGCTCTTGCTGTTGTTCTTTATGCTATTGTTGTTGTGCATGTTGCGTGCTCCGGTCACCAAAATCATCATCATCATCATCATTATTTGTTAATAGTGCTGGTGTTGTTATTGTGGTTGTTACTACGCTGAATGATACGAATATTGTTGGCCTTATCATTGTAGTTATCATTTGCAGTAGTATTAGTAGTATTAGTAGTAGTAGTAGTAGTAGTAGCAGCATCAGCAGCGGCAGCGGGCGGCGGCGGCGGCGGCGGCGGCGGCGGCGGCAGCAGCAGCGATAGCAGCAGTTGCAGTGACAGCAGCAGCAGCAGTAGGTAAGTCGCTGGTGTTGCTGCTATTGCTTTTGTCGTCGCTGTTGGTATTGTTGTTGTTGTTGCTATTGTTTCTATTGTCATTGTTATAAATATCACTACTATTATCATTAACATCACAGCTGTTAGTGTTGTCTTCGTTATTTATTCCTGTTGCTGTGATTTCCCTGTGGAGATGCCAAGGGCTCGTTCAATAGAGACAGGTCCACCACCTTCTGAAAGCTCCGGGTCGGTAAATTCCTCTTTTCTATCTTTGTCGTGCACTCTACCTTTAGTGTTATTGTTGTTGTTGCTGTTGCTGCTGCCGTTGTTCCCTTTCTCCACTGTCGTCTACTGTACTTTTCTGCTTTCGTAGACCATTCTCCCGGTTTTGCTCTGGATACTACTATACTGTTGTCGTCGTCGTGGTTGTTGTTGTTGTTGTTTGATCCCACGTTGTGAAATTCCAGCGTTTCTGTCGTACTCTGGCAATCAGGTTGTGAAAATTATACAGACAGTCCAGAGTAGACATTAGCTCTTCATTCTGCTGTGCATATTTTCCCACACGGCGTCGTTTCGTATATCTTTAAACGTTTTTCATGTTTTTAACGATTTTGTTGTAAACCTGGGGGTGAGAGGTCAATGAGAATGCCTGGGTCTCTCAGCGAAGCCTAGTTTTGTATGCCGTCAGGTGTCTTTAGTGTAGACAGCATGGTATGAATTGCTTTTTTCATTTGTTCCTTGTTCAGGATATACTTTTTTTTTTTGAAGATCTGATTCATTCAGATAGCAACATTTCTTTTCCTATGTGAGTTTGACATCCCCGATAAAGTTCTGTGTGGTGGGCTCGGCTATAAAAATAAAAACTGGAAACTCGTGGCCGTGATTATCATTACTATTCATACAGCTTAACAGACTCCAGTTATTACACTACCGTTTGTGAAGTGTGACAGCATGAAGGCCGTCATAGCGTTGGACAGACACAACTCCACAGAATGCAACATTCATGAATCAACTGTTGTAGATATGACATTGTGCCTCCCCCATTATTCGCACGTCGCCGACCACAAAGCCGCGTATCAGGCCAGCATCTCACTCACACATAGAGCTTACGTGGCGACAGACAGGATCAGACCCATCTGGTGACGAGGAACAAAATGTGGTGATAAAACAGGCGAGTAAAATGCTAGCCTCTGTATCTTTTATTGATGACTGGTTTAGATACAGGTAAGCGGTGACCCGGGTAGGATGCTTCACCCGTCCTCCCTTTATTGGTGCCGCCAGCACTCAACATCCTCATCTCATCTGTCTCCATTCGCCGCTCTAATGCCGCATCAATAAATGAAGGTGTTACGCCAGCATCGCGGCACGAGACGGCATTCAATGAGATCATATTTCCTGTTCCGCTCCCAGCCGTCACGGTTGGCGACCTGCGCACACCTTGCCCGCCAAGGCACTTCCGCCTCTTCTTCACAGTTCTCTCCCTTTGCTCCCATAATGGCCCTTCCCCAAGGGCCGTCACTCTCAGGAAAGGAAGCGATGGCTCCCCGGGGCCCGGGGAAAAGCTTTGTGTTGGCACTATTAACCGCCGGCCCTAATGTGATTAGTCGTGAAAAATTCATAGGATAAATTGATTATCGCATTGTAATTTTCCCCGGTAATCGGCCGATTGAGGACAGCGGCAATCTGATGGCAAACCCAACATGGAGCCCGGCCCCCCCATTCAAAGCAACTCGCTGGAAAGTGTTCCATTATCGCCCCACAAAACGCCAGGGCTCACGTCACCCGGCGGCTGATACGCCGGACTGATGGCGTGGTGCCGCTCAATTAAAAAATGGATTCGCCCGCTTTCAAAATTAAACTGTTATTAATTCATGGAGACTGATTGCTGCCGTTTTAACCCTCGATTTCCTCCGTTTAGTCCCCGGTGGGCCAGAGGGGGGTGGGGGAGAGGGGGTGGGGTGGGGGAACTGATAGCGTGATTATGATAATGGCCGTAAGTGATGAGCAGTGACCGCGGGCTGCAGCCGAGCTCCTTGGGCCGTTTGTTGTGGATGTCAATTCATCCTTGATGCCCAAACGATCTCCACATCCGCTCGGATATTGGGATCGATCCGGGCAGAATACTTGCGTTATGATCCGGAAATTTACCAGCTGATTGTCGGGCCCTTAAAGGCCCGTGTTAAGGTAGCAATTGTCCGCAATCGGTCCGCGATCTCTGTGGCCAATCCAATGAGAATTTGATGAGCTCTTCCTGTCCACAGCTTCCAGTGAGGCTGCTGCACTGCACCCTGCTTCTCTCTCTCTCTCTCTCTCTCCCTCCAGCGCGGGCGATAGTGTTACCTGGATTATTCATGCGTTAGCTTTCGCTTTGCTAACGGCGCGATTAAAAAAAAATCCGAACAAAGACCCACTCTTTCTCTCATTACGTTCTAAATCAAGCTGGCCCGTTTGAAGACTGCTACATTTAATGACATTTTGGCCGTTAGTGCCGTCGTTTTTCTTTGCTTGACCCCTGCTTGTCTCCCCTGGGGACCGCGCCGACAAACCGTTCTCCTCTCGGGTTTCTCCTTTGGGCTGGGTTCAAATCCACGTCAGGTGTTCATTTTCGTGCAGTAACTGGAGATGCTGACACGGGACAGAGCCCGCGCAGAATGAACTACATGGGTCGGCTCTCGTGTTGCCCGGGCGCTGCACGTGCCGCCAGCAAGATGTGTACTTCATCAACTTCACCGCTGTTCCTTCCATCACCCTTTTATCCCCCTTCCCCACCCTCTTTCCTCATCCTTCCCAACTCTTGTCCTCCTCTTTTCAACAGCCGCTTGTCTTGTGGTACGAACGAACCTCAACATCACGTTTTTCCCTTGAACACATTGATAAAGACACTTTCACAGGAGACCGGCCGTATCACGGAATAAACTTGGAGATAAAACTGAGTGTGCCGAATGACAGACCGGCTAAACTCTGCAGATTGGACGTTTACAAAACAAGTACACAAACGAAACAACCCTTCTGCATTGCATTCTCCTCGAACGTATTCAGAGACACACGCTCAAGGACCCCTCTATCATGAACTGAAAACAGAAGAGTGGTTTCGACAGCAAAAAAACAAACAAACAAACAAACAAACAAAAAACGGTTAAATTTGAAGACATGAAGATTACAAGACAAACTAGGTAGTTTCACAAAATCCTCCTTTTCCTCTTCCAAGGATTGTTCCCTATGAAGGTTTCATCTATGAATGTGTCTCGCCAAGACTGCAGAATGTACTCTCTGACCTTCGGCCACTCTTTCCTAACATGGACACCAGTGTAAAAAAAAAAATCCTTAGAAAAAGACATGATGTGAGCTGTTTGGTTTTGACATTGATGAAAGCGGCGTCATGTTCCAGCATTCTTTCTTCACATTTCATGCTGCCAAAGATATTGAAAAGCCCAGTGCATGGATCATGTGCCTGTCCACAGTGGCTATAGGCACTGGCACCAGTCCTTGAGGTCAGTGAGTCCAGTTCCATGTAGGAGAGAGAGAGAGAGAGAGAGAGAGAGAGAGAGAGAGAGAGAGAGAATCAATTGTTCAACTGCTGTGTGTGTGTGTGTAAGAGAGAGAGAGAGAGAGAGAGAGAGAGAGAGAGAGAGAGAGAGAGAGAGAGGAGAGAGAATCAATGGTCCTTCTGCTATGAGGGAGACAGACAGGCAGGCAGACAGACACAGTCAGACTGACAGATTGACGGACAGAGTTTATGTACGTGTGATAATGGTCCGACTGCCATGAGAGAGAGAGAGAGAGAGAGAGAGAGAGAGAAGAGAGAGAGAGAGAGAGAGAGAGAGAGAAAGAGAGAGAGAGAGAGAGAGAGAGAGAGAGAAAGAGAGAGAGAGAGGAGAGAGAAAGAGAGAGAGAGAGCGAGAGAGAAAGAAGAGAGAGAGAGAGAGAGAGAGAGAGAGAGAGAGAGAGACAGACAGACAGAGACAGACAGACAGACAGAGACAGACAGACAGACACAGACAGAGACAGACAGACAGACAGACAGACAGAGACAGACAGACAGACAAGACACAGACAGACAGACACAGAGACAGACAGACAGACAGAGACAGAGGGAGTAGGGATGGGAAGGCAACGCCCTCTCTTTCACGCCCTCCTCCCTCTTTGATTGACTTGTTTTAAATGACCCCCCCACCCCCACCCCCATCTGTCTTCTGCAAGGGTCGCGTTGTCCATCATGTTCGCCCGACAGTCACCGGCTTTTTCTTCATCAGTGAACAGAACTAATAAATGGAGTGTATGAAACCTTGTGGCTAGACTGAGTTTCGCTCACACCGGAGAGAGAGAGAGAGAGAGAGAGAGAGACTAGACTGAGCATCACTCACTCCGTAGAGAGAGAGAGAGAGAGAGAGAGAGAGAGGTGTTGGGTACGAATGGAGGGGGTTAAATCCATCGGATTTGCAAACGGAAAACGTTTGTAACCCCGTGCAAAGAGTTGTCCAGAATGAAGCCTCTATTTTATATCTATTCAAATCAGGGGGGGGGGGGGGGGGGGGGGGAGGAAGGGGGGGAGGACAGTTCAGTAGTTACAGCGCCTGCTCTGGGGCGGAAAGAAAGAAAGAAAGAAGGAAAGAGGGTAAGGGTAATATTAGTTACTTATGGCCCAGCCGACCGCAAAGGGCCATATCAGGGCTGTCACCACGTTGAAATCAACTCAAGTTATATACTGAACAACATTAAACACGCACCGTTTTGATTTGCCGATTTCCCATTTGGAAAAAAATGTGTATTTGGATTTGGTATATTAACACAATTTTTAAGGGACACAGATTCACACTGCCTCGGTTTCTCCGCGCTTGTCGACGTTCGTGTGACGCCCACGTGCAACTCGCCCAAAACACTTTTCTTGCCACTGGGGCCGAGACTGAACGTAGCACATCTGTTTCTTTGTCTCAAATGGTGAGTTTGAAGTCATGCCGACTGGAAAACGGTATCAGTTGTCATTGGACCAGGCGAAGTGGTCCGAAAACAATGCCGCGACTGTCTATGCAAGAACGCGAGCGAGCCATTGGAATGTTAATGGTCGGCATGTCATCGAGAGAGACAGCCAGACAACTGAACTGCAGTCACTCTACAATTGTAAGGCTATCACAACGTTTGGCAGCAACTGGTTCCACCACTGATCGGCGCCGAACGGGCCAACCTCGTGTTACCACACCAGCGCAAGATTGATACATTCGACAGCTTCATCTTCGTAATCGATTCCTTACAGCAGCAGAAACATGTCGCCAGGTGGTTGGTCGACGGGGTCCAGTGTCTGGACAAACCGTTCGACGTCGATTGCAAGAATCAGGGCTCAATGCAAGACGCCCTCATGTTGGCCCAGTCCTCACCCGTAGACACCGTCAGCAACGCCTGCAGTGGGCCAACCAGCATCTGCCATGGACACGACGTCAGTGGAGAGCTGTGCTGTTCTCTGACGAAAGTCGATTCGCGTTATCTCATGCTGACGGGAGAATGAGAGTCTGGAGGCGTGTCGGGGAACGCTACGCCAACTGCTGCGTGTTTGAAGCCAATAGATGGGGAGGGGGCAGTCTGATGGTTTGGGGGGCATTCAGTCATGACTACCGGACACCTCTGTACTTTTTTGACAACCATGTGAATGCCAACATGTACCAGCAGGTGCTGCAGAACCACGTCGTCCCACTGTTTGGCCAGCACCCGGAGCTGCAGTTCTTCCAGCATTATAATGCACGACCCCACACCGCAAGAGCCACCGCTGCGTTTCTCCAGGCGAACAACATTGCCGTGTTGCCCTGGCCATCTCTGTCCCCTGACATGGCTCCCATTGAACACGTCTGGGATGAGCTGGGGCGTCTTGTGGCCCGTGGAAGACGTCCACAGACTCTCGATCATTTGAGGCGCGCACTGACCCAGGAGTGGGATGGACTGCCACAGGCGTTCTTGCACAACCTTGTCTACTCCATGAGGAAGCGCTGCCAAGCGTGCATCGGGGCAAACGGCGGACACACTCGGTATTAGAGCTCGCGGACGGACATGCTCGTCGTCGTGTACTTTTGACAGGGACCCTAGTGAAGTCACCAGCTAATTTCAGATGAATTCGGCCATTCTTGTCAAGAACAGACATTTTGTTTAATTGAAAAATGGATGCGTAATCAAATATGATTACTTTCATTAAATAATTCTGTACTACCAACGTTGTCTGGGTCTTTTGGCAAGCGGTGCGTTTTTAATGTTGTTCAGTATATTTAAAAAAAAAAGAAAGAAAGAAAAGAGTGCCCTGCGTTCTCTTTTCTGTCTCCATTCAGTTACTCCTATAATGCTCATTGTGGCTCTCCCACACGCAGCCCCATACAGTCTCAGTCTGACGCAGTCTTACAGCCAACGGTCGGCAGGTCGTCTTAACCTAGGCAACGCATCAAGGAGACACCTAACAGCACTGTTGGTGTTTCACTTGGAAGGTGTTCAGGTGATCGTACCAAACATTCACAGAGCACCGCTTCTCAAGCCTTCTTTTGACGACAGCTTCTACTCAGTCGCGACAGAGCCAGCGTGAGTGAGCTCCCTTTCCAAAGGGAGACAACCATCCACTCCATCTTTATTCTTTCTCATGGCCATGTCGACAGGACCTTCTCAGGGCAGTCAACGCTCAAGGAAAAGGAGTACTGTACTTTAAATACCACAACCGCAAACAAATTTGTACATATTGACATGAATCGTTTAGCTAAACTGTTGATATCCTTGGGGCTTACTAAACCAAGCAAGCAAACAAGCAAACAAATAGCCCGCATTAGAGACCGCTAGGAATTTCCCTTAATTTTTTCGCTCTCAAATTAACCGCCTCATCACTACACCCCCACCTCCCTCCCAAAAAAAAAGGAAAAAAAAAGAAAAAAAGAAAAAATCACAAATATCTGAATGTAGTTAATGCATTTTTTTAAAGGCCAGAGTGTCCAATAGACAGTGCAGAACGGACAGCTATGTCCAGTCTGGGCAGTGTGTGAAGTTTCACAACTTCACAACTTTGTCGCCAGACTACCGTATAAAAATGCTGGCATGCCATACATTCTACAAGAGAGAAATGTGGGAAAATTTGCTAAAGCGAACACAGATGAATAAATGGCAAAATCGGGAATACAGTGGACGATCTTAAAGCCAAAAATTAAGAGCAAGAAGTTTAAAAAAAAAAGTAGAATCTAAGAGAATGGGAGAAAAGAGGACATTACAAGCAGGGAATTTTGATAGGGCGTGGATACAGTTTGCACTGACAGCGTTCGGTATCGCCGCGGGAACTTGCCGACACAGAGGATATTGACACGACTTCACAACAGGTGTGCATGGGTGAAGAAAACTCAAACCCAAAGTTACCGACCGTGAACGTGGACTGTATACCAGGTCCGAGAGATACAGATACCTGCTGCGTCAAGAATTTTTTTTTAATGTAGAGATCTTAAAATGTATCCTTGGAATGGATGAAACTTGACTTTTTAGTTTGTCCTACAGTGTGTCTTCAGCAGACTCGACAACTGCAGGTAGGGGCCGCCAGTGGCTGACTAATCCCATTAATACAAATTTCTGTAGGGTTCGCATCTGCCATCTCTGAGCCAGCGACCCCTGACTCTACAACAGTGCTGCGGGGACTCGCATCCTCTCCAGTGTTTGTATTGATAATTCTCATAGCTCTCCTGTTTCAGCTCCTTTCATCGCCGTTGTCGTCATCATCAACACCGTCATCGTAATCATCATCAAAATCGTCACCGTCATCATCGTCGCTATTGTCAATATCGTCGTTGTGGCCGTCGTCGTCATTGTCGTCATGATCATGATCATCATCGTCGTCGTCGTCGTCGTTGTCGACGTCTTCATTGTACTCTTCATCGTCGTCGTCATCGTTGTCGTCGTCGTTCTTTTCAGGGCAGGAGTGCCGTGACGGACATTGGGCAGACGAGGCTCTGTACAGCTTTCTGTGATCGGTCCTGTGCAACATGGCGGAGGTGCTGCCATCAGTCCGATCCTTTCAGCCAGCTGAAAAATCAGACTGCTGTCAGAACATGCACATTGATAGTGTACCGATATACAGACAGGCAAAGGAAATGGAACTGAATCTGACAGAGAAAATAGAAATACAGTCTGGTAAAGGAAATGGAATTTACTTTAATTGATGAATAGATACAAAGACGGGCAAAAGGAATGCATCCGATTTGATGGAGTAACAGATATACAGAGAGGCAAAAGAAAATGGATCCTATTTGACGGATAAACAGATGTACAGAGAAGCAAAGAAAATGGATCCAATTTGACGGATAAACAGATGTACAGACAGTTTAAAGAAATGGATCCAATTTGACGGATAAACAGATGAACAGACAGCTTAAAGAAATGCATCCAACTCGACGGAGAAAACAGATGTATAGACAGCTAAAGGAAATGGATCCAATTTGACGGATAAACAGATGTACAGACGGGCAAAGGAAATGGATCCAATTTGACGGATAAACAGATGTACAGACGGGCAAAGGAAATGGATCCAATTTGACGGATAAACAGATGTACAGACGGGCAAAGGAGATGGATCCAATTTGACGGATAAACAGATGTACAGACGGGCAAAGGAAATGGATCCAATTTGACGGATATAAACAGATGTACAGAAGGGCAAAGGAAATGGATCCAATTTGACGGATAAACAGATGTACAGACGGGCGAAGGAAATGGATCCAATTTGACGGATAAACAGATGTACAGACGGGCGAAGGAAATGGATCCAATTTGACGGATAAACAGATGTACAGACGGGCGAAGGAAATGGATCCAATTTGACGGATAAACAGATGTACAGACGGGCAAAGGAAATGGATCCAATTTGACGGATAAACAGATGTACAGACGGGCGAAGGAAATGGATCCAATTTGACGGATAAACAGATGTACAGACGGGCGAAGGAAATGGATCCAATTTGACGGATAAACAGATGTACAGACGGGCGAAGGAAATGGAGCTGTTCTAAAATATGTACCGCTATAATTTTTTTTTATCCCCAAGCAACATAAAGAGTATTGTCCACCAATTGGTGAAATGGAGCTGTTCTAAATTATGTACCGCTATAATTTCTTTTATCTCCAAGCAACATAAATAATATTGTCCTCCGATTGGTGAAATGGAGCTGTTCTAAAATCTGTACCGATATATATATATATATATATATATATATATATTATATATATATATATTTTTTTTTTTATCCCCAAGCAACATATATAATATTGTCCTCCGACTGCTGTAACGGAGCTGTTCTAAAATATGTACCGCTATAATTTTTTTTCACCCCCAAGCTACATAAATAATATTGTCCTCCGATTGGTGCAGGAAATGGTGGAATTCTCACTCTGTCCCACCATTGTCTGTTCCCGTGACGAACACTTAGATCGCCGCAACATCGTTCTTAATGTGTCTCTGGCGTCACTCCAAACACGTAGAGAGACAGCATATTCATAATGAACGACCCTAGCTCCCAGACAATGATGCAGATCGGTTTCATTTTCAGTTCTGTTACAGCCCAGTCGCTCACAAGGGACTCTTCTTTCAAGACCATTACTATACAAAAGATGAAAGTGATGACTTACCTGTTGTTTAGTCTTCGTCAGTAAGGCCCTTTTTTCATAACGTGGTACAGTTAGAAGCGTGTGGTAAAATTCCGTTTGTGAAAAGCAAGGAGCTGTACGAAAGCCTAAAGTGTTCATCATTTACTTTTGATAGAATCCTGCATTAATGGTGAGCCCTGGAAGAAGTGACCAGCTTCAGGTACTTGGGAGCAACCCTGTCCAAAGATGACACCTGCACAACAGAAATCCGAATCAGGATCAACTCCGCATCAGCAGCGATGGCCAGACCGAACAGAGTGTGGAAGAGCAACATCAAATTCCACACAAAATTCCGGCTCTACAAGGCACTAGTGGTCTCCATCCTGTTACGTGGTTGCGAGACATGGACACTGATGGCCGAAACAGAAAGAAGAATCCGGGCGTTTGAGACCAGGTGCCTGAGGAAACTGCTCTGCATCTCCTTCAAAGAACACAAGACCAATGATTATGTGCGGAGCCTGGTCACTAACCTAGTTGGGCCCCACGAACCATTTCTGGCAACCGTCAAACGACGGAGGATGGCATGGTTTGGCCACGTCATTCGTCACAGCACCCTCTCCAAAACCATCCTCCAAGGTACCGTTGAAGGAGGGCGCAGAGGAGGACGGCAGAGAAAGAGTTGGTCCGAAAATATAAAGTACTGGACCAAAATGACCATGCCACATCTCACGACAGCTGCCAACAGAAGAGCCTGGAGAGAAACGGCGGCTGCCTCATCACGTCTCCCCAACAACCCCAACGGTCAGGGGAATGACCGACTGAGAATCCTGCCCTAGGATTTCAGACCCCTCCCCCCCTCCTTCCTTCTGTCCTGTCCTCTTCCTCCCTCGCCCCTTCCCCCTCCTCCCGTCTCCAATCTGGCTTATGGTGACACCTCCCGAGAACTGGGATTATGTAAATCAAGGAGAAAACATGAATAATATAAGTGTTTTCTACCTCTCTGGGGGCCGTTCTTCTTCCCCTTAGTAGGCTAAGCACTTTGGCGTTTCGCGCAAATTAGGAGTTTTTTGTTTTTTTGGTCATACTAGCTTGGAAACACTTCGTTTATGGTGAAGGAGTTTGTTTACTGTTGTGTGCGTATTCTAATTAAAAAATAAGATTGCAAAAAGAGAGCTCCTTGACGCGTCGGCCATAATTTATCAGTGGGTGATGGAGAGCTTGTTCGGGAGCATTCTTGAGCGTCACCCTTTGGTATAAACCGCAGTGGAACGTTTCCCGAATCCCCGGACAGTGATGGTTAATCTGAGGCCATTTTCCTGATTGCCGTGACTGGAGAGAGTGTGAGGGATGAAGAGTTCCTTTATTTCAATTGTATGTGGAATTTTTGTGTCCTGCTGTCTATCGAGCGGGGGGGGGGGGGGGGGGGGGGGGGGGGGGGGGTATGCGGTGAAATTTTCTGTTCGGGTTCTCTCCCTTGCTTCCTAGATTGCCTTACCCGCCGCGGACGCATACACATCACCAGGCAGCCAGCCTCTGACGAATGCCAGCCTCTTCGCGTCTGACTGATGGTGCTTGGCTGAATGAGTGTCTGATAAACAGACACAGCGAGCTTTTAAACTGAAAAGTATACCCTTTCTCTCTGTGACTAAAATATAAAAAATTAAAAAAAGACTGAAATTCAGCTGTACATTAAAAAATTAACTATAGAAAGAGAAAATTAAAATGAAATGAAATTTACTGTGAACTTGCCCTATTAGACATGAATATATGAGTAAAATAGTTTCAGGATAGAAAATCTAGAGCACGAGCATAGTGTAGATGAGGAAGCGAGTATAGATATTGTGTACAAGCATACAGTGCGTTTTGTGATGTAGATAGATTTGTATATGATGTTATACTCGAACATTTGTAGCATTGCATTGGCTTTACTATCCCTGTTTTCATTCAAGTACAAAACTCCCACCATCCATACTTCCTCCCAACAATGTCTCTCTAAGACAGCAACGTAAGCATTGAAAAGAAATTCTTTCCCGTGAACGTAAGGAGGTCCTGAAAATGTCCGGTTCTGACAATGCTGGAACTGAAACCCGAGTGTGCCAGGAAGTGCTGTAACACTTTGCGCCTGGAGGCAGCGCGAGGAGAATATGGGAATGAGTGACACGTGAAAAGAAGGTAGTAGTAGGTCGATTTTGTATAGAATGTGAGTGTATGTGTATAGAGTCTGATCCTCACAAGGTGTGCTACACACACACACACACACACACACACACACACCACACACACACACACACAACACACACACACACACACACACGATTTTGTTTGTTTGTTCTTCATAATTAAGATTATTTTTGTGAGGGCAGGATGAAAAAAAGCTGCAAAGCTTATTCTTTAACCCTCAATAAAGTTTAATTTTGACTTGACTTGATTTTGACTTGACACACACATTCATTTAGAATGAGGAAGTTCAGTAAAGTGGTTTCGTTTTACGTCTTTCCATCACAAACGATATTAGACAGTAAACAGCTCTACAGTCTACACTAAATGTTTCTCACGCGACTTTACAGCCCATCAGACAGTTTACGTCTAAGATATTAACATCAGCTGAAAACTTTGCGATGAAATCGAGCAACTTCAGTTTGAGCAACCAACGCTGCTGCAATATCAATAACGCATGGATTATACAAATCATTTCTTATGGTGAGTAACGTTAAGATCTGTCTCTGTAAAAATGGTTGGACTGAAACCCACACAAACATTACTGGGACCCCCCAATGCTGAATAAAAGCGGGAGGAGAGCGAGAGGTGGTTTACCTCCCAACATTTTCAAAATTCAGGGGAAAAGGGAAGTGGGGGGGGGGGGGGGGGGGGGGGGGGAGGCGAGGGAAGAGGGACACTTTTTTTTCGCAAATGTTCACAAAAAGCTGTGGAACAGAGGGGGGGTGGGGGGGGGGGGGGGATGAAGAGGGGCTCATAGTCTGAAGTGTCATAAAGCCGGGGGGAGGGAGGGTGATGAAGAGGGACTCATCTGAATCTTCATAAAAGCGGGGAAAGTAGGGGGAGGGGGAGAGAAGGGGGAGGTATTCAAATTGTGATAAAAGTAGGGGGGGGGGGAGTGGGGAGTAAGAGACTCTTTTTCACCATGACTTATCTTTTTGACATGTTTTTGGTTTCAAATATCGGGGTTGTGGGTGGGAGGGCAGAAGACAGTGTGGCTGCCTTTGTTTTTTCTTTTGTTTGTCATTTGTTTTCTACCTAGCTGTGCATACACGTTGTCTTCCTTTGCAACACAGCACACACACACACACACACACACACACACACACACACACACAACACACACACACACGCACACACAAAATTACAGAACACACACTCTCTCTCTCTCTTTCTCCTAATTTAACACACACGTATGCCCGAGCGCCACCACAAAAACGCACTCTCTGTCGCTCGCTCACACACACAAACACACACACACAAACACGCGCGCGCGCGTACGCGCGCGCGCACAACACACACACACACACACACACCACACACACACACACACACACACACACACACACACACACACGTGCGCGCGCGCGTCCTTCCTCGCTCTCTCTGTCTCTCTTTCTGTCACACACAACACACACACACACACACACACACACACACACACACACACATACACGCACGCATACACACACAAACACGTACACACACGCACATACAGACACGCGCGTGCATACACACACAGCCATGAGCATGCAAGCTCTCGTCTCCGTCTTTCTCTCTCTCTCACACACAGGGGCACACACCCACACCCACACGCATTCTGTGTGTGTGTGTGTGTGTGTGTGTGTGTGTGTGTGTGCGTGCGTGCGTGTGTGTGTGTGTGTGTGTGTGTGTGTGTGTGTGTGTGTGGGGTGCGTGCGTGCGTGCGTGCGTGCGTGCGTGCGTGCGTGTGTGTGTGTGTGTGTGTGTGTGTGTGTGTGTGTGTGCGCGTGTGTGTGTGTGTGTGTGAGAGAGAGAGAGAGAGAGAGAGAGAGAGAGAGAACTGTGTTCCATGATATCTAATTTTTGTGTGCTGACACCACACACACACACACACACACACACATCCATGTGTTTGTGTATCAATCACACAAGGCAGTGCATTTTAAACATGTCAGTGAAAACCACCTTATCAGCGGCGTTCGGAGTTGGGTGCAAAGTCACGGTTCATTGTCTCTCCGTGTTGCACGTGTTTTTCACCCGTCCCGCCTGCTGTAGGCTATGAGCAACCAGTTTGCGCATGCTCCACACCCCGGATGTGGACACACCGGGCTCGCAATTACATGGAGAAGAAGAACTACCGCCACCTCGACACCAAAAATGAAGAAGTTTATCGTCAATGGTCTTCTGTAGAAGTTTCTTATTGTGGCGATATTGATGTTGGCCATGGTCTACGTTCACCCATGTGTGCTTTTGTGTATATAAGTTCGCTAAAGTAAGTGTGTGAAACTTGCATGGGTAGTCGTATTCACGGGAGAAAGCGGCTGTTGTGTTCTTCCAAGCAGAAGGGCAAGGTCTTAACACCGCGGCCAATGTGAGTATCGCTTTGTCGTCGGCTCACGCCTGTGTTGACAGTGATTGACAACTATTCTAGTGGCTAGGTTAATTAATATTCGTGTGTGTGTGTGTACTGTTTAATGTCCTGTCACACATTGTAGAGATTAAGATAATTGCACGCACACTCGAGAGCACGCACACACGCACGCACACACACATACACAAACACCGCGCGTGCGCGAACACACACGCGCACGCACGCACGCACCCACCCACCCACCCACCCACCACACGCGCGCGCACACACACACACACACACACACACGAACACACATGCACACTTACGCACACACACGCACACATACATTTAAAGAAGGGGGGAGGGGGGGGGGTGGTTGCTATCTCTTGATCGAGCATTATCCCATTGCTTTTTTTTTTTTAATGGTTCATTTTTGCCTGTGTATTAAACGGAGAGAAATGAAAACTGTTAATAAAATGGTTAATTTTTGTCTGTGTATTCAACGGAGAGAAATGAAAACCGTTAATAAAATGGTTAATTTTTGTCTGTGTATTCAACGGAGAGAAATGAAAACCGTTAATAAAATGGTTAATTTTTGTCTCTGTATTCAACGGAGAGAAATGAAACGTTAATAAAATGGTTAATTTTTGTCTGTGTATTCAACGGAGAGAAATGAAACGTTAATAAAATGGTTAATTTTTGTCTCTGTATTCAACGGAGAGAAATGAAACCGTTAATAAAATGGTTAATTTTTGTCTCTGTATTCAACAGGGAGAAATGAAACCGTTAATAAAATGGTTAATTTTTGTCTCTGTATTCAACGGAGAGAAATGAAACCGTTGAAAAACAGAATGTGCTCAATCGAAAGATACCCACCCCCCCACCCTCATCCCCGCACACAAACACACACAGACACACACGCGCGCGCGCTCGCGCACGTGCGCACATGCACACGCACGCACACACAGCAAGGATGGGCGAGGTGGGAGTGGGAATTAGGTTGGAGAGGAAAGGGGCTGTTGGATTGTGTGGATGTAGAGAAAAGAGGGAGGGAGGGAACAGTGACAAATATATGAAGTACCTGCAGTGTGTGTGCGTGTGTGTGTGTGTGTGTGTGTGTGGGGTTGTGGTTGTTGTTGATATCGTTATTTCTAGAATTTAGTACCTGTTTATATTAAGAATCATCAGACTCTGTGTGTGTGTGTGTGTGTGTGCTGTTGCTTTTGTCGTTATTTCTTCTTCAACTTAACGTCTATCCACATCAGCCAATGTAAGATAGACACACGCGCGCTTGCACGTTCTTGTGCGTGTGTGTGTGTGTGGGGGGGGGGGGGGGGGGGGCACGCGGGAGAAGGGAGGCGGGGGCGCACGTGTGGTGTGTGTGTGTGTGGGGGGGGGGGGGTTATTGTCGTTGTTGTTTCGTGTTCATTTTGACGGCTGTCGACGTTAGTGATATAAACAATTGTGTGTATGTGTGTGCGCGCGCGCGTGCATATGTTCGCGTGCGTGTGTTTTCTGTGCTACGCTGTTTTGTGTCCAGTTGTATTTGTTGTGTGTGTTTCGTATCAGTGTGTGTGTTTTGGTGTGTGTGTGGTACGCGCGCATATGTATGCTTGTGGACAGCTATTCCGCGGAATTTATTTTGCCCACTTCAGTACAAGATTAGTATTCGATTCTTTCCTTGGTTTAAAGGAAAACAGCTCATCAAACAAATGAAAAAAATAGTCAAGATTTAGAGATAACAAATAGGTAAATAAAAGATCATCGATCAATCGGTCGAGCAGTTTGTCAATCAGTCATTTGGATACGGGCAAGTGACTGGATTCAGTCAGGAATGGACAGACATATACCAAAGGTGAAAACTAAAAAGTCAGCAACTACCAAAGCCAAACCAAAATGGACGGACAGAAAAAAACTCGAGACAAATCAAGAAAAAGTATAATGCTTTTAAAAGATATCTTGAAACTAAATCTGGAATAGACAACCAGAGATACATTGTTGAAGGCATAACATTTTTCAGAAATAAGTCACCCCGGCAGTGGTGGAGGCTAAACTGAAAAACTTGACCCCTCTAAGGCTCAGGGACCCGATAGAATTCCGGCCAAAGTCTTATAAGAACTAAGTAACTCAATTCCCTTCAGCATACTGTTCAATAAATCCTTAGAGAGGGGAAGTATCCCGGATGACTGGAAAACTGCTGATGTTCTTGCCATATTTAAAAAGGGCTCCAAATCTGTCCGTAGTTTCTTTGCAGCTTACAACAGTTCATATTGTCTCCACCGGCGAAATAGTAAAACTATGGCACTTCATTTATGAGCAGCCACTTGTAACGAACAAAAAGGCTCGCAAACTGCAAGATCCCTTTTGGCAAGATTTCCGCCCCTTCCCCTCTCTGTCAGACCCACTGTCTCCGAATGCAGGAAAATTGAATTAAATGGGGAAGAGAAAAGAAATTTTGGAGATAATTCGTTTTTATTTTATTTTATTTTTTTTACCATATTCATCTGTACAAGAGCTTCTTCCTATTACATGTTAATGCTGTTGTACTGTTTTGAATTCTAATGGCTTCATATGTTCTCAAAGCATTTAAGAATGTTGTCAATATTTACTGCATCTACATATCCTTCATGGATCTTTGACGCCACGAAGCTCTTTCGGTCTTCGTCCTTTATTTTCTGAAAATGTCATGACTGACCTTTCCACATTGTCCTCATCGTCCTTGCTGACCATGATCTCAAGCCCACGTTTTCTCGCCATGTCTTCGTCCATCGTTTTCTTTCTCATGCCACAGTCTTTCCTTGGTTTTTAATCTGTGGCATCCTCATTCGTCCGTTTTCCCCCCTCACCATCTCTTATCCGCCCTTTTCATGCCTCATTATGGCTCATCCGTTCTTTCCTTCTTTATCATGTTCTCAACCAACATGTTCTTTGTTACACGTGGTGTTCTCATACACCCGTGTCTTTCTGACCATGTCCTCAACCACCATGTCATTTGTTACACGTGTTCTCACATACCGTTTCTTTCTTACCATGTCCTCGTGTGTTTTCCTCCCTCACCATGTTTTCACCCATCCTTTTTTCTTACCATTTTGTTTTCATCTTTCCATTTCCCCTGTCACCATTTTCTCCGTCCTTTTGTTCTCGTCATTTTCCCTGCCATATTTCTCGCATGTCCCTCTCATATTTTTCCTTTCTTACTTGTACTCATCGATCCCTCCTCTTTCACGATATCCTGACACGTCCTTTCCTGTCTCACCATGTGGCTATGTACCAGCTCATGATGCCCTCATCCATCTTCCCTGTGCCATGATACCCTCGTCGATCTTTCTTTCTGTTTATCATCTTCATCTGTATTCTTTCTCACAAAAGTGTCCCCCAAAAAAACAAAACAAAAAACAAAAAAAAACAACAACAAAAACAAACAAATCTTCATTCATCTTTCCTTCCCATAATGTCCTCATTCATCTTTCCTTTCTCATAATGTACTCATTCATCTTTCCTTTCCCCTAATGTCCTCATTCATCTTTCCTTTCTCATAATGTCCTCATCCATCTTTCCTTCTCATAATGTCCTCATCCATCTTTCCTTCTCATAATGTCCTCATCTGTTTTTCCTTTATCCATCTTTTCTTTTCCATTATGTCCTCATCCAACTTTCCTTTCCCATAGTGTCCTCATCCATCTTTCCTTTCCCATAATGTCCTCATCCATCTTTCCTTTCCCATAATGTCCTCATCCATCTTTCCTTTTCCATAATGTTCTTATCTATCTTTCCTTTCCCATAGTGTCCTCATCTATCTTTCCTTTCCCATAATGTCCTCATCCATCTTTCCTTTCCCATAATCTCCTCATCCATCTTTCTTTCCCATAATGCCCTCATCTATCTTTCCTTTCTCATAGTGTCCTCATCCATCTTTCCTTTCTCATAATATCATCATCCATCTTTCCTTTCTCATAGTGTCCTCATCTATCTTTCCTTGCCCATAATGTCTTCATCCATCTTTCCTTTCCCATAATGTCCTCATCCATCTTTCTTTTCCAATAATGTCCTCGTCCATCTTTCCTTTCACATAATGTCCTCATACATCTTTCCTTTCCCATAATGTCCTCATCCATTTTTCCTTTCTCATAATGTCCTCATACATATTTCCTTTCCCATAATGTCCTCATTCATCTTTCCTTTTTCATGTCTTCATCCATCTTTCCTTTCTCATATTGTCCTCATCCATCTTTCCTTTCCCATAATGTCCTCATCCATCTTTCTTTTTTCCATAATGTCTCCATCCACTTTCCTTTATAATAGTGTCCTCATCCATTTTTTCTTTCCTGATAATGTCCTCATCCATCTTTCATTTTCATGATGTCCTCATCCATCTTTCCTTTCTCATGATGTTCTCATCCATCTTTCCTTACTTATGATGTCCTCGTCCATCTGTCCTTTGTTGGAGTCCTTCCCCTCTTTTCTTCCCCATGATATCTTCTATGCATCTCTACTGTTCTCATTCTCATAGTTTTCATTCTGTCTTCATTCATCTTTCCTTCGTCGTATAGTTCTCTCCCATCGTATCCTTCGCTATCTTTTCTTTCCCTTGAACCCCCCCCCCCCCCCAGCAGTCTTCTTTTGTGATGATGTTCTCATCCATCTTTCCTTTTACAGCATACCTTCATACGTCTTTATTTTCTCTCTGTCTTCATCTGTACTGTTTGTCATAAAGTCCGTAACCATCTTTTCTTTCTCACGATTTCTTAATCCATTTTCCTTCTGCAAAATATGCTTACCAGTATTTGCTTTACTTTGACACTTCTTCCGTCTTCTTTCTTTCTTCTTCCATTTTTCCTGGTGTTCTTGTTCATCTTACTTTTCTAATGATGTCCATATCTATGTTCCTTTCTCAGTATGTCGAAGTGTACCTTTTCTACTCACGACAACCTCAGTTTTTCTGCCTCATGACACAATCAGCGATCTATCTTTTCTCATTATGTGATATTGTTTTTCCTTCCATGATATCCTCATCCATTTTTCCTTCCTCTTGATGTCTACATCCATCCTTCCTTTCTCATGACGTCCTCAGCTGTCTTTCTTGTCATGTCTTTATTGATCTGTCCTTTCTCCTGGAATTCTCGTCTATCTTGCCTTTGTCTTGATATCCCCATGCAACTTCCCTTTCTCATTGTGTCTTCATCCAACTTTCGTTTCTTACGATTTCCGCATTCCTTTCCCCTCTTTCCGATGTCCTCATCCATTTTCCTTTCTCGTGATATCCTCGTCATCTTTCCTTTCTTACCATGACCTCATGCATTTTCCCTTTCTCATGATGTCTTCCTTCATCTTTTGTTTGCATTGCGTCCTCGTCCATTTTCTCTTTTGTCATGTTTCCTCTCGCACGATAACCTTAACCATATTTCCGTGACCATGATGTCTTCATTCATTTTCCATTTTCGTATAATACTCGTCTGTTTTTCTCAGCATATTATCATCTATTTTTTCTTCTCATTATGTCCTCGTTTAAGTCTTCTTTATGCAACTATCTGTCCTTTCTAGTGACATCGTCATCTTTCTAATGATGCCCTCATCCATCTTTCCTTTCTAGTGACATCGTCATCTTTCTAATGATGCCCTCATCCATCTTTCCTTTCTAGTGACATCGTCATTTTTCTAATGATGCCCTCATCCATCTTTCCTTTCTAGTGACATCGTCATTTTTCTAATGATGCCCTCATCCATCTTTGCTTTCTAGTGACATCGTCATTTTTCTAATGATGCCCTCATCCATCTTTCCTTTCTAGTGACATCGTCATCTTTCTAATGATGCCCTCATCCATCTTTCCTCCCTTAGGATGTAATTTTGTTGTAGGCCGTCGATCACCTAGAGCCATTTCAGGGCTGTCACCACGCAAAAAACAGTAAGTTCTGTCGGTACATGAACACACAACACACACACACACCACACACACACACCACACACACACACCACACCACACCACACCACACCACACCACACCACACCACACCACACCACACCACACCACACCACACACACCACACCACACACACACACACACACACACACACGCCACACACACACCACACGCCACACACACAGAGTTGCGCGCACGCACACACACACACACACACACACACACACACACACACACACACGCACGCACACACATACACAAGCGCACACACACACACACACACACACACACAGGCTTATGCGTGCGCGCACCCACGCACGCGCGTACACACACATACACACACACACACACCCGCAGGCATACAGACAGACACACACACACACACACACACACACACACACACACGCACGCACGCACGCACGCACGCACGCACGCACGCACGCGCGCGCGCGCAGAGAGAGAGAGAGAGAGAGAGAGAGAGAGAGAGAGGAGAGAGAAAAACACGAATATGGCATACGTACATAATAGTCATGTAAACCAGTTCATGGTATACAAGTTGCACGATTGGCATCTTAGGACGTATAAAACCAAGCCATGCTCAGTGTGTCAGCTATTGGATCTTGCCATAAGTAAACATGACTTCCAACATTGGCCTGGCGATTGATTTCTCTGTCCCTTTGTTTTTTGGGTGTTTGGGAGGTGGGTTTTTTTGTGTGTTTGGACAGCTGCTTCGGCTATTTTTAACCAGTCTGCTTTCCACATTCTATGCTTTTGTTTTTTCCTTTATCGGTTGATGGAATTAATCGAATTATTGCTCATTGAGATCATCAGGATCATAAGTCGTGACAGTCGCTGTATACAGCAGTGTGAAGCGATCGTCTTTGTAGCTCCTTGTTCCATTACATGGCGGCGCCTCAAGACGGCCATAACCCTTCTTCCTGTCTTCAGCGTCGGGTTGGGAACTGTCTCCTCCTCCTCTTTTTGCCCTTTCTTTCTTTCCCTTTTTTCCCTCTTTTCTTTTATAGATCTGTTCCATCTTTAGCATGTAAACAAGACGAAAGAAAACTTGTCTCAATGGGTGAGCAATCTGGGGATATTGGTCGACGAAACTCTCGTTTCAACAAATCTCTTCCCTTGCGTCAGTTTTACCTTCCACGTCGAGCGCAGCCGAATTGGTTTCTTCCTTTCCTGTCTTATTGAAGCTGTCTCTACTTGTATAAGCTCCTTGTCACGGACAAAAATGAAACAACCCAACTCGTGGAGTCGCCAGCCAATTTGTTCGGACATAAGCTTCAACTCAAACATTCTAGGCGCCAGATAGACGGGCCCATGGGTCGGGTCCAGCCAATTAAGCTTAGGGGGGAGGCTCCACAGAGACGGTCTGTCCGGCTAGACGGACTAAGCAGCTTTGACCGACGCCTCGATGTCTAGCGAGACGAGTCGTAGCGCCTGGCTCAGGCTCATCTAGCCAATTTGTGGAACCAGCGCCATTGTTAGTCGGACGTCGCAGGTTAAAGCAGGAAAGGGAGAGGGAGAAGGTAGTGTGTGGTGGGGGTGAAATCTAGCTAATCAATTAAATGACCAATTGACCACCACAGAGAGTAAGGCGTGTAGGCGTGACTGTCATGATTTGAATATCCAATGGAATTAGAGGGAGATAACTTCGGGGTATCAGGGGTAAAAATACTGACCAATGGTACTCGCCCTTTTTGGACAGATCGGAACGGAATAAGAAGGATGTGAGAGTGAGAGAACGGGAGAACGAAGAAAACGAACAGACAGAGAGAGAGAGGAAGAAGTTCAGGGGAGTAGGCTCTCGCCTACAGGAAGGCAGGGAGATGAGAACGAACAGAGAGACAGAGAGAGAGAGAGGTTCTGGGGTGTAGTCTCTGCAGGAGAAAGGCAGAGAGATGAGAGGAGTGAAGTTTAAGCATTAGCACCAGATAGTCTGCACAGAACGAACAGAGAGAGACAGAGGAAGAGGCTCTGTGTAAGCTCTGACGAGAGGAGAAGCAGAGAGATGAGGGGAGAACGGACAGAGAGAGAGAGAGAGGTTCTGGGGTGTAGTCTCTGCAGGAGAAAGGCAGAGAGATGAGAGGAGTGAAGTTTGAGCATTAGCACCAGATATAGTCTGCAAAGGGAGGACTAAAGAGAGATGTGGAAAGAGAGAGTTGCAAAACTTTGAAGAGAAAAAGAAAAAAAAGAAAAAAAAGAAAAGAAACCCAAAGCCCTTTTTAAAGGGGCAGACTAGGAGAGAGAGAGAAGAGGGGCAATGCGTTAATGCAGGAAGAAAAAAAAGGGAGAAAAATTTCGATGTTAAATGGTCACTGTTCTATCTTCACGGGGTTCGACCTCATACTTGGCCAGCCCCCATTTTTCTTGGGACAGACCAACGCCAGTCCCAACATTTTAACCTGCCCAAAGGGCGCCACCCAACCAAAACCGGGTCCCAAACAGTTGGTCTTTCTTGTAAAAGTGACGTGAAAAGAAAAAAAAAAGAAAAAAAAAGAAAAGTGATTCGTGAATATTAAGATCCCCGGGGCCCAGGAAAAGTAAAATTTATTTAAAAAACCCGGGTTTTTAGTTAATGATTTTTAGACAAATGATTTTTTTTGAATTTCCCAAGGAAGAGAAAAATGTTTTATTTTTTTTTGATTCCATAGCATTGAGGGTTGTTCAAATAACCCTGGGTATTAAAGTTATAGATTTACTAGGGGTTTGTTTACGAATGCAGGGATATATGAAATGGGGTTTCGTAAGCAAGTGTGATGGGGTTTTGGGCTGTGGGGGCTAGTCCTTCCCCTCCATGGGGACATCCCCCGGGGTTTGGGACAATTTTTTGGGCGGGGTTGCCGGATATTCGGGCCCCCAATTTATTTTTAATTGTTCCCCTTCTCAGAGGGGAAAGCTGGGGGGGGAATTAAAGGGTTTTTAAAACCCCTAAAAACAAGGGTTGGTCTTTACTGTATTTTCCCCAAAGATAGTTAAATACTAGGCCCCCCTTGTTCAAGATAGTTAATACTAGGCTTGGCATCTCACCCCCAGAGTACTTTTTTGGGCAAAAAGATTGCCTAAAATTTGGGCTCTAAAATTTTTTGGGTCAGGCGCTGGGCTTTCTTATAAAAACAAATTTTACGTTGCCCCAAGCTAATATTTTTTCAAAAATTTGTGTTTATTACGCCCACTCGGGCCCGGAAAACCCCCCAGTTTGTTTGTGTAGTAAAAAAATTCTTTTTAAAAAAAAAAAAAGAGATATAAGGGCGGAAGAAAAAAACACCCCTATTGAACAACAATTAGAGTTGAATGGTAACGAAGGAGTTCGTTGAATTAAAAGAGCTAGTTATGAAGGAACAGATTTTGTCGGGTTGCGGCCCTGAGTTAAACCATACATTTGAAAGAGAGACAGCCAGAGACAGCAGGAGAGTTGCTGAAGTTCGCAGAGGTGTATAGAGAGGCACGTTTGGGCACTAAGGTGCAGGAGAAACAGGTGCCAGGCACAGGTGAGAAGAGTGCAAGGAGACTAGGGGAGTTTCTGCACAGTTCTGCAAACCCAGTGGTGGGGCAGAAAGGAGGACAAAGAGACAATAGGTGTTTCATTTGTCACAAGAAGGGACATGTGGCGAGGGATTGTCGCATGAGGTTCCAGAAGGCAGCAGCCTTGCAAGAGGTGGAATAAGGGTCGTCAAGGAAACGACCTGCAGGGGAAACCCAAAAAAGGGATTCAGTCGAAGAGGGTGGAGTGCAGCCTATGGCTAGCACTGGACAGCAGTCATGTCAGGGATGGGGGGCACTAGGCTGAGTGGTTCGTTACCAGTGGAAGAAGGGTGGATTGGCCAGCAGAGGTTGAAAGTGTTACGAGACACGGGTTTTTTCATGCGGGGTAGTACGAAAAACGCGGTCGAGAAAGGGGATTTGACAGGGCAAATCCAGACCTGTACTCTAATCGATGGCCCACTGTGAGGGAGTTTCCATTTTGCTAAGATAGAAGTACGTACCCCCTTACTTCTCAGGCGAGTTGTCTGCGTGGTGATGGAGAAACCCCTTCATGTTTGATTCATCGGAAATATTCCGGGTGGCAAGGGATCCAGGGGATCCTGAGTTGTTGACGCTACAGGGGCAGCAGTTCAAACACGGAGCAAGAAGAGGAAAAGGGTTTATAAACCGTTAGTCGTTCCGGCAAGGAAGTCAGGCATAGATGTGTCGCCTGATGAGTTTAAGGGCAGCGCAGGAACAAGACCCTTCGCTCGTGAAGTCTTGGGAGTTGGCAAAGGTGGGGAGAAACAGGAGGTTAGAGGAGGTGAGGGCAGAATTTCTTGTGAAAGGCGGGCTGGGTTTTACCGGTGTTCACCAAGGGAAGACAGGTAAGGTGACCACTCAGTTAGAGGTACCAGCAGGTTATCGTGACACTGTCATGTCAGTGGGTCACGAGTCGCTCATGGCGGGTCATCTCGGCACCAGCAAAACAGCCCGACCGAATTTTTTGATGACTTTCATTGGCCAGGAGCAATGGCAGACATCAAGCGTTTTCTGGGATTTTCATGTGACGTGTGTCAAGGTCAGCCACAAGAGGGGTGAAGAGGAAGGCGCCTCTTAAACATCCCCCTCTTATTGACACACCGTTCAGGAGAGTGGCCGTTGATTCTGATGGGCCCAATCTCGCCCTGTTCCAAAGGTGGGGACCCGGGATGAACATGCAAGTTTGGGAAAGGAAAGTTTGCAGGAAGCTAGGGTCGTTCCGAAGAAGCAATATGACAGGAAGATGAGGAAGCAATCCCTCAAGGCGGGAGATCAAGTCCTGTTACTGCTTCCCACGGGGGCACAACAAGCTGCTGATGCATTGGAAAGACCCTTCACCATCACTGAAAAGGTCGGTCGGGATTACGAATTGATGTGAAGGGAAACCAAAACTTTTCCATGCGAATTTTCTCCGCAAATATTCAGCGTGAGACTCGGCACATAGGCGCAGCAGCAATCATTGATGAGGTGAAAGAGAACCAGCAGAAGAAGGGGAGATTTTGTTACCCTAAGTTTCCAGAAGAGTCATACAGGGATGTGTCACTGTAGAAGGGCTAGACAGTAGGAGTTCCTAGGTTTTTGTTGTCGGAGGCGACACAAAGCAGCCAGAAAGGGGAAAGGTGGAGAAGAGATGAATTCAGAGAGACCCCAAAAACCAAAACAGAAGTCAGGAGTCTGCTAGGCTTTAATTTTGGGGTTTTATAGGGAGTTTGTTCCAAAATTTTGCAGCAATCACGAGTCCTCTCAGTGACTTGTCCCGGCAGGGAAACCCCAGTGGTCGAGTGGGCAACCTGCAGAGCAGCACTGCAGACGGGGCTGGAAAGACTAGGTTCCCGTCCCCTCTTGAAGCCCCAGAATTCCAAACCTTTTTTGTTCGGACAGATGCACAGGCGGTGGATAGGTCTATTGTTGAGGAGCATGAAGGGGTCGGTTTCCTGTGAATATCTAGCAGGAATTGAAAAAGTGTGAAGAAGGTACGCCCGTGAAAAGGGAAGGTTTACTGTCGTGTGGGCCTGCAGAAGTTCCACAAATATTTGTATGGGAAAAGTTCGTGATCGGGGGGATACAACCACTAAAATTTCCCCTGCAGGGGCAGTTGAAAAAAAAGCAGAGTGCTGCTTTGGGGCAAGGCATTGCCCCTACGGGAAAACGAGTGCTACACCCAGGTCGACAGAATGTCGAGCGACTTTTTAAGGGGTCGCGATTCTAGCAAGCGCAACTCAGAAAAGTCATTCATATCCGGGGGCTTTGTTGATAGTATGTGTTGATTACATTATGTTGATTGGAATGGGTTCATTCCCAGGGCTATTTTTCCCAATTTTTTTTTGTGAACTTGTTCTTTTGGGGTTTTAGTTATGCTTGGAGCATACAGTCGCTTGTGAAGGATGCATTATGCAATAAGTGAGATGGAGATTCCTCGTGAAGTGCAGGACGTGATCATATTAATGTCTTTTCATAAAATTGTGAAGAGAAGATATGGAAAATCCGAGGTAGGGGAATCGAAAAAGTCGCCGGGGGTCTTATAAAATGAATTGAAAATAACGCAAAAAGCGCACGTCAATGATAACCATTGGAGGGAAATTCACAAGAATATTTAAAATTTATAAACCGTTGGTTGAAAATATTTTTTTTAAACTTGGCACTGTAGCTTGGCCCAGCAAATTTTGGGTTGTTTTTTTTTTTTGTACCGTGGTTTTTGAGAAAAGGGGTCAAGTCTTTTGAAAGGGGGAAATTGCACGGACAAAAATGAAAAAAAACCCAACTCGTGGAGCGCCACCCAAAATTTGTTCGGACATAAGCTTAAACTCAAACTTCGGCGCCAGAAGAGGGGGCCCAGGGTCCGGTCCACCTTTAAACCCTTGGGGGGGGAGGCTCCCAGGACGGCGTCCGGCAAACGGACTAACAGCTTGGGACCGACCCCTCGATTCTACAACAGGTGCGCCGGGCCGGCTCACACCCAAATTTGGGGAAAAACAGCCCATTGTTGTCGGCGCGCGGGTTAAAGCAGGAAAGGGGAAGGGAGAAGTAGTGGTGGGGGTGAAACTACTAATCAATTAATGACCAATTGACCACCACAGAGAAAAGGGGGTTTGGGCGTGACTTATTTTTGAATATCCAATGGAATTAGAGGGGGTTAAATTTGGGTACAGGGTAAAAAACAAACCCAAAGGACTCGCCCCCTTTTTGGACAGTCGGGAAAGGAATAAGAAGGAGTGAGAGGAAGAACGGGAAACGAAGAAAACGAACAACGAGAGAAGAGGAAAAGTTTTGGGGGAGTAGGGCCCGCCTAAGGAAGGCAGGAATGAGAACGAACAGGAGACAGAGAGGAGAGAAGGGTTTGGGGTGTAGTTCTGCAGGAAAGGGAAAGATAGAGGATGAAGTTTAAAAACATTAGCCCAATATCTGCACAAACGAACAGAGAAGACAAGGGAAGAGGGTCTTGTAACTCTGACGAGAGAGAAACAAAGAAAGGGAAACGGAAAAAGGAAGAGAGAGAGGTTCGGGTGTAGTCTCGCAGGAGAAAGGCAAGAGATGAAGGAGTGAAATTTGAGCAAATTTTGCACCAGAAAAGTCTCAAAGGGGGGGATAAAGAGAGATTGGGAAAAAAAAAGTTTCAACTAATGAAGGAAAAAAAAAGAAAAGAAAAGGAAAAGAAAAGCAACCAGTCCATTTAATAGAGCAGACAAGGGGAAAGAGAGAGAGTGCAATGCGTTAATGCAGGAAGAAAGAAAGAACAGATCGATGTTGATAGTCACTGTTCTATCTTCACTGGGGTTCGACCTCATACTTGGCCAGCGCCACTTTCATCGACAGACCAACGCCAGTGCCAACAGTCTAACCTGACCAGGCGCCATCAGACCAAAACCAGTGCCAGCAGTTGTGTCGTGCTTGTGAAAGTGACAGTGAAAAGAAAAAGAAAAGAAAAGAAAAGACAGTGATTCGTGAATAGTTAAGATCACCTGGCCAGGTAAAGTAGAAATCTATTTATACCCGGGTTAGTTAATGATGTTTTAGACAAATGATTTTGTGAAGTTCAGGAGAGAGAGAATGTTTTATTTTGTTTGATTCCATATGCATTGATGGTTCGTTCTATGAACATGTGTAGTAAAGTTATAGACTTTACTAGTGGTTTGATGTGACGAATGCATGATATATGAATGAGATCGTAAGCAAGCTGTGAGTGTGTTTGGGCTGTGCGCTAGTCCTTCCTCCATCGACATCACCCGAGGTTGACACTCCTTTGTCCACTGTACACCAGATAACGGGAAATCTTTTCTAGTCGTGAGGATCTATCCTAAAAAAAAATCCAGAACAGTGCTCACGACGTGTTTTGGAATCGTCCTACCGTACTTGTGTTGCACCTTGCCTCTGTTGTTCCCCTTCGCCGGTCGCACGTTGAACATACACTCTCCAATCTCTCCAGTCAGTCCCTTTAAGACCAGGCTCCTGCGTGTCACTCTGAACCCTTCAGTCTGTCCACACCTCTTCATCTTCGTTCTGTGTGTGTGTGTGTGTGTGTGTGCGTGCGTGCGTGCGTGCGTGCGCGCGCATTTGAAATGTGTGTGCTCAGCGCCACGGTTGATAAAAGTTTGTTAGGTTGTCTTGTCACGACTGTCGTGATGCACTGGGCATATAGAGGCAACAGCAGCAGCAGCAGTACTACTACTAGTAGTAGTAGTAGTAGTAGTGGTAGTACTAGTAAGTGTCTTGGCGAAGCACCACCAGCTATAGCGGTACTAGAAGTAGCAGTACTCGCATCTTTTCTTTTTCACAAAATGTAAAGTAGGTATGGGGCATGGAATAAGTTATTCAGCAGTTTAAACAAGCATATGTAAACGGTTTGCATTCGACAAAGTATCAAGGTCCATTTCACAATTAATTTAGCCCTTTCTGTTCGTTTGAAGAGTTAGTTCGATTCTGACAAGGTTTAATATGGTTGACATGAAGTAAGGCTTGAAAGGTAGGTCACAGGGGAGGGGGGGGGGGGGGCGCAGGAGTATCAGCATGCGTACGCAGAAGCAGAAGAAGAAGAAAGTGAGGTCAGTAAAATAAAATAACATTCTGACAGGTATATGCTGCCTTTTCTCTGACCGTTCCGTTCCATCCTAAGGCCATGTTTTCTTTATTGTTACAGCTTTGAAAGTTTCAGATCGGTAGATGAAAAGGTCATTTCAAATGAGGTCAAAAGTGTCAAATAGTGGCTACATTGTTTACTAGTTTCCTTATGATTGATATAAAATAATTTCAAACGAGGTCGGGGGATTGACCTATATCCTCACAATCTTCAACGTGATTCGTGTTAAATGAAATTTTAAAAGAGTTCAGGGGGAATTAAATAGTGACCATGTTCTGACATTTCAAGGGAGGCTGTCAGAATTCTGACAGCTAACAGCGTGCTAAGCTATAAAATGAAATTTAGGTCGGGAGAATTTGGTAAGTGTTAGCACTCTGAGTGTTACTGTCGTCAATGAAGAATGAACTTAGAAGAGAGGGCAGGAGATAAGTGACAAATAACTATACAGTGTGACATGCTTCGCAGTGTTAAAAAGGCACAGAACACCTTCCTAGTGTTGCTTCCGATGTTATTCAGGTAGCACACGATAAGTGAATAAACGCACGACCATGAATACTTTCCTTAGATTAACAGTCAAGGACTGATGCGACAAAACGTACGGTTATTTTTAGTGTCGGGTTAAGCTCAGAAAGAGAGAAAAAGATCACCTTTCGCTTCCTTGTTTGCAGTTATGGGGCATAGCATCGAATGCAGAAAGGCTGCCGTAACTTGGAAACTCGTAGGTATCTTAGAAGAGTTCTCTGAATAGTAATCGTTTTAATCGGATGGGTGGTTTGTGAGCGCTTACAGACACACACGCACGCGCACGCACACACACACACACACACACACACACACACACACGCACACGCACGCACGCACGCACGCACGCACGCACGCACGCGCGCGCGCGCGCGCGCACACACACATACACGCACGCCCCCCCCCCCCCCCCCCCCCCCCACACACACACTAACACACACGCGCGGGCGCGCGCGCCCGCACACACACACACACACACACACACACACGGAGAGAGAGAGAGAGAGAGAGAGAGAGAGAGAGACGCTGACTGACTGACAGACTGACTCAGCCAGCCAGCCAGACAGCGACAGACAGACAGAGAGAGAGAGAGAGAGAGAGAGAGAGAGAGAGAGAGAGAGAGACGCTGACTGACTGACAGACTGACTCAGCCAGCCAGCCAGACAGCGACAGACGAGAGAGAGAGAGAGAGAGAGGAGAGAGAGGA
>CM031595.1:143163200-143184093 GCA_018398815.1 Conus ventricosus | reverse complement strand
CGTAAAATAAAATGGATGAACCCAGATTACCCCAGATGATCTAAAAGAAATGCAGGAAAAAGACGAGACGCTGACGACAATACTTTCTGCTGCTAAACAGACTGTCACTGACATACCAACGGACAACCAACGTACATACTGACTCTGACATTCTCTACGTGTGTACCTGGACAGACAACAAACAATGTCGTTCCAAAGCCACTTAGAGAGACAGTACTGCACACGGCTCATGATGCATTTTTTTTCGCTGGTCACTTGAATCAAAAAACATTAAAGAAGTTCTTGATTCTTTTATTGGCCAGGTGTCGCAAAGGAAGTTACAGAATACTGCCGCTCATGTGACATCTGCCAAAAGACATCTCAGAAAATTCGCTTTCCCATGTGCACATTTGCACAAAAATGCCTCTCATTTCCGTCCCATTTCGGAAGTGGCTATTGATCTTGTTGGCCTTTACCACTTCTTCTTCCGGATATCGCTTATATCTTAATTTTGGGTGGATACAGCGACAAGTATCCAGAAGCGATTCCACTGAAGAAAATTGATACAGTGTCTGTCGCTGAAGCCTTACTTGCGATTTTTTCTAGAGTGGTCTTCCAGACGAAATTCTCTCGGATTGTGGAACGCAATTCATTTCCGATCTCATGAAGAATTTTACGGGACTGTTGTCAATCTCTTCCATTTCAACCACGCCATATCTTTCCCCAACGAATGGCATGGTTGAACGTTTCAATGGAACGTTAAAGTCCATTTGAGAAAGGTTGCAAGGCAAGAAACCCATGAATGGGATCGTTTCATACCGGCTTTGCTTTTTCGCATACTGGGAAATGCCGAACGAAACGCTGGATCTCACCATTCGAGCTTCTTTTCGGACACTCACCAAGGGGTCCTTTGGATCTACTGAGACACAATGGACGAAAAAGACGGGCTAACCTGCCCGTAAAACTGTTTACCAATACGTTTATAAATGCATAATCGTTTGAAGGATGCATGTGAGCTTGCTCACAACAGTCAGCTGATAGAAAAACAGATGTGACAAGGTCTTTGCAGACAGAAAAGCAAAGGCACGTTTCCTTCAGTTTTAGGGGATAAAGTCCTTGTACTACTCACTGATGAACATAACAAACTTCGTGTTATGTGAAGGGTCCTTTTCCAGGTGGTCGAAAAACTTTCTGCGTTAATTTATAAGATCAAAATGGCAAACACTGAGAAAGGGATTCCATGTAACATGTTGAAGAAGTATGTTGAACGTACAAATGTTGCCATCACCAGTCAGTTGAATGGATATGTCCTATGTCAGAAACTGATGTCAACCCTGACGAAAATTATCGGGGATGATTTTGTACCCAATGTAACGTACAGGGACAGATCAAAGGTTGTGAAAACAGCAAATGTAGGAGTGTTAACATCTACCAGTGCAGATGATGATGTACCCCTTCCTACTCTGTCTATCAAAGGTGAAACCTATGATGATGTGGTTCTGTCTGCAAGTCAAACAGAACAGCTCAAAGCAGGGATGAAAACACCTCCGCCGTTTCCGCCGTCTCCGCCGTTATTTTTTCGCATCTCCGCCGAAAGAAAAAGTCTCCGCCGAAAAATTATTCGAAGAATGATGCTCAGAAACGATCTCAACTTGTCTGCACAGCGAATTTCTTCTCTGTCGGTAATGTTCTCAAACGGCGTAGTTCTCATTCTGTTTCCTTCCAGTATCATTTCTCATCATGGCGTCGATTCACAGTAAGAGTTTGGCCGCCAGTGTGTGCAGACAAAACGAAAAAAAACGAAAGAAGTATGTGAACCACTAGAAGACCGAGTGGTAGCAGAAGGACGTGTGTGACCGCAGAGTCGCGGATGTAATAAGAAAACATGACAAAGACGGCGAATTTGAAGTGTTTTGCGAGCCTTGCCAAAAACGTGTCTACTTTGGTAGTCGTGGCTTTGTGGCAATCAGAGATCACATCGAGCGTCCCAGTCACCAACAGAAAATGTGTGTTTCCCACACCATTAGATCTACAGCATGTTTTCAGATCATTGGGTATGCAACAATCTACGTTTAATTTCCAAAGATAGTTTGACTCCTACTCAAAGTACTTCCACTCGTAGAGTCTTCAAAGCAAGGGAAAAACGTCAGAGTGACGAAAAGAATATAAAAGAACAAATGACATCAAAATAAACTGATGTCACAACAGTATTGTGTAACACTTTCCCCCTGGTATAATGCAAACGTTTGCTACATTTGTTAGGTGTCTGCTAACAGCACCCCTATGAAATCCTTTTCCAACAGCCCACTCCCCCCACTACCTATATACTTCCTCTACTCCTCCTTCTCCCCCAACCCCCACCCTCACCCCACAACACACATACCCCACACACTTCGCCCCCTCCCCCCCCACCCCCGTCCCCACCTCACACACATACACACCCCCACCACACACACACACACACACCCACCACACACACACACACACACACACACACACACACACTTGTCAAGAGGGGGGGGGGGATATGATTAGTTGTAAGAGGGAAGTTGGGGGGGGGGGGGTGTACTGTTGTGACATCAGTTTGTTTTGATGTCATTTGTTCTTTTTCGTGTTTAGTGTTTCCTGACAAAGGGTCTAAGGCCCAAAAGCTTCAGTTTTTTTTTTAAAGGACTTCAAAGTAATCATTTTCATATTGTGTTTATTGAAGTCCAGCAGTCGTTTTCATACATATGATTTACTTAGTTTGATTTCCCACTCTGATTTACTTATCTACAGGCCTTATTCTTTATGTCCTGAAAGCACTGTTTGTCAAATTTTCTTTAGCTAGAGTTCTGAGGATTCATCATACTAAATGTTTGTTTCAATTGATATAGTTTCTTTCCACATCAGTCTCAGTCTTCATGGTGTTGAAAGCTGTTCTATAGAATGAGTTGTTTAGAAGCAAGAAAGTGATTTCTAAAGATTTTTATGCCATATTTAATACAAAATATGCTTCAGCTTCAGGGGGCGCCGCCCCCTCACCCCCGCCGGGCTGTTGCCCATGTACCCCACTGGGTCCCATGGTGAACCCCCAGATCCCCGCCAATCTCCCCTTTTTTTTTTAAAACTGTTTTATCATCCCTGTCAAAGACATTTTGAAAGACTTTCAGGATGTGTTGACAGATACCCCAGTACAGTGACTGGTATTGAACCCCATAGTATTCAGTTAACTACTGAAATACCAGTGCGAACCAGACCATACCCCCTCCCGTTTGCAAAAAAAGAGGTTGTCGAGAGAGAAATCAAAGTAATGCTGGATTTAAAGGTCATAGAACCTTCTACATCTCCGTACAGCTCACCAGTTGTATTGGTGGACAAACCTGATGGCTCGGTGCGGTTCTGCATCGATTACAGGAAATTAAATAAGATCACTGTGTTCGATGCCGAGCCCATCCCAGACATTGAAGAACGTCTGTGTCAGCTCTCGGAAGGAAATTATTTTGTGAAAGTAGACTTGACTAAAGGATACTGGCAGATTCCAATGGCTGAAGCTGACAAGGAAAAGACAGCATTTCAAACACCTTTTGGTCTCTTCCAAGGACGAAAATGCCATTCGGTTTGCAAAATGCCCCAGCTTCTTTTGCCAGAATGATGCGAGCCCTGAAACACCATGAATGTGGTGCAGTCAGTTTTTTTGACGATATTTTGTTGGCTGCAAAGTCATGGAGTGACCTCCTTTTTAACTTACGAGCTGTTTTTTCCAGACTCAGAAGTTTTGGTTTGACTGCTAGACCATCCAAAATTCGAGCAGGTTTTCAAACTCTCGAGTCTTTGGGTCACACTATTTCAGTGGGAAAAATGATGCCAGAAGGAAAGAAAGTGGAAAAGATTTTATCTTTACACAAACCCACTACAAAGAAACAGATCAGGTCACTCATCGGATTGTTGTCTTACTATAGACGATATGTACCCCACTTTGCGTCCCTGACGGCCCCTTTGACTGAACTGACGAAAGGGACGAGGAAAAAAAGTATTGTGTGGTCTGATGAGTGCCAGAAGGCTTTGGAGTGTGTTCAGAACACCCTCAACTCATTTCCTGTTCTTTTGTTACCCTCCCTCTCAGAAGACTTTATTTTGAGAACCGATGCCAGTTCAAAAGGAATGGGAGCGGTACTGTTGCAGGAAAAAAGTGCTTTGTTGCATCCCGTGCAATACGCCAGTAAAAAGTTCTCGAAGACACAGGAGAAATACTCCGCTATTGAGAGAGAGTGCTTGGCTATTGTATGGGCATGTGAGAAGTTCGCCAGGTTCTTGACTGGAAGAAAGTTTCGGTTACAGACTGACCATAGGCCATTGACGTTCTTGCAATCGTCAAAACCTAAGAACAGCAGATTATTAAAGTGGTCTTTGGCATTGCAGGAATTCCGGTTTACTATTGAACCAGTGCCTGGAACACAAAATGTCATGGCAGATTTATTGTCACGTGTATGAATATTCATGGACAAATGTAACTGTCTTCAAGGAAAGGCTATTCCTGTTTTTTGTCTTCTTAATGATTACGGTGTGCTCACATTTGACAGTGCATTGTATGCTACTGACTATTTAAATCAAGTGGTATTTATGCTTAATTTGCTTGTTGAAGTGATTGTTTTACAAGCAAAAACTACTTGATGTTGATGTATTACATATCTATTCTTTGCTTTATTCTTTCGTAAACAATGAAAAAATCATGTACTATTTATGTCTAACTTGCTTGTGAAGATGAATATATATGTATGTGTGATGAGCAAATAACTCTTTAGAAATGTATATACACATGTTTTGATTGTGCAGTGAGACAAACCTATTGTTTTCATTAGTTCATTGTCAACAATGGAAAATATGTTTCACTTTTCAATGGACTATAACATTACATGTGGGAAAAAACCTGTTTAAACTATATCGGAAATGTTTAAACTATGTTTATTTTGTTTACATGTCTATTGAGAAACATTTACACTTAGAAATATTCTCATTTTCATGAGGGTTTTGAAACATATGATGTGAGACAAAGATCAAGGGAAAAAATGTGCTTCACATCTTAATATATAAACACAATTTGTACTTTGAATTGTTAATATCCCTAATTGTTTTGTCCATATAATTTGTGAAATGTATGTTGTGAGATGTGTTGATCAATTATGAATTTTTTTTTAGAAAGACTGAAAGTTTGAAATATGCTATTTATGGTGGATCACGATGATTGATTCTATACGTTGTTAATTTGAATCATGTGTGATGGACACACATTTTGAGATTCATGGCTGAAGATGTGTTTTAAGTGAAGTTGTATATCCGTTAAAAAAAAATTTCTGGAGAAAATTTTTTCACCCCAGGATGGGGGGTGTCATGTGACGTAGCCTCACATCAAGGCATGTGACGCTCCATTACATGTAGTTAGTGATATGAATCATTTCCCCATGCCACTACTAAAAAGGAAGAATATTCAAGTGGCTTGACTAGTGTAGCGGCGTCCCCAAATAATGGTGGAATGACTCATTAAAGAAAGAAGGGTGGTCATTGGGTGAAAGTGACCACTGAGAGATAGTTTAATAAGGGCTGGTAAGGTGCTGGTCATGTGTTTTGAACACTGAGTAGCACTCACTAGGAGGAGGGAGGAAAGAATCAGTTTTAGCCCAGCAGATGGCCTAGAGACTCGAACCTGTCGGGACGCTGGTCCTCACTGCTGACCAGTCATTACCAGGTGAGCCATAGATAGTTGGGGAAAGCTACAGGGGAAAACCTAAAGAAAGGAGAAAGAAAGAATTCATAATTAAATTGGGAAGCAGGTTACTTACACGAACCTTATTCGTGTTTCAGCCCTTCACCCTTCACTTTTCACCCCGTGAGGTGGTTAAAGATGGCCATGGTGTGGGGAACACACCGGTAGTTCAGCCCCAGCAATTAAAGACTCCAGGGAGAGGAGTTGGAACTCATCTCTCCAGTAACGGGAGAAGTCAAGGGAGAGGAGTTGGAACTCATCATCTCTCCAGTAACAGGAGAAGTCAAGGAGAGGAGTTGGAACTCATCATCTCTCCAGTAACAGGAGAAGTCAAGGGAGAGGAGTTGGAACTCATCATCTCTCCAGTAACAGGAGAAGTCAAGGGAGAGGAGTCGGAACTCATATCTCCAGTGACGGGAGAATTCAAGGGGGCGATACGATGTCTGAGAGAGACAGGGAATCATGACAGTATGGAACGAGTCTTGTATCTGATGCAGGCATAGCATCAATGATTGAAATAATTACTTATTCTCCTGGTCTGGATCTTGGGCCAATGTTATGTGAAGGCCATGACTTTACAGAAACTTGTATTGATGAAAATGGGAAATTGGTTACAAGGATGCATGTATAAAATCTGTTTATAAATTGTTTGATGTGATATAGTAAAGTGTTTTTCCCCGAAGGAGAGGGGGAGAAGAAAAAACATTCGGTAGTGCGCCTTTGGTTGATTGGAAAGATTGCGTGTGCGTATGGAGTAAATGCTGTCATGAATGCATGTGTGCAAAAGTGACAGTGTGACATTGGACCACTCAGTAAGATTATTTATATCTTTTTGAAGAGCACTGCATACCGAGTGTACGTTTTTACCTTTACTGTGGAGTGTCGTGTCGTCAGCAAATAGTTCACATGAAGAGGAAATAGCTAGAGGAAGATCATTTATATAAACCGAAAAAAGGATTGGACCTAAACTTGATCCTTGGGGGACACCATAATTCACTAGTAGGAGAGTGGATTTTACAGAGGCTTTAAAAACTGTTTCCTGTTGGTCAAAAAAGAGGATAATAGATCAAGAGATTTTCTAGATATACCGTAAAATAGAAGTTTTTTTTTACAAGAAGATTATGGTCAATAATGTCAAAGGCTTTTGCAAAGTCAACAAAAAGTACACCTGTAAATAGATTACAATTAATGTTTGAAAGCCATTGTTCAACTAAGTTGGTTAGTGCTGTATGACATGAATGGTTTTTTCTAAAACCACTTTGGTTTGGATGAAATAAATCATGTTTAGTAAATTGTAACTGGAGATTGCGTTTAAGATGTTTTTCTAGAGGTTTAGACAAAGTAGATAGAATTGATATTGGTCGATAATTTGAAAAATCAGTTGGGTCGCCGGATTTATAAACTGGTAGTACTTTGGCTACCTTAAAAGCCTGTGGGTAGTAACACTTTTCGATGCAAAGGTTGTAAATGTAGGTAAGATGCTCAGATATAACAGATGCAGATAATTTCAAGATTTTACTATCAATGTTGTCTAGACCACAGCAGTTAGATTGTTTTAAAGCACATAGTGCCCTATACACTTCGTGTACACTTAAATATTCAAATTGAAGTTTTGTATCTATATGTTTAGAATCACAGTAATCTTTCAACAATGATAGATCATTGTTTATGATGTGATCAGAGTTTATCGTTTTCTGAGCTATTGTTGAAAAGACAGTTGCAAATCTAAGAAGACGAGGGTAATGAATCGTGCACAAAACATTTATCAACTGGAGATAGACACATTAAACATGTACATAGAATAAAATGAGCTTGCACCTTCGGAGAGAAAACACCAATTCTGATTTTTTTTCTTTTTCGGCGAGAATCTGACATTATTTGCTCCAACATTAAGTGTTCGATGACAAAACTTTACAACATTTACAAGACGAAGTTTTTATACTCTCTTGACTAGTAATTATATGGGCAATTTCATACTGAGAATTTGATAATGACAGCAAGGAGAAAGTCAAAAATATTTTGTACAGCAGTTGGTGCTAAACCATGGGGTCCAGATACAAACAACAACAATAAGCCTCCGTTACCACAGTCACCAGCCCCCTCCGATCAAAACTGATTTCAGTAAGATGTTTATTTTTCAACCCTGCATAGCTTAGTTATTGAATTTGCTCTTGGTAATCCAGTAGATACAAATAATTCGAACTCGTACCATGAAGCTGGCTTACTGTCTTTCAGAATAAAGTAAGTTGTCAAAAGCTAGTCGATTTTATTCGAGCAAAGAAAGGCTCTGGCAAGGATTGTCTGAAAAGAGCTAGAACACACACTGTCTCTCTCCAGCCAGTTAAAAATGACACAGATGAATTATACTGAAAATGCAATTTTGTTCATTCATCCTTTTCATCAGGCCCAACAGTGCCTGTCATGCCTCGCTGAGAGAACCGACAGGTCAAATGTGATAGTGATTGTGTTGTACTGACAGCAGGTAAAACAATCATATTTTGTCATCTGAGAAAGATAACATAAATGCCCCCCCCCCCCCCCCCCCCCCTGAGATTCAATAACATATTAAAGCCATGAGTTCAAATCATTAAAAAAAAAAGAGGTAACAGATGGCTCAAAACTAGAATTAAGCACACATTCTGAATGAAAAAAAATTTTTTAAAGTACAAGAATAGTTTTGTCTTTGTACCACTTATATAATCTTTTTCCTAGGTCCGTGTGAAGCATCGCATTGAAGAACTGTTCACCAGATTCCTCCAGTTCTGTCGGTTGTGTTCCGAGGCCTTAGGCTCTACAGACCGTTTCCCTGTCCATTCCGAAAGGACCGAAATATTGGACGAAAATTTGAAAAAAAAGAAAAAAAAAGAAAAAAAAGAGGAGACAACCAAGTGCTTTTGTGGCCCAGTTCTGTCTTTTTTCCACTTAAATCGTCTTTCGACACCAAGAGAAGTCACCTGTCAGCAGTGAGAGGGTGGTTTTATCTGGAGTTTCAAGGTTTACACGTTATGCGTACATACATATACATACATATACTAATATAGCTTGATTTAATGAATAAAGAGATAAACATCACTCGTTCCTGCATATATCTATTCATTTATTTCTCTAGTTTGGTAGTTACCTAGTGAGTAAATGATTGATCATTTAGTTACCATATTTATTTCTTGATTTTTTGTTATTAATTTATTTAGTCATCCTATTTACTTTCTTACATACTTACCTACTTACTGTACCTCTAAGCAATGTTTTGCAGTGTGCATGCCCTGTGATGTGGTAGTCACTAGTGTATTATCGATGGAGAGTTTTAGGTTTTTTGGTTTTACAGATACAGTTTCACTGTTTCAAATTGAAATTAATGGCACACGGGACTGCAACAACAGTGTTGATTTTTTTCCATCCAACCCCCGCCCAATCCTCGCGATGTTGTTGTTGTTGTTGGGTTTTTTTTTTATTTTTTTAATTTTTTTAAGCAGTTTGTTTTACAATCGTTTGTTCTTTTCATGCTTGGGTACGCTGTTTGTTACTTTTGTTTCATTCTTTCTCATTGTTTTTCACGTTTCATTCCACCCTTTTTTTCATACGCTCGTTTGTTCGTTCGTTCGTTCGTTCGTATTCGTTTGTTTGTTTGTTCGTTCGGTCGGTCGTTCGATCATTGATTCGATCAGTCGGTCGTTCATTCATTCCGTTCAGTTGGTCAGTCGGTCGTTCAGTCATTTTTTCGGTCGGTCGCTCGTTCACTCAATTGCTCTTTCAGTCGGTCAGTTGATCGTTCATTTGTTCGTGAATTTAGATGGTCGGTCGCTGATTCAGTCATTCATTCGTTCAGTCGGTCATCAATCGGTCATTCAGTCATTCATTCGTTTAGTTCGCCAGTCGGACGCTCGTTCATTTATTCATTTATCCAGTCGGTCAGTCTGTCGTTCAGTCATTGATTCGTTCCGTCGGTCAGTCGCGCGTTCAGTCATATGTTCGTTCAATCGGCGGGCCAACGGTGAGACAGAGATGCTGGGCACGACAAGGATGGAGGTGTACAGGGTGCGGATGCTGGTCGTGACAAGGATGGACGTAGATTGAAGGGGAGAAGCGAACACATGGTACGGCGTGTGGGGATACGTGGGACAGGGATGCAGAGTATGACGTGTGGGGATACGTGGGACAGGGATGCAGAGTATGACGTGTGGGGATACGTGGGACAGGGATGCAGAGTATGACGTGTGGGGATACGTGGGACAGGGATGCAGAGTATGACGTGTGGGGATACGTGGGACAGGGATGCAGAGTATGACGTGTGGGGATACGTGGGACAGGGATGCAGAGTATGACGTGTGGGGATACGTGGGACAGGGATGCAGAGTATGACGTGTGGGGATACGTGGGACAGGGATGCAGAGTATGACGTGTGGGGATACGTGGGACAGGGATGCAGAGTATGACGTGTGGGGATACGTGGGACAGGGATGCAGAGTATGACGTGTGGGGATACGTGGGACAGGGATGCAGAGTATGACGTGTGGGGATACGTGGGACAGGGATGCAGAGTATGACGTGTGGGGATACGTGGGACAGGGATGCAGAGTATGACGTATGGGGATACGTGGGACAGGGATGCAGAGTATGACGTATGGGGATACGTGGGACAGGGATGCAGAGTATGACGTGTGGGGATACGTGGGACAGGGATGCAGAGTATGACGTGTGGGGATACGTGGGACAGGGATGCAGAGTATGACGTATGGGGATACGTGGGACAGGGATGCAGAGTATGACGTGTGGGGATACGTGGGACAGGGATGCAGAGTATGCTATGGGTGCGGGGTGGCGGTTGCAGCACACATGGTTGTTGGTATAAAGGACGGGGATGCAGCGTATGACGTAGGCAGGGGTATGGCGGTTGCTGGGCGTGATATGGGTGGGGTGACGGGGAGGAGGTGCAGATGCAGGGCGTAACGTGGGTGAAGATACAGGGAGCGCGGATTTCAGGGCTTGACATGAGTGGGGGTACGGGGGAAGGGGGGGGGGGGGGGAGATGCAGGGCGTAATATGGGTGAGGGCACAGGGGATGTGGATGCAGAGTGACATCGGTGGCGGTACAGGGAGCATGGGTTTCAGAGCTTGACACAGGTGGTGGTAGGGGATGCGGATTTCAGATCATGGCTTAGGTTGGGGTACGGAGGGAGGGGGCTGGAGGAGAGGAGCGCGTAGAATTCAGGGCGGGACATGAGTGGGCCGTATAGGGTGCGTGGATTCCTGCGCCTGACCCGAGTGGGGGTAAAGGAGGGAGCGGATTTCAGGGTGTGGCATGGGTCTGGGTACGGGAGGCGTGGATAAAAGTATGATATAGGTGGGGGTAGGGCAGGGAAGGCGTGACATGGGTGGACGTACGGGGTGCACAGATTTCGGGGCCTGAAATGGGTTAAGGTTCAGAGGGTACGGATTTCAGAGCGTAACAGGAGTTGGGGGAACAGGGGGTGAAGATTTCAGGGTATGACTGGGTGAACGCACAGGGGGCGTCGATGAAGGGTGTAACGTGGGTGGGCATGCTGGGGCAGATGTGGTGCCGATACAGGGCGTGACATGCGTGGGCGTATTGGGGCAGAGGAGTCGCGGAAGAACATGGCGTGGGTGGGCGTATTGGGGCAGATGTGGCGTTGATTCAGGGCGTGATGCGTGGGCGTATTGGGGCAGAGGAGTCGCGGAAGAACATGGCGTGGGTGGGCGTATTGGGGCAGATGTGCGGCAGATACAGGGTGTGACATGAACGCGGATGAAGGGACGCGGATGAAGGGCGTGACGTGGGTGGGGCAGATGTGTGACAGATACTGGAAATGGCATGAATGGGCGTATTGGGGCAGAGGGGGAGGACAATGAATTTGGAATGAATGGGCGTATTGGGGCAGGTGGAGGGGGGGGGGGGGTATAGGGCTTGAAATGAATGGGCGTATTGGGACAGAAGGGGCACGCATGCAGGGCGTGACATGGGTGGGCGTATTAGACTGAAGGGGCACGGATGAATGGCGTGAACTTGATGTCTCATTAAGCAGAGGGGGCACGGATGAAGGGCGTGGCATTGATGTCTTACGTAGGCGGATGGGGGGGGGGGGGGGGGGGAGCAGCAAATGAAGGGCATAACATGATGGGTGTTTTATTGGGGCACATGCGGCGCAGGTAAAGGCCGTGACATAGTGGGCATATTGGGGCAGAGAGAACTTGAATGAAGGATGGGACGCAGGTGTGCGTCTTTGGGCAGAGGCACGGATGAAGGGCGTGACGTGGGTACTTATGGGGATGGAGAGGCGCGGACGAAGGCTGTGGCATGGTGGGCGTATTGGGGCAGAGAGGACGCGGATGAAGGACGGGACGTGGGTGTGCGTATTTGGATATAGGTGCGGATTAAGGGCGTTACGTGGGAGTTTTATTCGGGCAGAGTGGTGAATGAAGGGCGTGACGCGGGTGTATTATTAAAGCAGAGGGACGAAGGAAGGGCGTGACATGTCGGCGTGTTTGGACAAAGGCGGCGCAGATGAAGGGCGTGACTTGGGTGTCTTATTGGGGCAAATGGGAAAATAAAGGGCTTGACATGGTGGGCGTGTTGGTGCTAAGGGAGTATAGACGAAGGACGTGTTGTGAATTTTTCATTGATGCAGAGGAGCGCGGATGTTCGTCGTGACCAGGGTGACGTATTGGGGCAGAGGGGGCGAAGATAAAGGGCATGACATGGTGGGCGTATTGGTAAGATGGGGCGCAGATGAAGGGCGTGACGTGGTAAGGTGTATTAGGGCAGAGGGGACGGGGATGAAGGGCGTGACGTGGTAAGGTGTATTAGGGCAGGGGACGGGGATGAAGGGCGTGACGTGGTAAGGTGTATTAGGGCAGAGGGGACGGGGATGAAGGGCGTGACGTGGTAAGGTGTATTAGGGCAGAGGGGACGGGGATGAAGGGCGTGACGTGGTAAGGTGTATTAGGGCAGAGGGGACGGGGATGAAGGGCGTGACGTGGTAAGGTGTATTAGGGCAGAGGGGACGGGGATAAAGGGTGTGATGTGGTAAGGTGTATTAGGGCAGAGGGGACGGGGATGAAGGGCGTGACGTGGTAAGGTGTATTAGGGCAGAGGGGACGGGGATGAAGGGCGTGACGTGGTAAGGTGTATTAGGGCAGACGAGACGCGGATGAAAGGCGTGATGTGGTAAGGTGTATTAGGGCAGAGGGGACGGGGATGAAGGGCGTGACGTGGTAAGGTGTATTTGGGCAGAGGGGACGGATGAAGGGATGTGGTAAGGTGTATTATGGCAGAGGGGACACGGATGAAGGGCGTGATGTGGTGGGTGTATTAGGGCAGAGGAGACGCGGATGAAGGGCGTGACGTGGTAAGGTGTATTAGGGCAGAGGAGACGCGGATGAAGGGCGTGACGTGGTAAGGTGTATTAGGGCAGAGGAGACGCGGATGAAGGCGTGACGTGGTAAGGTGTATTAGGGCAGAGGAGACGCGGATGAAGGGCGTGACGTGGTAAGGTGTATTTGGGCAGAGGGGACAGGGATGAAGGGCGTGACGTGGTAAGGTGTATTAGGGCAGAGGAGACGCGGATGAAGGGCGTGACGTGGTAAGGTGTATTAGGGCAGAGGGGACGGATGAAGGGATGTGGTAAGGTGTATTAGGACAGAGGGACGGGGATGAAGGGCGTGACGTGGTAAGGTGTATTAGGGCAGAGGAGACGCGGATGAAAGGCGTGATGTGGTAAGGTGTATTAGGGCAGAGGGGACGGATGAAGGGATGTGGTAAGATGTATTAGGGCAGAGGAGACGCGGATGAAAGGCGTGATGTGGTAAGGTGTATTAGGTCAGAGAGGACGCGGGTGAAGGGGCGTGATGTGGTAAGGTGTATTAGGGCAGAGGAGACGCGGATGAAGGGCGTGACGTGGTAAGGTGTATTAGGGCAGAGGGGACAGGGATGAAGGGCGTGACGTGGTAAGGTGTATTAGGGCAGAGGGGACGCGGATGAAGGGCGTGATGTGGTAAAGGTGTATTAGGGCAGAGGGGACGGGGATGAAGGGCGTGACGTGGTAAGGTGTATTAGGACAGAGGGGACGCGGATGAAGGGCGTGACGTGGTAAGGTGTATTAGGGCAGAGGGTACGGGGATGAAGGGTGTGATGTTGTAAGGTATATTAGGGCACAGGGGACGCGGATGAAGGGCGTGACGTGGTAAGGTGTATTAGGGCAGAGGGGACGGGGATGAAGGGCGTGACGTGGTAAGGTGTATTAGGGCAGAGGGGACGCGGATGAAGGGCGTGACGTGGTAAGGTGTATTAGGGCAGAGGAGACGCGGATGAAGGGCGTGACGTGGTAAGGTGTATTAGGACAGAGGGGACGGGGATGAAGGGCGTGACGTGGTAAGGTGTATTAGGGCAGAGGGGACGGGGATGAAGGGCGTGACGTGGTAAGGTGTATTAGGGCAGAGGGGACGGGGATGAAGGGTGTGACGTGGTAAGGCAGAGGGTACGGGGATGAAGGGTGTGATGTTGTAAGGTGTATTAGGACAGAGGGGACAGGAATGAAGGGCGTGACGTGGTAAGGTGTATTATGGCAGAGGGTACGGGGATGAAGGGTGTGATGTGGTAAGGTGTATTAGGACAGAGGGTACGGGGATGAAGGGTGTGACGTGGTAAGGTGTATTATGGCAGAGGGGACAGGGATGAAGGGATGTGGTAAGGTGTATTATGGCAGAGGGTACGGGGATGAAGGGCGTGACGTGGTAAGGTGTATTAGGGCAGAGGGGACGGGGATGAAGGGGCGTGACGTGGTAAGGTGTATTAGGACAGAGGGGACGGGGATGAAGGGTCTGACGTGGTAAGGTGTATTATGGCAGAGGGGACGGGGATGAAGGGCCTGACGTGGTAAGGTGTATTAGGACAGAGGGGACGGGGATGAAGGGCCTGACGTGGTAAGGTGTATTAGGACAGAGGGGACGGGGATGAAGGGCGTGACGTGGTAAGGTGTATTAGGACAGAGGGGACGGGGATGAAGGGCGTGACGTGGTAAGGTGTATTAGAGCAGAGGGGACGGGGTTGAAGGGCGTGACGTGGTAAGGTGTATTAGGGCAGAGGGGACGGGATGAAGGGCGTGACGTGGTAAGGTGTATTAGGGCAGAGGGGACAGGGATGAGGGATGTGGTAAGGTGTATTAGGGCAGAGGGGACGGGGATGAAGGGCGTGACGTGGTAAGGTGTATTAGGACAGAGGGGACGGGGATGAAGGGCGTGACGTGGTAAGGTGTATTATGGCAGAGGGTACGGGGATGAAGGGTGTGATGTGGTAAGGTGTATTAGGACAGAGGGTACGGGGATGAAGGGTGTGACGTGGTAAGGTGTATTATGGCAGAGGGGACAGGGATGAAGGGATGTGGTAAGGTGTATTATGGCAGAGGGTACGGGGATGAAGGGCGTGACGTGGTAAGGTGTATTAGGGCAGAGGGGACGGGGATGAAGGGCGTGACGTGGTAAGGTGTATTAGGGCAGAGGGGACAGGGATGAAGGGTTTGATGTGGTATGGTGTATTAGGGCAGAGGGGACGGGGATGAAGGGTTTGATGTGGTAAGGTGTATTAGGGCAGAGGGGAGGCGGATGGAGGGCGTGATGTCGTAAGGTGTATTAGGGCAGAGGGGACAGGGATGAAGGGCGTGACGTGGTAAGGTGTATTAGGGCAGAGGGGACGGGGATGAAGGGCGTGAGGTGGTAAGGTGTATTAGGACAGAGGGGACGGGGATGAAGCGTGTGACGTGGTAAGGTGTATTAGGGCAGGAGGGGACGGGGATGAAGGGCGTGACGTGGTAAGGTGTATTAGGACAGAGGGACGGGGATGAAGGGCCTGACGTGGTAAGGTGTATTAGGGCAGAGGGGACAGGGATGAAGGGCGTGACGTGGTAAGGTGTATTAGGACAGAGGGGACGGGGATGAAGGGCCTGACGTGGTAAGGTGTATTAGGACAGAGGGGACGGGGATGAAGGGCCTGACGTTGTAAGGTGTATTATGGCAGAGGGGACGGGGATGAAGGGCGTGACGTGGTAAGGTGTATTAGGGCAGAGGGGACAGGGATGAAGGGCGTGACGTGGTAAGGTGTATTAGGGCAGAGGGGACGCGGATGAAGGGCGTGACGTGGTAAGGTGTATTAGGACAGAGGGGACGGGGATGAGGGCGTGACGTGGTAAGGTGTATTAGGGCAGAGGGGACGCGGATGAAGGGCGTGACGTGGTAAGGTGTATTAGGGCAGAGGGGACGGGGATGAAGGGCGTGATGTGGTAAGGTGTATTAGTGCAGAGGGGACGGGGATGAAGGGCGTGACGTGGTAAGGTGTATTAGTGCAGAGGGGACGCGGATGAAGGGCGTGACGTGGGTGGGGGGGAAAGGGGAAGAACAAATACAGGGCATGACATGAGTGAGGGGGAAGGGGGGCGTAACATGGGTGGGGGTGTAGATGATACATTGATGGGAGTCCAGAGTCTGATTTGGGGTGAAGATGAGCACGGATACATGACGTGACAAGGATGGGCGGACGGGAGGGTGGGTCGGGCAAGGGAGGACAGTCATAGACGCAGGGCATACATGGGGGGGGGGGGGGGGGGGGGAGGAGCAAATGGAGGGTGTGCCATATTGGGGCATGGGGGACCTGGATGCAGGGTTTGCCATGTGTGTGGCCTCGTGGATGCAGGGTGTGACTTGGATGGGGGTAAGGGGGTTCTGGATGCATTGTACGACATTACGGCGGGTATGGAGGACGCAGAAACAGCGTTTGACATTGGTGAGGGTACGACAGTCACAAAAGGAGGACGTGACATGGGGTGGGAGGACGGGGGAAGGTGAGGTGCGCATACAGGGCATGACATGGGCGAGTGGATGGGGAGCGTGGATGCTGGGCATGACATGAGTGGGGATGCAGGGGCCACAAATGCGGTGGTGATCTGATGTAGGTTGGGATAGGGTAGGGGAGACGTGACGTGGATGGGCGTATAGGGTGCACAGATTTCAGGGCATGACATGGGGAGGGAGGGGGGGGGGGTACATAGGGGGCGTCGATCAGGGATGCGATGCAGGTGAGCGTGTTGGGGCAGATGTGGCGCGGATTTAGGGCGAGACACTTGTGGTCTTATTGGGGCAGAGGATTCGCGGATGAAGAACATGGCGTGGGTAGGCGTTTTAGGGCAGATGTGCTGCAGATACATGAGTGGGCGTATTGGGGCAGAGGGGCGAGGATAAAGGGTGTGACATTGGCTCGTGTACTGGGGCAGAGGGGCCGCGGATGAAGAGCGTGACATGGATGGGCATATTGGGCGGAAGGGTCTCGGATGAAGGGCGTGACGTGGGTGTCTTATTGAGGCAGAGGGGGCGCAGGTGAAGGGCGTGACGTGGGTGTCGTACTGGGCCGGGCAGGAGGGGCTGATGAAGGGCGTGACATGGGGGTGTTTTATTACGGAAAAGGGGCGCGTGTGTGGGGCAGAAGGGCGAGGATGAAGGGCGTGCCATGAGTGTCTTTTGAGGGCAGAGGGGGCGGATACAGGGCGTGACATGGGTGTCTTTTGAGGGCAGAGGGGGCGGATACAGGGCGTGACATGGGTGTCTTTTGAGGGCAGAGGGGGCGGATACAAGGCGTGACATGGGTGTCTTTGAGGGCAGAGGGGGCGGATACAGGGCGTGACATGGGTGTCTTTGAGGGCACAGGGGGCGGATACAAGGCGTGAGATGGGTGTCTTGTTGGGGCAGAAGGGCGAATGAAGGGCGTGACTTGCAGACGTGTTTGAGCACAGGCGGCGCAGATCAGAGACATGACACAGGTGATTTACCGGGACAGAGATGTGCGGATGCAAGGCATGACCAGGGTCGGATGGGTGAACATGGTAAGAGGGGGCGCGGATGAAGGGCGTGACATTGTGGTGGTATTGGGGCAGAGGGGACGCAAATGAAGGGATTGACATGGTGGGTATGCTGGGCAGAAGGGGCGCAGATGAAAGAATTAGGGAAAGAGGGAAGATGTATTAGGGCAGAGGTGGGCGCACTGGGGCAGAGGGGGCGGGGATGAAGAGCATGACTTGGGTGTTTTATTGGGGCAAAGGGGACATGGATGCATGGGTGGGCGATCTGGGAGGGGAGGGGGTGAGGACGGATGCAGCGTGTGAAATGGATGGACATTAAGGGGGTTGGTGTGGATGCACATGGGTCGGCGAAATGGGGAGGAGGGACCATGTAGGCTAGGCGCGAGATGGGTGGGTGTGGGGGAGGAGCGCGGATGCATGTGACATTGATGGTGAATGGAGGCGGGGGGCAGGGAGGAGAGGCAAGGACACGGGTTGCACTTTGTTTGGGAATACGTGGGAGGGGGAGTGGAAGGAGTAAATGCAGGTGTGAGGGTACGGGGGACGTGGATTCAGGGTAACAGGGTGTGACGTGGATGTGGGTAAGGGGGTTGTGGATGCAGTGTACGACATGGTGGTGGGTATGGAGGACGTGGATACATTGTATGACGTCTGTATGCGCTTCACGGTCGTGGATTCAGGGCGTGACATGGGCGGGGCGACTGAAGGAAGAGAGGTGCAAATACAGGGCATGATATGGTGGGGGGGGGGGGGGGGGGGCGGATAGGGGGTGTGGATGCTGGGCCTAACCTGGGTAGGGGTGCAGGGGGTGTGGATGAAGGGGGTGACATTGGTGGGGGTGCAGATTTTGGAGCTTTACATAGGTGGGTGTAGAGTGCGTGGATTTCAAATCATGATGATCATAGGTTGAGGTTTGGGAAAGGGAGGGGAGGATGTGGGGATGGTCGCTTCGATTTCAGGGCGTGATGAGGGAGGGACTATGGTGGGTGGGATTTTCAGCGCCTGACATGAGTGGGGTAGCAGAAGGTGGGGGAGGGGAGGGGGGGGGGCTGTTTTGAGGGGTGTGACATGGATTTGCGTACAGGGGACGCGGATTTTAGAGCATGACAGATCGGGGTAGGATAGGGAAGATGCAGGGCGTGACACGGGTGGGCATACAGGATGCACAAATTTCAGGGCGTGACATGGGTATAGGGTATGGGGCATTCCGCATAGCATGAGTGGGGGAACAGGAAGTGAAGATTGAGGGCCTGACACGTGTGAGGGTGTGACATGAGTTGGCGTGCATGGGAAGAGGGGGGCACGGATGAAGGGCGTGACGTGGGTGGGCGTATTGGGGCAGAGAGACGCAGATGAAGAGCATGACATGGGTGTTCTATTGGGGCAGAGGAGGAGCGGATGAAAGGCGTGGTTTGAATGAGAGTATTGTGGAAGAGGGTGGGCGCGGAGACAGTGTGCGTCTTGGCTGTGCGAACTGGAGGGAAGGGGGGGGGGGGGGTAACATACAGCACGTGAAATCTATGGGCTTAAAGAAGGGGGTGGGGGGGATGTTGCGTGGATGCACATGGGTGGGCGTAATGGGGAAGAGGGAGCGTGTAGGCAGGGCATGACATAGACGGGGGGATAGGGAGGATGCAGGGCGTGGCATGGGTGGGACGTACAGAATGCACATATTTAGGGCGTGACATGGACGAGGGTAGATGCCATGACACGAGTGAATGAACGGGAAGTGAACATTCAGGGCATATAGGGGGCGTTGATGCAGGATGAGACATGGGTGGGCCTACATGGAAAGGGGGGGGGGGGGGGGGCAAATGAAGTGCGTGACATGGTGTGCGCATTTAGGCAGAGAGAGTGTGGATGAAAACGCTGTGGTACTGGACTTAAGTAGCCATGATGCTGGATACTACAGTGGTTAGTCTACATCGCGTAGCATGTCGCCGTTAAATAGACGTGATGTTGGCAAGATGTTAGACTGTCAACATTGAATAGCATGTCACTTCAAAAGTAGCCATTCACAAAAAGGGTGCAGTAGCCGGTCACCTTGTCGGTAGTCAGTCAACATCATGAAGCTCAGTCATTGTGGGATGGCTACCGAAAACCTGGTTAGGTAGCCAGAGCCATGGTAAAAAAAAAAGGTCCACCACCACACCACCACACGACCAGACCACCACCACCACACCACCACCACCGCACCATTAGCACCACTTCTACAACTACTTCTACTATGTCTAATTTTATCTAAATTAAAAAGAAAATGAATGGCAAAGTATTGACGTATATAGAATTCAAAACCAAATATGATTTTGTTTTTGGTCTTCTGGCAGCTGCAGTACGTCAGTTACAAACAATAGCAAAAAGAACAAGTGTGTATTGAAAACAACGCTTCAACGCAACACTAAAGAAAGCATGTTATGTATCAAAATGTGCTCATACCATGGAATATTAAACAAAGACAACTGGAAGCCCAAACGCTCTTACAGTTGTCAGGAAAATCATTTTATGATTATCTTGAGTTACGTTTTTTTGTAAGGATTCATCAAGTTAAAGATGTCAAATTAATTGAATGGAATGCAGATGAGTACGGTTCACAGAATCATTGTAACTAATGTTGCACTGAAAGAGATAGTAAACAGATCTGTTCCGGTAAAGAAAAAGAAAAAAAAATAAGGGGGAGAAAGCTCCTGCCTTTCCATTGCAAATAAAGTTACGTTCTCCCAGTTCATGGGTCGAACAAATAGATCAAGAGAGTCAAATGTTTGGGTTGCAGCGCCCGCCAGAATAATGGTCGGAATATCGATTGTCAGCATTACAGGAGCCTCTGGCCGATCGTTTCACACACTCGTTTCGGCATTTCCTCTCTCTGATTGAACAGTTAAGATGAGTGACGGGGCAAAATTGCTTCGGACGCGCCCACTAGCGGTATTTGTCCCACAGAAACGGCGGGATCACTCGCTCGGAACGCGAGATCTAACGACAGATTACCTCCTTGAAGATTCCCGAATATTGTCCGTTACTGAAAATCATGTCTACAGATTCTGTAAAAATACGGACGGAAAAATCACCATAGAGTATATAGTTTGGAGATGTGGTTTTATTGAAAAAAGCTGGAGGCCCTATCAAAAAAAAAAAAAAAAAAAAAAAAGCTGGAGGTCCATTAGCGTTTAGTGTCGCACTTACAGGGAATCTTTTGTTATTTGGTAAAGATACAGATTTATTGTAACGATGGTACCTTTGATCTTATCATTCTACCTGCGAAACAATACCTATCTATCTAGTTCATGTTGCTTATAGCCCAGGGCTGTCGCCTCGT
>CM031595.1:143120700-143158200 GCA_018398815.1 Conus ventricosus | reverse complement strand
ATCCGTGCTATTCATCATAAACGCGCACACACACACACACACACACACGCACGCGCACGCGCGCGCGCACACACACACACAACCACCTGAAGGACAGAACAGAAAAATGGGAGTAAAGTGCCATGAAGCAACTACCTTAGATATAACGTTCAATTGTTGTCATTGTTTCATAACCAGACTTTCTCTTAACTTTGGCACTGCTGTGTTGCCACGAGGTAGGCCTAAGTAAAGTCATTCTATCAGTGATTATGAATCAAGTGCACTCTTACTCATGCCATGATCATTCATTTCACTACGGAATGTCTTATTTGGTGGCAAAAGTGATACAATTATTGTTCTGATTCGATATTCCTATGAAACGGCTAAACACCGTCAACCCCAGCATCAAAAACATGCAACATTATAGTTCTGACGTCAGAATTTTTAATGCAGAGCACGGAGACGATCACTGTTATCAAATGATTTTTTTTAACAGTATTTTTTTTTTTTTTACATTTTTCACAGTAAAATATGTTCATTTAATGACAGAAATGTTAGTATTAGACCTGCAGTTGAAAGCTGTAACCTCCATTAGATTCGAAGGTCTGCATTACAATTTTGTTAACGACAGTGACTAAATTTGATCATGGTCAGGATAGTTTTCAAACCTTTTGAAAATCGCGACTTGCCATACTCGACTAGCAGCAGCAGCCGCAGCCGTGGTGGCAGAGGCCAGGAGGCCCGCGGGGAGAGGCCGTGACAGCCAAACGTGGACAGGCCAAGGTATGGAGGGCCAGGCCCCCAGAGAGAGCCTCCCAGGCCCGGTGCCGTGTGCAAAGCAGCCCCAGTGCCGTGCGCAAAACAAGGTATATGCAGGGCCATGCACGCGCCGCACGGCCGCAGCCGCCCTGACCGCGGCCAATATCAAAGTTCATCGGATTCAATTATCCATTGTTTGATTTGATGTAGTTGTCTTCAATTAGATTAAAGTCGGGGGCTGCTAGCGCGCTGGAATTGGGTTATGCGATGCATGTCGTTTGTCCGCGTTCGCTCCAATCGGCATCAAACCCCCAACGGTGGAGCGGGACTGTTTCCAGCGTCCCCTGGCGGTCGCCCGTACAAACAATATCGGGTTACCGTCCCTGGCGCTAATAGGCTTTGCGATCTCTATACAAATTACACGGCTATAATGCAATTTGCATTCTTTGCATTTAATAAATTAGTATGTAAGCTGGCAGCCGGGCTAAGACGGCCAGGGAATTGCGGCCACGGCCGGCCCAGGCGCGGCTCCGTTATGGAGCCGGCGGTGGCATTAAAATCTCGTTAAAATAATGTGATGCGTGTATTAGATTAGATGGATTCCCCAAACAAAACGGGCCTGACTGATAATTCCTGCCTGGCCATTAGGTTAGAGGGCAGGGGAGCTCACCTCGGGCGCTTCCATGGACGTGCCCTCCCCTGGTTTCCTCGCTTCCTTCCTTCCCTCTTCTCTCCCCTCTTGTCCTCCCCTCCCCTCTCCGTCCTCCGCCTTTCCTACCCTACCTCCTCCTCTCGTCCGCTGGAGCGGTATCCCGTTGCGGCAAGGGTCTAGTTGTACAGCAGCAGTACTGACTGCGTCCCAGACACCATGCAAATGTGGTACCTTCCACACTGCAGCTCCAGTGTCGGGTTGACTCCCTGGCTGGGTAGATCTCCGTGCAGTCACACCACACGGGGTCAACTCTACACGCTTCGTCATGTCCAGGAGTAGGCACCACGGGTGTGAGTAGATAAACAGTTCTGACAAATTAATGAATAGATAAATACAGAAATGAATATTTAAACAGACAACGTCATGAGTGAAGTAAATAACCAAACAAATGACAACAAACAAATTAGTACATAAACAGCAAAATGCGTGAGTGAGTAGACCCAACTATTTTGGACAAATACATGTTCGTACATTAATACGGGCGAGGAGGGTTATCAATAAACGGCATCAGTGATTTCATTGCCATAACTTTTTCGCTCTTCCCATTCTTCACTAACTCATCACTGGCGCCAGTTCCACGCGGCCATGCCTAACAAGGCTTTGACCGGCTGTCCACAAGGATCCATCATTGTCACTGAGCGCCATCAGGTCACTGGCCGAAGAAGACTCCGCACCCCTGCGGCTATGTCACTTCAGCAGCATTCAGTGGAGCCTGTTTGAAGTTTCCCCGTGCTGTTAACACCCCAGCCGACCACGAGGCGATGCGTAGAGATGTCAGATGCACATGTCTCGATTCGGCTTCTACGGAATACCATCGCTTGCTATAGCCTTTCTGTTCTCAACGATAATGGCTGAGTCACGGTGCCAGAACCAACGTGTGGTGTGTCCTCGTGAGATACGCAAGATGAGGCCGATAGAGAAGAATAAGGCGTTAACCCGTAACAGAGAGGGAGCAGAAAGGTCCGGAGATAATAAATCTGGGATCATCATCAGAGCCACCAGTTCTCTCTCTCTCTCTCTCTCATCTCTCTCTCTCTCTCTCTCTCTCTCTCTCCTCTCTCTCTCTCTCTGCATATCAAACCGAAATCATCATATATAAGGAATTTGTCAATTTGCTTGTTCACAGCATTTCAGTTTCGATCTGTTATGACCTCGTGAGAGAGAGAAGTCTGTCCAGTCTTTCTAGTATTGTGCAGAATTCTATACTGTTGTGTTTTCCATACTCCTTCATAATGGGCAATGGTCTTTGCATGAATAAACCATCTGAGTTATGAGTTCTCCTCTCTCTCTCTCTCTCTCTCTTCTCTCTCTCTCTCTCTCTCTCTCTCTCTCTCCTCTCTCTCTCTCTCTCTCTCTCTCTCTCTCTCTCTCTCTCTCTCTCTAGCTCTGTGTGTGTGTGGATGAGAGAAAGAGAGAGAGAGAGAGAGTGAGGGTGAGTAAGAAATAGGAAAGATGATGACTGTGCTGTGGAGATTTTTCTTTAATCAAGCTTTTCCAACAGAGTCCTCCATTTACCTATTTCTATCATATTCAAATTTCTTTCACTGATCCGTCTTCCGTGGTCTTTCAATGACAGTACTCTCAATCCGCTCATTCTGGTTTCCTCCGGACACAACCACACCCAGATATAGTCTATTGTAGTCTTTGCGCCAGCGATCCTTAGGGAGTTTGCAACATCAGCCCATCACAAGGCAGTGCCCCTCTCTCCCCTCCCTCTTTTCATTTCGTATCCTGGCGCGATGCAGGCCGCCGACTGAGACAGAGATAACTGTGATGCTGCTGAGCAAATTCGAGCTGCCTTTGAAAGAGGTCTCTGGTAATTGGATGAAAGACGACTATGTGGTCCCAGTCTTCCCATTTCAGCCTCAACCCTCACCAATCCACAGAATCTGTGGTGACAATCACTGCACTGCGGTGACAGGTGATTCTGAGTAATTATTCCAGCGCCAGCGTTTGTTTGACCGATTGCCGTTTGCTGGGTTACAGTGGTGCGAGTGCTTTCGGCCTATGATAGAGTTTCACGTGCTGTTGTCTGACGGCTAGTATCACACATGCAACTGTCACAGTCAGCCTGAGATTCTCTCTTGAGTTATCGCTACAACCGCCGCTGTCACCAAAGTTGATGCTAGCGTAGCCGGGTATCCTATTTTGATTACTAGAAGAGCCACCAGTAATAAGGAGGAAAAAAAGACGACGGCTACAATGTACATCGTTTCAATTTTTACCACTACCCCCACAACGAGCGATATTATTATGGCAGTCTGTTTCGGTCTTTCAAATGGCCACGGCTACCACCAAAGGCGATGTTAACATGATCGTTTCTTTCGTTTTACCATCTATCACCAAAATAGACGATTTAACGGCTTATTTTCTATGTTACGAAAAGTGCTTGAATTTCCGTTTCTCGTCTTGTCTTTTCACCAGAATTTTATAACTTTTTAAAAGAAAATTTCTAAATTGCAGCTGACCTGTCTGCTTGTCTCTCTCTCTCTCTCTCTCTCTCTCTCTCCGCCCCTTCTTTTTGTACTCCCAGTTCTTATAGAACAGGGAGTACTTTACAATGGGAACGAAGAAATGTGTGTGTGTGTGTGTGTGTGTGGTGTGTGTGGTGTGTGTGTGTGTCCCCGTCCGTGGTCAAAATGTGTTCCACTCGCCCCAGACAAAACTATTGGGCCGATCTTTCTGAAAATGTGTAGGTATGTTCATTATGGGTCACGGATGATGGCCGGTGTTTTATGTTACCATTATATCCGTTACTAACGGCCCATAACGGTTTTTCTTCTTTATGGAAAATCTCGGAAAATACTGGGCCGAACTTTCTGAAAATTTCTACGTATGTTCATTATGGATCACGGATGCCGTTACTAACGGTATAACGGCCCATAACTTTTCTTTTTCCTTACGGAATATCTCAGAAAGTACTAGGCCGATCTTTCTGCAAATGTGTAGGTATGTTCATTATGGGTCACGGATGATGCCCGATCTTTATTTCCCGTTATATCCCTTACGAACAGGCATAACGGCCCATAACGGGTTTTTTTTAATGGAATATCTCAGAAAGTACGTGGCTGCTCTTTCTGACAATTTGTAGGAATGTTTAATATGGGTCACAGATAATGCCCGTTGTTTTATTTTACCGTTATATCCGTTACTAACGGCTATAAGCGCCCATAACGGGTTTTCTTCTTTATGGAATATCTCAGAAAGTACTAGGCCGGTCTTTCTGAAAATGTGTAGGTATGTTCACTATGGGTCACAGATGATGGCCGATGTTTACCAGAACAGGCGTTGCTAACGACTGCAACGGCACCAAAACGTTTTTTGCCTCTTTATGGAATATCTCACGCGTATTCAAGATAAACTGGGAGTACATTTATATGCTTTGCATCTTGTTTAATCCTTAGCTTCATTCTCATGTTGTCATGTTTGCTTTCCTCTTTGCTTTTGCTTTCACGTCGTATTAGTTCTGTACTTACTGCCTTCGTTGGTCGATAGCCCAGTGTGTTATGTCTGAATCTTTTTTTTTTTCCATTGAATTCCCGTGACACTATGCAGAAGGGCAGTCAGTCAGGAGCCATGACCTGGGTGTGGCCTGCCCTGCTCAAGGGCCGAGACTCTTGCACGAGGTGACCTTTTTAACAGAAAGCCTTCTGGAGTCCAGCTTTAGCCACAGAGTTTCTTCTACAGAACTGTTTTTCCTGATTTCTTTTAGCACCAGCTTCAACGCGGCGACATCCCTGATATGGCCCTTTGCGGTCGGCTGGGCTATAAGCAACATTGCCTTACCTAATCAGCAGTAGCAGATAGAAGTAGTAGTAGTAGTAGTAGTAGTAGTACTAGTAGTAGTAGTAGTAGTGGTAGTATCAGCAGTAGTAGTAGTAGCAGCAGCAGCAACAGTAGCAGCAAAAGCAGTAGTAGAAGTAGAAGCAGTATCAACAGTGGAAGTAGTAGTGGTAGTAGGAGTAGTAGCAGTAGCAGCAGCAGCAGCAACAGTAATAGTAGTAGAAGCAGTAGTAGTAGTAGTAGCAGCAGCAGCAGCAGCAGAAGCAGAGAAGTGGTAGTAGGGGTAGAGCTGTTATTAGTAGTAATAGAAGTATTTGCAGTAGTAGCAGCAGCAGGAAAGCAACAATAGCAGCAGCAAAGCAACAGCAGCAGTAGAAGTAGTAGTAGAAGCGCTGTTATTCGCTTTGTTGGCGATCTTGTGATATAACATTTTTATGTTAGTAGAAGATTAACAAGGACAGGATGGAAGATTGATCACAGCCTAAAATATTTTCTATCGTTATGTCGTAAAGTATTTTGATTCTCTCTCTCTCTCTCTCTCTCTCTCTCTCTCTCTCTCTCTCTCTCTCTCTCTCTCCCCACAAACTCCCCCTCATGGTTCTCTTCTTACCGTTCCTTTTGTAATCATCACAGCCGTTCAGAGCAAAGTAGTCATGCCAGCCTTTGTAGCTGCAGGCTGCTGGTTGCTTTATCAATACATCTATCCAATTTCCTGATGGACACTCTCTCTGTGACTCCACGGTCCCTGGTAGGATCGATTAAAAACGTCCCGTCTCCTCCTCACCACGCTGGAACACGGTGATGCTACAGTCCCATGTTGATGTGAGAGTTAGGAAAGCATCTACTACCATCTTGGCTCTTCAGACGAATTTGTCAGCACTGAAATGGAGAAAGAGAAGGCGTTGTGTGTGTGTGTGTGTGTGTGTGTGTGTGTGTGTGTGTGTGTGTGTGTGTGTGTTTGTGAGTGTGTGTGTGTGTGTGTGTGTGTGGCGGGGGGAAGAGGGGGGGGGAACAGCAGCTTTTTGTCGGTCCATTGTTGTCTGACCGTGTTGATGGAGATGGCATTGATCAGTATTGAAATTAATGGTAGTGTTCGGTGTTAAAAGAGATGGTGTTGTGTTCGGTGTTGAAACAAAACGGTGTTTTTCAGTATAGAAAGAGAAGGCGTTGTTCAATCTTGAGGGACATGGTGTGTTGTTCAGTGCTGAAAGAGACGGTTTTGCTCAGTGTTGAAAGAGATGGTTTTGCTCAGTGTTGAAAGAGATGGCCCGAATCATTGTAGAAAAAGTGTTTACAGAGACGGCAGTGTTGAGTGTTGAAAGAGATGGTTTTGCTCAGTGTTGAAAGAGATGGCCCGAATCATTGTAGAAAAAGTGTTTACAGAGACGGCAGTGTTGAGTGTTGAAAGAGATGGTATTGCTCAGTGTTGAAAGAGATGGCCCGAATCATTGTAGAAAAAGTGTTTACAGAGACGGCAGTGTTGAGTGTTGAAAGAGATGGTTTTGCTCAGTGTTGAAAGAGATGGCCCGAATCATTGTAGAAAAAGTGTTGACAGAGACGGCAGTGTTGAGTGTTGAAAGAGATGGTATTGCTCAAAGTTGAAAGAGATGGTATTGTTCAGTATTGACAGAGATGGTTTTATTCAGTTTTGAAATGGTGTTGCACAGTGCTGAAAGAGATGATACTGTTCAGTATTGACAGGGATGCATTCTTCAGTGTTGAAAGAGTTGGCATTGGTTGGTGTTGAAAGAGATGACGTTATTCAGTGTTGAAAGAGATGGCGTTATTCAGTGTTGAAAGAGATGACGTTATTCAGCGTTGAAAGAGATGACGTTATTCAGTGTTGGAAGAGATGACGTTATTCAACGTTGAAAGAGATGAGGTTATTCAGCGTTGAAAGAGATGACGTTATTCGGTGTTGAAAGAGATGACGTTGTTCAGTGTTGAGAGAGAGAGAGAGAGAGAGAGAGAAGAGAGAGAGACAGGGAGAGAGAGATCGTGTTGTTCGGAGTCGAAAGCGGTGGTGGTATTTGGTATTGAAAGAGATGGCATATTCAGTACTGAAACGGATGGCTTTTTCAGTGCTGAAGGAGATATCGATGTTAAGTGTGCGTGAGCGCGCACGTGTGTGTGTGTGTGTGTGTGTGTGTGTGTGTGTGTGTGTGTGTGTACGCGCGCGCGCGTTCGTGCGCGCATGCACACGCATGTGATTGTTTCGTCAGTACCGCTTAAAGTTAATCTGACAAAAAATTGGTTTCAGTCAGTCTCAATATGTGTGTGTGTGTGTGTGTGTGTGTGTGTGTGTGTGTGTGTGTGTGCGCGCGCACGCGCGCGCGCGCGTGCGTGTGTGTTAATTTGCGTGCGTGCGTGTGTGTGTGTGCGCGCGCGCATGTGCCTGCACGGCCGCGCGCGCCGCCGGGCGAGCTCCCGCGAGCGAGAGCGACCTACGACGGCTTCAACAGCGGGATTACGAAGTTAGAGAGCGGACTCCAAGTGCCTTGATACAACAAAGTGTGGGCGATTCGGGACTGGGTGAAATCAAGCCGGCTAAGATGTGGCCTAAAGAACTTACCCAGACTCTCTGGCCTGCAGCAAACGGCTCCCATCTGGGCGGAATCTGCATGGAAAGAGCCACTTGCTTGGCGTTTTATGAGTTCTTCGATGAGGCTGAGCCGGCTAGAGCCCTGCGAGACCTGGCCCCGAACACGAGACTTGAGACAAGATTACTGCCGTCTGCCCCACATCAGCAGTCTCGCGAGGACACGCGCCGGGCGAGATCCTATTGTAGTAGGCTTATTTTTCCTCCCCTTGTTCTGGCTGCAACGGAGTGCCGAGCCCTGCAAATGGCGCTGAGTGGACGTGGTGTGAAATGGGTATTGGGTTGAATGCTGGTTTAGTACTCACTGTAACCCGTTAGAAATTGGTGTTCTGGGGTCCTTTTGTGACGCGATCCTAGACAAAACTGATCTTCGAAATTGCCCTTTTATTTGGACCTGTTTTGAACTTCTTTTCTGGATAATGTTTTCCCTAGTTTTCAACGCCTGTAGCATCATAGCCATTATTGTGTGACAGGTGATTCTCGGGCAAGCCCGATTCATGTGTTCAAGTTTAAAGGTGGAAGATTTGGAGCGAGGATTTGGTGTAAGTAGCTTTCGAATTATTGAGAGAAACAATAACACTTATACTGGATATTTAATGAATCATGACAACGACTCAGTCGTCGGCCTTTGTGACGAGAAGTAAGAATGACTTCATTCTTATATTGCAGTTTCGGAGAAATATGGTTTGTATCATACATCCATTAAGTATAAAAAAGGGCGAAATTCAGGCTGTTCATCTCACATCTAACCGAAATTAGTTTAATCTGGTTCATTTGTTCAGGGCCGAACTTCACATATACATTTCCGTTCATTCGTTTGCAACCGATCAAACAAGTGTTACTATATCGGCACCTGCGGACATTTGAGGTGGACACATGTACCTGTTTCCCCCCCCCCCTCCCCCCTCCCCCTCTATTCTTCCCATGCTGGTAGTCAGTATGTTCCTGTGTACGGGCACTGCTGTTCATGGTTCTACAACCATTCCTTTCATAATATGTTTAGCAATCTGCATTTTTTCTGTGTTCAACCCCTGAGTGATTCGATAATTGACGTATCTTTTTGGATAAAGTCAATCTTAGTACATACCTTGTTTAGCAGTCTGCAATTTGTTTTTCATTTCTGTGTTCATCCCCTAACTTAGTTCGATAATTGACATTTTTCATGTTAAAATCAATCCCAATACCTATATCTAGTTTTAGATTAAAAGAATAGTTTTACGGGTAAGCAGACTGTGCTGCTCAGTGGGTGGTAGGATGTAAACGGAGCATCAAAGTGGAGTCCATATGCCAGCGACGCATCAACAAGAGAGTCTTTTTTTTCTTTACATTTTTCATTTTGTTGCATTAATGTGATGCGATCGACTGTACAGAAACTGTTGACTCTGACTGGTATGTTTTCTACAAGTCCTGAGAAGCCTGCATTGATCGTTTTAAATTGAAAACTGACCGGCAAAGAAAGTAGTCGAGAGAGTGAGTGACTGATTACCCATGAAACCATACACAAAGAGGAGGACGCAAACCCTGCGTGCATAAAGGGCATTCCCTGCTCACTCGAAAATTTACCACGACGTGGGACGTTTTTCTTGTCTAACGTTGTCGGTATTATACCCAGGGAATTATGAATTTCATCTCCTCCAGCCAGTCACTCATAAATAAACTAATACAATTTGACGAAGATCCCATGAACAGTTTTGAGTTATTGTGCAGACAGGCAGACAAACACACGGACAGGACGGAAAATGGTATTCTGCAGCTTAACGCTTCTCTTGAACGTCTAGCAATGAGAAACAGAGAGAATGGCTTCGTGAATGTACAACTAACTGACTATACACGGTCGAACAACAATCCCCTCACTCACGGATTATGACTAGAACGGTATGTCACGTCCATGTCCGCGACCTTGAACTTGACTGAGGGTCACACGGGAAAGGTTGGTCTGGAGATTTAACACTTACGTCTTTGACTGTATCACGTACGATGACGAGCCATAGCCTTTACCTGGAAAAGAAGGGCAGGAAACCACAGAGTAACGAAGAACGTAACATAGTCGTAGAAGGGAAAGAAAATTTCGAATTTAGTCACCAGTCAATCTGAAGAAGGGTCAATGATTCACGATGATTTATCCTGTCTTGAATGTTCCTGCCACTTTTACACCGAGTCAGTCATTACTTTATTTTTAACTTGGTCTCATAAGGACCAGCCGTCACTTCTTCATTCATTGAAGTAAATATTCTTCTGTGTGGTCTGTTGTATCATTCTCAAAAGCTATTCAGTCCATCTGAATCTTACTAGCCAGGACCATTTCGGGAATGAAACAGGGACGAAAGTAAGCATGCTTACGGGAGTGCGTAAGGAGGCGGAAGGAGGTAGGGAGATGGATGAGTGAGGGGAAAGAACAAAGTTGTGTCCAGATGGGGGTTAGAGACCCACACACAATTTTTACCAGTCTGACACTGAAACACATTCCCTAACAATCCGGTTCACCCCTGTCAAACGCTGAAACACATTCCCCAACGATCTGGTTCACCCCTGTCTGACACTGAAACACATTCCCTAACGATCTGGTTCACCCCTGTCAAACGCTGAAACACATTCCCTAACGATCTGGTTCACCCCTGTCTGACTCTGAAACACATTCCCCAACGATCTGGTTCACCCTTGTCTGACTCTGAAACACATTCCCCAACGATCTGGTTCACCCCTGTCTGACTCTGAAACACATTCCCTAACGATCCGGTTCACCCCTGTCAAACGCTGAAACACATCCCCAACGATCTGGTTCACCCCTGTCTGACTCTGAAACACATTCCCCAACGATCTGGTTCACCCCTGTCTGACACTGAAACACATTCCCTAACGATCTGGTTCACCCCTGTCAAACGCTGAAACACATTCCCTAACGATCTGGTTCACCCTGTCTGACTCTGAAACACATTCCCCAACGATCTGGTTCACCCCTGTCTGACTCTGAAACACAATCCCTAACGATCTGGTTCACCCCTGTCAAACGCTGAAACACATCCCCAACGATCTGGTTCACCCTGTCTGACTCAAACACATTCCCTAACGATCCGGTTCACCCCTGTCAAACGCTGAAACACATTCCCAACGATCTGGTTCACCCCTGTCAAACGCTGAAACACATTCCCTAACGATCCGGTTCACCCCTGTCTGACACTGAAACACATTCCCCAACGATCCGGTTCACCCCTGTCTGACACTGAAACACATTCCCAACGATCTGGTTCACCCTGTCAAACGCTGAAACACATTCCCCAACGATCTGGTTCACCTCTGTCTGACTCTGAAACACATTCCCCAACGATCTGGTTCACCCCTGTCTGACTCTGAAACACATTCCCCAACGATCTGGTTCACCCCTGTCTGACTCTGAAACACATTCCCTAACGATCCGGTTCACCCATGTCAAACGCTGAAACACATTCCCCAACGACCTGGTTCACGCCTCTCTGACTCTGAAACACATTCCCCAACGATCCGGTTCACCCCTGTCTGACTCTGAAACACATTCCCCAACGATCTGGTTCACCCTGTCTGACGCTGAAACACATTCCCTAACGATCCGGTTCACCCTGTCTGACGCTGAAACACATTCCCCAACGACCTGGTTCACGCCTCTTTGACACTTAAACACATTCCCCAACGATCTGGTTCACCCCTGTCTGACACTGAAACACATTCCCCAACGATCTGGTTCACCCCTGACTGACACTGAAACACATTCCCCAGCGATCTGGTTCACCCCTGTCTGACGCTGAAACACATTCCCCAACGATCTGGTTCACCCCTGTCTGACACTGAAACACATTCCCAACGATCTGGTTCACCCCTGTCTGACACTGAAACACATTCCCCAACGATCTGATTCACCCCTGCCTGACGCTGAAACACATTCCCCAACGATCTGGTTCACCCCTGTCTGACGCTGAAACACATTCCCCAACGATCTGGTTTACCCCTGTCTGACTCTGGAACACATTCCCTAACGATCTGGTTTACCTCTGTCTGACACTAAAACACATTCCCTAACGATCTGGTTTACCCCGACTGATGTGAATTTATGATGCAGCAACAGATATAACTCCAGTTTGTTCCGATTAACATCGGTGAAACGAAAAGTGCTTTGATAGCAACATCAGCTATCACCTATCCCACAGGCACACGACAGCCTTTTTTTGTAGTTGTTTTTGTTGCTAAAAATGAAATGGGACTTAACACGTGTGCGAGGCCTTTTTTCTCATGAAAGATTGCTTATGTTTACACCTGAGAGTGAGTTTACACACGAGACCTCGGTTTAAAGCTTCACTCGAGTGACTTGAAGTGGGAAGATTTGGGAGATGGTGTGGAGGGGGCTGGGGGTGGGAGAGTGTATTTGTGGTTGTTGAGTCCGAAGAGCAAAACTCGAACCCGGCTGCTTCTGGCGGGATTGAACCAAGGATCGAGTCAATAAGGTAATACGTTATCCTCTACATCAGCCATGTTCGACACCTGAACACGTCACGACGATCTTGTCGACTGTTTTTGTGTTACGTGCGGATAGAGAGAGAGAGACAGACCGACACAGACAGGACTGATGGATGATGGTTTCTCTTACTAACATTGTCGATCAAAACGGGCCGCAAATACTTTTGTGATGTGGTATTAAGGACCAGTGTAAGATCTATAAATGATACGTATAGTTTTTGTCATTAAATGCAAACTGTTTTTCAATGACTGGTAACCGTGTAAAAATGTCACCTACAGTAAGAATAGTTCTTTTAAACCATACTTGGCGTTCATCTGTCACATTATTCTGATCAGTCCATTCTGTAGCCTTGGATTTAGAATAGAACTACATAGTTTACCACTCACAACAGATAAAGTAAAACCTGGGTAGTTATGTCGATCATTAGTATCTCCTTTCCGAACTAACAGTAGAATAAACGAGTCTGTCCATTGATCAGGGTACTTACCAATATTACACAGAGAATTAAGATATTTTGACAGGAAGTCAATCATTAATTTTGTGCATTTTAATGAATTCACAAATGATCCCATCTGGTCCAACAGCTTTACCACACGGTAATTTTCTAATTACGATCAACATTTCTTCTTTTGTAAGTGGTCGGTTTAAGATCTGACTAACTTCGTCATCCTCATCAAGTTATGAGTATTATTAATGTTGGCATTATGAACTTCCAAGTCACTTATATCATCAGTATCAAATGATTACTGACTCCTTAAGTGTCTTACTTTCCGTATCACCCGCCCCCCCCCCCCCCTCCCCCTCGACCTCTTTCCCATCCCAGTGACATTACTCCCACGCCGCTCATTCCGGCTGTCCATACACAGCCACACCCATGTTTCTCCTGTTGCAGTCGCAGCACTGCAGAGCAGTGGGAAGAATCAATATCATGTCCGGCTAGGCAAAGCCTACGTGTTCGTATCCCGTCACTAACTTTGTGGAGGTGTCCATATAGCTCTTCGTTAGTCATGTGCTGCTTCCAAGAGACATTTAATGCCATCCTCAACATGCGGGTATACTCTTCTTCGTCTTCTCCGTCTGCTTAAGATCCATGTTTCCGGGTTGATCTTCTTAAAAGGGAGACTGGCCTCGAAAGCATCGACGAGATCAAGGCAGCTATGCTTGACAGAAGCAAGTGGAAGGAGTACGTCACAGAGGCTCGATCGGGAGATCGGCCTAACTGAACTGAACTGAATATAATGTCATCTTGAGAAAACCTGCCAGACGAGACTGCACCGCTGCCGAGTCAGTCCTGTGGTGTTCAGTGGTACCTGTTCTGATCCACCGGTAGACAGGACACCCCATACTATGCCCCCTCTACAGACCACGGTGATGACCACATCGCAGAGCCAGCGCGAGTGAGCGTTCCGCCTGGAGAGCGCCGTCACGTCCTTCACAACGACAGTCCCCCTGAACTTGTCAATACGACCGCACTGACACGAGCCTACCACGGGGCGTGGGGTGCAGCGCGGAAATCATAGCGGAGATCACCCCTGAGTGTTGTTACATGAAGGGCCACAGACTCCTGAGACTTTTTTCATGATAATCATTGAGGGTGAGGATGATGAAGAGGATGTTTTGTGGTTCCAGTCTTGCCATGTGAGGCCACAGTACACGTAACTGTCCATAGAAGCCAGCCAGGGCTGAAAAGAAATTCTACGAATATATGCCTCTGATGGGAATGGGACCACAATTTCCCAAGTCATGACGCTAACTACTGCGAGGAAAAAACCTACACACGCACGCCCTCCCCCCCTTCTCTTCTCCCTCCCCTCACCCCCCCCCCCCAAGTTTATAAGCAAAAAGTTTTCACCGACCACTAAAGAGATTTATCCACCGTCACACATCAGACACTAAAACATAGACCCAAACAACAGTTCATCGCCTACATCTAAAAAGATTTATCCCCAATCGCACACAAAATGTTGATACCGGACACTAAAACATAGATCAAACGAAAACAGATGGAAATGTAAGAGGAAACGAGGCAGGTTAGCCTGAGACAAATCGAAGAAACGATTTGAAGAATTCTATATGGTACTGCTGACAATACTAAGACAGAAATCAATGACCATGCCGTCCCCGCCCCTCCCGCCCCCAATCACTCCATGGTTTCCTCCATCATGGGGCTGATCGATCCAGGGGATGATTGGACAGACTGGGTCCTCAGTCCAGTGCTGAGTGGATGTCACTGTCCGAGTGTCCCTAAAGGCATCCCGAAGGACAACGAAGAAATACTTAGCTGCGCCCACCTCCTCTCCAAGTATTCTAGTCCCATCAGATTCCCACGGATGACATTGATCAGGTCATTAGTAAGCGCATTTGGATCTCTGTATGGAGACTAAGGGGATGAACGCGAAAGCATTATCATTTTTTTTAAGCACCAGTTCTAAAGTGCCAGACATGCCTTTCTCAATGGTCACAAATATCACCATCATCCCTTCTACTACCCCTAAGTTGTTTTTGCCTTCCTTTCGTTTGTATAAACCTTCATGATCAGCAAAAGCAAAACTGGACAATCTCTTGCGTATATCTGTTTTTGTTGTTCTTATTTAGCGCTCTTGCGCTTGCTTCGGAGGACGTTCGTCTAGGGTTCTGCTGTCGAAATGTGAACAGGTTTGTTAGATATGATGCTTACGTAAGTCAGGAGGGCTTTACTGTCCGAGCTGCGTAGAGGGCAGTAGTGAGGCACGAGCATTTCTGCACCATGTGGATCCCGAAAGGCGAAAAACGCCCAGGTCCTCATTTCACCCGCCACATCATGCCGAGGTTCGAACACACGGCGATCAGATAGAAGCCGAGTGTTCTGGCAGCTCGGTTATTCCATGGGGCAAGCAGAAATACACGTAAATTCGAGAAGTGTTGCACCAACAGGCGGAGCAGACCTTCGGTGGTCGCTGTCAGACCCGAGGCATTGGGCATCACTCTTGAAATTGTAATCTATAGTGGGACATAAGACAGGTGTGCTCCCTCCGGGTCCTTGTTAATCTTGGCCTGTGCGTAGAAATCAATGTTTATAGCACATTTCTGTCATCCCTGTACCTGCTTTTCTTCTTTATTCTTTCTTTCTTTCTTTCTTTGCTTGTTTCTTTATTTTTTTTCTTTTCGACCAACAGGTCTATTTAACATTAGCTGAGAGAGAGAGAGAGAGAGAGAGACAGACAGACAGACAGACAGAGAGTATGTACACGACCCTGATTTGTCGTGAGAGCTGTGAAGGGTCTGCATATACACGGTGGTACCAGCACTCTGGAGATACACCCATCTTCTTTCATCAAGTGGCCACCTTCGTTAGGTTGAAGCTGTTGCCATTGCAGAGAAGAAGATAGTTCGCTTGCGCCTATGGCCAAACAAAAAAAGAGAGTTCGCTTGCGCCTATGGCCAAACAAAACGAACAAATAAGCTAAACAAATAAAGAGACAAACAAATAAATAGCTAAATAAGTACTTTGGGTTGCATGGGATAACTGGAACGGTTATGCCCACATGTCTGGAGTGCCGGACAGACTGACATGCTTACCAACCCGCAGCATGCTGCAAGCCTCAACCCTGCAAGTGCCCATGCCGCAAAAAGCAAACGAGCAACAGGGTATTTGCGGAAGGGGGTTGGGCAGGTGGAGAGGAGAGGAGCGGGGATGGTGAGGGAGAGCAGGCTGTGGGGTGGAGTGGGGTAGAGATGATAGTTCAGAGATGAAGTTGTAAGTCCGGACAAGTCTAACAAAAAAAACAGTTACGACTTTGTCGTCCTGATCGGCTCCAGGGATCGAATCTCCCAAATCGCAAAGGATGATGAACCGTCTGCCAAGAAAGTCTATGCCAAATGTGGCAAATTAGGACCTCTTCTCGAGTATTGAGCAGCAGCCAACTGCACAGGAGGACTGCATCCAAATCCATCCCGAGTTCAGAGCCTGGCATCATTCACTGGTACACTCCCATCTACCTGGGTCCAGGTCACGGACTCTTTGACTAGCCTTTACAGTCGTTAGAGCAGAAGAAACACCCAATTCCTGACACAAACAGCATGCATTCATGAGGATGGAGGACTGTCCACCGCGCAGAAGAATGTCGGAGACTGCATCTACATCGTGCAAACTAAAGCACGGCCACTTCACGCACCGTGCACAAAACTTGAAATGCAAGACTCTGAACTGATACAATATGGAAATTAAAAAAAAGTAAAGCACAGCATAGTACCAAATGGGAAAAGAGACCAGTTCCTTTAAGTACGAGACAGCATTACTAGCACTCTTGCCAGAGGACTACAGTCGGAGCCCGAAAGGAAAGCAGCCACCCTTGAGTATATGGAACAGGCCTGCCCAAGAGAGCTTGACACATGCATACACTGAGCTCAGCAGGATAGCTATCAGGAAAGGGATGGTGAATTTCTTACCACATAGAGAGGTGGTAACGGTGATCCACCTCGCTATAACACACGAAAAGGTCTCCAAGAACTAAAAGGCTAGAGCACTGCATTGACAACAGCAGCCAGGATGCTCTTGGACAACAGGGAGACAATCCCCTCCCGAGTAGTTACCTTCTCAGATGTACTGTCTGCACCACAAGTCATCCAGAGCCTTCAGAACAGAATTAAAAGCCCTTGACGCTACCTTGGCAACCTCACAGCAGTCCATCAAGCACATTGTCCGTGGATTCGGTCACACTGAAACATGCAAGGCATCGGCGAAGCTGTCTAGCAGGCTAGTAAATGAGGACTGCTGCCGCAAGAGAACCAAGAGTCATTGTTGAGGTGAAAACAACATTGAGGGGTGAATGTATAACGGCTTCTGTAGAGATGTCCATTACCTCCTTCCGGAGAAGACCAATAGACCAATAGACCATTGTAAGACTGAGGACGGACAATGCGCACGCGCGCGCGCGCACACACACACGCGCGAGCACATGCATACATACACACATATATACATGCTCTAGAAATGTCAAACTGATGATTTTTCAGTGTGTCCCCGCAAGACGTCTCTCACGGTAGCGGAAGATTTCCTTTAAGACCATCCAACACACCAGAATTATGGGGCCTGCTGAAATGCCGATCCGGAAGAAATTCCTCGCTACTGGCGAGTCTTTGACTTACTGTGGCATTCATCAGGACTTTCAGAGCTACTGTCGGAGCAAACGACGTCGACCACGATGAAGAAAAACGCTACACAGCTATATTTCGATCTGCATAGACTACACAGTGGCAGTTCAAGTCTGTTGTATGACCCACTAACCAAATGTCGGCGATCAGCATGATACCATTATCCGTATAGCTCATTGGCAATTCCTCTCTGGTCCCACGTTACGGTGCGGCCACTAGTTCCACAGAGGAACTTGGTGTCGCTGAGGTCGTGATGCGCAGTATGGTCGTTTGACATGGTTCGGCTACCCAAGGGAAGACTTGGTGGGATGGGGTGGGGGGGGGGGGGGGGGGGTCCTGGCCACTGCTCACAGGCAGAGAAAATGTTTACGTGTTCATAACGTGTATGGGCTCTGAAACAGCGCCTTCAGTGTCTTTTCATATGTACGCAATTAAGGATATATTTTGAAACGTGGACGTGTTGGTTATCGTTGCAGAGCACTCTATTTGAACGTTGTTTACAAAAGTTGAGGTCTGATATGTCGGTTAATTTTCGCATTAACAGTTTATATCTACACAACAGAAAGAGAGAGAGAGAGAGAGAGAGAGAGAGAGAGAATGCGCATGTGTTCATGCGTGTGTGTGTGTGTGTGTGTCCATGTGTGTGTGTTCATGTGCGTGTTCATGTGTGTGTGTGCGCGCGCGCGCATGTGTGTGTGTGTGTGAGTGTGTGCACGCGCATGCGGAGAGAGTTAGATTCCAGCTAGAACGTAGCTGCTTTGCTATGCACAAGAACGTAGCTCAGTCTGCCAGATGTCGCTGTAGATCGCTAGGTGGCGCTGCACTCCTACTCGCTTCCTCCTCTCTCTCTCCTCTCCCCACCCCGTGCCCTCTCTTGCCTGCACTCCCCTTCCCAGCCTCTCTCTGATCAAATCACGTGCATTAGCGCTTGTGTCCACAGACCCCGCACAGACCGCACAGAAAAAGTGCGGTTGCGTTCAACACTATATTTTACTACTAGACTTGTCCACAGCAGCCAGTCCGCTACGGCCAGACTTTTTCCTGTTCCGCACAATCTGGGTGGCGTCAAGCATGCCAGACATTTTCTGGTCTGTACGGGCAGAAAAGGTCGTGATTTGCGTGCTGTCGTCACTGTACACACACATCCCGCCCTGGCCTACACAACACATTCTTCAAATCTGTGCAGAATGGAGGATGCAAAGCTAATTGAATGTGTGCGAGCAAGACCAGCCCTTTACGATAAAAGAGACAAACGGTATACAAACAGAGATTTTACCCAGAGGCTGTGGGAACAAATTGCTTCAGAACTCAACGAGCAAGGTAGGCATTTTATCCTGATCTTATTGTATGAACAAAAACTTTGCAACACTGAATTTCTGATCTCCCGCCCCCCCCCCCCCCCCCCTCTCTCTCTCTCTCTCTCTGCCCCTGTCCATCTCTCTCTCTCTCTCTCTTACTCTCTCTCTCTCACTCTCTCTCTCTCACTCTCTCTCTCTCACTCTCTCTCTCTCACTCTCACTCTCTCTCTCTCTCTCTCTCTCTCTCTCTCTCTCTCTCTCTCTCTCTCTCTCTCTCTCTGTTGCCTGTCTGTCTGAGGGTAATGCACACGATCCAACTACATATTGTTCCAACAAGCTTCATTTTGCCATGGCACACTTCCAGATGGGGATACAAAATAGTCACAGAAAGTGTTTCGAATGGCATTTGCTTCTTGGCTTGCTGTTCTTGTCGATGCAATCACAATGTCATCTCTTGTCCAAGAGCTGTTTTCACATTCTGGTGCTCTGTTAATGCGCTCAGGTTCCATCGCCAGTAGGAAATTGTGAAGAACACAGATTGCTTTAACGACTTCAATGGCTGTATCAGTGTTTGTCTCAATCGCTTTGAGTAAAATCCTCCATGTGTTAGATAAAATGCCAAATGCACATTCTACCTGTCTGCGAGCTCGCGAAAGACGATAATTGAAAACCCTCCGTTCAAATGTCAGGTTTCTTCGTGGAAAGGGTTTCATCAAATTGCGCAACAGCGGAACGCTTCATCCGCCACAAACACAGGCGGGGTGAGTTGCTCTGTTTGTGGTAATCCTTGGGGTGCTGGCAAATGTAACTTTCCTCAAGTACCAGTTTTCCAAAGTGACTTTCTCGGAATATACCACCGTCACTGCAACTACCATAGCTTCCAATGTCTATAACAAGAAATCTGCCATCCGCGTCTACTACCGCCAGAAGCACCACTGAGCAATAGCCTTTATAGTTCCAGTATGTTGCCCCTGACAGAGCCGGTTTTTTAACCCTGATGTGTTTCCCATCGATGGCTCCTATGCAATTCGGAAAAATTCCACTTTGAGTAGAAGCCATATGAAGAGGTCTTCCACAGCTCTCTGTTAGGTTCTGTCAAAAAGATTGGTTGCAGTATGTCCCACAAGACCTTGCAGGTAGATCTGACAATGCGTTGCACAGTGCTCACTCCAAGTCTGAAGGAAAATGCAAGACTCCGGAAAGAGTTCCCCGTAGCCAAGTATCTGTAAAAATGGAGAGAAACAAAAACAACACCAAATTAGATTGCATAATAATTTGTCTAAACATCGTTTACACTGAAGCTAACAATGTTTCAACCATTTGTTTGTTTCAGCTGAACTAGTCAAGAAGAGATGGGCTTATCTCAGGGACTATTACAGAAAGCAAAAGAAGATTCATGGAACAACAAAGTCCGGGATGGCAGCTGAAAGGAAGAAAAAGTGGCCACTTTTTGATGCTATGTCCTTTCTTGACACATTTATTGAGTGCTCACAGACATTCACAAATGTTGCTCTGCCAGCACCAAATGAAGCATCAAAAAGTGATGATGAAACTGCTTCGACACCCAGTCCTTGTCCAGAGGACAGTCAAGAGCAATTTGAACCTGACCTACAACCGACAACTGCTGCTGCAACTGAAGCAGAGAAAACAACCGTTCGGCCACCGCCACCAACAAAAAAGCGCAAGAAGAGAGACAGTAATGACTTTGACATGAAAATTCTGAATGCTTTGACGGAATCTGAAAAGGACAACGATCCAGATGGTCATTTAAGTTTCTGGAAAGGACTTCAGCCAATGATGACCAAGCTGGACCCACTAGAAGCATTAAAATTCAAGCACGAGGTCCACGGCCTACTCATTAGCTATTTAGAAAGGGCCAAAGCAAAAAGTTCCCATGTTCCCACGTTTCACACATTTCACCCACCCAGACAGGGAACTCGTGTACAACCAAGTCCAACCCCCAGCAGTGTTGAAAGCTATGCCCAATATGAGGAGAGTAGACAAGGTGGCCAAAGTTGTCAACCATCGTATTTGGAAGACCAATACTACACTCAACTGTAAAACTACAAGTATGAGTTTCATTTGTGAGAGTAGTTTCTATAAAGGTATTCTTTAAATAAAAGAATAGAATATTCAATAAAGACATTTCTTACAATGTGAATTGTTCTTCTTCTTGTTATTTGGCAGTTTAATGTCCTTTTATCACAAGATGTCAGGGACAAGGGAAGGTACTTTTTACAACTACAAGTATGAGTTTCATTTGTGAGAGTAGTTTTCATAAAGGTATTCTTTAATAAAAGAATAGAAAATTGATATGATTTTCAGTTGATGCTTTAACATTTGGATTTGATTTTTTCAATAAAGACATTTTTGAAGATGGCTAGTTTCAAGAATGTAAATGAACTGATCTTACCTGAGTGTGACTACCAATCTTTCTCTTGGTGAAATTGATTTCCTCCAGTTTGTGTTTTGTTTCTGTAGCCCATTGGCACATAACCGCAGCAACGATTGAAATGTTGTTTGTCTCATTCGAAAGTATTCCAAACATTTCTCCTCGTCTGTTAATATTTGGGGCAGTAGTTTGAATTCTCCTAAAACTCCCCGATCTTTACAAATTGGGTGCACCCAAAAACGTCGTTTGGATGCTAGAGATCTTCTTTTGTACCACCACCAGAGCAGAAAAATCTTGCGCTTCCTTGTCACCGCCATCTTGCAAAGCGGGCAGAACTATGCGACCTGTGGAGACGGGTAACCGCACTTTCTGTCCATACCTTTTCTGGCCCGCAAAAGTATGGTTTTGTGCGGGGTCTGTGGACACAAGCGCCTTAGCCAGGAGAAATTCCGTTAGAGGCAGCGTAGACTTGCTGCATGCATTATTTAGGCGGGCAGCCATGCTGTTTTTGCCTCCTCGGAGCGGCAGCTCGGGCTGGGCGCGAGGCGATAATGGCGGAGGGAGCGGTGCAAAGTCAGTTATCGCCCCTAACCCAGGCAAATGGGTGGAGGGGGCCGGGTGGGGGCGGGCGGGTTAAAGCATTGTGACACTTGGGGCTCCCTCCGAGGGATCAAACCCGGGCCAAGAACGTCCCGCTAATGACTTTATGGGCCGGCGTCTCTCTCTTTAGCTGTGCACAAATAAGCCTTAAGCTCGGCCCGGCAGGATAAGTTGATTCGCTTTATATTAGATTCATTAAACTTTCATCGCCCAAACACTCCAATATGGAGGGGATTGGACGTAGGAGCACTCTGGAGACAGGAGCTGGGGCGACTAAAATTGACCCGAACGGTGCACGCCGAGATAAAGGGAGGGCATTTCAGATTAGCCCCGTCCCAAGGGAGATCAGTGGCGATCGACATCGCAAGGGAGATCACTTAATCAATAATTCCGTCACTCGCTGTTCGGGCACACCTCGCGCGGTGTGAGGACAAGCTCTTTATTGGGAGAGGCCAAGCCCCGATGAAATGAGAAGCCGTGTTAAAACAACTGGCGCGCCCCGCAAGAACTGCCACCGGGCTTCAGTTTGATCCTGCAAACCCAAAGTGATTTTATTTACTTTTAAGCCGGAAGCCGTGTGTGCGTGCGTGCGTGCGTGCGTGCGTGTGCGTGCGTGCGTGCGTGCGTGTGCGTGCGTGCGTGTGTGTGTGTGTGCGTGTGCGTGTGTGCGTGTATGTGTGTGTGCGTGTGTGTGTGCGTGTGTGTCCTCGCTTCGGTCGGGAGTTTATCAATCCCCAATACCCCCTTCCCCCCCTCCATCCCTCACGTCAACAAGCTTCATCCTCAAGAAGTGCCAAACCGTTGCAATGTAATCTGTGGGAAAACATCTAATTTGCTTCAAAGCTGAGAGAAGCATTTCTGTCTGCAGGTTTCTCTGTCCCCGAGTGCTTCTCAGCATTACTCTCTCTCTCTCTCTCTCTCTCTCTCTCTCTCTCTCTCTCTCTCTCTCTCTTCCCTCACGATCCGCCAGATATACACGGCTGTGAAGAGCGGTGAGGTTTGGGTGTGCATAGGTTTGATCTCCTATACTATTTTCAGAAGATTGTCCGGATGAAGGTTTGAGGCTCCAGAAGCAGTTAGATCCGGAGGTGCGTAGGTCCCAGTTCTCCATTTTCTAGGTTCTGTTTTCAGTTCTCTAGGTTCTATTTTCAGAATCGTCCTTGCAAAGCTTTTGGCACTCCGAGAGGAACGGGTTTTAGGTCAAATCTACAGCACTCTGTTAGCAGACATATTATTGTTTATGTGATGCATTGAAGGGTTTATGAATGGTGAAGCTCAGTAGTAGATAAGTTCAGGTACATTTAAACTTTTTTTTCACCAGATTGTCATTTGCGGAATTTGTTCGAGGCTCCAAGAGTAAGGACAGCCGAAAGAAAGAAACAACGAGAATGACTGAACTGAGCCAGAGAGCATAACCATCGGCGCCTGCTCCAGTTCTGAGTCCAAGTTCGCACTGGACTTAATGGTGAACGTCAGCAAGTTGAAAAGAAGTTCCGGCTGTATTGTCGCTGAACATGACTGTCAAGTCGGTGGCCAGTTGTTTACGTGACGGTGTTATGTGGTGACAACAGTGTTCAGTTGTTTACGTGACTGTGTTATGTGGTGACAACAAAGTATTCTGTTGGTTTACGTGAGGGTGTTATGTGGTGACAAAGTGTTCTGTTGGTTTACGTGACTGTGTTATGTGGTGACAACAAAGTGTTCTGTTGGTTTACGTGACTGTATTATGTGCTGACAACAAAGTGTTCTGTTGGTGTAAGTGACTGTGGTATGTGTTAACATCAAAGTGTTCTGTTGGGTCACGTGACTGTTATGTGGTGACAACAGTGTTCTGTTGTTTACGTGATTGTGTTATGTGGTGACAACAACGTGTTCTGTTGATTTACGTGACGGTGGTATGTGGTGACAACAAAGTGTTGGTTTACGTGACTGTTATGTGGTTACAACAGTATTCAGTTGTTTACGTGACTGTGTTATGTGGTGACAACAAAGTGTTCTGTTAGTTTTACGTGACTGTGTTAACAAAAAGTTCAGTTGGTTTACGTGACTGTGGTAATTTATGCGGTGACAGCGAACTGTTCTGTCGGGTCACGTGACGAGTTAAATGGCGACAGTTAACAGTTGTGCGAGTCATATGACTTTGTTATAACAGCAAGCTGTTCTGGTGGGTGGCATGGTATGTGACGAGGGGTTGCTGTTCCGTCAGATCATGTGACTATCATGTTGTGATATGTTGCATTCCTTTGGATCACCAGACTGCGTAGTAATAGGGAAGCGGCTTAGTTGGATTGCACAAATATACCATGGTGGGGCGGCTGGTTCTTCTGCCAGGCTACGTGACCGTGTTATGTTGTGACCATCTGTTATTCTGGATCACATGACTGTGTTCTACGGTCACAGATTTATGTTTTGTCGGGTCATGTGACCGTTTTGAGTTACGTCCTGACTACGAGTTTCGTGTTGTTGCGTGGCCGTTGTAAGGAACGCATTTACGGGCTTCCCTTTGGTCACATGACCCTGGAGGCCAGAATAGCCTCGTTGGTCCAGCGCCGAACTCTTGACCCAGGTGAATTTCCGCCAGGCCGTTTCAGAACAGCGGGATTTATACTCTCGAAGAAAACACTGGTTCTGAGTCCATTCCTCCGAATGAAACTATAACCCGTGGCCAGCTTCGGAAGAAACGGCTTGTCTGGCCGTTGATATGGTAACACATATCATATAGCATGCGTTTTCTGTGAAAAGTCAAAGAACTAGTAGTTGACATTCGATTGAATGAGACGAGAAATGAATGTTTAGCGCCAGCAGACAGCTGTTCATTCTTTACCCAGGTAGGCAGGCCCTTGAATAATCGTGGGTCCAGATTGTGAAATACCAAGAACTTGGTCTCAGTCGATAGGCGCTATGTAAATATTGTCAATAGAAATGAATGACTGTGTCGGGTTTCAAATGGTGACCGTAGTTGTGTTTTTCCCGGTCACATTGGTTTGTAGGTTACATGGTAATTGCTGGTCATGTGATTGTCGTGGTTAAATCATTTTGTGACGTCGTTTTGGTAACATGATGATGTTGAAAGTGTAAGACGAAGCCTGCCTGATGACAGGTGGAAACAAAAAGGTTTTGAATGGAATATCATTGTGCGTGTGTTTGAGTATCCAAACATGCCACTAAACAGTTTAGGAATTATTGGGTTAGATCACTTTGCTTCCAAAGGTACTAATCAATTATAATGAAATGTCGAACTGTGAGCTTGTTTTGCTCTTCCAAAGAGTTTATTTGTAATGCGATAAACTAAAATACAATAATGTTTATACCCGGTACCCGTTGACTGTGGTGAGTTTGGTCATGACAGCTGATCCGTTACCCTTAATGGCCTATGGTTTCAGGGCTTCTGTTCATAGCTGTTGTGAGTTTTGTGGCTGCAACTGTTTTGTTGCATCACGTGGCGCTTCTTTGTTCCGTGTTAAAGTTGTTCCGTTGAACGGCTTTTATGTCAGCAACACGATAATGTCTGGTTTTCCACAGTCCATTTGTTGAGAGGTTGTCACTTTTTTCCGTTTGGCTCTTTTACGGGTAATTTCATTTCCCCCTACCCCCGTTCCATTTTATTTGCAAGAGAGTGTGTGTGTGTGTGTGTGTGTGTGTGTGTGTGTGTGAGTGAGTGAGAGAGAGAGAGAGAGAGAGAGAGAGAGAGAGAGAGAGAGAGATGTTGTGGGCAGTTTGTGGCTTGTCAAGTCATATTTACAGCCCAGCCAGCTACAGACACCAGACTCAGCCGACAAATGGGTTTGCTGCACAGTACTGGTGCACTTCACGTCGAAGTTGTGCACTGTGACAAAGATAATTGCGTTATGCAAAATCACATTAAACAACGATGTAATAAACGGTTATAGCAGAATTATCCTTCTACAGGGGGAATAATCATGACTTTGTTGTGGAAACAGCTGATATAAGACCAGTGTCTGTGCCAGATTTTGCCCAGTACGTTGTTACAGAATCCATATAAGCCACTTACACGTGCTATACCACTTGCATCATGCTGTCCTCGGTATCCGCAATTTGCTATGTGGAGTGCTTCTCACCTGAGAACTGTCTTCCTGACAACGAGCGTATGTTGTTCTCCACAGTGTCCTCCCTGACAAGTTTCCTCGGCAAAGCTGAAGGGTCGTCATCTGAAGATGATCTGCACTTAAGCATGATTAGGTTGAGGCTGGGCTATAACATGTTGCGAAAATGAAAGCATTCACTGTGGCGATTTTAACTAAGGAAGACATAGCTGTTTGCGCTAGAGAAACTGGAACGTCAAAGAGAAAGTGGTCAAGGAAATATACTGACTTCCATAAAAAACGCGAAAAATTGAAAGGCTATTTTTCGGGTGAAAAGGGGTGAATATACAATATTGAACCATTGTGGCAAGTTGTTTGGGTCCAAGACTCGCGTGCAGTGAAAAAATTGTGTGAGCAACGCATCATTCCCGGCAGTGGAGGGTCAACAAAATGGCAAACTGGTTGCTGCATGTGAGGCACGTGCACACCATGCAGAGCAAAGTTATCCAGCGACAAGTACGCAGGCATGCAGCCCTTATAAAGCCGCGCTACAAGGTTCAGACAACGACTTGCCGTCTGAGCGCTACAGAGATGCCAAGACTACGAGCAGAGGGACGCAATCGTGCCCTAGGCGATCTGGAGGCTGGTGTGGATGCCGGGCAGGTCGCCAACATCTTTAACGTCCACATCTCAACCATCTATCGTCTGCAGCACCGCATGCGAGTCACTGGTACCACTGATGATCGTCCCCGGCCAGGCCGTCCTCGGGTCACTACACCAAGAGAGGATCGCCATTTTGTTCAAACCCATCTGCGGGACAGGCGGCAAACAGCCACTAACACTGCTCGACAGGTGCCTGGGAATCTCCAGCAACGAATCAGCCTCAACACTGTGCGGCGGCGTCTTCAGGAGAACGGGCTGGCATGTAGGCGTCCTCACAGAGGTCCGGTACTGACACCAAGACACCGGCAGGACAGGCTGCAGTGGGCACAAGCCTGAATCAACTGGCGCAGGCAGCAGTGGGGACGCATACTGTTCTCAGATGAGAGCCGTTTTTGTATTGACATGGCTGACGGTCGTGTCAGAATATGGCGTCGACCTGGTGAACGCTATGCTGACTCCTGTGTGGTAGAGCGGAACCCCTGGGGAGGCCGAACGTTATGATATGGGGTGCAATTGGTATTAACCACGCCATTGGACCAGTCATCTTTCAGAACATTGGTCCTGGTCGCGGACAGGGTGTCAATGCACAGCGCTACATCCACCAGGTCCTCAGACCCCATGTCGTTCCTTTTTTTGTGCAACACCCAAACTGGACATTCCAACAGGACAATGCAAGACCACACACAGCCAGGGCCACCCAGCAATTTCTTCAGCATAACTACGTCAATGTGCTGCCCTGGCCAGCCCTCAGTCCCGATTTAAACCCAATAGAACATTTTTGGGATGAACTTGGCAGACGGTTGGACCTCCTGCGTCCACGACCAGCAACAGCGGCTCAACTTCACCAGGCCATCGTCCATGTGTGGGCTGGTGTGCCAAGGGGACGCATCAACCACCTGGTCCACTCAATGAGCCGCAGGTGTCAAGCAGTTGTCCATGCAAATGGTGGCCACACACGGTATTAGGACTTCAAGCTGGTTTGTCACGTGACCTTGGATTTTCCACACAAAGACATATTGCTGATGACATTTTCATACATTACCGGTGTAATGAATCAAATCACGTTGAATTCTCAATTCCACTCTGTACAATTGTGACCAATAAAATTCGCCCCTAACCTTCAGCTTGTTTTGCTTTCGCGTTTTTTATGGAAGTCAGTATAGAAACTGATGGAAGAAAAAGAGACTGGTTGGAGGATGACAAAGTTGCAGAAAAAAGATTCAACCAGGTGGAGAATGAGAAGCGGGCAGGGGGTTGGGGAGAGAGAGAGAGAGAGAGAGAGACAGAGAGACTCGCACACAACGCTAGTCAAGTTCCAGACTTTGGGTGGGACCTGTGTATTTTATTACGGGCCGTCTCTCGGAAGCATCTGGATGAGAAGACATTCAGCCTGTCCTCCCCTACCCAGGGTACATGGTGATCAAAACTCGCCTATCTGCAGGGCTTGCTGTACACAGTACACACACATTCTGCCTTCACCCAGTCCCCCCTCCGACTTGCGCCAACACAGACGTACATGATCGTGACTATTAAGGCCCACTTCACATGATAAGACTGCGCACTTCAAGTCGGCCACCCATGTTCAATGATCATGTCAACTCCATCCATTAAGACAGGATTACGTGTAACATCAATGATTATATTCTTAGCGTAAAAAAATAACAATATGGAATGACGTGGAGCAGGTCATGAAACGTCATAATAAATAGATGTACGACTCGTGATATGGGAGACAACTGTAAGTTTCTACTTTAAATATGAAGACGCCGGCTATGTCGTACGTATGATTAATGGGTCTGACTAATGAAGGCAGGCGTTTACCTCTCCGTTCTTACACACACACATTTTCAAACTGTTTTTCCATGCTCTTGTTTACTTTTTCTGTTTTTTTTAAAAAATGTTTTTCTCGAATTTTTGTAGATGTTCATAGTCTGTAAAATGTTTGGAAACTTTGCATGCCATAGCTACTCTGGAATTAAAAAAATTAAAACACATTCGCAGACAAAATTATACATTTCGTCATCGCTCCTCTCCTCTGCATCCCCCTCTCTCTCTCCCTTTCTCTCTCTCCTCTCTCTCTCACACACACACGCGCAGAGGCAGTGTCATGTTCACTCAAGGTCACCGTCGTGATCAGCTTGTCTGCAGCCAACACATTAAATGATTCCAAGCTCAATAAAAAACATTCATCAATAAAAACGGCAACATTTTCAGGATGCAAACATGTTAAAGGAGTTAAAAACTTCACAACCGATCCAAAACTGGTGCTAAAAAAAGTCCCAGCCCAATCCACATCATATATTTTCATCACCTACATGTTTTGCATAGGAGACAGGTAGGTCTACAGTAGAATGCAGTCATCTTCTTTCTCCTTGTCCTCTGTAACTAAACCACACACCAAAGTCAACATAGTAAACTGCCCAAGATATACGCACAGAGTCCGCACGATTCCAATTTTTTCCGATTCTGTTGAAATCTAACACTACCTGGTTATGTCTTCTTTACACGAGTGGTATGCGAGAGAGACAGACACCGGGGAGTGGAGGACCAGTACCTCGCCCCAGAAAGAGCACCATGTCGTCATGTCCCCTAATTCCAGTGAGAAAACACACCAACAGTGGTCCGTACATATCACACTGGTGTAGCGAGCTTTTGATATGTCATATCATACTGGGCAAGGGAATACACAATATAGGTTATGTACACGCTACACCTTTCCCTATGCAGTATTCTTATACTTCTCAGACAACACTGACGATAGATGAGGTATACATGTCTTAGATTTAAAAACAACGTGTTCTTCAATTCATGTATGTACAGGGCAACAATGTTCCTCTGGGCAAATCAATTCTTTCAGGCAAATATTCTGGACGGGGACGCTAACGGTTTTTGAATGCACAAATGGTGTCGACGAAAGACAAGTCTTTTACTACTAGCTTTTTTGTTCAACTGCATATATGGTCAATAAAGACACCAGAAAGGATGGAAGAAAAGCGTTCTTTAAACAATGGTTTGGACGGGGAAAAGGCATTCAGGGTCAGTTAACGGTTTCTGAGCGCACAGATGGTTCCATTAAGACAATGGCTTTAAACTTTCGTGTTTTTAAGTTTCTCCACGTGGACAAAATAAAGAGCATGAATCTTTCAGTTGTGGACGTTAGGAACACGTTGAAATCACTAAAGGTTCCTTCAGTATGTTAACAGACATTAATGACACTTTCTACTCCCTTTTATATTTTCGGGAAAAAACTTGAAAATTTAACTTTTACAGAGAGAGAGAGAGAGAGAGCTTACAACACTTGATAGAAATCAGCTACGAAGGTAATTATTCCGTTCGTTCTTGAATTACATAAATGACACTGCCCCCCCAATTAAAACAATTCTACCAAAACAAAAATATTTGCCGTTCTGCTGGCTAGTGTAATATTCCTTTCTCCTCTCCAAGCTGAAGAACAAAAAGTCGGACAAATTCGATCGGAAGTCAACAGACAATGTGCAGCATTTTCTCTTTCATATTTCTTTCCCTATCATTGCGGTAAAATCTTTGCAATTCAAACTTCCATCACATCTCCTTCAACTTTGAAAGTGATGGCATGACCAAGCCACTAATGTGAAAGCAACTTTACTCTTGCTATGGACATTAAAAACAGCTTTCACAATCTTCATCAGTTCACATTAAGACACTTCACGTTAAAAATGTTTCCCGTCCACTGATTAACAGAAAGGCTTTTCGTCGGCACTTTCGTCTAACACATCATGTTGGTTTGGAACTTTAAAACAATTTTGATACAAAGGAGTTACATTAAAAGCTTTCACGAATAAAACGGTTTCATTAAAAGCCTCCATTATCCCCTGTCATACACGACATGTGCCAGGAAATCACCCTGACCGGTTCCTCTCCCTGTAAATCATCTGTTGACAGATGATGCCGAGATCCTCAACTGATCGCCAGGGAGAAAAGAGGCTTAGGACGGTGAAGTGAGGCAAGTCAGAGAACAACGGCGTGGTCGGACACTCTGAGAGATGGGCGGTAGGTCCAACACCCACAGACTGCCCAGACAGAGGACAGAGACGTGGAGAGTGGACAGTTCTGATCTCATGTGAAAGTCTTGTCAATATTTCTTATCCCATGTCTATCAAAGTCTTGTCAATTGCTTTTATCGCATCGATATCAAACAAAAAGTCAACAGTTCTTATCCCATGGACACCAGAAGTCCCGCCAATTGTTATGACTTGATGTGCACCCGTTAACCATTTCTTATTCGGCGTATCCCAAGGTCTGGTCAGTCTTCCTCACTCCGTGCATGACCCGACCGAGACAAACCAATTCGGGACAAGACTAGCCAACCTGCTCTCGGCTTTTTGCCAAGCTCTGACAGTCAGAATCAGGATGAAGTCAGCTTGCCGACATTTGGACTTCTGATATCTGACAAAGACACGTTTTTTTCCTTCTAAAACTCGGTGTAAGAGAATCACAATCCATTGCATCTTCAGAGGCCAGATGTGACGATTATTGCTTTGTTTTCAGCAGGTAAACCTACAGCAGCTGAATCCAATTAAAACCATGTTTACAATACAGCCATATTTTGAAACAAATGGGATGATACGTGTTCAAGCAAAACCGTGCACAATGTTCATTCCCGTAGACCCTGCAATACATACAATCATCATCACAGGCGATAATTAGTATCACTACACTTTGGTGTTTCAAGATTTGATGGAAACATTATCATGAGCTTTTCCAATGGCAGTCCTAGCTATGGTTAGACAAGAAAGAACGAGAAGTCGTTCTGTTCTCACGAGGAATTGTTACGTGGGTAGTCCTCATCTCAGGCTAACTGTGTGTGTATAAAGGTTTGATGGCATGACGCTGTAGGTCCCCAGTCATTGCGCCATGAGCCTACAATCACTGTGCCATTAAGCCTACAAATGACTGTACCATAAACCTACATTTGTATACCAAGGCCTGTAATAACATAGCCAGTATACCAAGGCCTGTAACAACCGTGCCATATGGGTACAGTCACTGTATCATACGCCCACAGAAACAGTACCATAAGCCCGATTTTTTTTTTTACCATAAGCCTACAGCCACCGTATTGCGAGCTTACACTCACTGTGAACCCACAGTCAATGTGCCGCATGCTTACAATCACCGTGCCGTAAGTCCACAGTCAGCGTACCAAAAACCCACAGGCACAGTGCAATAAACCAACGGTCACATTGCCAAAAAATCCTACAATGAGTTTGCCCTTAGCCTATAGAATGCTGCATCACACCACGGCAGGCTTACAGAGTCACTATACCTGAACCATAGTTACTGTCCACGTTTCGCAGTGGCTTGGTGGAAACGCCCCGCGCCACAGGCTGAAAAAAAAAGGCCACTGAAGATCTCGGTTAAAGGAAACTCGCGCCATGGCAGAGAGCAAAGTCAAAGGCAACGATGAAGTTCCCAGCCCACCCCAAGAACTGCTGGAAGGAAGCATGTCAGCTGGAACCACCAGCCTACTTCAGGGGAAAGCTGATGAGCATGTTCGTTACCTTTCCCCATCCACTAAACCTTCACCTGCGTTCCCGTCTAACATACTCTCTTCAGCCCAGTCCAACAACACACATTCTCTCTCTCTCTCTCTCTCTCTCTCTCTCTCTCTCTCTCTCAGTATTTCAGGTCAGGAAAGTGATGTTTAGAAGAACCGCCAGAGCTCCTGGGCGTGGTCGGAGCGTTGGGCAGCTTCCGGTGCCGGGTGGTGGCCGAGGTGGTCGAAGTGGGCCCCAGCTGCCGGGTCGGGGTGGTGGCCCCGGAGCGTCCCGTTGGGGTGGTGCGCCCTGACGGGGTGGTGCGCCCCGAGGGCGTGGTGGAGGAGGGCCGCTGCGGGGTGGTGCTGCGCCGCTGGGAGGTGGGGGTGGAGAAGGAGTTGGGCGTGGTGGGGCGGGAGCGGGGCACGCCGGAGCCGAAGGCCACGGTGGGGGTGGTGGCGCGCGGGGTGGTGACCCCTGACCTCCGCCGCTCCATGGCAGCTGTGGGCGTGCGCCGACCTCCGGAACCAGTAGAGGAGGAGGAAACCGAGGTCCGCGGCGTCCTTGACCTTTGACCTGAGAGGTTTCCGGTCGACCCTGGGAGAGGCGGGAAAGAAGAACGTAAAGAGAGTTTTCATTGTACCTCGCATGCTATGTATGTGAGACATAAGTATAATCAATCGTCCTGTGTAACTGAGGCATTAACACGTATCACCGTGTGCATACATAGTCATCGTATTAGAGCAACTGCAGGAGACTGAACAGCAGGCAGAAAGCAACAGAGCTATCAACAACTACGACTTTTCTGCTTTATATATCCACGCGAGCAAGCGAGGCAGCGCTCACACACACACACACACACACACACACACACACACACTGAAACCAATTTATTGTCAGATTAACCCATGGTTGTACTGACAACACACACACACACACACACACACACACACACATGCAGCACGCACGCACAGAGAGAGAGAGAGAGAGAGAGGGGCAGCGTTCATTCTTCCCCCTTCCAAGCTTTTCACACGGTTTGATATTCTTGCCAAGACCGAGTTCATAAAAAGGCCATCAAAACATGTCCCCAGACCCTTTCAGACCAGATGCAACTTGTCTTTGAACAGCGCACTGTGATACACTGGAGACACGAGACGGCTTGACAAACACTAGCCTGTTTACATCACCCTCCACACTCGTTTACAGACCACTGGTCAGCGGCTGACGCTTTTCTACATAGTTTTAACCGATTCAGCCCCTAGCCAAACATTGCTGTCCATATGACAAAAACTGTACATATACCAAAATCGGTTGAATACCTGTACGTTAAATATAAATGATATCGATAGACCACTTTCTTCCGAACACGCTCAGAGCATCTTAGAATTGATTGTTTTTTTCACAAAATATTCGCTCACAGGAAATCTGCTTATCTGTTAGAAACTTGAAAATCACATCTGATGGACCATCCGTAAATAAGGTCTCCGTGGAATCTGCTGTCAGTGCCAAATGTCATGTAAATCCCAACTCTCTATGATCTCATGGTTCATCATGAGTCCCTCATCAGCACCATGGTGCCTCCACGTCTTTTGAAAGATAAGAGAGTGTGTGAAAACAGTAAACAAGAAGAAGAAGAAGAAAGAAGAAGAGGCAGAGGAAGCAGAAGAAGAAGGAGAAAGTATATACGCATGGACGAGAAATTAATCAAATGGAGCAGGAAGGAAAGGAGGGAAGGGGCAGAAAACATCATAAAGAAGAAAGGAAAAAAAATGAACGACGAGAAGAAGAAAAATATTTTCGTTAAGAAACTCGGTGCAATGAACTTTGTCAACGAAATGAAAACAAACGCAAAAAGATTATATAAAAAAAGAATACAACACACGTTAAAAGTCGGTATTGAACGTTGTGTGCAATAGGACATTAAACTAACTTTTATGTGCAAATATTCGACAAAGATTTTCTAGAATGGAGTTTAAAAACAAACATACTACAAGACAACACAAAGAATGTCCTGAATTAACATTTTCAAATCAAAATGCCAAAAATGCCTCTCTTTTCTCCTCCCTAATAAGAATCTAAACATCGAAACCATTCTACGAAGCAGGAGTTTCATGAAATATCGCAACACACTGTCCCACTCGATACATGATTCACTGCACACTGGACGAACTGGAAACTAATTGATGCAGAAGTCGATCAAGCACTTCCCGAAATTCTAATCATTCTTCGTCTCTGTCAGTTTGATCATAATTAAGATTCATTCAGGAACAGAAAATATCTGTTCATATATTATATGAAGGTATTCATTTATGCTCTTCACAACTTGCTGAGAAGCTTGTTTGTCCAAATGCAGCTCACTATTATTTTTCTGTAACCCTGTTTTCTGCTAAATCATATACAAGACAATGAGGTCTTGGAGCTGTCAACTCCGAACAAACTTTTAATAGCATTGAAACAGAGCCAGCGATTCTGCAGATCACCTCATAAATTCCTGCCTTCTTTTTTTCCCTTTTTGTTCGGTATATCTTGATGACTGATATACGTTCTTATTCTGTTTGTCTGAACTCTTTTGCTTCGTTACGCCCGTTGATAAGGTGTGAGGCAGAACGGACCAAATCTTCCCTCACAGATATGGAAACAGCATACCATAACCAACGTTAGGTACTGGATCACCCTAGCTAGGGGCCAACAAAATTCAACCTCACAACCCTGCCAAATCTAATGACTGATCCGCAGTGGTCTCCACAGTCACCCACACTGCCTCTCTGGTTATTTTACCCATTACTACCCACTGTTAGCAAAGTACGTCAATTTGAGGTTGTCTGCAAAACGATGGAACCCATCCCTTAAATATAGGTTAATTTCTAGTGCCGTGCTGGACATCTTTGTAGACTTGTCATTCCGTTGAGCAGTACACATAGACATTCAGTATTCATACACCAGATCGTGGCAATTGTCAGTTGGGTACTCACAACGAACACCGGTCTAACTGACGTGATTGTTGTAAGTTACCTTCCTTTTGCGGGGTTTCAGTCTCGCGTCAACCTAACACAGCGCAGACGGACTGTGACTACAGCCAAGTAAACAAACCCGATGAAGGCCGAGTGCAAAAAGCAGGCATGTGAAAAGCAACCCCAATGCAGGGTGTAAAGATGGAGAGGTTCACGGGTATTCTCGGGAGACGTTAGGTGCAGCCCGTGGACGATGTCATGCTCATATGCCCAGGGAAGATTACTGCGTTTGAATGATTCTGTTTTTAAGGTAATACAAGTGTACCTGTGCCATGTACCTCGTCACCCAGTACTGAACTTTCCCTGTCCTGATTTTAATCATCAATGGTCATGGTTTTGACGCTCTGTCTGTTCTGTTATTATCTTGAGCATCAGATGAGACGCGTGTCTTGGATTCAATACACAAGACTGCCTCAGACATTGTCAGATATTGATGCAAAGGTCGCGAAGAACGTAACAGCAATGCTGCCTAGTCTGACACAGAATGGGTCATTCTTTTCACTGGAAAGGCACCTACGTTATCAACAGTTATGACAATATATTTTTTCTCTACAGTTTACACAGGAGTGAGATTAAAAAAAATCTGATTCCTTCAAACTCCTTCACAGTAACGGTCATAGATTTCCTTAGCAACCGTTTCTGACAAAAGTGGAAGCCGACAGCTTTCCTGTCTGACCTCCTCCCCCCCCCCCCCCCCCCCCCCCTTTCCCTCTCGATCTTCGGTAATGGGAGCCTTGTTCAGAAACATCAGCTGTAATTTCCGAGCCAACTCTGCCTAGAACTAAGGCGTAAGTCTTCACTACACTAAGTACCTACTGTTTTCGTGTTGTCCTACCATGGGCCTCAAACGTATTTTCCTGGATAATTTTCTGTGGGGACTTTACTGCTGTTCACTCTCCCCCCTCCCACCAGCCCTCGGATATCAAAGGTCTTAATCCGTCTTTGCTTCTTTTAACCATCTGGACTTAAGGACTTTGGTGTCAATCTGGCGATGAAATGTGCCTTTCGTTGCCTTTTCTTACTCCTCCTCGCGCCTCCAAATTCGAGAAATGTGACCGATTACGGACACCCATGTCCCTGAAATGCTTTCTGGCATTTCTCTTCGATAACAAACAATTATGAACGTGTGCGTAACAAGCACAGCATAAGAAAACGGTTCCACCCTGACTAACCCCCCGCCCTAGTCGTCCCGTCGGTTCATCCTGCCTAATTTTCTATACGGTCCATTATTTACGAACCATCCCCTACTTCTCCAGACGTGGCACAATTCTGTTCTAGCCAACCGCCAAACAGAAAGACTCGTGCTGGTATAAAGAGATCATAAAGTCCTACATCTATCCACAGCAAAATCACCACAAACGACTACAACTACGGTACAGGCAAGTCGAAGCATCAGTATAATACTGATCAGACATGGCTGAGATGAAGAATTACACCGAGAAAGCAGTGGATACAGAGTGAGCGGTATGCTACATGTCATCACGATATACACAGAGAGTACAGTGTGCACAACAAAGAGGGAGAGCCTCCAATACCAGCTCGCTGTCTGTGATAGCGCTGCAGTTCAACGTCCACTTCTGCCAAACAATAGCCATACAACCACTTCTGTCAAACAATAGCCACACAACCACTTCTATCAAACAGCAGCCATACAACCACTTCTGTCAAACAACAGCCACACAACCACTTCTATCAAACAGTAGCCACACAACCACTTCTATCAAACAGTAGCCATACAACCACTTCTGTCAAACAACAGCCACACCACCACTTCTATCAAACAGTAGCCATACAACCACTTCTGTCAAACAACAGCCACACCACCACTTCTATCAAACAGAAGCCATACAACCACTTCTATCAAACAGTAGCCATACAACCACTTCTGTCAAACAGTAGCCACACAACCACTTCTGTCAAACAATAGCCACACAACCACTTCTGTCAAACAATAGCCACACAATCACTTACGTCAAACAGTAGCCATACAACCACTTCTATCATACAATAGCCATACAACCACTTCTATCAAACAATAGCTACACAACCACTTATGTCAAACAATAGCCATACAACCACTTCTGTCAAACAATAGCCACACAACCACTTACGTCAAACAATAGCCATACAACCACTTCTGTCAAACAGTAGCCACACAACCGCTTACGTCAAACAATAGCCACACAACCACTTCTGTCAAACAGTAGCCACACAACCACTTCTGTCAAACAATAGCCACACAACCACTTCTGTCAAACAGTAGCCACACAACCACTTACGTCAAACAATAGCCACACAACCACTTCTGTCAAACAGCCACACAACCACGTATTTTGAACAATAGCCATACAACCACTTTTTCGAACAATAGCCAAACAACCACTCTTGTCAAAGATATATCAACGTAGCCCTTTTGTCAAACAATATTCAAACACTCTATTAAATAATATTCATATTAAATAATATTCATACAACCACTTTGTCAAACGATACCCACACAACCACTTCTGTCAACCAACCTACAAA
>CM031595.1:143060700-143115700 GCA_018398815.1 Conus ventricosus | reverse complement strand
CTTCATTGGATGGTTCAATAAGTGGAGCTTTTGATATCTGGGATTGCAAATAAGGGGTACAAATAAAATCGTTATGGGGGGAGAGGAGGGGGGGGAGGGGGGCAGAGAAATTAAAGAAAATCATAAAGAATGTGAGAGAGAGAAAGAAAGAGAGAGAGAGAGATGGGCGGGGCAGGGACAAGAGCAGGAGCAGAACTGCGTTGGGTTGGTTGCTGGAGTAGAGAGGAAAAGAAGATGGAGAAGGAAATCTTTGCAATGAACAACCATAAGGGGGCTCTGAAATAATGCCTGCTGGCTATTTACAGTTTATTCCTCCCACAGCAATTACTTATCCCCTCCAAAGAAGTTATCAGTTTCATCCAAAGTCTTCCATCCTTTTCACCTCCTCTCTTTCTCCCCCATACCGATTAAGCGAACAGTTCGGTTTGATCCTCTTCATCTCTCATATTACTGAAGCAACCGGAAGCGGCGTACGACATTGCATGCACTTCTTTTTTGCTCATGTTAAAAACACGGAAAAGCCGGCTTGCTGTGCCCCTCTTGTTGGTACCCATCACCAGTGACTGCGCAGCGCTGACCCCAAGCCGATACCCGCGCTATGTTAATACAGTGAGGTTACACATGTCAAACAATCCAAAACAAAAAAGCAAAGCAAATCCACAGCAAATCATACACTGTTAAGAGACAATCTCGTAGAGATCACCCGTTGTTAACTGCTCAACACAAACAGGCGTTCACAACCAACTCTCGTGCACTCAAAAAGAAAAGGCATACTCAACAAAAGTGCTCATTTGTGTTTGGGAGCAAAGAAAAGGCATACTCAACAAAAGTGCTCATTTGTGTTTTGTAGCTAGCTCCTTCTTTGGTAGACAAGCTGAGCAAGGGGAGTTAACACGCTATGCGAAGGTAAAACGACTAACTCAAGGGAGATTACACGGACGCCGTAAAGTGGTTCGGGGCTTTTAATAAACCGCGACAAGACGGTTTTGTCGTGGACAATGGGTGAATTTAAGTTTTGTGTTTAAAGTCACAGCACTTCCATTAATCTAATTTTGTCGCGGCACTGTTGGTTTTTAAAAAATTCGAACAAGTTGTGCTTTTAATGCATCTGGAAATAGGAAAGCAAGCTTTAAAACGGCTCTAGGTTGATTATGAAACTGTTTCTTCATAGATCATAAGGTAAGAATAATACTTGAAGCCGTGCAAATGCAACGGGGGAATATTCAGTGCTGTATGTCTGTGGATATATAAATTGTTCAGCAGTATATATATATATATATATATATATATATATATATATCAGTGAAGGTATATATCGATGCGCATCCTAATATGGAATTAGAAATAATCCCGTGGATTGATAATGATCTAAAAAAAAAAGCGTTTCATATATATGAAATGAAATCAGCAGTAAACAACCATGCCGTTGATATTTTCTTATACCCATACGTGCCACATGTGTTGAGCGAGGTGCACATTATTCTCACAACTTTAACACACATAATTGTTATGTGCACGTCATTCTACCACAGATAAATAACTGTGCCTCTACAGCCAACACAAGCGTGTCTTTTTGAAAGTCCATGCAGAACTATGTGTTCGATGATGCAAATACAGATATGTGTCGGAGACAGATGTTGTACTGTGCAATCTTTATGCATGATAGATTAACACAGTAAGGGAAGTTAAGCTGTGTTTAAATGTGCATATGCCTGTTCTGGCTGTTCACTGGCCCTTCATTACGAGCGCCAGAAAGTTATTTTGAGGCTAAAATACTGGATGTCTCGCTCTTTATTCTGGAGTTCCTTCACCAATAGTTTTATAAGTTTACTCGGAGACTGAAAATACTGGCATGCCTGATTAAGAGCAGAGAGGAGCTTCTTCACCAGCAGAGTGAAGATAGAGTGCTTACTGATCCATACCAAAATAATACATATCATGCACATGCCTCACTGGACACACAATCGTCATACTAGTCACGCCATTGCATATGAAGTGACAAAAAAGACCCAGACTACGTCGACTGGTGGAATATCATATAGCAGGTAAAACCCAAGTAATGTCCATTTATGGATTATGAAACGCTATGGAGACACAAGATCATGTGAACTAATTGCTTTTCATATCCCGAGAAAGAATACCTAGACTGGATAAGCTGACAGATTAACACAGTACAGGGAGGGTTCAAACTTTGCCAAGTTATGGAATTGGGATTCCGCTCAGGACTTAAATTATGCCAACTTACGGATTATAACATTTTGAGAAAGATTATGTCAACTGATGGATTACCAGGAAGATTATCTCAACCGATTTTTATCACATTACCAGAAATATATCAACTGATTGATTATCACATTACCGGGAAAATCATATTGACTAATGGATTATCATACTGCAGGGAGTACCCAGATTATGTGCACTCATGGGTCATTTCAACACGTTAGAAAGCTAACACTGGTCATGAAGGCGGTGGGCGTGTCACTTTTCACGGCAAACATGGCACCCCATATAGCAAGCTGCGAGACCAAGGGAGAAGGGATGGGGCAGGTGAGGGGGAGCGGGGTCAGAACGGGCGGGCCACTCTACCTGAGGGACTAGCTGTACCACACATCACCGAATGAGGCTTGTTGCCTGTACCTGCGGAGATGGGCGACGCGTTGCCACCAGCATCGTTAGACCGCCTCTTGCCCGACGCAGGGAAGGGGGAAATGCGCCCCGTACTGCTTCGGCGAGGCGAGAAAGTGTTGGGGGATTGCGAGGACTCATCCAACATGAGCTGATCTCGCAGATCGAAATTTGTCCTCCCTTTGGCTGAACACAAGGCAAGCACCAAGTCTCACAAACACAACACAAACACACACACACTGATCCCCAGTAACATGCATGCAAAACAGAAAACACACGTTAAAGCATCCCACTGGTCTTCCCCTCAAAACAAAAGCGGTATCAAAGATTCCGGTTAACAGAAGATCACACACGATGAGAAAAGCCAAGTTACTGGTCAGTCTATGTGGTCAGAAAATGAGGTCAAATGAGTTGGTAAAAAGGGGAGGGATTAGGTGTGCCGACAAGATAGGTCTATGGCAATCAAGGGGGAAGGATAAATCAAGGGAAAGTGGTAAAATGGAAAGAGAAAGAATAACACGAAAGCGATGGCAAGAAAATGAAAGGGGGAGTAACGTAATGGGGAGAGCGGAAGGGAGACAAACACGGGGTCAAGACACAGGAAGGTATGAACCGTCATGAACAGGGACACAGAGCGTCCCAACTTACTGCTGTCCGAGTCATCCAATAAAACACCTAGAAACATGACATCAGTTTGTAAATGATAACTCAGTCCTGCTGCGACTGACCCATCCACGATTACTACACAATATTCAAATCTCCCATTCTGGTTACACGTCATAAATGTACATCTGGATTTCTCTTCCCGAATGTTAATAATTATCAACACTGATTAATATAAAAAATGTCCATGATACACCATTGGGATAATATATACTCTGAATACACAAACAGGTAAATCACTACATCTGAAAATTCAGTGCGAAACGAACACAAAACAAGCATATCCGATACTGGCTGAAAAATAAAAAGTCAATGTCTGAAAGAGATGTCATCAATGTACACTTAGTCCACTGGGTGTGGAGATGATTGGCAATGGCACTATGAAAGTAAATTCAGCATGACGTAACTGAGGTTCCATTTACATGTCGTAGTGACACTCTAATATTTAAACAACGACCAGTACCACCTAAGTGAAGATCTACCGTAGCAATATGGAGCAATGGTGACATTGCTAAGTTCTACATCACAAAGGTAAAAGAAAAAGAGTTGATCATGGCCTCAAAATGAATATCTAACAACTAGGGAGAAATCATGCTGTGTCAGTCAATCTCGTCATGACAACAATGACAGAGGCATGACAGCAAAATCATACCAAGCATGACATTAAGCGGGAACGGGGCGACACCAAACGATGACTAAATTACTCTACGTCAAAACCAGGGAAAGATGTGACGTCACTAGTGACCTTAGCATCCTTTAAGCAAGGAAGCTGTATGCAAGCAAACACGGTGACATCAATGCTGAACGCTTCTTTCATCTTTGTGGCAAACAGCACGACAATTCCACTACCGTTTAACTGACTACAGGTCAAATCAAAATCAGCACTGTGCAACGGTGATGATGTTGAAAATAGACCTAAATGTAACATAGAAACAAGCAAATAACTGACAAAATGACACAGACACTGGACTGAACCATCTTCAACATAAAACTGTTGACGTTAAATACCACGATTCCATTAAATAAAGTCATATTCATTGATTCAGATACGAAATGTTGCATAACTTATATTTGTTAGAAGAGAAAAATTGAAGAACCTGATCCGGTAACGTCTGAATGACGTCAAATTAAAAAAAAAACACACACACACACACACACACACACACAATTGCATACACATTTGCAAAACGTTCTTAAATCATAATATAATGCAAATGATAATATAATAGAATGGTGATTCAAGAGACACATAGAATGTCAGGATCACAAGTTGATGTGATACTTACCTGAAACCCTGCATCAGACTCACAGTAAATATATTTCATCGTTCCAGACTACCAACATAACACGTGCACTGACGTCACAAAACAGGATGTTGAAAAATGTGGAAAGGAGTGTTGACGACGGAAAGGACACGAGAAGTGAAAGACAGGCAAAATCAGAGAGAGAGAGAGACAGAAAAGCGAACATCAGAGACAGAAGCAACGATGAGAGAGAGAGAGAGGTGGGGGACTTACATTTAAAACCATACCGTCGAAATACTGGTTGTGTCTGCTTCATCATCACAGTAACATCATATAAATGTAATTACACACACACACACACACACACACACACACACACAAATCATCTAAAAAGAATGGTGAGGTACGAACTGCAAGGAATTGAAAATCATCACCAGCTGTCAGAACATGGGATGGAAGATCACAAGTAGTGAAAGATGAGGTGTGAGTGGCAGCAGGACACGGGAATGGGAAGAAAGGAGGCACGGAGAGAGGAACTCGGAAGGGGTGTGTGTGTGTAAAAAATGAGCGTGTAGGGCGTAAGACAGTCACTCTATGGAAGGAAAAGACGTCACTCTGTGGGAGGGTGAGAGAGACAAACAGACAGACAGACAGACAGACGGACTGACCGATTAAACTGATACAGAGAGAGGTAGAGAAAGAGAGAAAGATGGAGGAAGAGAGAGAAGACAGAGTGAGAGAGAGGTAAAAGAGAGAGAGTGCTGGATCATTAATAGAGTTATTGTGTGACAAAATGGGAAAAAAACGAAGAACACAGACATCTATCTATCGATCTATCTACATATATATATATGTGTGTGTGTGTGTGTGTGTGCGTGTGTGTGTGCGTGTGTGTGCGCCTGTGCATGTGTGTTAAGGAAAGGTATAGGTGAAGAAGGCAAGACCTGACCTTTGCAGGGGTCGTTGCTGGTGACGAATTCCTCCAGCGGCACCCACCCTCCCCCCACCTCACCATCACAGTCTTGTTCAGCAACCGCACCAACACGATCTTCTGCTTCTCCCCGAACTGCCAACACGTACACGCACGCACGCACGCAAGCACACACACACACACACACACACACACACACACACACACATTTTGGTGTGAAATCACTTTCCGAGAATAGACACTGACATGATGAGGAGGAAACGATCGATACACACTCGCATACCTATGTGTGAGGGCAGTCAAACACACACACACACACACACACAGATGGATGTATTACTCAATCCACACTTGCTTGCAGTCTATTTGTATTCGCTTCTCTCTCTCTCTCTCTCTCTCTCTCTCTTCCTCTCTCTCTCTCCTCCCCGCCTGTCTCTATCACTCTTTCTAAGTACTTGGAAGCACAAACACACACCTCTTTCTCAGTACTTGGAAGCGCGCGCACACACACACACACACACACACACACACACACACACACACACACACACAGAGTAGTCACCCTGTATTTGCCCTCATCCACTCTGTAACCAGTGAACTGGTTGCGGCACGTGCAAGACGAGGTCTCCAGCTCTATGGTGTCCTGAATCACCTCGTCATCCGACATCATCCGCTGGAGTTCCGGAACTGAAACCCACAATGGGAGAGTCTGAATTGCTCACATTACCAACACAAATCTGAGAACGTTACTTTCGTGGGAGCGTCGAAGAAAGAATGGCGGTAAATAACACAGAAACTTCTCTCTGCATTCTCGTCCTTACAGGCAAGAAAGGAATTAAGCTGTTTGAACTTGTTCTTTGGTTTTCATATTTGTCTCTTTCATCTACATGTGTTGGAGTAGTTTGAACTTGTTCTTTGGTTTTCATGCTTGTCTCTTTCATCCATGGGTTGGCCTACATGATTCGCCTACATTTTGTAAACTGTGTTGCCACTGGCACCAGTCGACAGAGCCTTTCACCTGTTGGACCCACTTAGTCTTCCATAGTCTAAGAGCGCCATAATGGCGTAAACATGACTATTAACCCAGAGCAATATGCTGGAATTCCAGAACTAAGACAAGCCCCTAAATGAATATTCTCTGAGAGCGCCTGATAGTTCTGGGACTTAAATTGGCATTAAACTTGTACACTTGACACAAAGTGCATTCCTTATGCAATAAAAGTCTTAACATGACACTGCATTCTGTAGTGAGCTATACAGGACATGTGGAACAAAATATCAACGTTCAGGCAGCGCATTTTCCACATCACTCGAGGGTGGCAAAACGTTTAAACCGCATTGTTTCAATACGATTTGAGGATAGTGACTTACTAAGGAAAACACAATACCGCGCAAAATCTGACCGAACATGACACCGCCGCCAGTATAACGACCAGGTAAAAAAGGGGGACTGAGGGGTACAAATTTGGTTAGATTCTGTGAGAGGGAAGTACGACCTTGTGTGGAAGCCATCATGCATACAATCTCGTTTTCAATGCTGTCGTCACAATGGGGTATTTCTGTCTGACGTTTCAAGGATGTGATACTTCCGACTATTTCTATACAATCCAACTGAGGTGGAAATTACTCTGGAAAAATCCTCTGCAAACTTTTTTACTGGGAAGAAGTGGAGAGTTTTTTCCCCAGTAGATGCCTTAGATGTACTGTGCGAATATATGAGGAAAAAAATAGTTAACATCCCTGGTAACTGAAATGGAGCTTAATCACCTTATCACATGCTGATGTCAACGAATTCACTTTGACAGTGATAAAGTAGGCAAACGGTTATATTTCAATTCTGTGAAATGTCATCAATTGAGTCGTGGAACCATCACTATACTACCAACTGCTGTTTCACAAAATTCAGACTATGTCCACTTCATATGCGGAATGGAAATTTTCCAACACAGCTGGGCTGCGGCGGCGACTGAAACTCAACAGAGAGTGGGCCAACTACCTTGTCTGGTTTCAGTGCATCCACGAAATCTTTGTAATCAATGACTCCTCTCTTCTCTCGGTCAAAGATGTCGAACACAGCATTCAGCTCCGTCTTGTTGGTGGGGAACTCTGCAACACAAGAATGCAAGCGGTATGTACATAGTAAGAACGAAAGATGTGAGACTGTGAGTTGCATGTATATTGTACAGATTGAATATATGAACTGTAAATTGTATGTACATTGTAAAGAGTGCAGACAGCGGGTTGTCTGAATACTGTAAAGACTTCAGACATGAGGCTGTAATTGTCTGTGAATTGTAAAGACTGCAGACATGCCAAAGCTGTATGTTGTACATGTGCAATCAAGACTTCAGATGTGAATGTGAAGGTTGTATGAAGTTTTTTTTAGACTACGGGCATGAGGCTGTATGTTGTACATACAATGTAAAAATATTGCAGGCACGAAGCTTTAAGTTTTATGTATTATTTTAAGTCATGAGCTTGTAATGCAAAAACTGCTGATACGAGATATTGGTTGTATGTGTATTGCAAAGACTGTAGACAAGAAGATGCGAGTTGAATGAATACGGGTAAAGATCGCTGATGCAAGGTTGTAAATAGTGTGCATGTGGTGTGGACTGCACACATGAACCTGTAAGTTGTATAAATATGGCAAAGACTTCAGACATGAGATTGTGAGGTTTATGAACAGTGTGAGGACCGTATACAAGAAGTTGCGAAATTATGTCTATTGTAAAGACTGTAGACACGAAGTTAGAAATATTTGTGGTTGTAAAGATAGCAGACATGAGGTTTATAGGTTGTATGTATATTAAAATGACTGCAGATCTCAGGTTTTGAGCTGTATGTAAAGAGTAATGACTACACTGACTTGCAACACCTGACTTCAGAAGAATGTTAAGCATTATGAGCCAAAAGGCCATTCTACAGCTGATCTTTTCTTGGTTCAGAACCAGCCTTATGCAGTTACACGAACTCGACGATCTTTAGCTTTGTTCTTAATTGCTCCATCTTCTAGTTCGTAATCCAAGATCATCGAGTTGCACATGACACGACGACCTCAAGTTTGTGGAGGAAAAAGAATCGTAAACACAGTCTTGGTACCGTTCAAGTTCCCGCAAAGGGAAGTAACTTTCTGAAAACTCTTGTGATAGATACCGCTTTGTGGTTGGTCGACCGTAAACTACTCTCATGATTCGTCAGCAAACAGTTTCGAACAAAACTGTGGATCATTATGTGAAGCTGAGAAACAATATCCGACAATACCAACCAAATTACACCAAATTATATTTTGCTCAAGTAAGAATAGCGTTAGCTAAAGAAGCCACGGGGACAGGAAAAGGGCTTGGGGGGAACCTTCACTTTAAAAGAAAGAGCAGTCATAAGATCATAAGGTCGTAAAGATCAATATCAATTCAAAATCAATATAAGATCTGGAAGAGCAGTCTTAAGATTTAACATCGTTTACAGCAATATCTATTCAAAAATCAACATCAATATTAATTCAAAACGCAATATGTTCAGCAAGGCTCCTGAAGTTGACAGTCAGACATCTTAAGCAATAGGCAATAGGGAGAAGCCTGTAGAAGGGGGAGCTCTTACTGGACTGCAGCATGCCGTTGACAAACTCCTCCTGATTCAGGAAACCATCCCCATTCTTGTCCTGGCGACGGAAGAAGTCGGTGATGCGGAACTTCTTGGCCTGGATCCACTTCAGGTACTTGGCTCGCCACATTTCAAAATCGAAATTCTTGAAACTTTCCAGCTAAAAAAACAAGCAACAACAAAGAAGTGAGAGACTTTACGTACAGACGCTCTTAACAAGACACGCTGTTAGTGATTCGTAAATCTTTGTGAGCATGTTCAATTCTACGTTTTAAAACTCTGTCGTTTTTTTTTTGTTTTTTTTTTTGTTCAAGACAATGTGTAAACATGCCCAGTTTCATAACTCAAATTTTTGGTCTTTCAGAGTCAGAGAATAATACTCTTTTCAGATGATGCATCGTTTTTTTTTCTTGGACCATATTCACCGTATTTGTCCATCTCGCTGAACCTACCATTCACTTCCCATGGAACAATCTTGTTTTCTCTGCCCAAGTTTAAAACAGCCTTAAGATAAACACTCGGCCATCCGTGTGTCTAAAGGGGGTCGGAGTGTTTGACTTACATAAATGGTGAGTACACGGCACACTGAATCGGTGATGCAAGATGTTGAGCTTTAGAAGTACTATCAAGTGTCACCATTATCTAAAGCTTATAAATTCCACAAGTTTCGTCCAGCCTCTCACCTTCCATTTCCAAAACACACAAGAAATATTCTTTTGACATATCTACAATGTCACTGGAATAAAAATAAACAAAACTCGTAAACAAATTATGTTACAACACAATATAGCGCAACACATTAAAATGAGATTTTTTTCATCGTATGTTGGAAATTATAATGCAAATAGTTTAAAAACAAATACATTTAATCGATTGGTTAATAAGTCGTCGGAAATAAAAATGAAGGTCTGGCAGATGAATATTCACTGGTATGATCAACTGCTGATTTGACACCCATATCTCTCCTCTTTTCGCCGCTTATTTCAGACTTACCTCTTGCAGCATGTCGTAAGCATCCTGTAGCTTCTTCTTCCTCTCTATGGCCATACGGGACACAGTCCGCCACTTGTTCTGCAGCAGGGCGTAGCGTGGGTTGTAGCGACCCGCCTCGTTCAGACGTAGGTTGCTGCAAACGTATCACATCGATTTCTGTTGAAGGAGGGGGGGGGGGGGGGGGGGGGGCGTCGCAAATTTCTCTGTCAGTTTCTCTCTCGTTCTACCCCTTTCTGCCCTCGTGTTTCTCTCTCCTTTCCTCTCAGTCTCTTCCTCTGCTCCTCGTCCCTCCTCCCTGCCATGAACCTACATTTACCTCTTCCCCGTCTTTCGTTGCCCCTTTTTCTTCTTCAATCCCTCAATATTTCTATGTCTAGCTACCAAATGAGAAAAAAAACACACTACTATCTGCCATTCACATCTCTACAACACTTCTCTGTCTGACACCACAGGCTGGGCTACTGGTGCCGAATGATCGGAGCGCACAAATGACACTAGAGAAGAAATGCGTTCCGACCTTAACGGTCTTCTTGCACAACGAAATGCAGATATACATAGCAAACGTTTGTAGGTATTGGAACACAACTCTTATTTTTCTGGCACCCCGCTATCCGACTTAAGAACGGCGGCCGATAAATGAGGACCAGTCAGGTTTCATTCCCGGTAGATACATAGGAGACAGTTTAAGAACCATATATGATGTAATTCACTATTTAGAGGTGAACCGCTTGCCTGGATTATTAGTATCTGTCGATTTCGAAAAAGCATTTGACTCTGTTGACTGGTCATACATGAGTAGGGTTCTACGTGCTTTCGGGTTCGGAAAAGGAATACAGCAATGGATATTATCTTTTTATGAAAAGATAAGGTCTTATGTTATAGTGAACGGGAAGGTTTCTTCAGGATTTTCTATTGGAAGAGGATGCCGACAAGGAGATCCTATATCTCCCTATTTGTTTGTTTTATGTGCCGAAATACTAGCAAACAAAATAAGGCAAGATCAAGATGTTAAAGGCATAAAAATAAAAAATACAGAATTCAAGACAAATCAGTTTGCAGATGACACCACCTTCACAATGGAAGGAGATAAGAAATCATATGAAAAGTTGTTCACAGATCTCTATGAATTTGAGCAAATATCTGGACTTAAATTAAACTATGAAAAAACGTTTAATGTTTGGTTAGGGATAAAAAAGAATTCGTCGAACACGTACTTACCCTTATATAAAATGGAATGGAACCCTTTAAAATTTAAAATCCTAGGGGTGTGGTTTACGAATAATCTGACAAATATGACTCAAATCAATGTGACAGATAAATTTTTAGAAGTTAAAAATCTATTTAAAATATGGTCAAAAAGAGTAATTACACCTCTAGGTAGAATAGCAGTGCTAAAATCATTAGTGCTATCAAAGCTTGTATATTTGTGGATCCTCCTGCCCAACCCTCCAGACTCTCAGATAGATATGTTGCAAAATATGTGTTTCAAGTTTGTTTGGAACAACAAAAATGATAAAATTAAAAGAAAATATTCTGTGCAAAATATTGGGAAAGGAGGGCTAGGTATACCCAATCTTAAGATATATATCCAATCCTTAAAAATCGCCTGGATTAGGAAAGTATACGTGCAAAATTGTAAATGGAAAACAGTACTACATTCATTATGTCCTGAAATCGATGCCCTTGATTCATATGGACCAGATAGATTTGTGCAAAGCAAAATAAATAAGTTTTGGAGAGATGTTTTTCAGGCATATAAATTTTTTTGCAACCGTGCAGAATTAAAAAATAACACAGATCTAGCTATTGAACCTATTTTTTGTAACGAAAAGTTCAAAGTGGGAAATAAACCGTTCTTTTACAAGAAATGGATGAAGAACAATATATTTTTGGTTAAACATTTACTTGACGACAATGGTAACTTTATAAGCCGTCACACACTGTCAGAGAAGCTGGGATCTGAGGTCAATTTTCTAAATTACATAAGTTGCGTACAATCAATAAAAGACTATGCGAAGAAAATGTCAATAAAACTCGACAGTAATACCAGTAATGACTGAACATTAGCGTTACAAAAAATTTGTAGCGCCACTAAAGGGGCACGCATTCACTATGATATTATGATAGAAGACATTGAAGTTTTAAACATCAGCTCTTTTATGAAATGGGAACAGCGCCTTAATATACCTATTAATTGGACAGATGTACTAAAAAGAATTAAGAAAATAAAAGAAATAAAACTGAAATGGTTCCAGCTTAAAATATGTCACAGAATTTTAGTAACAAACAGTATTTTGAAAAGAATGCAGGTTGTGGATAGTGACATGTGTAACTTCTGTAATAGAGAGAAAGATTCGATTAGTCACTACTTGTGGGAATGTGAATTTGCACATACTTTCTGGAAACAACTTGAAAATACTCTAAAAAGTAAGTGTTCACACTGTGAAAGATTGTCATTTAATGTAGAGCTTATATTGTTTGGCACTGATGAGAAAACAAAAACAGATGATATGTTAGACTTAATCATTTTAATGGGAAAATATTTCATATACAAATGTAGAATTAATAAGATGAAACCCAACCTAATAATGTTTCTAAAGGAATTATGCTATAGACATAAAATTGAGAAACACATGTACTCGATGGAGATGAATTATGCAGAATACGTGACAAAATGGTTTCCTTACATACCACTAATACAAGAATAATGTTAATAATGCATAGAATATAATTTCCTTCTTTTTGCGTGTTGTCCGTGACCTTGGGCATCAAATGGAACAATAAGACTGAAATATGATTATGTAACGTATTTTCTCTAAATGTCATGATGTATTTATGAGGACACTATGTGACATGTTACATGACTTTGTTTGATGTTTGTAAATAATGTCGCTGTTGTCCAGTGAAATACTTTATGTGTGCCTATTAAAAAAAAAAATTTAAAAAAAAGAACGGCGGCCGAACGCACTTCTTTTAGGAAGAGACCATTTTTCTCACAACGTGTAACAGGTTGGATAAAAGTGGTCCAGTTTGATCAGTTGACCATTAACCAATTTATAAACATCCTTCAAACTGAGAATTAAACCGCGGGCATCTAATGGAGCATCTGAACGGGTAGGGGTCATTTAACGTCCGAAAACATTTGTACTGACTGGGTGGGAAATCTGCGCGACGACGACTGGACATAGACACGAGGGACAAACCATACAGAGGTACGCAGGAACAAGTGAGGCTGATGACCATGTTTACCTCCCATTTTTCTGCGAAGGACTGGGCGCAGCCTTGACTTCTGTCGACATGATCTGCATGAAGTCCTCGGACTCGGACAACTTGACCAGTTCTGCGTATAGCTCCTGTATACAGAAAAGAATGAGTATTGTAAGGTGTGGTGTATGTTTGGATTGGAGGGAGGGAGGGAGGGGACGGAGAGAGACAGACTGACAGACATACAGACAGACATACCTGAAACACAGCAAAGAAAAGCTGTCTCTAGCACATCGAAAGTCTCTGCCCATATGCCACATTCAGTAAGCACTCCTCCACCACTTCACAAGATTTAGATAGTGTAACAATGGACAAGCTATAAACCATTTCCCTACCAAAGACAGGCGAATGGGCCAGAAAGGCAGAAACATTGTAGGCGACAATGGGAGAACATAAGAAATCAGAACTTGAATTAGGGACAGCAACAGAAATGTAGAAAAAGCTGGCACATAATTTTCAGAAAACGGGGACACGATTACAATGGAAAAACTCTCCGACATCCCTGCTGAAGGCCACACTTTCCTTACAGATAAACACTTCCGCACACACGCCAGACGATGGTCGCATATACCTGGTGCTCTTTGAGGAGCTCCTCCACCACCTTGAGGTCGTGGGGCACGGGGTCGCTCTCCTTGGTGGCCAGCAGGGCCTGGTACTCGGTCAGCTGGGCCAGCATGTCCTCCAGGCTCTGAGCCAGACCCACCAGCCGGTATTGGGTGTCCCGGAGACGCTCTCCACGGGCCCGCGCTCTCTCCAGCAGCTGTGAGAAAGAAGATGGAATGGTGAGAGGCAATTTTACTGCGATATGAATTGTTGGGATAATAATGTGCTGGGCGGAAAAAAAAGTGAAAAACAAAACAAAATTAGAAGCAAATTATCCATATCAAAACTCACTTAGCAAAGATCTGACAATAAAAAAATAAAAATAAAACAAACAAACAAACAAAACCGCTAAACTAAAAAAAAAATCAAATCTCTCTCTCACTACATGAAGGGTCGACTGAATCGTCATTTGCGATCAGTAATGTTTGTTTCGTCTGGGTTTTCAGCCCCTCAGCTTGTGAGCTAAAGGATGACGATGATATTCCACCAACAGTATATAACCAAGACATAGTATCTATAATTCGGCACCACGAGAGAAAACCGTTATCCTTAATCCGTAAGCATAGTAAATGATAACACTAGTAATGAGAAGAAGAAGCAGAAGAAGAAGAAATAGAAAAAGAAGAAGAAAAGAAGGGAAGAAGAAGAAAAGAATAAAGGAAGAAAAAGAAGCAGCAGCAGGAAGCTCTATAGGGAGCTTCTCCAAGGCGTGTTAAATACCAATATGAACATGTTAACTGAAAACGAGGTACTGAAATGAGGGTACCTCTCTTAAGAAACATACTGCATTTCAGTAAGAAGGAGATAGGAGATAATGTTGCTTATAGCCCAGCCGACCGCAAAGGGCCATATCAGGGCTGTCACCACGTTAAAATCAACTCACCAGTCATTAAAAAAAAAACAAAAAACAAAAAAAAAAAAACACCTTTCATACATCTCGTTAAATGACATCGTCTACAAACGCACCAGAAACTTTGTTAAAAATCTTTCTTCCGTAAAATCTTAAATCAGATGAAAAATGTTAATCTCTCTCAAAAACTCAAGGATCACATCAGGCGGGACATCCCTGAACAGGATCTTCATGGACTCCGCTGTAAAATGTTTATGTCTCACATCGTGCAAGTCCCAACACTCTAAAAGAACATGTTTCATTGTGAGTGGCACATGACATGGAATGCACCACGGAGCTTCTTCACTCTTTAAAAGGTAAGCATGGGTAAAATACGAATGGCCGGTGTGCAGCCGGCACAGAACCGTTTCCTCTTTACGACCACCCGACGTAGATGGGAGGAAGTCCTTAAGGTTTGGACGGATCTGAAAGAGTTTGTTATTCGTCTGTGTGTTCCAATCCTCCTGCCAGAGGTCTCTCACATAATCGTTAATTTTGGGTTTCACATCTGAGCAGGGGATATAAATGTTGGACAGTTTCTCTCTTGTGGCGTTCTTGGCTAAACGATCAACCATTTCGTTCCCGCCAATGCCAACATGACCAGGAACCCAAGCAAGAGTAATGTTGTAACCGTCCGCCTTCAACTTGCTAAAAAGTTAAAAAAAAAATTAAAAGTTCTGGATGCTGAAGGTTGCGGCCAGCTATGGCCTCCAAAGCTGACAGCGAATCCGACAGAACCAGAAAGTCCCTCTTTGAAGAATGTGAGATTATCTTCAAGGCCAAAACAAGAGCAGTAAGTTCAGCAGAATAGACAGAAGCATCGGAATGTATATGTTCCAACAGTATCTGAGAAGGAGCCCCAGGGCAGTAGGCTGCACAGGCCACTCCATCTTCAGACTTGGAACCGTCAGTGAAAACTTTTTGATAGGATGGGAATTTGGAACAGAGCTCAGCATACAAAGCCTTGTACGCCAGAGAGCTGGTAGACTCTTTGCGAAAAGCTGCAAGATCAAAACGAATCTCTGGTGTGAAAAAGGTACACGGAGGTTGATCCGGAAACTTGGAAAAATCCGACACAACTCCTAGGTCTACACCTGCATTCCGCACGTGAGGCTGCATACGAAGACCAAACGGCGGAATACATTTCGGGTTGTTTTCAAACTTACTTTGGTATGGAGGGTCAAAGACACAGTCATAGGCAGGATTCTGCGGTTCTGAGAACAGTCGGATATAATAATTTAAAGACAGTTTCAGCCTGCGGTTGGACAATGAAGGTTCGCCCGCCTCTGCGTACAGGCTGTACACTGGGGTGGTGCGGAACGCTCCAAGACAGAGACGAAGCCCTTGATGGTGGATAGGGTCCAAGAGTTTGAGGTAAGAGGGTCTTGCGGAGCCGTAGACAGCACAACCGTAGTCCAGTTTGGAACGGACCAAGGCTCTGTAGAGGTGCAGCAAAGTTTTCTTATCAGCGCCCCAGTCGGTGTGCGCTACGACCCGCAGAATATTCAGAGCTTTCTGGCAAGAAGTTTTGAGGTTTTTGATGTGGCTGAGAAAGTTGAGTTTCTGGTCAAAATGACTCCCAGAAATTTGGCCTCTTTAACAGCTGGAATGGGAGATTTCCCTACGTGAAGTTCAGGATCTGGGAAAAAACTGACGGAAATTATGGAAGTGAATACACTGCGTCTTTGTTGGAGAAAAGGTGAAACCGTTTTCATCCGCCCATCGATGGATTTTATCTACGCAAAGCTGGAGCCTGCGCTGGACACTCGGGTACAGGCTTCCAGTTGCGTAGACAGCGAAATCATCCACAAACAATGAGCAGTCTGAACCCTGCTGAACTGATTGAACAATGTTGTTGATTTTAATACTAAAGAGGGCAGGAGACAGTATGCACCCCTGGGGAACACCCAACTCCTGCTCGTGGACATCAGAGAGAGTGGTGCCAACCCGGACCTGAAACTGTCGTTCTGCCAAAAAATTTTGAATAAAAAGCGGAAGATGACCTCGAAAACCCAGATCGTGGAGATCATGAAGTATCCCCGACTTCCAGGTGGTATCGTAGGCCTTCTCCAAGTCGAAGAAAATTGCCACTGTATGCTGTCTGTTCAAAAAGGAGTTCCGAAGGGCAGATTCCAGACGAATCAAATGGTCAACTGTACTCCGATGTTTGCGGAAACCACACTGTTCTTTCGCCAAAAGGCATCGGTTTCAAGTTTCCACATGAGCCTAGCATTGACCATTTTTTCCATCAATTTACAAACACAGCTGGTCAAAGCTATGGGACGGTAATTTGAAGGATTAGAAAGATCTTTTCCAGGTTTGGGAATTGGAATAATGAGAGCTTTTCGCCAAGAGGGTGGAAAAAAACCTGTAGTCCACACATGGTTGTAGACCTGTAGCAGTATGTTCAGACCTTCTAGCGGAAGATGTTTCAACAGCTGATAATGGATTTCATCTATACCTGGAGAGGAATCGCTGCAAGAAAGTAAGGCAGATTTCAGTTCATTTAAAGTGAAAGGAAGATTGTAGTCTTCCATGTTGTCGGACGAAAAGTTGCAGGGTGATTTTTCTTTAAGGGCTTTGTTTTTGACAAAAGTGGCTGATTTGTCAGAAGAGGAGGAATTCTTTTCAACGGTAGAAGCAAGCAGATTAGCAACTGCTTTCTTCTCTGTTATTAAAGAGTCCGAAAACTTGAGATGGTTCACAGTGGGACAGGTGTTCTTCCCTTTGATTTTCTTAATGATGTTCCACACTTTTTTCTTGGAAGTTTTTGATGTCAGCCTGGAGCAGAAGCTTCTCCAGGACCGACGTTTACTGATTTTAAAAGTGTGTCTTGATTTAGCACGGAGTTTCTGATGGGCTTGAGCGTTGGGACCCGAAGGTCGTTGGTATACCTGACGCTGAGCCCGTTTCCGAACTTTGGAAATTTGTTGGCATTCTGAATCAAACCAGGGTGTTTTTGGCATTTGAAGTTTATCGGAAGACACTGGAATACAGGCTTTAGCACATTTGATCATAGTGTTTGTCAGAGATTCAGCTGGGTCCAGACTCTGAAAAAAATCAGTGTCCTGGAATTCCTTAGAAATAGTGGCTGCAAATAGATCCCAGTTTGCTTTCTTATAAATTAGATGTTGAGAGGCAGAGACGTGTTCAGTTATGACAGGTTGAAGAAGGACAGGGAAATGGTCACTTCCATGCAGATCGTCATGGACAGACCACTCATAGTCCAGGACCAGCGAGGGGTCACAAACCGACAAATCTAAACACGAAAGTGAACCTGTGGAAGAGTGGAGGTAAGTTGCAGATCCGTCGTTCAGACAACACAAATCCAAATCCGAAAGGACATCCTCAACTAGCAGACCTCTGGATGACGTACCGACACTACCCCAAAGAGGATTGTGACCGTTAAAGTCACCCAACAGCAAAAAAGGTCGAGGAAGTTCTCCTATCAGACTGACAAGGTCCTGACGACAAACCGGGACTGAAGGAGGTAGATAAATAGAACAGATTGTTACAGTCTTGTGGAGAGTGACTCTCGCAGCAACAGCTTGAAGGGAGGTAGACAGAGCGACAGGACTATACAGCAGAGTTTTGTGTATGAGAAGGGCAACACCGCCCGACCGTCCCAACGTGGATGGTTGTGCAGGATTTGAAAGAATATTAAAGCCAGAAAGAGTAAAGGTCTTCTGGCTTTGAATTTGAGTTTCCTGAAGAGCCACGACGGAAGGTTTTATAGACTGACACAGAAGCTGCAGCTCCTCAAAGTTGGAATTTAATCCACGGATATTCCAATGGAATATTGTACTATCCATGGTGCAGAGGCAAAAAGGAGAGAAATCAGGTCATCTCCTCTTCAACGTCCGCTTCTAATGGAGCGAATTTATTAGTGAGTTTAACTGGACTGTGTTGGTCTTTGGACCTGCTGGCAGACTTGCCCGCAGGTGACAAAGGCCTGGAGTTTGGAGATGGTGGAGGTCTGGATTTGGGAGATGGTGGAGGTTTTTTCTTCATCTCCACCATCTCCACACTGGGTGGAACTCCCTTGCCCGCACGGGCACTGGATAGGGAGTTCGAGGCGGAATTGCTGGTTTTTTAGTCTGCCCAGCAGCAGCTGTTGTAGACTGCTGGGCAGTCTGAGGGGTGGCGGATTTTTTGCCTCCACCAGGGGCAGTCACCTTGGGTTGGAAGGTGGTGGACCTGCTTCCACCAGAGCTGACAATTCTACCTTGCAATGTCTTGGAAAATGTAAAGTCATCAGTCTGGCAGCAGACTGACCGAGTGTGAACTGTGGGAACCGTCTTTACGGCCGAAGCATATGAAGCTGATGGAGTCTGACTGCCCACAACCAGCTTGCGGGCTTCAAAAAAGGAGATCTTCTTTTCTGTTTTAATTCGTTGAATGGTGGATTCCTGAATCCAAAGAGGACAGTTTCTTGAAGAGGAGGGATGGTCGCCACCGCAGTTAGCACAATGTGCCGGATCTTTACACGGCCCATCATGGGTTGCCTTGCAGCAAACACCGCACACCTCCTGCCCAGAACAGCGGTCTCTGACATGTCCAAACCTTTGGCACCTGAAGCATCTCAACGGGGACGGGACATACAACTGAACACGGACGTTCAAGTAGCCAACCTTGATGACCGGAGGCAGCACAGGGTTGCAGAAGGTCAGAAAGAGGGTGTTGGTGGCCACTCTCTCTGCACCTTTCTTGACTGTCACCCTGCGCACCTCCGTCACACCCTGGGACGCCAGTTCCGTTTTTATTTCTGCCTCTGAGACACCCGTTAGATCTCTGCAGCGAATCACACCTTTGGATGAATTTAACTGTTTGTGGGGAGTTATCTTGATCTCCCTATCCACAAATTTTGTTGCCTTCAGCAGCTGTTCAGACTGTTTTTTTGATCGACATTGAATGAGGAATGAGCCATTTCGCAACCTTTTGACGGACTGAGGGTCACCTGCTAAACCCTGAAAGCCCTTCTGGATAGCAAAAGGGCTCAGAGCTGAAAGGGGTCTTTCCTGCTCCGTCCCTTCCATTACGAGCCAGGAAGCCCAGAATCCTGTCCTCTGTCGTACCTCAGTATCTGAATCGCTATCACCTTCGAAATCCCCTGAAACAGGGGATGCTGCCTTCCTCTTCCTTTTGGGGGGAATGTTTTTTAGAGAAGTCATATTTAGTTTATTGTGATTCATCTCTCCCTTACCCACCCACCTTGGAGTCCAACTAAGGGGCCAGGGCCAAGAAACCAATGTCTTGACCCCTTCCAGGCTTCGGGAGAGATATACGACACACAGACACCACCAGCCCTATCCCCCTGATCATGCTCAACTCCCGGGAACAGAGAGCTGAGCACTGCAGGGGTTTACTTGGCCAGCAAGGGGACTGTCTGTCTTGACCCAGCCCCAAGAAGGGGAGCCGATTAGTACACCCGGGCCAAAGTGTACTCCCTGTCTAGGAGAGGTCCGAGCCAAAGTGATGTGTTGAGAGCGCTGGCCCTCTCAATCACCAGGATCTCATTCCCTTCCGACACAGGTCGCACCGCACGGCAAACGCGGCGGATCTTAAGGAGACCACAGAGAGAAAAGGAGTGTGGAAAAGAAGACTTGAAGGGAGACGAAGATAGAAAAGGGCCAAATAAGGAAGGCAGAAACAAGAAGACAGAATAGGAAAATGGTGGGTTACTATTTGTCTGGGCCCTCACTCCTAACCTTTCTGACATGGGAGACCCTACCAGGGGCATCAATTCCTACCACGTAATGCTTGGCCAGTCAGCATCTTGGCTATACAGGCCTAGAAGCGTTCATAACAACTAACCATCTAGCTGAGTATAGATGCCCCCGTCAGCAAAGCCTAAAAGATCACTGGACCACGCAAGCCCTCCGACCACGGCAAGGTTGCAACCCCCGGAGGGGCATTTCAGTAAACCAACATTGATACACACATGGCGCACGCATTAAGGCTGTGTAGGCGACGGTCAGGTTGTAGTTGACAAATCAAACAGCATAAGTATGGAAAATGAATGTGTGTGTGTGTGTGTGTGTGTGTGTGCGCGCGCTCACGTATGCATGCGTGCGTACATTCGTGTGTGAGTTCACACACCTGGTCCCATCGTGTCTGGGTGATGGTGAGGTAGTACTTGACAAAGCGGACAGCGTTGGGATGACAGCTGCCCAGGATCTCCTCAGCCAGGCGTTTGATCTTGTCCACGTGCTCCTGGTGGTTCTTCAGGTCTTCTTCAAACTTCTGCTCACCCACCACATAACTCATCGTCATCATCATCATCCACATTGATTCATAAACAAAGTCTTTGATTAATTATTGCTAGCTGCGAACCACGATGGTAACTAGTGTTTCCAAATACGTGCACAAGGCATTATCCGTATACGTAGAACACTCAGAATCAGCAGGAAAAAAATCTAGGTACAGCTGTTTTGAGGTGCCATCCATCAAGGACCTTAACCCTCGTTTTTCATCAACTGTACGAAGGACCTATGATGAAATGAGGTACACGTGAACAAATGAATCAACGACTCGTCATTATAAACGGCACAATTAGAGGCAAGGACAGTTTCCCAGTGTTAAGGGACACAATCACCCAGGCCCTCACCTCGTGTTTCTCGATCATCTGCATGATGGCCACTTCATCGTCAGGCAGGGAGCGGAACTTCAGCTGGGCTTCCGCTTCGGGCAGAAACTCCCTCATGATCGTCACCACCTCCTGGAACTCCTCCGCCTGTACGTGTGGACACACACACACACACACACACACACACACACACACACACACACACACACACACGCACGCGCAAAGCACACACACATGTGTATAAGTGTGCAGTGTGGGTTAATATAATGATTCTGCAACAACATTCAAATTCAAGAGTCTAAAATCAGATCAGAACTGCATGAACCAACAACCAATTACTATCTCACCCCACCCCCGCTTCCAGACATGATACTACATGCAGAAAAGCGACAACAGCAACAACAACAACAACAAACCAAGGTAAAAATAAAACAACAACAGCTCAGACAGAACGGGGTGATAGGCATAGCGAAAGGACAACAGTCCGACGTACTCAACCCCAGGAGATAAGGAGAACAAACGACACGCTGGCAGCGAAATACCTGATCAAGACAAAGACAACGGCCAGCAGGCGTCCCTTACCAGTTTGAGGCCGTCGGTCAGCTTGTTCTCGCGGAGCTGGGACAGGTAGGACAGTTTGTCCCACAGCTTGCTCAGCTCGTCCAGCTGGTCCGGGGGCAGGTTGCCCGGGCTCTTCATTGTCGTCACCGTGGGCTCCCGGGCAGAGAGCTCCTGCTGCACGTTCTGTACAGGACAAAGGGAGGGAGTGAGAGGGTGGTGGGTGCGAGTCTGGGGCATCAATCACCAATTCGTTTTTTTTTTTGTCCATTTGTTGTTGTTACTACTTTTTTTCATCTTTTGTCGGACTGCCTTTTTCATTTCCGTGCTAGTAACCGAGCTGGTGCGTATAGGTGTGCTGGATTCAATATAGATGTATGTATGTATGTGAAAGTGAAGGAGCGTGAGTTTGAGTTTAACTGCAGAACAGCCAACCTCACAGGGCCCTTTCAGGGCTGTTAAGTGAGGAGGTGAAATTAGAGAGAGAGAGAGAGAGAGAGAGAGAGAGAGAGAGAGAGAGAGAGAGAGAGGAGAGAGACAAGCAAGCGCAAACACACACACACACACGCACACACACACACACACGTTTAAGGAAAAAAAAGAGAGATGGGCAGAGACAGGAGACAGAGAAATAGAGAGAGAGAGAGAGAGAGAGAGAGAGAGAGAGAGAGAATTTATTCAGGCTGAATATTCATAGATAGATTGACAGATAGACACAGATAGACATATAAATATATACATAAATACAACCATAAACAGTAAACAAGTGGGGTATGTTTTGCTCCCATAAGGAAACCTAACACAGAGTAACTTTTATTCAAGACTGGCACAGCCTTTTAAACTTGAATAAAGTCAGACAAATACATAGACGAACAATCTAATAGTGGGGGAAAAACAAGCGCAGGCCAACAACTGAACTGTCTGGCAAAGATTTCATATCTGTAACATTTTTTTTAATTTTTTTTTTTTAATTTCATTTTCCCAGTTTCTCCATCTTCAAACTCCCCTCCCCTCTCCCCTCCCCTCAAGTCCAAATCTTTGCCAGACAGTTCAGTTGTTGGCCTGCGCTTGTTTTTCCCCCACTATTAGATTGTTCGTCTATGTATTTGTCTGACTTTATTCAAGTTTAAAAGGCTGTGCCAGTCTTGAATAAAAGTTACTCTGTGTTAGGTTTCCTTATGGGAGCAAAACATACCCCACTTGTTTACTGTTTATCGTTTACTGTTCCCTACCTCATTTCATTTCCGATTTTGCTTTAATTACAACCATACATAAACAGATACATACGTAGACAGAGATAGACATGTTAACTGAAAGCAAGATCGAGAGAAAAACTACAGACAAACGTAGATGCTAACAAAAAGGCAGTTACTAGCGAGGCAGAATCACTCGGCCGAATCATGTGGAGACAATCACAGCGGAAGGAAGAGACCCAATCTGCGTCATTTAATCGGCATGTGGACGGGGTCGAAGTTTACCGTCATGGCAGGGCATAAGACACACAGACACAGACACACCCACAGACACACACACACACGCGCACGCGCACACATGCGCGCGCGCACGCGCACACATGCGCGCGCGCGCGCACACATGCGTGCGCGCGCGCGCACGCACGCACGCACACACACACACACACACACACACACACACACACACACACACACACAAGGTAAACTGACACTAACCCTGTGCTGCTCGATAAGCATGTGGACGGTGTCAAGGTCTCCCAGGACGGGCAGGTCATCAGCCAGGGTGGCCTCCGCCTTCTGCAGCCAGTCCAGCAGCGAGTGGAAGGCGTCCGACACCCGCCCCGAGGTCAGCAGAGCCTCGTCCAGTTTGTTCTGACTGCACACGACAAAACCATACGTTATACATGCTGTCGTAGTGTACTGCATTGTATTGCAAGTTGGACTGGACTGGATTGAACTGGGCTGGATTGTACAGAGCATCAGAAATCAGCTCACGGATCAAGCACAGTAAGACTGCCCTGCCTGTACGTACAAAACCGTAGACTGTACATGCAGTCACAATGTGTTGTATTGTGTTGTACTGCAATGAATTCTGTCGGGTATTGGTCACGAGTCCTGGATTCCGCAGAACCTTGCTCTGACCGGTGCATGACAAAACCACACCCGGTATATACCGTCGCACAACGCTGTTTTGTGTAGCGCTGAACTATGTTGTACTGCTGCGAGCTGCGTTTTACATTAATTACATCAAGTTCAAAGTGCTGGCTCATCAATCAAGCCCTTGCCCAGCAATCCAGAAACCCCCAAGATCAGAGTTTATAAAAAAACCCAAAAACGTTTCAATAGTCTTTGTTGTTAATTACAACGGGAAAAGGAAGGTGCGGGGCAAACACTCTTCAAGACAATGTAGTACAAACACAAAAGTCTTCAAAGTGAGAAACTTTCCTGGATAATAAATCTAGCTCAATGACGAAAATGCTTTCAAAATGCAATTGAGAGAGAGAGAGAGAGAGAGAGAGAGAGAGAGAGAGAGAGAGAGAAGAGAGTTTTCACGCGGTAGCGGAACAAAGACAGAAATGTTATAAAACACTAAAACGAAGGTCTCATCATTAAGAGGTAAGTGTAGGAGAGACAGACAAAAACGACCAGAAAAAAAGACCGTCTTTAAATTGAGGTAATCCTTTCTGGGAGGAATATAATATTGATAAAATATGTCTTTGGTGTAAATCTATGCTGAGGGGTAAATCTACCACAATGACAAAAAGAAAAACAAAACTCCCCCGCCAAGGTCTTCAAATGAATGAAACCTTTATTGGAAGATAAATTTGGTAAAGACGGGCAATAGCATGCCAGAAAAAAAAGAGAGGCAGCCTCTCTTCGCAATATCTTTATAAAAAAAAATGTTTGTTGTAGTAGTTGTGAAAGTTGCAGTAGTAGTTGTAGCTGTAATGATGGTGACAGCAGCACCAGCAACGCTGACAGAGGCAGCAGAACAGGGACACTCGGTACGGTAAGATTACGCAAATTTATTCGCTAAACATCGAGAAAAGTCCACCGACGCCGACACCACCAAAATGTTAAGATAATCTCTCCTCAAAATCAGTGGTTACATACTGGCCACACAGCGCTCTCACGGGAAGGAGCAGCGGCTGGCAGAAAACTTTTCTCCACTTCAATGATGAAAGAGCGTCAGACAAAGAACGGTAACTCTCCTCCCTCCACGTCCTCTGCTGTGGTGATTACACTTCAGGGTGTGCGAAAGCTTCCAACGCTGTCTTGCCTGCTGGGTTCCTGGCCGTGCGAGAGTTGAGGTGTGTTCACCGAGGCGTTCACACAGCCCTGACACGCCACAAAGGAGGTGGACAATGGGGAGGGAAGGGGCAAGAAAGTGTTGGGAGTGGATGGGGGCGAGGTGGGTAAAAGTTAAGTTTGCATGTAGGGAGATGGGGGATGGAGGCGTGGGGGTGGTAGTGGTGGTGGTAGCGGGTAGTAGTACAGAGCGCAGACACAAATGATGACTCGCGAAAGAAACGTTTTACGACATATTCTCTCAACAGTCAAGTCATCCTGTTTATTGCCCAGCCAACCACGCTGGCCATATCAAGCCTGTAAACGTTTCTTGGGTACCACAGGCGTTACCCCTTTCCTCGACATCAATCACAGAGAATATCCACCTGTGGATACCCCCCCCCCCCCCCCCCCCCCCCACTACCGCCCTTGCCAAGTCCCCTCCTCTCCTTTCCCACGTAATTAAGCGTGCGTGCGTGTGTGTGTGTGTGCGTGTGTGTGGTCTTCATTGGTGGTACCGTTGTGGGACGAAGAGTATTGTACATGGGGAACATCAAGCGAGAATATTATTTAGCAGGGGGATACTGAGCAGCAACACGACAGCAAGATCGAGTACACATAAGGGAATTTCGAACACGACGGATACTGAACATCCTGCAGGGGGGTGTCGGGGAATATCCTGCAGGGGGGTGTCGACACGCTCCGCTGTCACACCACTAATTCCGGCTCCTCTCTCTCACACAGACACACACACGCGCGCACCCGAGTAAGTTTACAGCCTCGAAGCCAACAATCTGCAGGGTGATACAAATACTAGGCTGAAATGAAGCCATCCCACTAAAGGAGACACTGCATTGTTACCGAGTCCTGTGTTCAGTGGTGCGTGTTATGATCCAACATTCGTTGGGCACTACTCCTAAACCCCTTCTGCCGACAATGACTGCCTAATCGCGTCGAGATAGGAAAAATATCCTTTTATCATCCCTTTCCATATATATCAGAAGACTCAAGTCGATCAAGGATTAAAGTCCCTGAACAATCAATAAAGTTCTTCGAATATGCAGGGAAAAGAACACAAGTCACTTGATTTCCACTGTACAGGTTAAGATAATTATATAAAACAAGGTCGGCTGGGCTATAAGCAACATTATCTTATCTTATCTTATATAAAACAAAGTTCGTATCTGAAAGAGTGAAAGGACAATGTTGGGAAATATTCTTTCTCCACACTCCCTTCTCCTTACAGTCGCAAAATCAAAATTACTCTATTAGGTCAAATATCAAGTTTACCGCGGCGAATCTAACGCCATTCATATACTTAGACACCCTTATTGTTTTCAGCTACAAAACCGACCCAAATATTGAACCAATAAAACCATGTTCAGTTGAATGACGACGTAGTACGGGCAATGCGACCACGAACAGCTTTACTGGCACTGTTTCCCTTATGGTCTCATAATTCACAATCACTATGTTTTTGTTCCCTTCGCTGCTGAAGCCGCTGCATGTAAGAACCACCAGCGCCCACTCTGAAGAAAGAATTCAATGACTGAGGCAACGATTCACGTATTTTCATTCAGCTGTTTAATGGCTGTCAATCTATACTGACTTCCATAAAAAACGCGAAAGCAAAACAAGCTGAAGGTTAGGGGCGAATTTTATTGGTCACAACTGTACAGAGTGGAAGCGAGAATTCAACGTGATTTGATTCATTACACCGGTAATGTGTGAAAATGTCATCAGCAATATGTCTTTGTGTGGTAAATCCAAGGTCACGTGACAAACCAGCTTGAAGTCCTAATACCGTGTGTGGCCACCATTTGCATGGACAACTGCTTGACACCTGCGGCTCATTGAGTGGACCAGGTGGTTGATGCGTCCCCTTGGCACACCAGCCCACACATGGACGATGGCCTGGTGAAGTTGAGCCGCTGTTGCTGGTCGTGGACGCAGGAGGTCCAACCGTCTGCCAAGTTCATCCCAAAAATGTTCTATTGGGTTTAAATCGGGACTGAGGGCTGGCCAGGGCAGCACATTGACGTTGTTATTGCTGAAGAAATTGCTGGGTGGCCCTGGCTGTGTGTGGTCTTGCATTGTCCTGTTGGAATGTCCAGTTTGGGTGTTGCGCAAAAAAAGGAACGACATGGGGTCTGAGCACCTGGTGGATGTAGCGCTGTGCATTGACACCCTGTCCACGACCAGGACCAATGTTGTGAAAGATGACTGGTCCTATGGCGTGGTTAATGCCAATTGCACCCCATATCATAACGTTCGGGCCTCCCCAGGGGTTCCGCTCTACCACACAGGAGTCAGCATAGCGTTCACCAGGTCGACGCCATATTCTGACAGGACCGTCAGCCATGTCAATACAAAAACGGCTCTCATCTGAGAACAGTATGCGTCCCCACTGCTGCCTGCGCCAGTTGATTCGGGCTTGTGCCTACTGCAGCCTGTCCTGCCGGTGTCTTGGTGTCAGTACCGGACCTCTGTGAGGACGCCTACATGCCAGCCCGTTCTCCTGAAGACGCCGCCGCACAGTGTTGAGGCTGATTTGTTGCTGGAGATTCCCAGGCACCTGTCGAGCAGTGTTAGCGGCTGTTTGCCGCCTGTCCCGCAGATGAGTTCGAACAAAATGGTGATCCTCTCTTGGTGTGGTGACCCAAGGACGGCCTGGCCGGGGACGATCATCAGTGGTACCAGTGACTCGCATGCGGTGCTGCAGACGATATATGGTTGAGATGTGGACGTTAAAGATGTTGGCGACCTGCCTGGCATCCACACCAGCCTCCAGATGGCCTAGGGCACGATTGCGTTTCCTCTGCTCGTAGTCTTGGCATCTCTGTAGCGCTCAGACGGCAAGTCGTTACCTGAACCTTGTAGCGCGGCTTTATAAAGGCTGCATGCCTGCGTACTTGTCGCTGGATAACTTTGCTCTGCATGGTGTGCACGTGCCTCACATGCAGCAACCAGTTTGCCATTTTTGTTGACCCTCCAATGCCGGGAATGATGTGTTGCTCACACAATTTTTTCACTGCACGTGAGTCTTGGACCCAAACAACTTGCCACAATGGTTCAATATTGTATATTCACCCCTTTTCACCCGAAAAATAGCCTTTCAATTTTTCGCGTTTATTTTGGTCAATTCAAGTGTTCCATAAATCTGAAACCGGACGATCCTCCCTCCCTTTCTCTTAAAGGGTACTACTATAAAAAAAAAAGTTTTCGTCATTGTGGGCCGGCTGGCCCACATCCGCGTCTTATAGACCAATACATATAATAGACACACAAGAAAACATTTTATCGCTAAGCACAAAGGAAAAAGGTACCTTTAACATGACTGCAATGCCTGAAATATTCAGATGTTAAGATTAAACGAACTGTCGATACTCACATTGCTGTGACATTCATGATGTTCTGCAGGCTGCTGACTGTCAGTATGTCCACGAAAGGTCACACACACACACACACACACACACACACACACACACACACACACACACACACACACCACAACACACTGTCGCTGTTTATAACCACTGTCTATGAGTCAACATTAACCGTGGTGGCGTTTTAAGCAGTGAAGCACGCAGCTTCCACAGCCAGGCAACACGAAAGCATGTCTACAACACAATTTCCGAGCTCTGGACCTGAATCAAGGGGCTCACAGCAGACTGCACAAAAGCATTCGTGGCAACAAAATAAAAATCGGCTCAAACTGATTTTCCACAAAGTCAGGAAACTATCCAAACCAGCTGAAACCGTTCAGAACAGATCATATAGTAGTCAGGGGGAAAAAGTCCACATTGATAACTGCATCATACGACTCCCGGCAGTTTGAGAGCTGGTACCCGCCGGCTGTGTCTTTGTGTGGCGTGTTCCTGAAGACTGGGGCAAGCAGGGAAGAATAAGAACAGAGTGACCACGGTCCGATGGGAGTTACAGCACAGACAAAATGGCAGCCAGTGTTCGCAGTCTGGGTACCGTAGCAACAGGCACAGCAGTGGTCAGGGCTGAGGGAAAGGGTCTCAAGCACACAAAAGACCCCTCACCAACAATGCCCAATCAGCTGCAGGAAGGAATGTGTGAAAGGCTGCTGGTTCCACAACCTGGATGGACAATCGCGGTTCACTCATGTCTAGACTGCCAATGACAGGCCCGGCAGGCACAGGTAACTCTTGTCAACGCCCACCATCCACTCACCCGCGCCACCCACCTACCCCCTTTTCACTAATAAACTGGAGCAGCCTGAGGAGCCAAGGACATGTTATGTCAGGCCATTGACAGCAAACCAGTGGCAGGCTAGCCGCTGGGCAGGATGTGTAGAAAGCCGTTTCACACAAACAGCAGAGAACAGGCAGCGCTGTATCCATGTCACAAGGCAAGCGACAGTCCTCACAGATGCCCTCGACACCTTCCCTTGCAGCAAGATCAACATGGAACCATTCAGCCCCTTTAAACGCTGGATGAATGTATTACTAAAGACAGACTTGGGTTTGTTTTAAAACGTTCATCTCTAGTCTTCTAGGTTACCATCAAGTCCTTCCACACCACCCCCTCCATCATCCGGAACGATGAAGTCCGTCATCACACCCAATGTAACCATGCAACTGACTGATGGCGGGTAGTAGGTAGTGACGAAACAGAACGACGGTTTTCCATTGCATATACTGTAAGACTGAACTATCAGATACTAACGACAAGCGTTCAGGAATTCTACACAGCACTGTACCCGATTTTCCTGTTCAGAATGGTCAAAAACATTGTCCAAATATGAAGAGAGGTTATCATGTTTTTGCCAAGAAACAGATGTCTAGAAAACATGTTAAACCGTCAACATGTTTAACATTCACAGATAGTCGGCTTTGAAAGCACACTGGTGAATGGTGGTATTGGGGGGAGAGTAAATTCTGGCAAAAGGCACCTCTGAATGGTATCGGAAACAACAGTAACGCAATTTCTCCTCTGATGGGTGCCTCACCTCGACCTGATACCGACAGCTCTCTGTGGGTTGCTGGCGCTGAAACTGACGGAACGATAGTGGGTGTTGTGCATGAGTAAGCCAGAATGGTCATACGCAAACCCACTGCGTGTGTGTGTGTGTGTGTGTGTGTGTGTGTGTGTGTGTGTGCGTGTACGTGCGTTTAAATAATCTCACAAGTGCGAATGCTTCCAGAAACACGCTTTGTCCTCCTCTTTCTTTCCCACGTGACACCTACCTCTTGGTGACGACCGATCTGACGGCATTCCACTTATTCCGCAGCTGCTCCAGCATGTTGTTCAGCACGTCCCTCTCCGGTCCGTCTTGGTGCAGCGGTCCTTCAGGTTCCGACCCAAACGGGTGGTGGCGAAAAACGTCGGATGTTTGGCTTGCAGCTGCACCTGGAATTTCTGCAACATCCAGAACAGTGGAATGTTAAAATAGAAGGCAGATCCATGTACTACTCCGGGGAGCGGAACAAGCGTGTATTTACAAAGAACATGTATCATCATGGCTACTTACAACAAACTGGATGTCTTCTGTCACCTTTGCCTGCTTCTGAACATTTCTCTGCCCCTTTCATTAAAGAGATCGTGTCAAATGGTCGTGTCATATATACACTAAATATCAGAAATGCTCAGTGTATAAACAAATTCACATTTGCTGGCAATATTTCCTGTCTGACCCCAAACTGGAAAGGAGTTTGTTTTTTACCGAAATCTTTATATGGCAGCATATTTCCTGTCAACAATTCTCAACAAAGCCGTTGAAAATTATGAGCCTAGCGTACGCGTTTCCAGTTTCTACAAAATCAATCTTGATCGACAGACAGCAGTCGTCTTACAGTATAAACAGTGTGAGGTCAGAACTGAAATTGCTCCAAGGCGGAGATGTAAGGGGGGAGATGTTTTTGACATACTCTCACTGAAATAGGGCAAAACCACACCAACACCACTTTCTCCAATACTGTCGAGTTAGAGTGGTCGACCGCTGGGTATCAAAAATGACTATAGCTATGCGCTATCATCATCTTTTGAATTATTTAATAGATATAATTTAGTCATCCCACGAAATGGGTTCTTTCTCTTTATTACGGAAATCGACTCAATGAATACAATGACTTGTATGATCCTTTAGTAGTTCAGGTATGTGAAGAGATCATTACCTATGCAACACCCGACCACCCCATTTGATATTTTGTCCAGACGATCCAGATATTACAACAAAAAGTGTTATTACACAAAGCATAGCAAACCGCACATGGATACCTTCACGGAAAAAAGTCAGTGTTCTCTCATGACAAGAAAAAAAAACACATTTGCATAATTACACAATTCCTAACATAGAAGGCGCATTGATAAATGACATCTCGAAGACAGATTAAACCAAGCTGTGCTGACAGTGTCGGCCATTCTGCAAAACCCATCATACGCAGCTTATTTAACAATGTACGAAACCATTAAAAAAAAAGGAAAAGAAAAAAAACAACGTTAGTGCCACAACAGAAATAAAAAGTGACTGTCTTCACCTAAAGAAAAAATATGACTGTCTTCACCAGAGACACTACAGACTGAACAGCTAATGCTCATTTCAATGTCTTTTGCAAACTCGCTGGCTAGTCGTCAGCTGACAACACTGCAAAAATGTTACAAACTGTAACAATAGAAATGAAGGCAAAAGGATGACTGGGTTAAGGAGAAACAAAGCGAAACAAAATAAACCAAAAACTAAGAATCAAACACACACACACACACACACACACACACACACACACACACACACACAAGAACGGCTAACGGCAGGACATAAAGAGATGAAGGCAAATAGAGTGACAGGAAAGCGGAAATTACTAGCACAGACTGTAGAGATGGATGCAGTTTACGCTGAAAAGGGACCTTTTGTAGTTAAAGTGAAAGTGCAATCCTTCATTGTGCAAAAACGAAATGCTGTCTGGAAATAAAGTGAATAAATAAAACAAATAAATAAATGAATAGATGTGGTAATTTATTACGCACATTGTAACAACATATAAGCACATCTAAAATGACACAGACAACATCAAATACATCAAAAGGCACCCCTGATGATAGGAATATCCACAATGACAGTGATAATCACAGATACAAGATAGGGATCTTTTAACGCCATAGCACTGTGCAATGTAAGCCAAGGAAGTGCCAGTAATATTAAGATACAAGTATACATTAATTTGTTATTGACAAGGTTAACAACTGCCGTTTCTTGCAAAACAACGACATTGAACAAGGGTACAATACAGAACACGCCAAACTGTTTCGCACTATGACCTGTGCGATTGGTTTGTTTTCTTCTTTTCGAAAAGCGTTTTTGTTTGTCTTCAAATTGCAGGTATGCTATGCTCTCGACTCTGTCCAGTTATATGTCTGCTGCTGGCATGCATTGCTTATCTCCATCAAACATCGGGCAGTGCTTGCTAGCTTGCGGTGTGTGTGTGCGTGCGTGTGTGTGTGTGTGTGTGTGTGTGTGTGTGTGTGTGTGTGTGTGTGTGTGTGTGTGTGTGTGTGTATGCGCGCGCGTGTGTGTGTGTTTAACTATTTGGTCGCGATGCCACCGTGAGAGAGCGTCTCCCACTGGAAGGTGCCACCACGTCCTTCTAACAAAAATCCCAACGAACTCGACAATATCAGCGACCTCAATGCGAACTCACCAAAGGCGTAGACGTGGATAGGAAATCGAGCTGAGGTAACCATGAGAGAGCAAGGCATGAAGGGCCACAGAACTGCTTTTTAACGTTGATCAATGTGGAGGGTGAAGATGATGCCCCGAGTTCCATACTGGCGTGCAAGTGCATGGAAGGCCTGTGAACTACGCTTACTTTCATAACTATATCCCGGCGGTCGTCAGAACAGTGAGTGACGGTGCTGGTCAGAAAATTTGGGCAACACTCTCCAAGACGCACTTCAGGTGGCTGAAACTCGACTGTGCGGTTTCAGTCTTCCCAGCTGAGCTCACAGCAATCTCAGTACTGGGCAGGTGCTGGTCGAGGCCCCCAAAATTAACAAATAAATGTCTCTGATGGAAATCGAACCCATGATCTCACAACCCGCAACTCGCAACGCTGACTACTGCGCTATGGTGGTCTTTTTATTTTTCTAAATTTACGTCTTTCAGGGTACATTAAAAAAGAACAACATATTACACTCAATGAAAGCAGTAATTAATCAGTAACATGCAACGCACATATTATGAATTATCAACTATGAACAACGGCTGCCTAAATTAAATTGATTGAGAGTAAAGGTTCGTTTATGCTAACATGAAGCGAAGAAAATGTCGATATAAAAAAAGGTTCGTTCATGCTAATATGAAGCGAAGAAAATGTCGATTTAGAAAAAGGTTGTTTATGCTAATATGAAGCGAAGAAAATGTGGATATCAAATGTTGTCATCTACAACATTATCAACCAAACAACACGAGTTCACAGCAGACCAAACAGTGCTCAGTGGTCTTTGGGGTAAGCAGGGTGCACTCCATGAACACAACACGCACGCACTGGGGGGTGGGGGTGGGGTCAGTAAGTGAGATGGAATAATGGAGGAGGCAGGACAAAAAGTAAGGAAACGGCTCACAGCACACACACACACACACACACACACACACACACACTAACATCATGATTATCACAGTGTGCATCACAGCATGCGCTACTCACCTTGATCTGATCTATTTTCTGTGGAACACACACAGTCACCCATGCCACAGTCACATAGTGTGCCAATTCAGCATTTCCGTATAAAAACTTCTTTTGTGTGGAAAGGAAATCTTCACAGTAAATAAAAATCAACCGAGCTGACTCTACGATGAAATTAATGATATGCCTCTGACTCCAAACAAAACTCCGATCGTATGCTATGGAGATCTCCTTATTTGTTCTGTGTGCTCGGTGTTGGCTTTTCTGCCGGGGGAATTGATATTCTAAGTAGCACACGTTTGGAGTCATATGCGTGTAATCAATCATTTCATGGGAGAAAGAAGATTTAACTGTTATTTACTTTTTCTTTTCTTTTCTTTTGAGAGGGGGCGGGAAGGGATAGGGGTGCAGCAGCCCCCTTTTTAATGCCACACATGCTTTTTCCTTTGGCCTCCCCCCCTCCCCAATAAAAAATAAGAAAAAACAGAAAAACGAAAGAAAATTCATTGCTTTTTCTCTTTCTTCTTTCCCTTCGTTATTTGTCTTGTCTTTCTCTTGAGCATTCACGTAATTCACACATTACAACTTATCCGCTGTTCTTCAATAAATAAAAAATGGTCGTTTGCTGTTGGACACTTGTACACAACATCACAATGTATCATATGTGCAATATGTACACACACAACACCCACATTATGCAATGATGAAAGCACACAGGTCATCACATGCATATATATATATATATATATAGACATAAATAACGTGTGTGCGTGTGTGTGTGTGTGTGTGTGTGTGTGTGTGTGTGTGTGTGTGTGAATCCTTCTTGGGCATATTATGCACGTCTGACTTGCACAATACGATGTTCTACGTACGCAATGCTTGCATATTACAGCACAACACAAACCATGCAAACGACGTTCACAGTATATACAGCATACAGTTAGAAGATCAGATGACAACATCGACTCATCATTTGACTTAGTCATGGGGGTCATACCTTTCCAATTTATAGGACATGAGCACTTCTGAGTTTTTCCAACAGGATGGAGTCGCTGACTGATTTGGTCAGCAGACACAAACAATTTTATGTTTTTTTTGACTGGACCAAAACATATGAAAATGACGTCTTCATAATTTATCGGAATTTACTATTATTTTAGATCATAAGGCTTGAATTTCCCGACTGTGAGCTGGGGTCCGATAACCATGTCTGGAAGATATTCGTCTGAAAAGGGAACGTTTTAAAATAAGCTCACCTCTACAGATGTTGCTGTTTTGATTCATGGCAGCGCCAGCAAAAAAAACCCAACAAAACTGTAGCAAGAAAAGCGTGTTTTGGAATCATGACCTGAATGCGGTCCGGGCCGCTTAGAGTGCAGGAAGTTCACGGCCGATACACTTCCCTGAGGGGAATTTCTTCTCTAAAGACCTATTGCTGTCAAGCTCTCCTCAGAGTTTCTTCCTACCAGTGTTAAGCTTTTTTTGTAGTGGAGTCTGTGGATGTCACATGGAGATCCTACGTTTAAATGGGGACTGGGGGGCCGGATAGCTCAGTTGGTAGAGCGCCGGACTCGTGATCCTGGGGTTGCGGGTTCGAATTTCGGTATAGGGGGATTTTTCCCTCGGAGTTAACATTGGTTCTGACTCCATTCCCCATATAGTCCTTCGAATGAGACTATAAACCGAGGTTCCGTGTGTGAACGCACGCATAACATCTTGCACACACGTAAAATCCCATCACCAACTTTCGGAAGAGAAGGCCAGTTTGGCCGTTGGTATGGATGACACGTGACACATAGCATGCACCTTCCCCGAAGATGGAGTATGGCTGCCTTAATGGCGGGATAAAAAAGGGTCATACACACAAAACGCCACTGCCTGGCTATACAGGGAGTGTCCGCAGGAGTATCAGCCTGCGTACGCAGAAAGAAAGAAAGAAAGAAAATGAGCTGTCAGTAAAATGTTGAATGAAGGTCGTTTGTTACTTACTTGTCTTAGCATTCGGTTATCACAAGGCACAAATCTGTATTCGCCGTCGGAGTATTTCATACCCAGCATCAAAATATATCCTTCGCAAAATGGATGTAGTTTGAAATGTTTTTCGCTGTACAAAAATGTCTTCACTGCAATGTGCTTTTCATTCGAAACTAAAAGCTTCTCATTTGATAATGATTTGCATTTGAGCATGATCAGAACAACTGCTGGAACATGGCAGGTATGAAACTTGCAGCATTTATTGCGACAAGGTCAACTTTGAAACAAAAGGAATCTGGCTGGTACAGTAACTGTGAGTGCAATGTACCATAGTTTGGTAAGATGCATTTCAGTGTTCATTTAAAGTCATGTTGCTTACAGCCCAGTAGACCGCAAAGGCCACACCAGAGCTATCACCTCGTGGAACTCAACTCTAATAGTCTCCTGTCATTGCCTTTGCCACACAAGTAACTAGAATCATTTGAACTACCCATAAGCACTTGCTTGTTGCTGTTGAAATTGTTTACTGCAAAGTTCTATCTGATTAGGAATACATTCATTTATACCATAGTCAACTCTACATAAATATGCACACAATTAAAGCAGATTAAAAAAAACAACAACGTTAAAACTTGTTTTAAGTTCTTGTGTGTTTTAGTAATGTTTGTGTGTGAAGTGTCATTTTAGTAATGTGGTATACTATGTGTGTGAGTTTTATGGTAAAGTATTGTGCAAATTACACCCTAAGCGTTCGAACTCATGAGTTCGTTAAACACCTTCCTCCCGATCTTGCGCTCTTCCACACTACCATCTCCAAACTATCCAGAGGGTGTTACAAAATAAGGTGTCCGCAGGTGGTTACTGGAGCAATAATGAATGGATGAATGAATGAATGAATGAATGAATGAATGAATGTTCTGTTTAACGTGTTTTCACCATGATTAGTGATATTACACGGCTTGGAACAAGAGAACAAAGTTTATCAGACAGCTGAACAGTCCTCCATTCAATTGGCGCTCTTTACTTTCGCTCTCCTCTCCCTTCGTGGTTCTCCACGTCAGCCACGTCATCAAAAGGGGTTTGTTGTCAGCCATGGTTAAAAAAATATGGTACAGCAGGTTCTGAGAACAATTATCTTTGACTAAGTGGTGTCCATAGGGTAGGGGAGGGAGGGGGGGGGGTGTACCTTGAGCTCATCGATGTCGTTCTTCATCAGGTTGGGCTGTCTGGCGGAGGGGTTGAGGAAACGGGACAGGGTGGCGGAGCTCTCGTCCAGCCAGTCACACAGCTCCTTCCAGGCGTCGTGGAACTGCAGCACACACACACAGCAGACTATTTACATGTCTGCTGCAGGACACAGGGGTTAAAGGTAAGGTGTCTTCGTCTGCCTACATGTCCGTCTGGCAATGAAAAGCTTGCCGTGGCATGGGACAAGGCATAGCAGGATGAAGCGTTAATCACATTTTAAGTTTATCGTGTATACAGTTTTACATCACTGCATTTTAATGCACGCGAGTCATGTTGGCCAGAATACACGGCATACATGATACAGAGTTGACTGCCTAAAGTAGCTGTAATGTTCACCACTAAATATATGAAAGGCAGAGGATAGGTATGGAGAAAAAGAGATAGACATAAGACACACAGTAAAGTCTCAGTCTAACTGCCACAGCAGCAGTGAATTGTTAAGAGACTCGACATGTCTTGGACAAAGCATTACAGACGACAAAACTCAATGCTTTCTTTGATCCGCTTTAATCCTCCCTGAACTGAATCAGATACCCATCTACTGTGACACGAACAGAGACAGACGGCTTTTAACCCACAGAAATCAGACCGCAAGAGTGTTGTCTTTAAAAAGAAAGTGGTCCTTAAGTTGGCTTGAAAACATAAACACGCCAACCGTCAGGTGTCAATGCTAGGGTACCTTTAACTCTATCACATGTGTCTTTCAAAATTTGCTCACAAGGACACAATTAAAAAAGTGAACTCAGGAATTCTCTCAAAGTGGAGTGGTATCAGGCAAACTCAAGCTGCACAGTGTTTCATTTCAGAAACGTTTACAACTCCTCTTTGCTACTGCAACAGAAATGCGCACATCGATTCCTCTCGTCGTCTTTCATAAATTTATATTTTCAAACATTTTCACACTTCTTTTTTTCCAAGACACAAAAATATCCTTTGCGAGTTTGTAAAGGCAAACATCCTGACATTGGAAATTTACGTATGTTACATAATATTCAGCACGCGCACACACACAATTCTGAACAAGTGTGCAGAAAACACATATCAAACTGCCAGAGAAGCATAACGCTTTAAGTGTCTTCAGTAAGTGTGCACATGGTGCCTGCAGACTGGTCGAAGACTCTGCACCTACCCTCCTGTCCTCCTTGTGGGCCTGCTGCAAGATTCGACCCCGCTCGTCCGTGCGGCGGAGGATCTTCTTCCAACGCAGGCGGATGCCCACCAGGAGGTTCTTGACGTAGATGGTGTCCTGCTTCCGCCCGAAATGCTTCAGGTAGGTTCCCGTGCGGTCGAGAGTGGCCATCCGATCTGACTGTGCCTGGAGGTCCTCCCGCACCGCCTGTGGATACGATGCCGTACAATTACAATGTAACACAGAACACAATACCGTGCAACGCAGTACAGTTCAGCACCATACCACAAAATGAAATACATTGCCACGCAACACCACCGTTCAGACTGGGTCTGTATATCCTCAAACTCAACATACAGATACAATGCAAAACAATTGTATCATACGTCCTCCAACAAAACAGGCAGATACAATGCGGTCCGATTGTATCGCAATGCCTAGTTCTTCATACATGACAGAAAACGCCAGACCTTCAACACTTCGTGTCATGGTCAGTCCATCACATATATTACGGAACCCAAAACGTGTTTCAGTTCTGTCTCTGCCAGACCACATACAGACACAAATTCACAGACATGAGAGCAACAACATCGACAAGCAAAAAAACCCCAGATACATAGAAGTTTAATAATGTTAATAATCATAATAATAATAATGATAACAATAATCATAATAATCATAATAATATAACAATAATAATAATGATAATTATAATAATAATATATATTTATGGCACTTAATCTGAAAATAGACCTAAGCGTCTACACACAGATACCACTAATATGAGCACAAACAAGTATAGTCTTAAGAGATGAAGGAAGAGGAAACAAAGTCATGAAAAGAGAGAGAGAGAGAGAGAGAGAGAGAGAGAGAGAGGGAGAGAGAGAGAGAGAGAGAGAGAGAGAGAGAGAGAGAGAGGAAGGGAGATGTTTTTTTTTCCATGCAGAAGGCGCCGACAAAGAGAATTTTTCGATGGTGTGGGTATGAAAATAAGGGATCTGAAGGAGACGAGTGTCGGCAGAGGAACGTTTAGGGCAGGGCTGGAGTATGCAGCTTGAGGAGAAAATAAAACAGAGAAGCCTCAGGGGGCGAGACTCACATTGTGATCTGCAATCTGCTGGGTGATCTTGTCCACCAGCTTGCTGGGATAGACGAAAGCCCGCATGGACACCTCTGTACTGTTCAGCCAGTCAGTGAAGGCCTTGAGACTGCTGTGGAAGTCCGATACGTTCTGCATGTGCTCCTCCATCTTGCTCTGCACGCGGCGCATGCACAGACGCGCGCAGGCACACGCGCACGCACACGCACACACACACACACACACACACCAAACACAGACTTGTTTAAATAATGCCCGAAAGGAGACTAGTTACCTGATTTAATGTCTACTGTTTTACATCACGTATCAACTGTAACATAAAATTAAAATAGAAACTATCGTATTATCTATCTGTGAAGCCCATTAGAATAATTCTCAAACAGAAACTCGACACAATGCCACTGGTTTTGGTGCATCACTCCAAGTGGTTTTGGTGCATCACTCCAAGTGGTTTTGGTGCATCACTCCAAGTGGTTTTGGTGCATCACTCCAAGTGATTTTCGTGCATCACTTCAAGTGGTTTTGGTGCATCACTCCAAGTGATTTTCGTGCATCACTCCAAGTGGTTTTGGTGCATCACTCCAAGTGGTTTTGGTGCTTCATTCCAAGTGGTTCTGGTGCATCACTCCAACAAGATTCCTCTTCATCTTGCACTATCTAGTATTCCTACTCCATCTACTTTCACTCAGACTGCGATAGAAACGTTTCTTTCACTCTACCCCTTCTTCCCCCTTCTGCTTCCCACCATTCCCCAGCTACTGCCTTTGCTTATTGAGTTTGCTTTTGACTGGAATTCCTTCCCTTAAATCGTACTAGCTTTCCAATTTCTAATACTTTTTTTATAATTCGGTTGAAAAAAAATCTGTTCTTTTGCCTTGCCTTTGAGAGACTTCAAAATACTCTGCTGTTTACAAATATATACGAGGAGTCCACGGTAAACAAGAGTGATGAATTATAAAAACTGTATACACACACACACACACACACACACACACACACACACACACACAGAGTCACAAACACACGAACCTTTCTTTTGACGGCCCGTTCCCGCGTGTCCTGCCACCTGTCCTTGAGGCGTTTGACTTTTTCAGACACCTGCATGACGTGTTCGGGGCGGCTGGTGTCCACCAGGTGCTGACCAGTGGCCAGCAAACCCTGCACGGCTTTCTCCCGACTGTCCAGCTCTTGGCACCGCTTCTGTACAGGTATATTCACACACATTGTATAAGCCTCTGATGATTGATAATGTCATGAAAAATAGGTCGTGGCAGAGAGATGAATGTGCGGTGTTACCTCCTTATAAAGACATTCCAATCCGACACCCTCCTTTCTGTAAAATGTTTTTCGTCCTCGTCTATACTAGATGTACCTCCCGGCGTATCCCCCCCCCCCCCCCCCCTCAAAGACTTGTTTTTTCCATTTCCATTTTTGTTTTTTTCTGTGCTACACATACTTCCCTACACAGGCTTCCTCCCGGTAAAAAACTTTTTTTTATAAGAAGGAACATTTTCACTCTTATCAACACAATATTCCTCCTTCCCCTTTCCCGAAGATTTGCGTCTTTTAAAGACTTATTTTCCATGGACATGTTTGTCTTTGTACTAGATTTACCTCCAAATAACGACGCCATAATTATCTTTAGACTTGTTTAGCATGGGCATGTTTGTCTTTGTATTGGGTTTTTCTCCCAAGAAAGATTCCCTCCCTTTAAAGAGTTGTTATCCATGGATGTCTTTGTACTAGACTTACCTCCCAATAAAGACACCCTCAGTTTATGGCCTCCATTTCAGATTTGAAAACTTTCAAGAGGATGTTACGAAGAGGTTCCGCTGTTCTGTGTAAATACCACAGCCCAGCCCATCTTTCCCACACCTCATGTACAAAAATCAATGAACAATATGCAGCAAATTTCATGGTGATTTGAGGCACAGAACAGTCCATTCTTTCTTTCTACAAACGATTTGACGGCGTCAAGTGGAAAATCAGTAAGAACTAACTGTATACATTTTACTTAATGATTAAATGAGAGCAACTGGAAACAGTAAAATTACCAGACCCAAATCATTTTGGGTCGCTTACTGGGAAAATTAATATTTCTTCCAAACCGAATACCGTTTTCTTGTTATTCCCATCTGTGTGATGTGGTGTGGAGTGGTGTGCTTTCGTGTTAGGTGGTATGGTTCGCTGTGGTGTTTAGTGTTTGTGTGTGTGTGTGTGTGTGTGTGTGTGTGTGTGTGTGTGTGTGTGTGGAGAAAGAGAGGCGGAGACAGAGGGGAGAGAGAGAGAGAGAGAGAGAGAGAGAGAGAGAGAGAGAGAGAGAGACTGACCACAAAGGCGTTGTACTGTGTCTGGGCAGTCTCGGGCAGAGCTCCGAAAGGTAGATTGTTCTTCAGCTCCTGACGCAGATCGTTGATGGCCTGCAGGTGACTGTCCACCTCGCCCAGAAACCGTTTCACCTGAAACACACAGTGCCCATGAAGTAGGTTTGATACAGCACAACACGTCTCAGCAACATGGGTAATATACCACATACTGGCTAGTGGCCTTTAGGTCACGTTACTTAGACAAGCGTTTCGTCTTTTTCTTGCGAAAAAGTATCGTTTAATTTTCTTTTACGTTATACGTACTTGAGTGTAGGCAAAACTTTTCCACATTTGCATTCTTTTCCCTTCCTTTTCTTCTTCGCGTGCAAACTTATTTATTTTGGGCAAGTGTACCGACACTTGCAGGTCTTCTTATTCTTTTCCTGTTTAGGATTTGTTCATATTCCCTTACCCTGAGCGGAAGTGAAAAGAACAAACAGAAGCTTTTAAAACCTTTCCAAGTTGACTGTCTTGCACAAAACAAGTTTTCCACAGACTTAGTCGTGAACTATGTCACAAAAGTATTACACGCAAATGTGTATAGCCATAATTTCCCAAAGTTATATCCACGCACATATCACTGATATTCTTTCAGACTATGTCCCACATACAGGAAAATCCAGAAGTTTCCCCAAGTTATACAATGACGTGTCTTAAAACCTCCCCTGAGCGCAGTTGTGGAAAGGTTGTTTCCTAGACCTCCGACAAAATGCGACCAAACAACAGAAGTCATCAACTAGGCCTCGAGACCAAAATGAAACGAATTCATCACAACACACCATGACTGTGTGAATCATGAATTCTTTATTCAGTACGGTTTTTTTTCTTCAGAAATACATGTGACCTTTCAAATTTGGGAAATAATTACCCAGGATTAGGACACTGCAACTTCCATTAAAAATTCCCGTCATGCACAGTTGCCTAAATCATCATGCTCACTGTGATGTTCATATGATTGTCCGTGTCTTTAGTTTTTTTGTGTAAAAAGCATTGCTATCCTTACTAGCAATCCGTGTTCAAGTGAACTCGAATTCTGTTTACGTTTTCATCAACTGTCACGATAAAGTCTAGAGCGGCTAGCTTCCAGAAAAAAGTCCGTTTCTTCATGAGTAGGCAACTCTCCACTCACCTGTCTCATCTTGTCCTGAATATGGTTTTCATGTTTATTCATGAGTAGGCAACTCTCCACTCACCTGTCTCATCTTGTCCTGAATATGGTTTTCATGTTTATTCATGAGTAGGCAACTCTCCACTCACCTGCCTCATCTTGTCCTGAATATGGTTTTCATGTTTATTCATGAGTAAGCAACTCTCCACTCACCTGTCTCATCTTGTCCTGAATATGGTTTTCAGCATCTTTGGCCAGAGCCTTGGTGGATCGCAGTTTCTCCGCCATGCGCTGTCGCTTGGCCAACAGTGGGGAGTCGCCATCCGCCCCTGCTTTCTTCACGATCTCCTCCACAGCTTTGTGCAGCTTGCGGCCTGTCTTCTCCTGGTTGTGGATGTCCGACTGCATCAGCTGCACATGCCGCCGTCATCATCGTCATCAGCAGAGTCATCATCATTGACCGTCATCATAATCATCTCCTCTAACGCTTTGTGCAGCTTGCAGTCTATCTTTCCTGTTCCTGATTGTGAACGTTGGACTTCACCAGTTAGCCGACTTGTCACACAACTGTTACTATCATTACCGACAAACGTTGCACCCCAAACATTCTGTCTTTTAGTTGTATGGAGACTTATCGCCCCTAGATTAGCGTCATGGCTGTATTTCAGCAGCTGCAGCAGAATGGCAGTCAAATCAAAGTTCTGAATCCAATCAGATGTCATTTAGAATCTCTAGAAGAGTTTGGATGGATGTGTGATAAATTTATGGCGTAATAATTTCTCCTCAAGATTTCATCGTAATAATTATTCATTGTTTATATTCTTCTCAAGACACAACAAAACCTTAACCCCTCTTGGGGGCCAACAAGTATTGAAGTGGGAACAAGATCGACCGCTGCACGCTCTGAGCTTACCTGCAGTTTACGAAGGATGGTCTCCAGGTGTTTGGGATCTCCGCTGACGTCACCTTGGTTCTTGACGTCAGCTTCCAACTGATCCAGGGTGGCGATGATGTCATTCATGGAGCGGTCCACCTCGCCGACCTTCACCTGCATGTCGTTCAGCTTGCTCTGCACAGAACGTTTTGTGCTTTTAAGTGTGGGTTTAAATTGTAGTCACCCAGTCTAGAAAATAGCAGACGGTCCTTGGTTTGTCTGACCCATGGGACGTGGGAAGTACACAAAGGCACGCGACGCGCTGTGATATTACTATCTTCTACACGTAAGATAAAGTTAACGCTGACTGACAAACAGAAAGTCAGACGTGTACAATGAACACGAGCTTTGCTTCGTTCTCCTAGCATGAAAAGAAGATGGATTGTGACTGGAGTTACCTACATGCAGTTAATCACCTAATTACGTTCTACACTGAATTTAATTCAATTAAGTGGACAGAAAATGTCAGACTATAAGACCAAAATGAATACGTGACATTTTTCATCGTTCATTTCATCTTCACAGACCAGTTTTGAAACAAAGATACACACTATGAAATGCTTTTTTTCATGGGAAAGAGAAGTACGCATCTGAATCTTCCAGCACTTTGATCTCTGTCTAAATTAACACTTTGACCAAAGTGAACTCGACTAATTTGGTGTATTTCACACGATCCAGCGCGTGCTTTAAAATCAATCTCTAATCCAATCCCCTAGAATTTCACTTCATTGGAAAGTTCTGTTTAACAGAAATAGCAAACACTGCTTGAAACCCAAACTGCAACGACCAAAACCTGGTTGAGATAGTGAAAATCATGCCAAAAAAACACACACCAAAAGATATGTCTGTGTGTTGCTGTATGTACGTGTATGCTACAGTGTGTATTACTATACTTTGTGTTGGTGCGTGTGTGCCCATCTGCGCGAGCGTACATGCGCGTTTCAAGTGCTCGTGAGCGCGTACAAATGCGTATTCAGGCGACGACTGACCTCCCTCTCCGCGATGCCCCTGAGGACGTCGTTCCACTTGTCATTGGCGGCCAGCACCGGCCGGTACAGGGTCTCTGCCGCCACGGGGGACTGGTCCTTGAGGGCGTCCAGCTGTTGGTTGAGCTGCTGCATCTCCACGATGCGGGGATGGACCTGGCTCTTGAACAGCTGAAACAGGTCATCACGGGCATCCCTGTGTTAGTACGCTGTTGTCTTGCTGGGAACGGTGACGTCCTGAAGTTTCGACAAAACCCTTCATAGATATCTTAACTAGATGGACACATTCAGTACATCTGCTGTCTTAGAGAGGCCTGTGACCTAACCTATCCACCGATCACAAAGAATGGCAAAAACGTATCCCTTTTAATAAATCAAGAATGATCGTCACATTATCAAGCATATTGCTTCAAACTGTAAATGTAATCACTCATGCTTTTAAACGTGAACCCCCCCCCCCCCCACCCCCTCTCTCGTAATGATGACGTGATAAGTCTGACCTTAAACTTTGCAATCACTAGCTGACTGTTTCATGCGTAGGAATAGTTTACTACTAGTAACATGTATGTATGCCTTTCGTGGATATAAAGCGTTTTTTCTGGGTCACATTATCAAGCAAATCTCAGCACAATAAAAGTATCTGCAGTGTTCATAATTGTGTCAAAGGTTTACAACCATTCGAAAAGTAGGTGACAGATCAATACTGGGTCCAGCTGACCACACGACCAGCCAAAGGCCTACCTTGATCTCCTCCATCTGGTCCCGCAGGGTGTTGGGGTCACTGGCAGGTGCCCTCATGCCGGCCAGCTTGTGCTCCGCCAGTGGCAGCCACGAGTTGATCGCCTGGAACACACACACCACACCACACCACACAACGTCCAGCTCTGTTTCCGAGGCCTTCCATTCCTCAAATGACGGATTGTCACATTTCCGCTGCATCAAAAGATGACATCTATTTTCCCTGTTACACACAGCATCTAGCCCTAGTTTCTACGATCTTTTGCTCCAGAAATGTCGATCATCAAATTAATTCCGCTGGATCCAAGGATGACTTACACTCTTTGTGACGGGTCTCCGACGCTCCCCCTCGTTATTAAAATATGATTTTCATATTCAGGGATGCAGGGGTTTTATAGACAGAAGTATTTACGCTTTCACAACCAAAATGCGCTCTCGCATAGGCACACGCACTCTGTCACTCACATCGGGCCCGCACAAAGGTGACGGGAAACCAATAACATTTCATAGAAAATAATCAACTTTTATTCAACTTGACTCCGAGCCCCCACCCGTCACTACCCAACCCAACTATCTGTATCATACAACAATGTAAACAGCATACAGACAATTTCATAAATCGCATCCCCTGTTCTTCAGTTATTCTTACTTAGCCAGGAAAGACAATATTCCACGATTCTGTTTGCACACTTATAACCTTAAGAGCAACTAAACGTCCATAACTTGCCAGCATTCCTTGGTTGACCGTCAGTTTCTTTCATCCCACTGTGCGACTACGAGCTGAAGCTGCCACACTGTTGTGTCCTCCCGATTGGCCAAATCCCAGTTGGGGGACACTGGCAACGTAGCTTGAGTCGCACCCTCGCACTGAGTCTCCCGGACTCCACCACACTTCGCCCTCTCCACAGAAAGGGCTCCTGTCGGCCTCTCCCACAGGTCTTCTCTGCTGCAAACACCCCACCGTTGTCTGGCAGCTCCCTGTCTAGGCTCCACAGGTTGACACGTCTTGCTGTCGACCGTCCCCACACGGGAGACAATTCTTCTCGTCGTCGGCTCCGAGGCTACAGCAACCTCCACTGTCTTACGTCCCCACCCAGGAGACAACAAGGCGACAGCTAACCTCTGCTTCACGCTGTATTTTCTTGAGCCCTCAGCAAGACGGGCGAGTTCACTTTCCCTTAAGTGAGTCCCCCACTTCCTGGTTTTCCAAGCACCTTATATTCGTTCTCAAAGAAAGAGAGAACCCGAGTTTAACTGGCTCAACCAATGGAATCACTGGCACACACATATCACACGATTTGTACCAATAAATCCCCAAGTTATTTTTATTCCACCAATGGAATCACTAGTCACCTACACACACACACACCACAGCTGCTAGCGCCAACAAAGACTTGGGCACCCAGTGGTTAATGCATAACCTCCTATTCAAACTCATGTTCGATTCCCCCAAGCTACCCATTGAACTAACAGCCTGGACCTCTCTTCCAGCCATGACTGATGCTTCAAGTATTTACTACCTCTATAGACAACAAGGCGCAAACCACTCGATAGGCCGCAGCCTTCCATTCATTCCTCAGAACAGGGACGACTGAATGGTCGCTGTACTCTGCCTGCAGGCTGACGGTCACCTACCCGTGACGGTCACCTGACACGATTGCCTTTCTGTCCGGCCCACTGGAGAGCCCAGTGAATAGCCAGCCAGTGGTCGGACTGGACACTCCTGTACCCAGGACCGGCAAGTCGGCAACTCCTCGTCACTATCCCTCGGACATGCGAAACACTTCCCAGCTCTCCCTCCTTCAGTATACGACTCGGGTATCCCCCCCTGGTGATGCCTGAATTCGCACACTTGAAGACCCAAGGAACGTGCTCTCAACAACAGCAACTACCCTTAATTTGCCTAAATGCTCGAGAACATTCGGCCGACTCATTACACTCTCTATGTAGCACGCATTTCTGGCTCTAATTAACAGGATTTACAATTCCAGAAGAAGTCGATGCAGTGATGACGGCTTTCGATGGATCGAAGGATGAGTTATGCTATCTATGTCAAGGTTTTCCACAACTTGTTCATTTTGCCTGCACATGGACTATATAGAGGACAAGTGGTAGATTTCAGACTACGAACTTTACACAACATCGAGCTCTAGTTCCTTGGATCTTCCATTCTAAAACTGGTCGCTGATGGTTTTCGCAAAAACATAAATAGCTCTATCAATCGAACACACAACGTCTCCTTCGAACTCCTCTTTGTATCTTTGTGTGTAGTCGATACAGCAATTACAAGATAATATTCGTTGGAAGAACTAATGATTTATACTGCCTGTGCACCACACAGTGTCTTTGTATGATCCTCCAACTCCTGCAGTTGTTAATACAGACTTTATCGGGTGACTTCTTCTGGATCAGAAGATGAATACAACTATCAATGCCTGTCATCTCTTTACTCTGTGGTCTAAACCACCATCATAATGTACCTTATCGTATTCTTTCTATCTGGGCGTAAACCGAGAACAAATATTTTCACAAACGATCAGATATAAAGCCTTGTTCCGTCATAAACTTAAATTTAAAAAAAAATGAACGAAAGATTACCATTTTCGGTAACAGTTTACGGTATCCAAGTACATGAACTAGAAAGAAACTTTACATTTTCTTGTTGCTGCAGTTTTGTTAAGAATGAGCAGCTGAGCATCTGATAACTATGACTGTCCGTTTGATGAGCAAAATGGCAAGAATTGCTATTTCATCATCTGATACCGATGCCGACCGTTTGATGAGCAAAATGGTAAGAATCGCTATTTCATCATCAGGAAATGTTTTTAAAATGATGCGACAGGAAATTCGTTTGTCACAAATTATCACACATTAGCTGATTTGTCATGCATTATCATTTCTTGGCAGCATATTTGCTGTAAACAAATTTAACTGACCCAAGTCACTTCAACAAAACAAGGCAGAAGACAAGAGATACACACAATCGATCAGTTATCATAAATGTAAAGTTTGTAGTCCCAAATCTACCACTTGTCCTCTATACAGTCCATATACACGGCAAAATGAACAAGTTTTGGGAAACATTGACAAACGAACAAATTTCGGTTACCTATTTTTGCGATGTGATCGAAGCATGAATGCACATCTTACATGCATATTCGTATGCCTGCGCGCGATTAAGAGTGTGTGTGTGTGTGTGCGTGTGTGTGTGTGTGTGTGTGTGTGTGTGTGTGTGTGTGTGTGTGTGTGTGTGTGTGTGTGTTGTGTGTGTGTGTGTGTGTGTGTGTGTGTGTGTGTGTTGTGTGTGTGTGTGTGTGGTATGTGTGTGTGTGTGTGTGTGTAGGAAGTCCTATAAAACATGAGCGTCATTCACTTCGATTATTCCTGCAGTACTTGAAAGCAGTTTATCCGCCATCACACATATTCCCGATCTGTTGCCCCTAACTAAACCTTATTTTAAACACAATTAACCCAAAGATATTGGAAATAGACCATACCATAATACCGAGTATGACAAGATTGATGTTTTCAACACTTTAACAGAAGAACACCCTCTCTCGATTCTGACAATGTCACACTGTAAGTACTAACGCATTCTATTCTTTAGTACAATGTGCATATACAGACAGCATTCGAAGACATAAACTGAGAGAACACACGTACATACATGAGCAAACATACACACAAACACACGTGCGAGTGCAGACAACCCAAACAGTACATGTAAACACCATAGAAAATATTTGTTAGTATGTGCAAATCCATTGTGCTGAAACTACTGCTATGCTTGCCCCCACAACAACAAAACGAGACATTGTACTTGACAATACTGTTCAGCTCTGCATGTCTGTCTGTCTGTCTGCCTGCCCCCCCCCCCCCCCTCTCTCTCTCTCTCTCTCTCTCCTCTCTCTCTCTCTCTCTCTCCAATTTTGCATAGTAGTATCTCGTAAATTACAACGAATGATGGGTGTACTGTTGCTCGTTCAGCCCAATGTATTCGTTGTTTAAATTACAGCTCCCAGTAGTGCTACAACTAATCAATTTCGTTAATTCCTTTTTTTCTCCCATTTAAAACATATGAAACAACTCGCATAATATGCATACATGTATCAGGCCTTTAAAACAAGAAACAAATAGGTTAAGAAGAAGACATTAAATGAAAATAACAAAACAGACAGACGGAAATCTCAGGTAACACCACCAGCAACAATCAGCCAAATAGGTTCAGAAACAAAAACATCAAAGTCTTGGTGGCACGTGAGACACGCAGTGTTGGGCAGTGCCAGTGGTCAGACACACACACACAGCGCGGTGACCAGCTCACAACACGGGGCAAAGACTTACAGCTGCCAGGTCATGTGGTCGTATGTCACTCCTGCCCTGAAAGCATCAGGCACGTGTGCACCACACAGACACGTACAGAACACTGAGAACTTTGCGAAGGCGTTTCTTTGCCAAGCACAAAAATAGCCAGTTTGGTCAGATGGTGATAACAACAATCATCGTCATCGTGGTCGTCGTCGTCATTGCTTTGTGATCATGGGTACCAGGGGTCTACTGGATGGTGATAAAAGCCCATCACTGTCATCGCGGTCGTCGTCATTGTTATAATGATCACTTGCACTTGGGTAAAGTGACAGGCGCATGGACAGTCATGCAGTGATCTTCACAGCTGATTTATCAGATAAAACTGCACTCATCCAAACTGTCACTCATTCTGTTCACTCTGCCTAAAGCATACCTACGTTCAAAGTTTTTCTTTTTGTTTGAAAGCTATCACCATGGAAAACTCGCCCTTTCTCCGAGACTCTTCTCAATATATTTCCTGCTGGTTTTGTTGACGAAATTGTAACTTCAAGATCTGCCTCCTCCGAAAGAGGTATCAGAGTTGTGGACAAGTTAACGTTTGGTGGCTCAATTAACTTGAAGACCGAGTGAACTGACAAACACTCCCTGCCTCCTGCTCTCTTTACTTCACCTATAACTATTACCACACCTTTCATACCCTCTGCATTGAATGAACAAATGTTGTCTTTCTCTAAAGGTTTTCTGCTCTCCTCCATTTCACTGGTTAGCTTTATCGTCGTCTAAGCCAGGATTCATGCTAGATCGGTGGCTGACTTTGCCCGACTACTTCGCACGCAAGACTGTAACACTATTCACGAATGAGATCTGTCATGCTCCAACTCATTATCAGCTAAACATCATTACAGCTCTGTACTCTACAGCTACCAAACTTTTTCTTCACTGTTATCCTTTACTTGGCCCATCGTTCCACCCTCTTCTGGCTGTTTTTGCCAGTCATCATGTCAATCGTTCTTTCCAGGACACTGGACCTCATCATCATCCTCTTTTTTTCTTCCCGTATTTGAACTCTAACAGCTACTTCAATATTCTCCAGAAGACGGTTGAAATGGTCAGCAATGGCAAATGCCAGTTTTATTCTACAGAAAATCTGGCTGCCCCATGTCAAACACAGTCATAACGCTGACAAGAGTTCATTATCATCGCCACCACTGTGGCGATCATCATCACTATTCATCCAACAAAGCTCCCCAGCAAACAGTCTGGCTGCACAATGAAGATCAGATCCCGCCATCATCCCCCACCTCCCAACCCCCAAGCCCCACCCCTCCCAACTCACCTCCAGAAGATGGCTGAACTGGTCGGCATGGCGGTACACTTTGCGCAGCTCGTCTCCCCGCTCTCGCACCATGTCGTTGACGTCATCGGCCAGGTGCGCGAGGTCCTCCAGCTGCTTCTGCAGTTCGATGCGGCCTGGCTCCCCGCAGTTCTTCATCACGCTGTCCGCGTGCACCCGGCACTCCGTCGTCAGCTCCTTGGCCTTCTCTAGTTCTGTCTTGATACCCTGGGTAATGGGTAAAGAAAACAGATAAAAAATCTTGCTTGTCTGCTTTGTGTGTTCAGTCCATATATAATGGGCAACAGTTAAAAAGGCCGCGTCAGTGGATACTGAAATAAAGAGTTTGGGTGTGTCCTCGTTAATGTGTATCATCTGACAATGCGTTACTATGCTGATCATCTGCTTGGAGTGTCATATCAAATAATTTGTTTGAAAGTTTAGCAGATATACCACGCTTGCATTTCTCAGTTATTAACAGAGCCACTAGAAATGGCTGGTCATGGACGAACAACGTCTGGTCAGTAAAAGTCTCATAATTTGGCCTTCAAAGATGCAAATAGTCATAAACTCTATTACTTAGGTGTATTTTGCTCTTTCACCACAACTTTTGTCCAGATTCGAACAAAACAATCCTGCGATCCTTTATCCGATTTGGAACATTCATAGCGTGGATTCCCCGCTAGACGCCTGTATACACAGCTCTAAGGGTAATACATAGAAAATCAATTGACTTTGCTGCTCTTCCTGGCGCAGTCACTTCATTCTGCTACTTTCCACATTACAGACAGCTCAACGGATCAACACGCGTACAACTAGTTAATCTCCTATCATCTAGTCCACGTACAACCCTAAGGATATCACGTGTGCATGAAATGTCCTCTCTTACCTTCCACTGAACATGCAACTCAAAGGATGATGTACGTACAGCGAAGTCACTCCCCTACTCTACACAGTATGCCCAACACAAAGGGAAAAACAAGCACAGCCAGGAAAATCTACTATTCTCCCCGAATACATACCACACAAATACAACCAGTTCACTCGCTACCGTCCTCAGCGTACATCATTTAAGGACAATGTATTTAAGGCCAGTCACTGGCTAACCTCCTCAGCACACATAATATAAGGGACACTGTATTTACAGTCAGCCACTTGCCACTCTCTTCAGCACACACGACACCGAAAAGAACAACATACGAACCGCCAGTTCACTCTGCTGCTCGCGGATGGCCTCCGTGTCCACGCCGGGCAGCTGCTGGGAGTAGAGGCTGTCCTTGAGGTCCCGCAGACTGGACAGGATGTCGGTGGACAGGTCGTTGAAGTGTTCGGCGTCTTTCAGGGTCTGCTTCAGCAGCTTGTCCCGCTGGTCCGCCGTCCGCCCGATGGAGGAGGCCATGTCCTGGATCTCTGCCGCCTTGGACCTCACGTCCTCCACTGAGAACAGTGTCCGCGGGCAGCGTTTGGTCACGTCAAGTCACAACGCATGAAGCTACGGGTATTTGGGGGAAACTCGTTTTGACACCTTATGTGCCCTTATCCATGAATTACAAACAACGCGCTAAAACTAACCCGCTAGAATCAAAACTGAGGTAAATATTGGTTGAAAACTAACCAATTATAATCAAAAGCGAGGTAAATGTTGGGTGATTACCAGATACTGACATTATCACTAACATCGAGAATGGCGGAGGAAACATATTATTGTTGAATGATTTATTTTTCTGACTTCTTAATATGTAAATAATGCAAAAATCAAATGAAGTCTGTTAAACGGCCATAGAATTCGTAAAAAAAAAACGAGTGAGAAAAATAGAAATAAGCCTGCTTTTCAAAGTCCTGCTCTGAAACAAACCGGTAAACAGTCTAAAAGAATGGGCTGACAGAATGTCCAGTTTACTACGTCTGGATTATAACGACCCACAACATGCATTCATCGCCTCCAGAACTCGCATTCAAGCAAAACAATATGTACAAATTCCAAGACAGATAACGTGCTACCTTCTCCCGGATCCTCGATGCCGTGAGCCTTGAGATTCCGGATGATGTCGTCCACCTTGGTGAAGGCTGGGTTCATGCGTTCCAGGTCCTCTAGAACGGCCTGGTCACAGAGCATCAACAGCAAGTCAGCCACATCCCATGTTACACAGTGGATGTGACACTTATCAACAGTGCTCTGCGCTGGTAATGCTAAATTAACTCAATACATACTAAATTAACTCAATACATACCAGTTCTTGACAACACGTTGAAAATAAGTTCTTTCCGAGTCGCTCTTATTACTAATTAAGCACAGCACGTATCGGACACGTTAACAAAATCATTACCGCTTTAGTCCACCAAAATTTCAGTTTTTCATTTTTTTCCAGTTTGCAGAATAAAAATTACCATCATCAGCTAGATTTCAGTTTCCATTTCTGATTGTAATGTCATCTATTTGTAGTTCTTATTGTGGTATTTTTGACCGAATCTGTTTTCATTCATCAATCATCAATTTTGAACTTTAATGATTGACCTTCTACTAGTCAATCTTGTTCCTAAAATAGCACCTTCCCTATTGTGTTCGGACTAACCATGTTTCTATCATCTTCATTGCGCCAATTATTCTGTTTCCATCAGTCTGTTTTCAGCAATTTCACCCTTTAAAAAAAACTGGTCCGTTTTTAAATAAGCATTACCAACAATGTTGCTTTCCTAAACACTATCCCCAGTGGCACATGTTCCTGTGCCCACTGACCCTGTTCTCATCAATCTCATTCTTCAGCTTGGCAGGGGCTGCAGGCACGGGGTCTGCACTGGTCACCACCCGGTTCAGGCCGTCCAGGTCTTCCAGCAGATGGTCCAGGGAGTCCACCACCTGAAACCATAGCATCCACACTGACAATCCCACTCCTTCCAGAACCTTTTGGCCGAGAGTCACCACCATCACATATACAGCTGTGGCCTAAAACTTTATCAGTGTGTGATATAAGCTGGACCATAATATCGACAATGACTGGTTAAATTATGCAATGAAATGGGGGACTGTCCTCACCCCACCGGCAGTTCCTAGCATCATTCTAGCATAACAATCTTCAGTTTCCGGAAAAGAAGTTCCGACTTAGAAAGACAGGAAACTGGCTGCCTGCGTAGCGAGGTGCTAAAAACAATCATAACTCTGTCTTCTCACTCTGTGATAATCACTCCATGACTTGAAATTGATTTATGAGGGTGTATATATACCGGATGATCTCACAATGCCATGACTTGACATATATTTATGAGTGTGTACATATACTGGGTGATTCTACAATATTCATTTCCGCAATACTTACAGGAACAACCATAACAGCCACACTACCAGTGGATGCCAATCTCCCACCACCCTGTCCAACGACAGACATTACTTTTTACTGCCAAAATAACATACCACTACACGTGGCTTTAAACTGTATTCTATAATTTCTACAGAAAAGCATCTTTGCTGTGACGATGATTTAAAATGCTGTTCAAACTGGTTCTCGATTGCATAAAAATATCATGTTAACAGTGACCAATAGCAAAATCGACTTGCAAATTATGGCGCTTGTGTGAAGTAACACTAGTTATGGTATTCATGAGGAACTAACACTGAAAATTTCTCTAGTCAATTTTCAGTGATCACAGCACCAACCTTCATCACACATAAACCTCATAAACCATGCACAGTTTGCCCCCTTACCTCCTGAGTGAACTCTCGTTTCTTTTCGGCCAGTTCTCTGCCCTTCGCGCGTGCCTGTGATCGCAGCGCCTCGTAGCGGGTGTTGGCGCCCATCAGTTTGTTGTGCAGGTCCGTGGCCTCCGACACCCCGCACAGGTCCATTAGGTCCATGCCCGTGGAGTTCAGGTCATCGATGAAGAGCTTGTGGTCGTCGATGATTTGTTGTGTTGT
>CM031595.1:143053200-143055700 GCA_018398815.1 Conus ventricosus | reverse complement strand
GCTGTGGTTCTCTCTGGCCAGGCGGTCCAGCACCGCCTTGTTGCTGGCCAAGTCGGCGTTCATCAACCGCTGCTCCTGCAGCTGCAGGGCCAGCTTGTCCTTATCCAGACTCACAGGCACCTTGCCCCGGAGCTTGCTCTCCGCTTCGGAAATGCTGTCCACCACGTCGTCCAGGCGACTCATGACGTTGTGCTGCTCTGTTAGTGAAGAGTCCAGCTGCTCTTCCTGTTCGCCGATTTCTCCCAACAGCTCGGAATACTGTTCAGATCGGGCGTCCAGGATGGTGCGCACGTCCTCAGCCTCAGAGACCATACCGGCCTCCTGGAGTCCGTCAGCCAGCCTCTCCCCGGCTGATGTTAAGTCCTTCAGTCGCCGCTCGTGTCCCAGCAGCTCCGCCTTGAGGTTCCTCAGCGTGTCCAGGTCCCGGGCGTCCACCTGGGGATCAGCGCCGACAGTGTGGTTCTCGATGCTGGCCAGCTGCTCTTCCAGGGCGGGTAGAAGGCGGCGAGTTTGTCGTTGAGGTCGTCGAAGGTCTTCTTGTGTTTGACTAAGGCTGCCAGGCGGTCCATGTGCTTGGCGCACTCCCTGGAGATGTCTTTGAACTTGGACTCGATGGACTCGATCTCCTCATCCAGCACGCCCACCTCGCTCTCCTCGCTGATGGTGGGCAGTATCTGCAGTCGTTTACGGTACGCATCCACCTCCCGCTCAAACTCCTGCACACACCGACAAGATCGTGTCAGCTTCATACGGTCAGAGATTAAAGTCGTGGAATCATCAAAGCTGTAGATTGTGTAATCTTCTGTAACTTCTCAACAGAGCGGACAGAACTTATGTGGAATTCAATCCAAGCATTCAGCAACAAATTTTCTCATTTCAGTTTGAACAGTTCAAAGTTAACTCGATCCTAGTGTGGATGATGAACGACATATCGTCTGAGGTCAGGGTTCATTCGTTCATCTGTGACTATCCAATACAGTGACTTCGTCAGAGCCAAAGAAACGGCCATTCAGCCTTTAAGTGAAGCATACGACCAAAGCAGTGATCACTCAGCTCTGACTATCGGACATACGGACTTCTTCACAATATACTGAGTGACCACTCCGCTGTGACTGTCCAGCAGTCACGTCATCATAAACTACGGAGTGACAATTTAGCTGTGACTCCCAAACACAGTGACGTCATCACAGCCTAGGGCGTGACATTCAGCTGTGAGTGTCTGACACGATGACGTCATCACGGCCATTGGCGTGACAAACTGAGCTGCGGCTATCCAACACAGCGACCTTATCACAGCCCATTGAGCGCTCACTGAGTTGAGACTACTCAGCATGAAGACAACTCTAAAGCTTTGTTTTCAAAACGGAAGAATACAACAATTCACCTTTTCAACGGTTCTTGCATCTGTTATTAGTTAATGCACCTATTCATGTTCAACTTCAACGGTTTTGAGGAAGCATCATTTTAGCTCTGCTTCTCTCTCTCTCTCTCTCTCTCTGTCTGTCTGTCTCAAACACACCACACACACACACACACACACACGCACACGCACATACACGCACACACACACACACACACACACACAACACACACACACACACACGGACAATTTCATCTTTTGAGACACAAATTACATACATTCATACATACAGATATGCACATTGCCAAGAAGGACAACAGCAAAGGAAGACAGGGAGGTTAGGGGAAAAATACAGCGAGAGTGCGACATCACTGACATGAACACTTGGCGCCAAGTACATCGGTCTCCTTAACACTTAAGCAGCGAGCTGCGGTACACCACCTTACAACTTCTGTATGACTGTGAGGGGAGAGATACAGCAGGATGGGAAAGAGGAAGTAGGGATCAGTACCGCTTCAGGTTTCCGATCCATGAAGGTGTGAACCTCACTGAAATCTACCATTATACAACTATTACACAGATGTGAACCCAGTATATCCTCGGCTGCCCTGCGTGGGTAAGCCAGTTCTCCAATCTGTCGATCAGAGACCGTGGTGCGAAGGAGAGGGGATCACTGCGAAGTGTCACAGAGTATCACGCACCGTCGGGATCAAGGTGGGTGTGGGCATGAAGTCTTCGGTCTCACATTCACAGGGTTCTGTTGACACAAACGATCCGGTCCGGACCTCGCACTGTGTAGCGATTCCTCTGTCTCCTTCCTTACTTACCCTCCTAGCCTTGGAGGAGGCTGGGTGTTGAGACAGGGTTCGGTCGGAAGTCGGGGATTGAATTCAAGAAGGAGATACAGGGAACCCGCGCGCGCGTGTGTGTGTAGGCCGGGTGGGTTGGGGGTGGGAGAGAAGGGGACAGGAGGTGGGGGGTAGGGGGAGACAGAACGAAGAACAAGCCAGGCTTAACCTTTGAGCTCAGATGGTTTTCAATTGTTCTGTGACACGACTCGACAGGTCTTTCTTTGTAGGAGCTCCTCTGCTAGGTCATGCTATATGCACCTGAATGCTGACAACAGCGGGTAAGCGGTCA
>CM031595.1:142996654-143047200 GCA_018398815.1 Conus ventricosus | reverse complement strand
CAATGGTGAGATATAAGGCATAACAACAAGCAACAAATATATGATCTAAATAGAAACATTACAGCACTAAATTGGATTAATCTTACACATTTAACCTTATAGGATTTTATTATACTGAACAAGTTTTAACAGAGGGCATGATAAAAACAATAACCGGATTAGATTAAGTTCTGTTATAAAACTATGGAGCAGTTAAACTTTATGACAAAAACTCCTCATTGCTCATTAATTTGTGGCAGACTGGTTGTGGAAAAACAATATTGTCCTAGACCTATTACAAACAGTTTATCGTTATAATTTTAATCATATTGTGGTTTTCTGTCCAACACTTAAATGGAACAAAGCATATCATAATAGAAGGTTTATATGGACAGATGATAACATATATTTAGTTGATCCTAGCAATAAACTGAGTGAGTGTTTAGAACAGTTTTATAGACTGTTTGAAGGAACGCAGACACTATTTATTATAGATGACTGTTCAGCAGAAAGAGACATAGTTAAAAAGAGAAACACTTTATCAAAACTTGCTTTCAGTGGAAGACATGCTGGAATAAGTGTGTGGATTTTATGCCAAAAATATAACTCAGTTTTAAAAGACTTTAGAGAACAGTTAAAGACTGTAGTGTTATTTCACATGAAAGACAGAGACTCATTTGAAGAATGTTTGCGCGAAAATGATGTTATTAAAAAATGACCAGGAAAAACACAGGATTAAGCAAAAACTAAAATCTGAAAAGTTTAGTAAATTAGTATTAAAAACGGATAACCCTGCACAGTATGTTTGTTTGTAGATAATCGTTATTTTTTGGTTATTAACGTCTTACTTGTCAGAGAACAGTAATATGCTGATTCTAGAGCACTTTCGCCCGAAAACTGTCTGTCTGTCTGTCTCTCTCTGTCTCTCTCTTCTCTGTCTGTCTGTCTGTTCTGAGGGCAACTTGACCTTAACGGGTTTAGTCAGGGGTGCCGGTGATTCTCTCTCTCTCTCTTCCGCCACAGGAAAAGGCGGCTTTTAGGCCACTTTCGCCCAAAAACTCGGTGGTTGAGCAAGTGGGGTTGAACAGACATTTATCTGTTCTCTCATGTCCAGTCAAGTGAACTTGACGACTCAAACGACACCCCTCCCACCCCTCCACTCGCTCTCCAACCAACCAGCTGCAGTCGCTCTGTCAGGTCTCTTACTCGCCTGCCCTCTTACAATTCACTCAGGTGGTCAACTAACGAGTGTGTCCACACATGCGAGTCATTACCCCCGTTCACCCTCTTTCCCTCCACACACACACACACACACACTCACGCACGCACGCATGCACACACACGCACGCACACACACCACCACACACACACACACACACACACACACACACACACACACACACAGCCACCCCCCCCCCCCCCCCCCCCCCTCAGTATAGACCAATTGGCAAGATATCTGTCCGATCATTCCAGGAGTCAGTGTAGTCTTTCTCATCCCTCACGTTCCAAGTGGCTCAGGTTTCTGAGCGACCCTCGGTCAGTCGCTGTCCTACAGAGGGCTGATGACACTGCTGATAATAAACGACCTTGCTGACGAATGTCATCGTTCGGACTGGGCAAAAGTGACGGAGGATCACGACAGCAATTCAAAATGATACCAAGATACTGATCTACCCTCGTGGACCGATCAATGAAAACGTTGTAGCAAGAAAAACAAATTACGGTGTTTCCAGCCCAGACGACCAAGGACCTCCCTTTAGAAACAAGGAGGATAATGGTGTGACTCAATTGAGGAGAAACTGCTCTACGGATTATATGCGAAGGACTCCCTTCTCCACTCCCAATCTGAACTCTCCATTTCCTTCCAACCAAACAAACAAAAAAAAAATTCAGATGATATTAACGAAGCGATCACCAGGACTGACTTCATGTTCTCACGGAACTTCTGTTCGTCAAAAATTTACTTTTAATGCCCGCAGACCATGTGCGAACGGGCGGGTGCTGATTTCACATCGAAAAACAAGTACCCAGACCACAGCTAAGTTTATCGGAAGGAGATGATGAAAACAGGAACGTATCTTTTCAGGGTTTGCTCACAAACTGACCTACTCCTTCGACAGGCCGTGTTGCCGCACTCTGCCTGAGCCCCACCCTTCCCGACTACAGCTGTGTACAGCCAGTATGGTTTTCTTGGAATGACAATGAGAGACAAAGAGGGTGAGAGAGTGGGAGAGGGAGGGATGGAGGGAGAAAGAAACAGACAGACAGACGGACAATTTCTTTATCATGAATAGACCAGCGAAGTACCCGATCTCTCTCTCTCTCTCTCTCTCTCTCTCTCTCTCTCTGCTTGTGTGCGTGCGTGCGTGCGTGCATGCGTGCGTGCGTGTGTGTGCGTGCGTGCGTGCGTGCGTGTGTGTGTGTGTGTGTGTGTGCGTGCGTTCACGCGCGTGCATGCACGTATGTATGTGCGAGTGCGTGTGTGCGTATGGTACAGGTGAGTGTAGCATGCGTGCATGCGTTCGTGTGTGTGTGCGTCCGTAGTGCATGCGTATACTGGAGCGACCACACGGACATACGTACCACAGCATACGTATGTCCGCGATATAACTGGGTGGTGACAGATGTGGAAGGAATTATTGCCGGTTAAATTCACCGACAAGTGTGAGAGAGAGACATATAAACGCTGTGTCATTGGACACTTGCTCCACAGCAGAACTCGCCGACAGGTGCGGTAGATTCAGCTAGCTACCTGCCCCTCGCATCACTATGTCTGTAGTGTGTCCTTACTGTGTGTACTGGTACTGTTAGTCCCCTGATCCAGCACCGCACTGTGCGTCTACAGTAAGAACCATGTCCATGTATTTGTCACTAACTTACAAAGATCTGAACGTATTCCAGTTCACGTTGGTTAGCTGACCGTGTGTGGCCCTCCGTGGTCAGCCGCGCCGTGAACTACACGGCAGAGAAGGGGAGGGGAGACGAAGAACGAGAGAAAGTGTGTGTGCGAGAGACAGTAAGGGTAAGAAAGAAATTGGAGAGAGAGAGAGAGAGAGAGAGAGAGAGAGAGAGAGAGAGAGAGCCACAGAGAGACAGACACACACAAATGCGGGCGTGTGCGCGCACACACACACACACACACACACACACACACACACACACACACACACACACACACACACACACACATTTGTAATGACTGAAATCAAAGGGATACGAGAATATCTTTTTGCTGGCTTCCTGATCATTGCGGTATTCCTTTCAACACTAAGGCTGACAGAACAGCAAAACGAGGAGAAGACAACATGATTGGATATGTTTCTCTAAATGTGCTTCTGTCTCCCCTCCCCCGCCCCCCACCCCCTCCCCCCGAGCGGCACAATCTACTACAAAATGCACCCTGGAAATATTTCGCCGAGGAAAAAAAAGCATATATGTTCATTCAAACACATGATTACACATCGATATCCTCAGAACATTCTTAGAACATTCTATCGTTGCAGTTTACATTATTCAAAAGTTCATTAATTCATAAGATCAAACTAAATGCTTTTAAAACTAAGTGTAATAAAAACATATGTATTTTCAGTGGACAGATTATAAAGACCCACCCACACTCACTTGTTGTGAGCAGCTGACACACTCTTTTTGCCTTAATTGACCGATTGCTCATTAGAACAGATTTGAACTAAAGCATCCTTTATGACGAACACCAGTTGCATTACTTCATAATCCCATCTCAAGCTAATGTGAACAGGAAGTATTATTCAATCCTGGTTGGTAGTTGTGATTCCTGTCATTTGTACCGTTAGATCGTTATTTCAGTTATTGCTGTTGTAATCGATTATTGCATCTACTTTTGTCTTTTTCTTTTTTGTCTGATATCAGTTGATGTGACAGACGTTAAACTGAAGAAACAACAACAAAAACAACACACACACACACACACACACACACACACACACACACACACACACACACACACTCTCATCAACCTACACTCACACACCGCTTGATCCACACGTCCGCGAGATACTGAACTCTAGAGTTTAAAAAAAAAAAGAAGATAAAAAACCACCTTCCTACCTGTAAATCCTCTTCCCCCGACTCTGTCATACTGACACAGGGGGAGGGCACGGAAGCTGATCTTCTAATCCAGTTCTAGTCTCGTCCTTAATCCCAGGCGCTGTATGGGGGAGGGGTAGGTGGTACACACTTCACGTTACCGTTGACACACGGTTCTGTCCAGTCCAGTGGACTCATGACCCGCTAGTGGTGATGGCACCTGCTGCTCGCCACCGTGACCGGACTTCAATACAGCTGTGGTGCCTACACCACCTACCCGACAAGGTGCGTTCAGCCAGCACTGCTTTATCCTATGTTTGACAGCTCTTTGACTACCGTTGTTACATCTTTTGTTCAGTCGGTGTGGAGTGTTCTTACATTTTACTGCTGTAACTGCGCAAGTCGTTAAAACGCTACGGCTTTCTTTCTCTCCATTTTATTTCTGCCACTGCAAGTGTCGTTCAGACAGCAAGTTTTTCTCTTCTTTTGACTACTGCCAATGCACATGATGTTCACTTAACATATGTGGACTTTTGCTATGTTGAACTGCTTTCGCTGAACGTGGAAACTTACAATGCACAGACGAAGATATGAGAAAGCAGGAAAAGGTCAGACAAAACCGGAAAAGGTGGGAGAAAGAAGAAATAGATAAGGAAAGTTGAGAATGGTAGAACAAAGAAGGAAACAAATGGGGGGAAAGCGAGTCAAAGCAGGAAAGGGTTCGAAGATGTAAGAAAATGTACGACAAAGCAAGAAGGAAAAAAGACATGGTGACTGAACCCAACCTGAGGTTTGGTGGTGCTGGTGTGTGTGTGTGTGTGTGTGAATGACTTTGCTAACTGATGCGTGAAAACAATAGTGGTAGAAAAGAAGAGGGGCTGTTCAAAATGCTGTTGGCCCCTTCAAAACACAAAGCTTGACTTCAGGATTCAACGATACTGTTGACTTTGTTTCCAAACCTGAAGTGAGGGATGAAAGAGAAGGGGAAGGGGGAGGGGACGGGAGGTAAAACTGTAGGGGGGAGGTCGGATTGGAGGCTAAAAGAACAGGAGTGTCGGTGGAGTGGGGAGCGAAGCGGTGGGATCATGATAATGATAGCTTTGCGGGTGTGGGCGAGTGCGAGTGGCTAGGTCGTTACCCCGAGGTCACAGAGAGAGAGAGAGAGAGAGAGAGAGAGAGAGAGAGAGGGGGGGGGGGGGGGGGGCAGGGAGAAAGAGCACACCAACAGTGCGAACCCACACCAAGTTACTTACCTGTGATTGGTCTTTGAAGTCATCTGCCGATTTGCCCAGCTTGGAAATGTCATCCTCTTTGGTCTTCACTTCTTCCACAAAGTCCTGCGGACAGGAAAACACAAGGCCGTGCTTATCATTACAAAGATAAGATAAGATAAGATAATGTTGCTTATAGCCCAGCCGACCACAAAGGGCCACATCAGGGCTGTCACCACGTTAAAATCAACTCACCAGTCATTAAAAAAAAAAAAAAAAAAAAACCTTTCACACATCTCTTTAAATGACATTGTGTAAAAACGTACCAGAAACTTCGTTAAAAATCTTTCTTCCGTAAAATCTTAAATCATATGAAAAATGTTAATCTCTCTCAAAAACTGGAGGATCACATCTGGCGGACATCCCTGAACAGGATCTTCATGGACTCCGCTGTAAAATGTTTATGTCTCACATCGTGCAAGTCCCAACACTCTAAAAGAACATGTTTCACTGTGAGTGGCGCATGACATGGAATGCACCACGGAGCTTCTTCACTCTTTAAAAGGTAAGAATGGGTAAAATACGAATGGCCGGTGTGCAGCCGGCACAGAACCGTTTCCTCTTTACGACCTCCCGACATAGATGGGAGGAAGTCCTTAAGGTTTGGACGGATCTGAAAGAGTTTGTTATTCGTCTGTGTGTTCCAATCCTCCTGCCAGAGGTCTCTCACATAATCGTTAATTTTGGGTTTCACATCTGAGCAGGGGATATAGTGTTGGACAGTTTCTCTCTTGTGGCGTTCTTGGCTAAACGATCAACCATTTCGTTCCCGCCGATGCCAACATGACCAGGAACCCAAGCAAGAGTAATGTTGTAACCGTCCGCCTCAACTTGCTAAAAAGTTCAAAAAAAAGTAAAAGTTCTGGATGCTGAAGGTTGCGGCCAGCTATGGCCTCCAAAGCTGACAGCGAATCCGACAGAACCAGAAAGTCCCTCTTCGAAGAATGTGAGATTATCTTCAAAGCCAGTACCAGAGCAGTAAGTTCAGCAGAATAGACAAAAGCATCTGAATGTATATGTTCCAACAGTATCTGAGAAGGAGCCCCAGGGCAGTAGGCTGCACAGGCCACTCCATCCTCAGACTTGGAACCGTCAGTGAAAACTTTTTGATAGGATGGGAATTTCGAACAGAGCTCAGCATACAAAGCCTTGTACGCCAGAGAGCTGGTAGACTCTTTGCGAAAAGCTGCAAGATCGAAACGAATCTCTGGTGTGAAAAAGGTCCACGGAGGTTGATCCGGAAACTTGGAAAAATCGGAAACTACTCCCAGGTCTAGACCTGCATTCCGCACGTGAGGCTGCATACGAATACCAAACGGCGGAATACATTAGGGTTGTTTTCAAACTTACTTTGGAACGGAGGGTCAAAGACACAGTCATAGGCAGGATTCTGCGGTTCTGAGAACAGTCGGATATAATAATTTAAAGACAGTTTCAGCCTGCGTTGGACAATGAAGGTTCACCCGCCTCTGCGTACAGGCTGTACACAGGGGTGGTGCGGAACGCTCCAAGACAGAGACGAAGCCCTTGTTGGTGGATAGGGTCCAAGAGTTTGAGGTAAGAGGGTCGTGCGGAGCCGTAGACAGCACAACCGTAGTCCAGTTTGGAACGGACCAAGGCTCTGTAGAGTGCAGCAAAGTTTTCTTATCAGCGCCCCAGTCGGTGTGCGCTACGACCCGCAGAATATTCAGTGCTTTCTGGCAAGCAGTTTTGAGGTTTTTAATATGGCTGAGAAAGTTAAGTTTCTGGTCAAAAATAACTCCCAGAAATTTGGCCTCTTTAACAGCTGGAATGGGAAATTTCCCGACTTGAAGTTCAGGATCTGGGAAAAACTGACGGAAATTATGGAAGTGAATACACTGCGTCTTTGTTGGAGAAAAGGTGAAACCGTTTTCATCCGCCCATCGATGGATTTTATCTACGCAAAGCTGGAGCCTGCGCTGGACACTCGGGTACAGGCTTCCAGTTGCGTAGACAGCGAAATCATCCACAAACAATGAGCAGTCTGAACCCTGCTGAACTGATTGAACAATGTTGTTGATTTTAATACTAAAGAGGGCAGGAGACAGTATGCTCCCTGGGGAACACCCAACTCCTGCTCGTGGACATCAGAGAGAGTGGTGCCAACCCGGACCTGAAACTGTCGTTCTGCCAAAAAATTTTGAATAAAAAGCGGAAGATGACCTCGAAAACCCAGATCGTGGAGATCATGAAGTATCCCCGACTTCCAGGTGGTATCGTAGGCCTTCTCCAAATCAAAGAAAATTGCCACTGCATGCTGTTTGTTCAGAAAGGCGTTCCTAAGTGTAGATTCCAGACGAATCAAATGGTCAACTGTACTCCGATGTTTGCGGAAACCACACTGTTCTTTCGCCAAAAGGCCATCGGTTTCGAGTTTCCACATGAGCCTAGCATTGACCATTTTTTCCATCAATTTACAGACACAGCTGGTCAAAGCTATGGGACGGTAGTTAGATGGATTAGAAAGATCTTTTCCAGGTTTGGGGATGGGAATAATGAGGGCTTTCCGCCAAGAGGGTGGAAAGCAACCTGTAGTCCACACATGGTTGTATACCTGTAACAGGATGTTCAGACCTCCTTGCGGAAGATGTTTCAATAGTTGATAATGAATTTCATCTATACCTGGAGAGGAATCGCTGCAAGAAAGTAAGGCAGATTTCAGCTCGTTTAACGTGAAAGGAAGATTGTAGTCTTCCATGTTGTCGGACGAAAAGTTGCAGGGTGATTTTTCTTTGAGGGCTTTGTTCTTGACAAAAGTGGCTGATTTGTTAGAAGAGGAGGAATTCTTTTCAATGGTTGAAGCAAGCAGATTAGCAACTGCTTTTTTGTCTGTTATTAAAGAGTCAGAAAACTTGAGATGGTTCACAGTGGGACAGGTGTTCTTCCCTTTGATTTTCTTAATGATGTTCCACACTTTTTTCTTGGAAGTTTTCGATGTCAGCCTGGAGCAGAAACTTCTCCAGGACCGACGTTTACTGATTTTAAAAGTGTGTCTCGATTTGGCACGGAGTTTTTGATGGGCTCGAGCGTTGGGACCCGAAGGTCGATGGTATACCTGACGCTGAGCCCGTTTTCGGACTTTGGAAATTTGTTGGCAATCTGAATTGAACCAGGGTGTTTTTGGCATTTGAAGTTTGTCGGAAGACACTGGAATACAGGCTTTAGCACATTTAATCATAGTATAGTCAGAGATTCTGCTGGGTCCGGACTCTGAAGAAAACCAGTGTCCTGGAACTCCTTAGAAACAGTGGCTGCAAATAGATCCAGTTTGCTTTCTTGTAATTTAGATGCTGAGAGACAGAGACGTGTTCAGTTAATACAGGTTGTAGAAGGACAGGGAAATGGTCACTTCCGTGCAGATCGTCATGGACAGACCACTCATAGTCCAGGACCAGCGAGGGGTCACAGACCGACAAATCTAAACACGAAAGTGAACCTGTGGAAGAGTGGAGGTAGTTGCAGATCCGTCGTTCAGACAACACAAATCCAAGTCTGAAAGGACATCCTCAATCAGCAGACCTCTGGGTGACGTACCGGCACTACCCCAAAGAGGATTGTGACCGTTAAAGTCACCCAACAGCAAAAAAGGTCGAGGAAGTTCTTCTATCAGACTGACAAGGTCCTGACGACAAACCGGGACAGAAGGTGGGAGATAAAGAGAACAGATTGTCACAGTCTTGTGGAGAGTGACTCTCGCAGCTACAGCCTGAAGGGAGGTAGACAGAGCGACAGGACTATACAGCAGAGTTTTGTGTAGGAGAAGGGCAACACCGCCCGACAGTCCTAACGTAGATGGTTGTGCAGGTTTTGAAAGAATATTAAAGCCAGAAAGAGTAAAGGTCTTCTGGCTTTGAATTTGAGTTTCTTGAAGAGCCACGACGGAAGGTTTTATAGACTGACACAGAAGCTGCAGCTCCTCGAAGTTGGAATTTAGACCACGGATATTCCAATGGAATATTGTATTATCCATGGTGCAGAGGGCGAAAAGGAGAGAGATCAGGTCATCTCCTCCTCAACATCTGCTTCCAATGGAGTGAACTTGTTATTTAATTTCACTGGAGTGTGTTGGTCTACAGACCTGCTGGCAGACTTGCCAACAGCGAAGAAGGTCTGGATTTGGGAGATGGTGGAGGTTTCTTCCTCATCTCCACCATCTCCACACTGGGTTGTTGAACTCCCTTGCCCGCACGGGCACTGGACTGAGGAGTTCGAGGTTGGGGTGCTGGCTTTTTAATCTGCCCAGCAGCAGATGTTGTAGACTGCTGGGCAGTCTGAGGGGTGGCGGATTTTTTGCCTCCACCAGGGCATTCATTTTGGGTTGGAAGGTGGTGGACCTGCTACCACCAGAACTGACAGATCTTACTTGCAATGTCTTCGAAAACATGAATTCATCAGTCTGGCAGCAGACTGACCGAGTAGAAACTGTGGGAATTTTCTTTACAGCCGAAGCATAGGAAGAAGCTGTCGGCGTCTGACTGCCCACAACCTGTTTCCGGGCTTCAAAAAATGAGATCTTCTTTTCCGTTTTAACACGTTGGATAGCAGTTTCTTGAATCCAAAGAGGACAGTTTCGTGAAGAGGAGGGATGGTCGCCACCGCAGTTAGCACAATGTGCCGGATCTTTGCACGGCCCATCATGGGTTGCCTTGCAGCAAATACCACACACCTCCTGCCCAGAACAGCGGTCCCTGACATGGCCAAACCTCTGGCACCTAAAGCACCTCAACGGGGACGGCACATACAGCTGAACACGAACATTCAGGTAGCCGACTTTGATGACTGGAGGCAGCACAGGGTTGCAGAATGTCAGAAAGAGGGTGTTGGTGGCCACTCTTTCTGCACCCTTCTTTACTGTCACCCTGCGCACCTCCGTCACACCCTGGGACGCCAGGTCCGATTTGATCTCTGCCTCTGAGACACCAGATAAATCCCGGCAGCGAATCACGCCTTTCGATGAATTTAACTGTTTGTGGGGAGTTACCTTGATCTCCCTGTCCACAAGTTTCGTTGCCTTCAGCAGCTGTTCAGACTGTTTTTTTGTTCTACATTGAATGAGGAAGAGCCATTTCGCAATCTTTTGATGGATTGAGGGTCACCTGCCAAACCCTGAAAGCCCTTCTGGATAGCAAAAGGGCTCAGAGCTGAAAGGGGTCTTTCATGCTCCGTCCCTTCCATTACGAGCCAGGAAGCCCAGAATCCTGTCCTTTGTCGTACCTCAGTATCTGAATCACTGTCACCTTCGAAATCCCCTGAAACAGGGGATACTGCCTTCCTCTTCCTTTTGGGGGGATATTTTTTAAAGAAGCCATATTTAGTTTAATGTAATTCAATCCCTCCCTTACCCACCCACCTTGGAGTCCAACTAAGGGGCCAGGGCCAAGAAACAATGTCTTGACCCCTTCCAGGCTTTGGGAGAGATATACGACAAACAGAAAACCACCAACCCTATCCCCACTGATCATGCTCAACTCCCGGGAACAGAGAGCTGAGCACTGCAGGGGTTTACTTGGCCAGCAAGGGGACTGTCTGTCTTGACCCAGCCCCAAGAAGGGGAGCCGATTAGTACACCCGGGCCAAAGTGTACTCCCTGCTAGGAGAGGTCCGAGCCAAAGTTATCTGTTGAGAGCGCTGGCCCTCTCAATCACCAGGGATCTCATTCCCCTCCGACACAGGTCGCACCGCACGGCAAACGCGGCGGATCTTAAGGAGACCACAGAGAGAAAAGGAGTGTGGAAAAGAAGACTTGAAGGGGAGACGAAGATAGAAAAGGGCCAAACAAGGAAGGCAGAAAACAAGAAAAGGAGAAAGGCGGGTTACTCTTAGTCAGGATCCTCACCCTTAGCCTATCTGACATGGGAAGCCCTACCAGGGGCATCAACTCCTTACCACGTTACGCTTAGGCCATACAGCATCTTCACCTCTCAGGCCTACAAGCAGTGTGAAAAAACCAGCCTATCTCCCAAGTATTGATGCTCCCGCCAGCAAAGCCTAAGGGATCACTGGACCGCGCAAGCCCTCCGACCACGACAAGGTCGCAACCCCCCGGAGGGATCATTACAAAGAAGGGGAAAGTGGTAGAAAGGGAGGAAAGAAGGTGGGGGGGGGGGGGGTAAGAAAGAAAAAGAAGAAAAGTAACAAAACAGAGTGGAAATGCGAAAAGAAAATGGAGGAAAATAGGAAGAAAAGTAAGAAAGAATGCAAGAAAGAAGACATGTTAGATTTTAAAAAAAGGAAACTGAGGAAAGAAAGAAGAATAAAGAGTAAAAGGAAAGAAAGTGGGGAAAGGCGAAAAGAGTGAAAGAAAGGATTGAAAGAAAGAAGGAAAACATGAAAAAAAGAATGAATGAATGAGGAGGGAAAGAATGAAAAGGAAAATCAGAAAGATATAGAAAGAAAGAAAGAGGAAGAAGGAGGAGGAGAAAGAAAAAAAAGAACAGAAAGGAAGGAATGGAAGACAGAAAGACAAGGAAAGAAAGCAGGAATGAAAGAAAGAATTAAAGTTCACAACTAGAAAAAGAAGCCACAAAAAAACAGAAAGCAAGAAAACAAAGGAAGGAAGGGAGACGGACAGACAGGAAGGGAAAAAGGAAACCACAGCGAAGTAAGAATGAAAGGACAGGAATGACGGAAAGACAAAAGGAAAGAAACAAATGAGATGGAAGGGAAGAAAAGGAAAGGAACAATAACAGCAAGGAAAAGGACGAAGGACTGGAAGGAAAGATGGAAAAAAAGAAGGAAAGCAGAAAAAGAAATACGAAAGGAAGAAGAAAAGGAAGACAAAAGGACGGTTAGAAAGAAAAAGAAATAAACAGAAAGTTAGAGAGCAAGCAAGGAAAGAAAGATGGATGAGCAGTTCAACAGAAGGAAAGGCAGAGGGAATGACATTCTGGGAAAAGTAAGAAGAAAAGTTGTGTTCGAATCCCCGCTATGTCGTTTCGGTTTAGCGCCCCCCCCCCCCCCCCCCCCCCCCCCCCCCCCCCCCCCCCCCCTCCACCCTCGGAGTCAACATTGGTTCTGACACCATTTCTCGATAAGTCCTTTGAAGAGAATTATAAACCCAAGTTTTCGTGTGTGAACGCATATCTTGCAGACACGTGTACAATCCCATCACTAGCATTCGGAAGAGGTGGCTAGTTAGACTGTTGGTATAGATGATACGTCTTTAAATAGCATGCTTCTATGGAGAGACGAAGGTAGAGGTCACCGATATTCGAGGGAACGACACGGGAAACGAGCTGTTAGTGCCAACAGTCAGCTCTCCTGTCAGCTCTGGCCAGTTAGGCAGTGCTTTGCACATACGAGTGTGTGGCCTGCAAAGGCCTTAAAACTTCGCCTCTGAGCAGAGGCGCTGTTATAAGTACTGCCAAATAGACACACAAATAAATCAATATGAAGAGAAAGAGGCAGGTACGAATGAAGAACGGACGCAACGTATGTAGGATGGATAGGTTAGTCTGTTGGTGGGTAAGCTGGATGGGTGATTGACTGATCTGGTTGTATAGTTTATCTGTCTCTCTTTTTTTTATCTTGTGTTCATCAGGATACCAATCTGCATAACTTGATAGCACAGTGGGCAAAAACCACTGTTCACAAATTCCGTTTCGGACTAAAATACACTATAATTCATACTGCAAGGAGATTATGACAAGCAAAATATGGCGCACCTTTCAGTCATAACATTGAAAGTGTTCATGTAAAAAAAAACCTCATTCTGAATGACAAACATTATTATTTACAAAATATACCTACACTACAAAATAGCTGAGATTTCTTTATGTACTCTTTTGAATTTAGTAGAATCTTCGTTTTTTTCCATGAATAGTCGTATCATTTGTTTTTTCAAAGAAAAACTGTATAGCTAGTTTTCTGTGACCATGAATGCACCCCCGATATTCCAATCGCTCTCTCTAAAGACCGTGGTTTTACTGCGTGTGATAGTGTGGGCATGTTCGGAGATGATGCTGGAGCAAAGAACAGACCAGAGATGCACTGTGTACTGTACCATGTATTGAAATGTGGTATGGTGTGGTGTGGCGTGGTGTGCTGTACAAAGATGTACTGTGTTGTGTTGCAGTGTGCTGTGTTGTGGTCCACTGTGGTGTGCTGTGCTGTGCTTTTGGTGTGTTGTGGTGTGCTGTGGTCCACTGTATTGTATCATGTATTGAAATGTGGAGTGGTGTGGCGTGCTGTACTAAGATGTACTGTGCTGTGCTGTAGTGTGTTGTGTTGTGATCCACTGTATTGTGTCATGTGTTGTTCTGTTCTTACCGTTCTTTAAGTGTGGAACTTGTCCATTAACGAGGCCTGTGCTTACAGCAGATCCCGTGTGTATGTATTGTCTTGTGTTGTATTTATATTTTGTAAGGCACTGTAGGTTAATGCATCATCCCCACACTGACCCTGAAGGTGTGGAACTGATCTTGCAGCGAGTTCTGGGCTCCCTGCAGGTCCTGGGTCCTCTCGATGGCGGCGTCCAGCCATTGGTCCGTCTCCTCCAGCCTGAAGTAGAACTCCTCCAGACCGCTCTCTATCCGCGTCATCTGGGAGCTGCATTTGTCCGCTTTGTTGGACGCCTGAGGCACGCCCGTGCACACACACACACACACACACACACACACACACACACACACACACACCGCACGCACGCACGCACGCACGCACACACACACACACACACACAACGCAAGCACGCATGCATGTACGCACGCTTACACACACACACACACACACACACACACACACACACACACACACACAGCGCAACCTTCGTCTTTATCTTGCCTCTCTTGTTCCCGGTCTGGGAGCTGGCAATCCTCTTGTCATATAAAAACAAGTAAAAGGTTTTGTTTGTCAGTGTCCTATCAATGTGTTACCACTAGTAAAGTGTCCACACTTTCGATCTTCGTTTAAATCGTGTTCGAGATGAAAACATGAATTTTGCTCCCGTTTAACAATTAATCAATTCTGAGAAATCAACAACAAATTTTGAAACCACCATACTTTTTTCAAAGGTCAGCTCGTTTGCATAAGAACGTGGCGCTCATGCATGAATATAGATACACATAAATGAAATCAAATGGCTATCGCCCACAACCATAATCCCTGCCGAAAATTTCGGTCATCAAGACGTAACTTCTATGACAATGAACAGATTTAGTTTCATTTCAACCATACCGTCAGTTCCAAGGTAAGCCACAAAGAAAATGAAATCAATGCTCACGGTATCAAATCTCAGCTTGAGGTCGGAGGTGTTGTACTTCAGTTTCTGAACTTGTTGCGCCGCCTCATCCTTCTGCCCGTTGCTGCTGCCGCCAGAAGTCGCCACCAGCTGCTCCGCCTGGTGAATGGCTTGACGTACCTCCGGTTCCTTGTGAAGGAGCTCATGATGCAGACCCTGGAAAACACAACACAGGGGTGTGAGGATGATTCTCTTCCTCACTGTTACCTCCGGGTTTCCCTTGTGAAGGAGCTCATGATGCAGACCCTGGAAAACACAACACAGGGGTGTGAGGATGATTCTCTTCCTCACTGTTACCTCCGGTTCCTTGTGAAGGAGCTCATGATGCAGACCCTGGAAAACACAGCACAGGGGTGTGAGGATGATTCTCTTCCTCACTGTTGCACATCTTCATCGTATCATTTCATTCCAGGCTGTGACGGACACAGAAGTGATGAAATCAGTGACTCATTGCCTCCCCTTCACATACCATGCTGCCTGCATTCTCGAGGAAACTGTGGTCCAAAACCACATTCACAACTGTGACCTGCACGTTTACAACTGCACTCAAACCGTCGCATTCGCGCTCAAACGTTTGTGAATCGACACATACGTATTCGACAACACAGAGACACGACCTTCCATTTACACTTACCTGCTCACGTACACAAACACGCATGCCGATCTTCAAATTATGACTGAAACATGTCTGGTATGACTGTCAGCTTCACAGCTCCGACAAATGAAGCGAGACTTACGCTAAGGCATAGGCTTACCTACAGGCTTTAATTTCATTCACAGAAGTTAAAAGACACCTTCGTCTCCATCGCCAAACACAGAAATCAGTCTTTGTTGTTACCAAACTTGATTCGAAATGTGTGTAAGGTCAAGGTTTAAAAGTCACAGAACGCATTTTGATAAAGGCCGACAGATTGTGAGTGATGTAAAGCACCGGCAGAGCCGTATGACTATGAGGCCGAGTCTCCATGAATTAACTCAAGACCACGCGGTTGCTACACATCGACAAACTCAGAATGGAATTCGGACAACTTTGAACTCGAATTTACAGATGAAGAGCTGCGATAAGAGTGTCAAGGTTCACAGCTGTTGTACATGCCAACGAAGTAATTCAGCGAAGTCATTTTGGCAGCTAACATGTGAGGCATTCGACCGAATGCCGAGACCTCTCTCGGAAGGCTTGCATTTCACAAATCATGCTTGTCATTTTTGTGTCCATCTTCAATCGACTTTTGTCATCAGGAAAACGAAACATTCCTTTATTCTCTTTTCTTCTTCTTCTTCTTTTTTCAAAAATCTTCCGCTTTACTTTGTTCGGCCGAACGCTTTGCAGTGTGGCGCATTGTCGGCCAGGATCGCAATCCGTGATTGTGACGTCACTCTAAAACGCATTCGTTAAGTGGCTATATGGCAGAGCCCTCGACGTTAGAAAATTAAGCTTTAAAAGTTGAATTACTAACTACAGAAAGATTTTATAGGAATTTTTTGTGTGTGCACACAACGAATGTTTCCGGGCCACTTCGTTTCTGACTTGGGAGTTTCCTTAAAATGAGCATCTCTTCGATACCATTGTTTTCATCATCAATGAAGAACAGAAGCTGTGGAGTATATCCGTATAGGGCTGAATATGTCTGTATGGTATTGTTTTCTGCAAAGCCAGCCTGCTCCCAGCAAGGGATGTGAATGCGCTATGGGTTCAAGAAGGAACACTGGCTCACGTTATCCATATCAAGCGGAAGTTCACACGTTTAAATTTGCTGACCGATCCTACAGATGTCTGTATCTCTCGGGTCTGGACAGTCTTAAAAGATTACAAAAGGAATCATAGAATACAATCCTGCAATGCATGGATCTTCTAAAAAAAACAACAATTGTCATCATTCTTCTCGATTACAATCAAAAGTCCTACATTCCGTCATTCTTCAAATGATGGGGGAAAAACTGTGGCAACATGTCATGAATACAGTGCACACACACACACACACACACACACACACACACACACACACACACGCGCGCGCGCGCGCGCGCACACACACACATTGCTGTCACTCTGCTATACCTTGGCCTCCTCCGTCTGGTCTTTTAGTTTCTCCAGACGCTGACTGGGTTTGCGCTGGGAGGCGATGGCACGCTCCACATCACTCAGCCAATCAGCGCTGTCCTTCACGTCCAGCAGACACTGCACCACGTGCTCGTCTCGTGCCAGACTGACGTCACCACTCTCTGGGTCCTGTTTCACCTGTTAGCAGGAGAAGAAAGAGTATGTAATACTATGCCATGTTCATTTTTCTGTGAAAAAAACAACTAACCCTTAGAGTGTAACGAATTTGTAACGGACACGTAATTACCACAAATATTGCAACTCTGATGTGCATCCAAATAAAAAGATATTCTACACACAAACGACTTGGGCCCCCGTTTTGCACACAATCTGTGCATACAAACGTACGCCTGTGGATGTAACAAGAACACCCTAGCCTAGATTAACATAAACGTAAACAAACTCATCTCCCCCTCCCCCCAAAAAAAAGGCAAGCTGTAGAAATGCAGGCTCCTTAATCACATTATTTACATTAGTACTGGTACACATACAGCCTTTTAAGTTACGACACTCTGAAATGAGGAAAACATTCGTTCTGAAATTGCCAAACTGCCTTCCACCTTAGAAACGGAACATTTCAACTCTTGCAGCCACCAATGATTAACATAAACTCCCTAAGGTAACTAAAGTACCATCGTTTAAGACTAGACAGTCTATTAAATGAGTTATTTCAAATTTTGAACTGGCCAAAACAACTTAGGCCCTACGTAAGAGTACTTAGTTGTCACGCCGAGAAAGTTCCCTCTGAGCCCAAAAGATCAAGTTATATTTGAGTCTAGAGAAGCAACATTATAATGTACCTTCAAGTGACTAACTTAATTACCTTAGAGCCCAGAGTGAGGAAGCCGTTGGCCAGAGCATCCCGGAGCGACATACGCTCTCCGTTGGGAGCCACGAAGTTGGCGGAGCGCGGGTTGACCTGCGCGCTGTCAATGAGCTCCTTGAGGGAGGCCGTCAGGTCCAGGAAGCTGTCGGGCTGCACGGTAGGGCTCAGCATTCCCTCCTCCATGGCCTGCTCCAGCGTCAGCCACTGCCCGCGGACGTCACTGCGGACCTTGCCCGTGGCGGGGTCGAACTTCCCCTGGTCCATCAGGGCCCCCAGAGTGGTGACCACGCCGCTCTCGTTGTCCACGCAGTAGACCAGGTCCGGGTTCCACACTCCGGTCTGGCGCGCTGTCTTCAAGTCCAGGGACTGCTTGGTGTGGGGGTGGACGAACTTTCCTGTCTTGGGGTTCAGTTTGGCGCTGTCGATGGCATCTTGCAGTGACAGTTTGTCGAAAGCGGAGAAGAGAGCCATGGCCACGCGGGGCTCCACTTTCCCGCTCTTGGCCGCCAACTGCAGAGGGGTCAGGCCTGCTAGTTTCTCCTCGGCGTAAGCCGCGTGTGGCAAGTCCAGCACTCTCAGTAATATAGCTTCCTCCACGTTCACCATGTGGCGCTCCGCAGGCATACGCACGCCACGCAGCTTGGTGTCCATGACGTCACGAAATACGGCCATGGCCTGGGCGGAGGAGGCTAGGTGGACAGGATCAATCCCGGCCAGGATCTGCCCGCATCTCTCGGCCTGCGGCACCGTCAGCTCCTGTCCCGAGTCCATGTCCACCACGCAGCCATTAGCCAGGCTGAATCGTCCGGACTCCAGGGCCTCCTTCAGGGACATTATCCTCTGTTGTGTCACGTCAAAGAAGAAGGTGGTGTTGGGGTCGATGACACCATTGGCGATGGCGGTCTCCAGGGACAAGACCTGGCCTGAGGCAGGGTCGGTCACCAGGCCAGTGTCGGGGTCAAAGCGCCCCTGGTCGATGAGATATCCCACGCTGCATTCCTGGTAGGTCTTCAGGATCTCCTGCAGCACACTGGGCTCCAAATATCCGCGGGCTGTGGCTTCCAGTAAAGGCAAGATCTCTCCCTCTGCTGTCCTGAACTCTGCATTGGCAAAGTTGATGATGCCCTTCTGGAATGCTTCGTCGAGGGAAATCGGCTTTCCGGTGGCAGGATCGACCACTGCCTCAGCCTGCATGTCCATCTTGTGTCTGATCTGTTCGTACAGTTTGTCGTTTGGGTCCAGGTGAAGTCCAGCCTCCACAGCTGCCGTTTGGATTTCCGCGGCACTGGGCGGGCAGAACCTTTGCTGACGAATCTGCAGCTGTTGGAAAGTGAGAACGTCGCCTTCGTCCTTGTCCCTGTGAGGGTCGAAAGGCCTTCCCTTCAACAGCCCACGCCGGGTTGCTTCTTGCAGTGTCATGATCTCCCCCGTCACAGGGTTCCTGTATGTTCCTTTCACAGGGTCGATAAGGCCCTCCTCAATGGCCTCCCTCAACGTCACCAGCTGTCCGGTCCTGGGATCTAGAACACCCGTCACCTTGTGAGAGACCTCCACCATGGCCACCGAGGTGAACACGCCGTTCTCCTGACCCGCCTCCTCTGGCAGTGCCGACTCCGCCATTAGGTAGCCCGCCCTCACCGCCTCTGTCAGCGACATCTCCTCGCCTGTTACGGGATTCCGGAACTTGCCAGTCCTGAGGTCGACTAGACCTGCGGTGATGGCGTCACTGACGCTGATGCACTGGCCGGTCCTAGGGTCGATGACGCCGGAGATGGGGCAGACCTGGGTGTCCATGCCACTCAGCAGGTTAGCCCCACCCCCATCCACGCTGTCCACCCCGTTGACGGCGACGCCGTTGGAGAAGGTGTGCCCATGCTCCACCAGCAGGTAACCCTTGTGGATGGCCTCGGGAATGGACATGCTTTGTCCTGTGTCGGGGTTGGTGTACGTGCCCCTCGTCAGGTCTAGTATGCCCTGTCATCACAGACACATTGCAATACAGGTGCAACAAACGTTTTTCTTTATTATACCATCAGTAAAGGATTGACTGTTTTCCCTTAAACTCAGTCTTCCAAATTTTTTCAATGATATTTAGCCAGATCGTTTTCAAAATGACAGATGTTTCCTTCCACTGTTTGTCCCCACTTTTTTTCTAAACTGGTGTTCTGGGATATGATCGTCCACTTTTTTCTTCCTCAGATAAGCACAGTCATCATATTATATTCACATGTTTTCGAGGCATTTGGATTTAATGTTGACTTCTTTTAGCAACTTGTGTGCGCTTATCATTTTCATGTGTCATACTTTTTTTCCCCATTTAGACACCTTCTGCATTCAGGCAACAAATCGAATGCAGATATTTTGGGGGGTCTGACTCTGAACCTAAATGCTGTCACTAATAAATTCTGTAGCAGAATGAACCAACATAACGGTATGTGACTGACAAAGTCAACAAAATACTATTTTTCATGATGATATTACCATTAATAGCACAGGACTGTACGAAAACGAGATATTTAAAGAAAACCCGAACGTATATCAGCCGAATAGCACAACTTGCAATGAACATGGTTTAAATAAAGTACAGAATATGCCCAGTGAAAAAATATTATCATGTCCTATACCAGACTTATGGACAGTGAATACATTCTATCCCCCATCCCCACACATACACGTACAGGCAAACGCGCGCTCACTCGTCTGCACATGCACATGCACATGCACAAGCTCACACGCTCAACACACACACACACACACACACACACACACACACACACACACACACACACTGCTCCAACCTTATTGATGGCCTGATACACACTAATTTCTTGCTTGGTGCGAGGGTCGATGACCCCAACCATGACGAAACGACTCTTTTCTTCCATCACTTCCTTCGTGTCCATATAGTTCATCTCCTCTTCCTCTTCCGGCACACCACTTCCTGTTTCCTGTTTGCCACCCTTCCGGTGTCGCGGGGAGGCTGAGGAAGGGGTTACCGGGGCTCTCTCGTGGATGTAAAGCTCACACTGGATTTTGCCCACCTGGGTTTTCTTAGTTGTGGCGTCTATGCTGACTGAGGGCATGGCTCTGCAATTTATAATGACCCCCCACCGTCAGGGCAAGAATCATGGGCATGCTAAGAGATTTTGCCGGAATTTTCCATTACATGCCATATGGGCGACTGCTTGATAAGTTTCAGCTGCACACATTGCATCTAAGCACTTCCCTTCGGCACTAAGGCCAACGTCACATCCTTTAACAAAGTGCCTCCTGAAGCGTGTTCACAAGAAGCTAGAAGCCATTTCTAACACGGATATGACACTGTAAATCCCTGTGTTTTTAACACAGTCGTAATCTGTTTACTGACTTACTATTTTTACCTAGAAAACTCTTTTACTAAAACCATTATCATCAATTCTATCAAACAGATTATTCAAATTGAGATTAATCACTATCTTCATGACAATTGTCCTTATAATTTCTTATATTAGATTTTCATTAGCGGTGTGCAGCCAAATATTGTGTTGACGTGGGTATTTTTGTTTTACCACAAACTTAGACATAACGCGTTCAAGGCGAAATGGGACTTAAAATGAGGGGATGATGATTTTCACAAGTGTTACATTCCAAAATCAGACAAGAAATGAGGAATATGGTCCCGTCTTTCCAAACAGATTTGAGAGACATGCTACCTTTCAAAATAGGCCTTGGACACATAGGAGGGCGGAGTGTCTGGGTCCGCGTGCAGCAAGTTCTCCTCCGTCACGTGTTCCGACACCTCGTGTTTGTAGGCGTGGCCATACACCAGTAAATCCTGCACACAATTGTTTCATGGTCACAGTGTGGGTAGCCAGGGAGATGACAGGTCGGACCATGGTTTGTCAAACAGGCATTGGACGTGTAGCAGGAAAAGGCACGTGTAGCGTGTGTGTTTGCGTGTGTGTGTGTGTAAGTGTGTGTGTGTGTGTGTGTGTGTGTGTGTGTGTGTGTGTGTGTGTGTGTGTGTGTGTGTGTGAGTGTGTGTGTATGCGAGAGCGAGAGAGAGAGAGAGAGAGAGAGAGAGAGAGAGAGAGGCAGGCAGGCAGACAGGCAGGCAGACAGGCAAAGCGAGAGACGAAAAGGTGGAAGGGTGAAAGGAAAACAGAGAGAAAATGACATAGACTTGAGACAAGAGACATCGAGATAGAAGAAGACAGCGTGGGGAGAAAGAGAGAGAGAGGGTGGGGTAAGAGAGAGAGAGAAAGAGAGAGAGAGAGAGAGGGAGAGAGACAGAGAGAGAGACAGACAGACAGAGAGACAGACAGACAAAGAAGCAGACGCAGAGACAATATGGGCGTGCTAGTGATACGAGGTAGAGACCGAGTCACGTTCGCACGCACAAGCCGTGTGTGTGTGTGTGTGTGTGTGTGTGTGTGTGTGTGTGTGTGCGTGTGTGTGTGTTGTGTGTGTGTGTGTGTGTGTGTGTGTGTGTGTGTGTGTGTCTGTGTCTGTGTGTGTGTCTGTGTAAGTGTGTGTGTGTGTGTGCGTGTCTGTGTGTGTGTGCGCGTATGTGCGTGCGCATAAGTGCGTGCTTGCGTGGTGTGTGTGTGAAGCACCCACATCTCTCAGCAGCCTAGCAGGAGGAGGAAAGAACAGCAGTGTGTTGATGATGCAGTGTGTTTGTACTCACGGTGTACAGCTGGAAGACAGCCTGGGTGCCCGTCCACTTCAGCACCGTGGGGTTCTTCGCCTCCCTGGACCCTGCACACACAGAGGAGTTTACTGCTGAGCAAGACATACCACCAGGTGCGAAACGTCCCGTCAGACGATGACACAAATGGTCAATGGGCCATTCTTACCGCATCTAAACAAAATACACGATCACTAACAAAGATATACCATCAGTGTGGCAATGCATTCCATCTGCGAGAAACACATACTACAAGTGGGTAAAACATACCCATAACCGGACAAGATATACTGTCACTGCGCAACACACAACACCACAGGACAGCATACACATACTCGGAAAACACACACACCATCAGTGAAGATTGTATATCAACAGTGGGCAAGCTATACCATCTTGCGCAAAGTACACCATCACTCGGCAACATGTATTGTTGAAAGGCAAAATAATACTGCCCACGGGCAACACACACTGGGCAAAACATATGATAAATGGACAGCGTGTAACATCACTGGGTAAACATCTGCTATCACTGTGGAACATGGTACCATCAGTGGACAAAATACACCATTACTGGCCATTACATACCATCGCTCGCTAACATGTGCGATTGGTGAGCAACACATACAACCACAGTACATTCCACATATGATTCATACACTCGATTTTTCTGCAGTATTGTGCCAGACACATCTCTCGGGTAACCATGAGGTTATTTCACTTATGCCAAATACGTACTGTACACGGACTTCGCTTTACAGTTTCATCCGTAGAGGGGGAAAGGGAGAGATGAGAGAACAAAATCGCCCCGACAGAGTTTGGAGCCAAGGACCCGACATTTCTGGCTGTTGGGGGCTTACCTGGTTTAACCTGTCCCAGCACTTTGCGGAGAGCGACCAGGTGGGCTTGGAGACGGTCATAGTCGGAGTCAGGTTTGCTGACCCGTCCTCTGAACTGTCGGCTGGACTCGTTCATCAGTTTCATCAGGCCGGACTTCTGGCTGGCTGAGATGCCCCCAAACTACACACACACACACACACACACACACACACACACACACACACACACACACACACACAGCGGTATTGTCAGTGTACAATCTTTACAGTAACGGCATGCACACACACACACACACACACACACACACACACACACACACACACACACACACACACTGATACTGTCAAAATTTTATTTTTATGCATTTATTCTTCACATGCGCATATAGGGACTTTCTGGGCACTTTCTGTTATTCCGGTGGACTGTCTGGGCATAACCTGTACATCAGAACTGTACACTCTCTCATGCCGGACAGTCAGTATAAAATCTCTTAATGTTAACTACATACAGACATAATATTGTACAGTCAGAGCGCAATCTGTGCAAATTAACTGCACAGACATACATAGTGGGGCAGACACAATCTGGACAGTTAGGACACAATCTGTACATATTGACTGCACACAGATACATAGTGAGACAGACACAATCTGGACAGTTAGGACACAATCTGTACATACTGACTGCACACAGATACACAGTGAGACAGACACAATCTGGACAGTTAGGACACAATCTGTACATACTGACTGCACACAGATACATAGTGAGACAGACACAATCTGGACAGTTAGGACACAATCTGTACATATTGACTGCACACACATACATAGTGAGACAGGCACAATGTGGACAGTTAGGACACAATATGTACATATTGACTGCACACACATACATAGTGACACAATCTGTACATATTGACTGCACATATATATATGGTGAGACAGACACAATCTGGACAGTTAGGACACAATCTGTACATATTGACTGCACACAGATACATAGTGAGACAATCTGTACATACTGACTGCACACAGATACATAGTGAGACAATCTGTACATACTGACTGCACACAGACACATAGTGAGACAATCTGTACATACTGACTGCACACAGATACATAGTGAGGCAGACACAATCTGGACAGTTAGGACACAATCTGTACATACTGACTGCACACAGATACACAGTGAGACAGACACAATGTGGACAGTTAGGACACAATCTGTACATATTAACTGCACATAAACATATGTCGGGACTACCATGAAACAATTCATACACATAAACTGCGCAGAGACATGTAAACTGGTACAAAGTCTGTGCCCATTAAGCGCACAGAGACACATACTGGGCTTTCAAGCCACAATCTATACACCTAAAATGCACACAGAAATATCATGGTAGAGTCAGGGCTAATACTTATGCAGTGACACAGCATACGGACATGTACTGGATAGACAAGGCGTAATTATATTATGTTACGTACACATTAACAGCACGCTGAAAAGGCCTGCACGCATCTTGCAGAATAAACGGCACACACTCGGTTTACCCACTGACTGGTATAACAATTGCGATGGTTTCAACAGATCAAACACATGCACCTCCGTTCCATGTCTGTCGATACAACAGTGCTGCCATGTCTGTACAGGCTGATCAGTCAATGGCACTCACTGCCTTCGAAGAGAGGGTGCGATTATGCCACAAAGCGGATTCTGTGAGAGCACAGCTAATTCAGGCAAAAGAAAAGGGCCAAAGGAGGAAGAAAGGAAGAGGTGGGTCAGATGGGAAAAAAACAGGTGAGGAGAGGTGGCGGTAGGGGTAGTAAAGGAAGGAGAGGAAGGGAGGGATGCTACCATGAAAGGGCATTCACACCCTTCATACCAACACGCCAAGGGTTCTGTTCTTACCTCCCTTATGTTGGTGTCGCCGGCGACAAGTGTCATGAATTGAACGAGCTGGCTTCTTAACCGCTCCGCTGTTGTCTTCCAGTGAATTGCCATCTGACTGCGACAACTGCACGCATACATATGCGCACATAGACGCAAACACACACACACACACACACGCACACATACACACACCGCGCACAAAAACACAAGCACACGCACAAATTTCCTGTGTTTCAAATGGGAATCTATTGAAGTGTACGACACACACACACACACACACACACACACACACACGCGCGCGCGCGCGCGCGCACGCACACAATACATACATACCCACACATGTACGAACACACACACACACACACACACACACACACACACACACACACACACCCTCACACACACACTCACTGAAGCACACGCACTGACTCACACATGCACACAAACATAAAAAAAAACAGGCACACAAATGAACACGCACATAAATACAGAGAGAGAGAGAGAGAGAGAGAGAGAGAAGAGAGCAAAGAGCGAGAGAGAGAGAGAGAAAGAGTGAGGGGGGGGAGAGAGAGAGAGAGAGAGAGAGAGAGAGAGAGAGAGAGAGAGAGAGAGAGGAAGAGAGGCGGGCAGACAAACAGACAGAGATGACGTACTTGTGCGCTCTGTCGAAACAATGTGGGTCTGGAGGGGGATAACGAGAATGATGGAGGGAACTTCTGCCTCGCTCCCGTCACTAGTCTGAACCTGCACAGTGTCCAGTCTGATGTTTATCTCGCTCACACACACGCACACGCACACACACACACACGCACACGCACACACACGCGCGCACACACACACACACACGCGTGCGCACGCATGCACGCGCGCACTTACGCACAGAGAGAGAGAGAGAGAGAGAGAGAGAGAGAGAGAGAGAGAGAGAGAGGGGCAGGCACGCTCATACAAGACAGAGAAGAAAAAAAGAAAAGAAACAAAAAGAGTAAGATCGTCAACGACATTGTCCATCATAGTCAGGACTTAAGCATGCAGACATAATTATTACACATAATCTATTTCTTCTCTTGTGCAACAACATATATCAAGATAATGGCATGGATGATATTACTTACACAACGAAGTACAAGTCAAAACCAAGATAATGGCGGAGATGATATCATACACAACGAAGTACAAGTCAAAACTAAGATAATGGCGGAGATGATAGCACTACACAACGAAGTACAAAAGTCAAAACTAAGATAATGGCATGGATGACAATACTGCACAACGAAGTACAAGTCAAAACTAAGATAATGGCATGGATGACAATACTACACAACGAAGTGCAAGTCAAAACTAAGATAATGGCATGGATGACAATACTACACAACGAAGTGCAAGTCAAAACAAAGACAGTGGCCAGGATGGAAAGACTACACAATGAGCTACAAATAAAAACGGAGACAACGGTGTGGTTGGCAAAGAGTACATAGAGTCTTGCTAGACAAAACAAAACAAAACAAAGGTAATGGTATGAATGGTCAAAACAACCAGACTTACGATCCAGCGTTCAGGGTCCGAGTTGTCCAGGATGCTGCACTGCTCGTCCTTGGACAGCGAAATCTGATGACCACAGACGACACATAAATAAACGCATACATATAATGCACATACACACGCGCGCACGCGCACGCGCGCGCGCACACACTCTCTCTCTCTCTCTCTCTCTGTCACCTTTGAATAACAAAACCATGTAAGCATGGCCTTCTAACACGGTACAGAAAATAATGTCACAGAGGCTGGGTTATCAAAAAAAGAAAAACATAAACGTCACGGAATACACGGTCTCTCCACGTGCAGACAGTCAGCGCACCTGGAGGGTGTGTACGTGTATGCATGTGCGTGCGAGTGTGCGTGTGTGTGTGTGCGCGCGCGAGCGCGCGCGCGCGTGTGTGTGTATGTGTGTGTGTGTCTGTGTCTGTGTGTGTCTGTGTCTGTGTGTAAGTGTGTGTGTTCGCTTTGCTCTGCTTTGTTTGATTTAATGTCTTTTCGCAAAAAAAGTGTTTTAGGGTAGATCTTAAAATTGCCTGACATCGTCAATGGTATAAAAGATGTGTTTTGCAATGGACATGTCCCATCTCGTCAACCCATCCCTTCTCCTCGGCAAAACAGAAAAAGTAAGGAGTCAACAATTTCTGCTTAAACATTCAATAAATGAAGAGATGGCAGTCCCGGTCCAATGGGACTTCGCTGAAGAAATGTTGCTGAAGTGAAAAGAAGTGAATGGTTATCAATAATGGCTTTGGAATCATTTTCAGAATGGCTTTGGATTGTCAGCGAACCAGGTCAAACCTGTTTTGTAAACGGGGCAATCGAACAACACATGATGTGTTAACATTCTCTATCTACAGAGGCACTTCATGTCTTCAATACGTATATAGCTTAACTCGTTAAGTCTCAATCTGTAGCATAACGTTGTGATTTCTCAGGAGTCTGACAGTGTTTCGTGACGAGTCGTTTTGCCTATCAATGGTTGTTATTTTGCTACTTTCTACAATACCGCTCTTTTACAGGCAAAGGGGATCTTTACATTCATGCAGCCATTTGCATTTTGTGCACCTCTTATGCCATCCTGTCTTCTCATTCATTTGCTAAAACACCGCAATGAGACTGGATCCAGCAAAAGATGAATCCAAACCCTACTGAAGTAGAAATCAACAAGATGCTGAATTTCCATGATAAGATCGGCTCTTGCTCCGACCTTTCTTGATTTGAAGAACGAGAGACTGACAGAGAGAGAGAGAGAGAGAGAGAGAGAGAGAGAGAGAGAGAGAGAGAGAGAGAGAGAGAGAGAGCGAGAGAGAGAGAGAGCGAGAGAGAGAGAGAGAGCGAGAGAGAGAGAGTTCTGTGTGTGTGTGTGTGTGTGTGTGGTGTGTGTGTGTGTGTGTGTGTGTGTGTGTGTGCCTGTGTATTGTGTGTTGGTGCAGACTGACCTGTCTGTGAGTGTAGTCCACCAAGGCCCGTGCAGTGAGCACCCCTGGGGGCTGAGCTGTCTTCCTCAGCTGTACAGGGAACACCAGCTGGCTCCGTTCACACAGCCTGTCCGCCCGCGTCTGCAGCTCCAGTAAATGGCGCAGAATGGTCTGCAATATGGCAGTCTCATTAGTCACCATCATGTCTGTCTTCTCTCCTGGAATATGGCAGTCTCATCAGTCACCATGTCTGTCTTCTCTCCTGCAATATGGCAGTCTCATTAGTCACCATGTTTGTCTTCTCTCCTGCAGTATGGCAGTCTCATTAGTCACCATGTTTGTCTTCTCTCCTGCAGTATGGCAGTATCATTAGTCACCATGTCTGTCTTCTCTCCTGCAGTATGGCAGTCTCATTAGTCACCATGACTGTCTTCTCTCCTGCAGTATGGCAGTCTCATTAGTCACCATGTCTGTCTTCTCTCCTGTAGTATGGCAGTCTCATTAGTCACCATGTCTGTCTTCTCTCCTGCAGTATGGCAGTCTCATTAGTCACCATGTCTGTCTTCTCTCCTGTAGTATGGCAGTCTCATTAGTCACCATGTCGGTCTTCTCTCTTGCAGTATGGCAGTCTCATTAGTCACCATGTCTGTCTTCTCTCCTGCAGTATGGCAGTCTCATTAGTCACCATGTCTGTCTTCTCTCCTGCAGTATGGCAGTCTCATTAGTCACCATATCTGTCTTCTCTCCTGTAGTATGGCAGTCTCATTAGTCACCATGTCTGTCTTCTCTCCTGTAGTATGGCAGTCTCATTAGTCACCATGTCTGTCTTCTCTCCTGCAGTATGGCAGTCTCATTAGTCAGCATGTCTGTCTTCTCTCCTGTAGTATGGCAGTCTCATTAGTCACCATGTCTGTCTTCTCTCCTGTAGTATGACAGTCTCATTAGTCACCATGTCGGTCTTCTCACCTGCAGTATGGCAGTCTCATTAGTCACCATGTCTGTCTTCTCTCCTGCAATATGGCAGTCTCATTAGTCACCATGTCTGTCTTCTCTCCTGCAATATGGCAGTCTCATTAGTCACCATGTCTGTTTTCTCTCCTGCAGTATGGCAGTCTCATTAGTCACCATGTCTGTCTTCTCTCCTGCAATATGGCAGTCTCATTAGTCACCATGTTTGTCTTCTCTCCTGCAATATGGCAGTGTTATTAATCACCATGTCTGTCTTCTCTCCTGCAGTATGGCAGTCTCATTAGTCACCATGTTTGTCTTCTCTCCTGCAGTATGGCAGTGTTATTAATCACCATGTCTGTCTTCTCTCCTGCAGTATGGCAGTCTCATTAGTCACCGTGTTTGTCTTCTCTCCTGCAGTATGGCAGTCTCATTAGTCACCGTGTCTGTCTTCTCTCCTGTAGTATGGCAGTCTCATTAGTCACCATGTCTGTCTTCTCTCCTGCAGTATGGCAGTATCATTAGTCACCGTGTCTGTCTTCTCTCCTGCAGTATGGCAGTCTCATTAGTCACCGTGTCTGTCTTCTCTCCTGCAGTATGGCAGTCTCATTAGTCACCGTGTCTGTCTTCTCTCCTGCAGTATGGCAGTCTCATTAGTCACCGTGTCTGTCTTCTCTCCTGTAGTATGGCAGTCTCATTAGTCACCGTGTCTGTCTTCTCTCCTGCAGTATGGCAGTCTCATTAGTCACCGTGTCTGTCTTCTCTCCTGCAGTATGGCAGTCTCATTAGTCACCGTGTCTGTCTTCTCTCCTGCAGTATAGCAGTCTCATTAGTCACCGTGTCTGTCTTCTCTCCTGCAGTATGGCAGTCTCATTAGTCACCGTGTCTGTCTTCTCTCCTGCAGTATGGCAGTCTCATTAGTCACCGTGTCTGTCTTCTCTCCTGCAGTATGGCAGTCTCATTAGTCACCGTGTCTGTCTTCTCTCCTGCAGTATGGCAGTCTCATTAGTCACCGTGTCTGTCTTCTCTCGTTTCTTTGTTTCTGTCTCTCTCCATTTTTTGTAGTATTTTTGTCTTTTTATTAACCAGAACAAATGAAGAGTTAAGATAGCCATGCGTAGATACGCTAATCAGTTTTTTTTAAATCTTAGAAGACTGAGTAAGGGTGTTAAAAAAAAAAAAGAAACTAGGCTATAAAAGAAACAGATCTTAACATTTCTTGCGTGGACAGATAGCCTGCTGGGAACATCATACTCTCTTCGGACCGTGATGCCTCTTTCAGAAACTAACCATTCGCTCAGAAGGGGAACATGCTAATGGACATCTGGAAAGTCCCATCATTGAGGGTACCTTTGTGTTAGCCCAATTTGGACACGTGTTTTGGGGCCTATACCTCCTCTCCAGCAGGCTCGGCAAACGCAAAAATGTGTTTGAGGCAACGGGACTAATAAATACAGACATCAAGAACGTATATGGAATCAGGTTTTAACACACTGTCTCTTTGCTATTCCCTCTGAGCTTTCTTTCTTTCTTTTTCTTTCTTTCTTTCTTTCTCTTTTTCCCCATTTTCATAAAAAGGGTGCTCACAATGGTGGTCAGCTATGACCTCTAGAGGGAAGGTATTGGTAACAAAGTGGGTGGCCTCATGACCATTAGAGCGGGACAGTCAACTAAGCGAGTGGATGACCATAAAGCGACACAGCCAACAAAATGAGTGGCCATGGCCTCCAATGGGGCACCGGGAAGAAAGTCGGTGGCAATCTAAAAGCGAATGTCTTCGATGGTCCGCGATGGATTCTTGCAGTGGGTGGCTACAGATCTCACGGGTGGCTACAGATCTCACTGGGTGACTACAGATCTCACTGGGTGACTACAGATCTCACGGGTGGCTACAGATCTCACAGGTGACTACAGATCTCACAGGGTGACTACAGATCTCACAGGGTGGCTACAGATTCACAGGGTGGCTACGATCTCACAGGATGACTACAGAACTCACAGTGAGACTACAGATCTTACGGGGTGGCTATAGATCTCACGGTGACTACAGATCTCACAGGGTGACTACAGATCTCACAGGGTGACTACGATCTCACTGGGTGACTACAGATCTCACAGGGTGACTACAGATTTCACAGGTTGCTAACAAACGCTGGTGGCCAGGGTGCTGCATCTTCGGTTTTGATGGAAGCACAGACGGACGTGCAAAGGGTTACTGACCCATGTAACGAACTGTCCATGGATGATGTCTGTGACAGTCGGGTGAACAAAACATTTGACTCCGAGTCTGAGGGTCACAGGTTCGAGCCCCGCCGGTGTGTGGCGGGTGAAGTGCGGAACGGGATTTTCCCCCTGTCTGAGGTCAATTCGTACACAGACCTGCTATGGCTCACCCCCTACGCAGGTTCAAGACCCTGTGAGCAAAGTTAGCGTTCAGAAGGTGATAGGAACACAAAAAAAACACACAGCATGCAACTGGATATTTGAAGAGGAGAGAAGTGGCCTCCAAACATTCCCCCATGACCTTGAAATACTGTGAATAACGCTCTACGTAGCACCACACGGTTCTTCACGTGTCTGTCTCACGACAGCAGCGTCCTGTTTGTCATGGGAACGGTAGGTATGATAACAACAGTGCTCCACTGGGATGGTGGAGTCATAAGGTTTAACTGAAACTGGTAGGGACCGAGAGTTCAGCCACACTACGGTGAATGTCTGCGTCCTCTTCAGGGTTCTTCACACTAGGTGACTGATCATGACCAACACAGGGGTATTCATAGTGAGGTGTGTGACCACGGTGGCGGGGTCTTTGCTTTTGACAGTACAAAGGGCACAGAGGGACTGGGGTGTGCAACCACATGACAGTGAATAACTGTGTCCTCTAAACAGATACTTATAATAAAGTTATCATCCACGAGCTATAACAAAGTATTCACACTGAGGTGTGTGGCCGTGGTGGCAGGATCTTTGGTTCTGACGGAGGTACAGAGAGGCTGGGGCGTGCAGCCACACTGCAGTAACCAATGTGTCCTCTAAACAGAATAAAATAACTAGCCAGCAGCTACATAAACAAGGGTAACCACATTGAGGTGTGTGCCCATGGTGGCGGGGTCTTTGGTTTTGACAGACACAGAGGAGCCACTGTAAAGTGAATAACTGTGTCTTCTAAAGAGGTACTTATAATAAAGTAACTATCCACGTGCTCTATAAACAAAGGTATTCACATTGAGGTGTGAAGCCATGGTGGAGGGGTCTTTGGATTTGACAGCGGCACAGAGGGGCTGGGGTGTGCAGCCACAGTAAAGTAAGCAACTGTGTCTTCTACAGATACTTACAATAAAGCAACTAACTACAAGCTATGTAAAGAAGAGTACTGACATTGAGGTGTGTGGCCATGGTGGCGGGGTCTTTGGTTTTGACGGAGGCACGGAGGGGCTGGGTGTCCAGCCACTCCAGGTAGTGGTCAAGGTCTGTCTGCAGGTGTCGCGCGTCATGACAAAACTGAAAAAAGACAGGACATTCTGGAAACGCTGAGTGTACTCATAATAAATGCACGCCATTCAGTTCCGTTTGCGACTGAAAAAAAAAAGAATGAAAATTAACAGGGGCGTGAACTCCTCTCTTCTTTCTTCCACTATACAACAATTTGTTCCCCTGACTGCTCTCGCCCACTTGAATAGCACACACACACACACACACACACACACACACACCACCACGCACGCACGCACGCACACACACACGCACAAACATATACACGCACGCACGGGCACGCACACACCACACACACACACACACACACACACACACACGATTACAATCTCAGTCTCCTCTCCTTTACCCCCATCCACACTTCCACCCTACTCCAAAAGTTTAATCTCCACCCACCCACCTCTCTTGTTGATCAAGGGGTCTTCGTGTTTAAACAGCGAAAAACATTCCACACACAACATTTTTCTGTTGTATTATTCATGCACTGGAGTATTCCAGTAAGATGGATCACAAGAAAAAGTAACATCAGAACCCTTCAGAATTACTAGAAGGATATCAATCAGATATTGTATTTTGATAAGTATATCAGATCTTTAAGTGGCTGAACTTCGTTTATGTTAGGGAGAATAAATCAGATATGTAGCATTACCAAAAAGGATCTGGAACAAAATCATGATTGTTGCTTATCAATCTTTTTTACTGTTGCAAATTTTCTCAAGTCTTCAAAACACTATCGGGACATTAGAGAAGCAAATGTCTGTAGTCACTTTTGAAAATTTAAAAGCAAAAAAAAAATCAAGATATCTTTTAATACGTCAGTCGAACTGGAGTCACTTACACAAAGGATGATATCAAGAAGTGTATAAGGAGTGTAAACGAGTGTGGATTGTAAAGCGCTTACAGTTTGGTCTCTAACCGAGGATAGGCGCTAGATAAGTATTAATAATAACAATAATAATATAATCCGTCCCCAAACATTTTTTGTGAAAATTGGTCAAAAAAAAATTTTAAAAGACATAACAAGCAAACATGCTTCCTCCTAACCCCTCATCTCTCTCTCTCTCTCTCTCTCACACACACACACACACACACACACACACACACACACACACACACACACACACACACACACACACACACACACCTGTTGGTAGTGAGCGGCGTTGTGGAGGTGTGTGTTCAAACAGGTGATAAGTTCACCAGCCATCTCCAGCTTTCACGCATGGCTGACACACATTCCTGTAGACACCATCCACCAGAAACCACCGAGTCAACACTACTGGATGTATCTAAACACTATGACACACATTCCTGTATCTAAACACTATGACACACATTCCTGTATCTAAACACTATGACACACATTCCTGTATCTAAACACTATGACACACAGTCCTGTATCTAAACACTATGAACATTCCAGTATCTAACACTGTGACACACATTCCTGTATCTAAACACTATGACACACATTCCTGTATCTAAACACTATGACACACATTCCTGTATCTAAACACTATGACACACATTGCTGTATCTAAACACTATGACACACATTCCTGTATCTAAACACTATGACACACATTGCTGTATCTAAACACTATGACACACATTCCTGTAGACACCATCCACCAGAAACCACTGGGTCAACACCACTGAATGTATCTAAACACTATGACACACATTCCTGTATCTAAACACTATGACACACATTCCTGTATCTAAACACTATGACACACATTCCTGTAGACACCATCCACCAGAAACCACTGGGTCAACACCACTGAATGTATCTAAACACTATGCAGAACAAGGACTTCTGTCTGTTGTGTGCACAATCCACCAATAAATGGTGATTTAAAAGCAAATCCAATGCTAGACAGCACGTTGGCTTTCAGATAAAACAAACACACCAACGCTTGCGATGAACATGCCAGTCTTCCCCAAATCCGTGCCTCTGTAAGGACTGTAAAATGACGAATATTGTCCAAAAAATGCAATATACATATCACTTGTACACGGGAAGAACCATACACTAACATGCTAGTAACAATAAATATTGGCAACTAATCTGATACACAAAGATGCAAGTAACAATATTGATCAATATCAGCAACTAATCTGACAACGAAATGGAATCTTTCGACAATGCAATCTCGTCCTGGATCTCTTTCATTTCAATTTTTGAAAAGTCATAACTCTCGGTATTGTGGAAGTAAAAGCAGACCTGTGCAATGTTTCGTTCACCGTTGCAGTGACTGAAATCTCACACACTCCCAGTGAGGATCATCAAAGCCCTGACACCGACCTTGAAAAGACCTGACAAGCATTTGTAAGCACAGAGTGCCACCTCGTCAGAACAAATCCAAGTCCCACGAGTGTGGCTGTACAATACATATGCATATTTCACAACATTACTTGAGCAAAACCTATTTTCATTTTTAAACTCCTCTTCTTTCTGCACAATCCAAGCCAGGTCTTTTCATAACCAGGCATTGCAACTTAAATGTTTATTACCTCCTAAACCAAACACCTATGTTATTACCTCCTAAACAACACCTGTCACTTGCAACGCCATGCACGTTTTCTGAGAGAGGGACTCTCAACCAAATTCAAGGATCCTCATGGCCTTGTGCCTCGTCCACTCGAATCCCCAAACTTACAAGCACCCGCAAGGAACGTAACAATCCTTGCTCATATACAATACGTATTCACGGCTTTTCAAAGACAGAATTATACTACATTGTCAAGAAATGTCAATGTCCTTTCCCAAGAAAAAAAAATGGTCGTAAGTCTACACTGATGGAGAAAAATGTTTTGTTTCATTTGTGAAAAGAACACACACACACACACACACACACACACACACACACACACACACATGCCGCGCGCGCGCGCGCACGCACGCAAGCACGCACGCACATACACACATACGCATGCACGAAGAGCACGCGCACCCCCCCCCCCCCCCCCCACACCCCACACACATACACACACATATACACGACCGAGGAATTCCCAAACGTCAAATGACACTCCATGGCTATGCAGATGGTCCAAGAGAGAAAGGAGAGGGGGTGGAGGGGGGAGAGCCGTACTGACGGAGTGCACGTTGGAGGAAGGCACGCTGTGGTCCCTGTACACCGCCTTGAACACCTCAGGCCTCTCCGCCAGGTACAGCGCCCGGCTCTCCACATCGTCCTGCACTCCCTGAAACCACGTCACCGCACGTCAGTCATCACTGAGATGATGGTGATGATGATTGATGACGATACGAGATGATGATGAGATGATGATGAACATGGTGATGATGATGATGATGATGATGATGATGATGATGATGATGAACATGATGATGATGGGTGATGATGATGATGATGATGATGGTGGTGGTGGTGGTGGTGGTGGTGTGTGGTGTGATGATGTGATGATTTATGATGATGATGGTGATGAACATGATGATGATGAATGATGATGGTGATGAGTAATGGTGATGTGATGATGATGATGATGGTGATGGTGATGATGATGATGATGATGATGGTGATGATGATGATCATTGATGTGATGATGATGATGATGATGATGATGGTGATGGGTGATGATGATGATGATGATGATGATGACGATGCATAGCGATGTCGAAGATGAGATGACGACTATGATCGGAAGTAAATAAGGAACGATTATGATTGGATAACGAAGGTACAACGTGCAGGAGGTGCATTAACGAGTAAAATGTGCCAGCGTTTATGAGAGAGAGAGAGAGAGAGAGAGAGAGAGAGAGAGAGAGAGAGAGAGAGAGAGAGAGAGAGAGGAGGTGTGTGTGTGTGGTGTGTGTGTGTGTGTGTGTGTGTGTGTGTGTGTGTGGTGTGTGTGCAGCTGTGCGTGCGTGTGTGTGTCTGAGTATGTGATTGCATGCGCGCGCGCATTTTAGTATTATGTCTGCATGTTAAACGTGTATATGTTAGACAGAGAGAGGAGAACAAAAAAGAGAGAGACAGAGACAGTGACACAGACAGGCAGACAGAAAAGATGGAGACAGAGAGCGACAGAGACAGACAGGCTAACAGAGAGAGAGAGACAGAGACAGAGAAGATACAAAATAAGACAGAAACAGAGACAGAAAGACACAGAGAGAGAGAGAGAGGAGAGGAGAGAGAGAGAGAGATGAGAGAGTGACAGACAGACAGACAGACAGACAGAGAGATACACAAAGAGACAGAGGAGGGGGGGGGGGAGACAGAGACAGAAAGATACGAAAGAGAGAGAAACAGACAGACAGACAGACAGAGAAAGTGAGAGAGAGAGAGAGAGGGGGGGGGGGGAGCAGTCTCACCATAAAGGCGGTTTCCAGTTCACTGACGTACAGCAGACTCTCCAGTCCTCTTTTACGTTGTAAGTGAAGATCCTATTCACCCCAAACAAAAAGGTTTCCCACGCACTAATGACATACGTCTGACAGCCCTCGTTCTTTCACACACACACACACACACACACACACACACACACACACACACACACACACACACACCGAGTACACACACACACACACACACACACACACACACACACACACACACACACACACACACACACACACAAGTGCGCGCGCAAGGGAAATGGTATGTCTTTATGCATTATGTCGTTTATTCAACGAACCATCCGAAAGTAAAATCTTGACCGAGTTTTGACGAAGCGCTCCACGCACACTCTCCTCTCTCTCTCTCATCTCTCTCTCTCTCTCATCATCTCTCTCTCTCTCTCTCTCTCTCTCACACACACACACACACACACACACACACACACACACACACACACACACACACACGTTAAAATCCAACATAAACTCACTTCAGTGAGGTCGTATTCATTTTCAGTCTGTCGGTATTCTTTGGTGTGGCTCTGCAGAGCAGAAAGACATTAACTTAAAGCATTCATCTCAATACATTGTGACAAACACAACTCAGAGACAACGGAACTGAAAGTGCCCATCTCATTATATAGTAACCAAGAGACAACACTACACACATTAACCGGAAGTGTTCACGTCATTGCATAAAAGAGATGCACAACACAAATCCGACATTAACTAAAAGTGTACATTGTAACAAAGAGATGCATAACACAAATCCGACATTAACTAAAAGTGTACAATGTAACAAAGAGATGCACAACACAAATCCGACATTAACTAAAAGTGTACAATGTAACAAAGAGATGCACAACACAAACCCGCCATTAACTAAAAGTGTACAATGTAACAAAGAGATGCACAACACAAATCCGACATTAACTAAAAGTGTACAATGTAACAAAAAGATGCACAACACAAATCCGACATTAACTAAAAGTGTACATTGCAACAAAGAGATGCACAATACAAGGACGACGGTAACTGAAAGCGTTCATCTAACTGTATTGTGACAGAGCGATGAGTAACACAAGAGACGACATTAAAAATGACAGCATTCCTAGATCCTCCCAATATCATGCACAACACAAAGACACATTAACAATGGCAGCATTCCTCCCAATATCATGCACAACACAGAGACACATTAGACATGACAGCAATCACCCCAATATCATGCACAACACAAAGACGACATTAACAATGGCAGCATTCCTCCCAATATCATGCACAACACAAAGACGACATTAACAATGGCAGCATTCCCCAATACATGCAACACAAAGACGACATTAACAATGACGCATCTCCCAATATCATGCACAACACAAAGACAACATTAACAATGACAGCATTCCTCCCAATATCATGCACAACACAAAGACAACATTAACAATGACAGCATTCCTCCCAATATCATGCACAACACAAAGACAACATTAAAATGACAGCATTCCTCCCAGTATCATGTCACAACACAAAGACGACATTGAAATGACAGCATTCACCCCAATATCATGCACAACACAAAGACGACATTAAAATGACAACATCACTCCAAATCATGCACAACACAAAGACGACATTGAAAATGACAGCATTCGCCCAATATCATGCACAACACAAAGACGACATTGAAAATGACAGCATTCGTCCCAAATATCATGCACAACACAAAGACGACATTAAAAATGACAACATTCACTCCAATATCATGCACAACACAAAGACGACATTAAAAATGACAGCAGTCACCCCAATTCATGCACAACACAAAGACAACATTAAACATGACAGCATTCGTCCAAATATCATGCACAACAAAAGACAACATTAAGACATGACACAATCACCCCAATATCATGCACAACAAAAGACGACATTAAAAATGACAGCATCACCCCAATATCTGCACAACACAAAGACGACATTAAAAACGACAGCATTCACCCCAATATCATGCACTACACAAAGACGACATTTAAAACGACAGCATTCATCCAAATATCATGCACAACACAAAGACGACATGATAAAATGAGAGCATTCACCACAATATCGTATAACAAAGAGATGCATAACACAAAGACAACATTAACGAAAAATGCTCATGACAACGAACAAGTAGGGTAACTCTTTCTCTCATGATGAACTAAATACACGCCCAATAACTCCAAACGAATGCTGCTGACAACAACGAATCGCTGGCAAAACGGCAAACACAGAGCGAACAAGGAGACAGTCCCGAGAATGTTCATAGTGTAAGACCTTCATTATCATAGCCCAGCCGACCACACAGGGCGGTGTTTTTTTTTCAGATTGTGAATATGAATGGATAAAAAGACCCATCCTGGAAAAGAAACGAACAACCACAACGGTATCTACAAATGACTTTAAAATGGCATTGTGTACAGATCAGTTAGTGACATGGTAGCTAAACAACTGACATCCTTAGGCATATAAAACTAGGCTGCTCTGAGAGCGCCAGTCCTCATCTCATCACGGAATGACATAGTTATAGGCATGAAACAAAGACAACATTAACCGAAGCTGTTCAACTAACAACGTTCTAACAAAGAGGGGCAACACGTATATGAAATACCCCCCTGTTCATCACACTATAGTGCAACAAGGAGATGTAAAACGCTAAGACAACATGTACTGAAAATGTTTATCGTTCCAGGTTACAACAAAGAAACACATTACAGAGACAAATCAACTAAACGTGTTCACCTCATTATAACTTTCCAAAACAGATCTTTAAACGCAAAAACAGATGACACTGAATGGCACTTGTTCTTTACTCATGAACGAACTAATGAATGTACCAAGTAACAAACAAACGAACGGACTAATGAAGAAGGTTATAACAAAGAAGTTCGCACTTCAGAGACAAATCAACAAAAAGTGTTCACCTCATTATAACATTCCAAAAAGATAATTAAACGAAAAAAATGACATCGAATGGCATTTTTTCTTAACTCATGAACGAACTAATGAATGTAACCAACTAACAAATTAATGAAGAAAACCAACAAAGACCAAGGAACCGACTAAATGAACTGATCAACCAGCCAGCGAAAGAACAATGAACAACTAAGGAATAACCAATGAACGAACTAAGGAATGAACAATGAACGAACTAAGGAATGAACAACGAACGAATGAACTGATGAACTAAGGACCTAATCAACCAACAAACGCACGAATGAACCAATAAACGACTTTCGTGTCCACAAACATTGCAAAGGAGGATGTTCCTACACTAACAGGAAGCAGTTCAGGGATCTCCAGCAGTAGGCCCCACACACTGACCTTGGTCTTTTTGATCTCCTGCAGGTGGTCATGGACCTGTCTGACGTCCGCTGAGTCCTCTCGCAGCTCATCCAATGCTTGCTGTACTGCGATACTGTTGTTCTCGAAACGGGCCTCAATCACCTTGCTCTGTGGCCACACACATACACGTAATGCGATCAGCAACGTCGTCATCTGCATTTTAATGCCGTCACGCACGCACGATCATAGGCTGATTCGCCTCAGACGATCTTCTGCTTGTACACGCATTCACACACCTACGTGCGCACCTATCTCACACGCGCGCGCGCGCACACACACACACACACGCACGCACGCACGCCCCCCCCCCCCCCCCCCCCACCACACACACACACAACTTCATTTGCTGACTGATAATAAAAAGGATAACTTTACTATCTTTGAGATGAAGATTTGATTTTTTAAAAACGTTAGCTGCTGAAAAATGATAGTTGTTAAGCAATGCACTAACAGTCACTAGATACGGCTATCCATGTGGATATATAAGCAAAAAAAACAGCAACAAAAAAGAGAGACAGACAAACGAACAGACAGACAGACAAACAGACAGACAGGCAGAGACAGACAGAGGCACAGAGAGAAAGACAGACAGGCAGAGAGAGAGAGGAGAGAGAGGGGAGAGAGAAGAGCGTTTTGTGTGGTCCAACACGGGGTATTATTTTAGTCGAGTGTCTTGACTTTGCCGCAGGCCAGTCAGAAAGAGGGTGTTCAAGACTAGAGAAGCGAAGGTCTGACTCAGTAGACGGCTGTGTGTGCCAGTTTGTGGTCCCAGTCAAAACAGTACGGAAGTGACAATAAATTATAATGTGGCTCCAGTCCAAGAGGTTTTAGGGCGAACTGATCAACACACGACACGCAAGATCAACCACACAAGGAACAAAATTATGGATACTCTCCTCCTCTCTCCTCTCTCTCTCCTCTCTCTCTCTCTCCTCTCTCCCCCTCTTCTCTCTCTCTCTCTCTCTCCTCTCTCTCTCTCCTCTCTCTCTCTCCCTCCTCTCCTCTCTCTCTCTCTCTCTCTCTCTCTCTCTCTCTCTCTCTCTCTCTCTCCTTTCTCATCATCCTCCTTGTCGCTTTCCTTTTTTAATAATTTTGAAAAGTTTGTCTTGAAATCGATGTTTTGATTTCGAGAGGGACTTAGGTGATCTCCTCAAAAAGAAATTAAAAAAAATGTATATGTAGATAGGATAGATAGATAGATAGTATAGATAAAGATAAGATAAAGAAATCAAGATCGATCGATCGATAAATAAATATATAGAAAGAAGACGGATACACTGATTGATTGATTGACTGATTGATTTACAGATACGATAGATAGATAGATGGATGGATCGTTGGTAGGCAGTTAAACAATAGACATAGCTAGCTAGCTAGCTAAGCTAGCAAGATAAGATAGATAGACATACAGACAGATAGATAGATAGACGGATAGATGGATCGATCGATCTATAAGTGTAGATAGGTAACAGACAGATAGATTTGGTAACGACATATTTTGTCTGTGAAATCGTATGTCCATTTTTTTTTCCTTTACCGAAACTTGCTGAAAGCTTTTAACAAAAAGCTTTTAGCTTTTATGATTGAAAGCTCTTAGCTCTTGTTATCGTAGCAAAGCCGACCACGCAGCGTCTTTTGAGGTCTGTCAAACGCACACAGGAAAAAGCTGTCACATCCTGAATAAGCCAGATCTTCAAACTGATAAATGATTACAGCCTGAAAAAGAAAAGGGGGAAAAAGAACCCAACGCCGACATGCTGGCTGAAGTAATGATAATCTGATAGCACATCAAACTATGCTGTGCTGTAAGCGCCGTGCATTCGCTTGATTTCTCCCTCTCTGACAAAAAAAAATCGTAATAAATCCATGAAAAACATTCAAATACTACAAAACACATCAAACGTCACGTGAGCCGATAAAAATCCCAGACTGACACCTTGTGTCCTCTCTGGATAATGAGTACAATTTCCACCACCTTGTCGCCTGGTTACAACATGAAATGCTAGCACGTCATGATTTGAAATTGTGTGTGTGTGTGTGTGTGTGTGAGAGAGAGAGAGAGAGAGAGAGAGAGAGAGAGAGAGAGGAGAGAGAGAGAAGAGAGAGAGAGAGAGAGAGTGTGTGTGTGTGTGTGTGTGTGTGTGTGTGTGTGTGTGTGTGTGTGTGTGTGTGTGTGTGTGTGGTGTGCTGCGTGCGTGCGTGAGTACGTGCGTGTGTGTGTGTATGTGTGTGTGTGTGGTGGTTGGGGGGGAGGTTAGAAATGTTTTTAAAACAAAGACGGGGAATTGTTCCACAAATGCAGACAAACAGTAGACAGTAAGTAAATACAAATTTTAAAAAAAAAACAATCAAACAAAACAAACAAACAAACAAAAAATACAAAGTCAAAGCGAGTGACAGAAAGAGGCACCGCATCCCTAGACGGACACACTGAAAGCATGGCAGTATGGGGCAACAGTCTATCTCAACAGATCTTTAAGTGTCATTACTTCCAACGAGTCACCTGAACACACTGAGGTAAAAACAGGACGAGACAGACTGTACGTGTTACCTTATAACTTGCTCTGTCTGCCTCATCATCATCCATGACAAGGATCTCTCAGTCTCTCACTGACTACACTCGTCAGATGTAAGTTTGAAAGCATAATGACAGGCAGAAATTAACACATTAATATAAATGTTGAAATACTGGGCAACAGCAGTCACGGCGGAGGTAGGTGCAGAAAGAAAAGCTACAACGAGGGACTTGCGGCCCGACCCTGCATATAAAGAGACACAAGCAGGCAAGCCACTTCCTCCTACCTGTCGACATGTGCTGTCCGAAACTTACAGCTCTTCGCCTGATTAAAAGCCCACGTTACACAGACCCAGCTTGATTTGTTTTCAAGGAAGTAAACACCGAAGTGAAATCTGGGAGGAAATTTCCCAGTCAGGTACGTCTCGCAGGTGCGTGTCCGGGCATGAGCACAGTATCATCTGACGAGGAAAGAATTTGCAACTCGTGGAAGGGACCCAAACAGCAGAAGAAAGAGAAACACCCGAAGGTGCTGGGGAGGACCCAGAGAAGCAGTCTTCACCCGCCTTTTGAGCAGTCCTGTACAAACTCGTGGAAAGGACCCAAACAGCAAAGTTCAAGATGGTGAAAACATCTCAAACAATGAACCCCATCCATGGAAGCTGGTTTTGAAGATTAACCACAGAGAGGGTAAAATAATACTGATATGGGGAAACGAGACCCACGTGTCGACAGCAGCAATGGCCATTTCAGATTCATGCTTCTGCTTGTTCATCTGCTTATGGGTCTGATTCATCAGAAAACACAACGCTGCACGTGCAGTCAACGCTATGCCAGGTTGTCACAGGATGCTGTGCACACGTGACAGCTGGCTGTCAGGTTTGCAATCCTCTTGAATCATCACCTACCACACCTGTGATGAGCGAAAAGACCTTCATGTGACGATGAGAGAGTGACCGACTTTTTGCTGAAGGGGTAGGGCGGGAGAGGATGGGGGGGGGGTGTCTCATATTCCATGTCCTTGCAGTGCCATTGCTCGCACACCGATCTCCCGTCCAGTCACACAGCCACATCAAGCTCGTCCTGCCGCAACCTCTGCACGGGACGTCAACAGGGAGCTGTTAATATTAGACCGTCATAAGGCAACCCTCCAGATAAGGCTCTGCACTGTTCCGGGATCTCTTTGGCGGTGTTAAGTATACTGACTTCCATAAAAAACGCGAAAACAAAACAGCTGAAGGTTGGGGTGAATTTTATTGGTCACAATTGTACAGAGTGGAAGCGAGAATTCAACGTGATTTGATTCATTACACCGTAATGTGTGAAAATGTCATCAGCAATATGTCTTTGTGTGGAAAATCCAAGGTCACGTGACAAACCAGCTTGAAGTCCTAATACCATTTTGTGGCCACCATTTGCGTTGACAACTGCTTGACACCTGCGGCTCATTGAGTGGACCAGGTGGTTGATGCGTCCCCTTGGCACACCAGCCCACACATGGACGATGGCCTGGTGAAGTTGGAGCCGCTGTTGCTGGTCGTGGACGCAGGAGGTCCAACCGTCTGCCAAGTTCATCCCAAAAATTTCTATTGGGTTTAAATCGGGACTGAGGGCTGGCCAGGGGAGCACATTGACGTTGTTATGCTGAAGAAATTGCTGGGTGGCCCTGGCGGTGTGTGGTCTTGCATTGTCCTGTTGGAATGTCCAGTTTGAGTGTTGCGTAAAAAAAGGATCGACATGGGTCTGAGCACCTGGTTGATGTAGCGCTGTGCATTGAACAAACCCGTCCGTGACCAGGACCAATGTTCTGAAAGATGACTGGGCCTATGGCGTGGTTAATGCCAATTGCAAACCCCCTATCATAATGTTCGGGCCTCCCCAGGGGTTCCGCTCTACCACACAGGAGTCAGCATAGCGTTCACCAGGTCGACGCCATATTCTGACACGACCGTCCCGCCATTTCAATACAAAAACGGCTCTCATCTGAGAACAGTATGCGTCCCCACTGCTGCCTGCGCCAGTTGATTCGGGCTTGTGCCCACTGCAGCATGTCCTGCCGGTGTCTTGGTGTCAGTACCGGACCTCTGTGAGGTCGCCTACATGCCAGCCCATTCTCCTGAAGATGCCGCTGCATAGTGTTGAGGCTGATTCGTTGCTGGAGATTCCCAGGCACCTGTCGAGCAGTGTTAGCGGCTGTTTGCCGCCTGTCCCGCAGATGGGTTCGAACAAAATGGCGATCCTCTCTTGTGTGGTGACCCAAGGACGGCCTGGGCGGGGACGATCATCAGTGGTACCAGTGACTCGCATGTGGTGCTGCAGACGATAGATGGTTGAGATGTGGACGTTAAAGATGTTGGCGACCTGCCTGGCATCCACACCAGCCTCCAGATGGCCTAGGGCACGATTGCGTTCCTCTGCTCGTAGTCTTGGCATCTCTGTAGCGCTCAGACGGCAAGTCGTTACCTGAACCTTGTAGCGCGGCTTTATAAGGGCTGCATGCCTGCGTACTTGTCGCAGGTTAACTTTGCTCTGCATGGTGTGCACGTGCCTCACATGCAGCAACCAGTTTGCCATTTTTGTTGACCCTCCAATGCCGGGAATGATGTGTTGCTCACACAATGTTTTCACTGCACGTGAGTCTTGGACCCAAACAACTTGCCACAATGGTTCAATATTGTATATTCACCCCTTTTCACCCGAAAAATAGCCTTTCAAATTTTCGCGTTTTTTATGGAAGTCAGTATATATAGGTAGTGCATATTCTGATCAACCACCTGCTATGCCTCCCTCCCCTCTCCTCTTTTCCCCTCTCCCCCGCTGATGACAATGACCGTGCGAATGAGTGCCTCCCCCCCCCCCCCCCCCCCCCCCCCTCCATCACGGACAGCGGTACTATTTCCATTCGACGACAGTCCCCACAAACACGTGAGATTTTGACACGAGCTCTTTATGGGCACGGTTTGTGAAGAAGATAAGATAAGATAATGTTGCTTATAGCCCAGCCGACCGCAGAGGGCCACATCAGGGCTGGGTTGTGAAGAAGGCATCGGAACTAGGACAGCATGGTACAAAAGGCCACATATTGTTATCATTATTATTATTATTTTAAATCAATAAGGGAAAAGATGGTGAAATACGATATTATAGGATTCCATTCTGGTGAAAGACTATCTGACAACGCTGCACTTGAGAGTTCTTCTCACAGTACCTTCCTTGGCATCTACCGGACCCGAGCGATACAAAAGCTTACAGTGTCGGTCACAAATTTTGAGCAACACTAGAATCGCATCTCTGAACAAATCCAACTCGACTGTGTGGTTTCAATCTTCGCGCCTGACGTCAGTGCACACTCAGCAACTTAGCTAAGGAACTGAACACCTTTTGTGTTTTCGTGCGACCAAAGATCCACTTTACGGTAAAAAGCTGTGCAGCATCTGTTTTCATGCCTGAGATTGTATCATTTCTCCCCGTTTACTGTAAAATTAAACTGTTTATCTAACAGTCTGATTGTTGAATTGTTCCTTCGTAATGTCCGAACAGAACGGTAGTTTTTTTTTGTTTTTGTTTTTTGCCTATCTGTCTGTTTGTTATTGTGACCCTTTTGTGTCATTTGTTTGCGTGTTTGTTTTTGTGACCACTTTAGTGTTTCAACACATGGTTTTTGTTTAAATATGTCCCCCTCACAGCGGCCTTTTCATCCTGGAGCTCAGCTCTTCTTATCCTCACCACAGGGAAGAACACGGAGGGAAGGCTGGTGTGTGGTCGTAGGTCTCTACACAGTGCTTAATTTACCTAGGACAGGCCGGTGTCGTATATAATACTGTCGCTCATAAAATCGTGTCGCAGCGACAGTATTTCCCGGGAAATACTGCATTTTATGGACAGCTACAATATTCTATGGGACATTTTTCGTGAAAAGTTGTCGCGCGACATTTTTTTCCAGCAATTATTGTCGCTGCAACAATATTTTCACGTGAAATGCTATCGCTGCGATAAAATTTCCCACGGCGACCAGTATTATATACGACACCGGCGCATCACATCAGCCGATCCATTGTTGACTCAACGGACCACGGTGCCAGTCAAGGACAAACCTCACTCGCAGTCACTGACCGGTTCAAGTCTGCTAAAGGTCTGAATGCTGGCGCACGCGTGCCAGTAAACACCACACACACACACACCACACACACACACACACACACAAACACACATACACACGCACGCGCGCGCACGCACGCGCACGCACACACACACGCGCGCGCGCGCGCGTGCGCGCGCGAACATGTACACATGCGCACGCGGAAACACATACTCACACATACGCCCGCACGCATGCACACACATACTTAAGGTGCGCGCGCACACACACCTTTCTGTCTTATCGAACATCAAGATGTTACTGGGTCACCAGAACCTTGGAGAGAGAGAGAGAGAGAGAGAGAGAGAGAGAGAGGGGGGGGGGTAGGTCACACTATGCAATCGTAGTGGCCTGAATGCCAATGATCAGTTTTCTGACAGGCATATCTTCTACCATTCCTACGTTTTATAGCGTACCCACGGCGTGTTTTCGAGGGTGTTCAATCTAGACGGTTTCCGCGCCCGGGAGAGCTCTCTGAACCCAAAGAATGTCAAACAAAACTCACTCCCAACCGTGTACACTGAACCCATTCTGTTGTCTTTGATCAGCTCTACACTGTCATTCGTGATCGCAGCGATCTTGTGAGTATTTTGTTATCAAGACGACACGAGAAGAACATGCGAAGTGGTGGTGGATGGAAGGGGGGGGGGGGGGCCTTGGGAGCATGGCGCTAGCAACACAAAGAAACCATCGCAAACAAATTAATGAACACGATACACAAGCTGAATCGTAAAGTTTAGCGCCCTCTCCTTCCTCCTCCGTCTGTCTTTCATGCCCCTACCCCCACCCCCACCCCCTTGAGCTGTAAACATTTCGACGGACTGTGGTCACAAAAGAGATCCACATGAAAATATAAAACAACCTGAGATAAAACAGATGCAGTTGAAAAGTGTGTAAGCACAAACCTCGTATCTATTACCTGATCCGAACAGAATATGCTACATAGACCATACAAAAAGAACTGGTAGATCTTTTTAATCGTGAAAATATGCCAGCAGCTCTGTAATGACTTTTCAGGATGAATTCAATCTGAGATTCTTTGAGATTGCCACGGGCTACATGATACAAGCAGCAAGCAGGGAAGACATCATTACAGTCCTCTCCTCTGATTGTTTACGCTACTAATAACATCAACGCATTAAGTGAATGGTTAATCATAAAATACTGAAAGAAAAACAAAGCAAACATGTACACACACAACACAAACATGTACTATGCTGATAAAAATCATTTACGAATATCAGTTAGACTGGTTAAGTGAAGATCGCTACATAAAAAACAGAAAGGTATTGGAAAAGTGCTCATTATTGCATGCTCCGAAACACACCACACACACACACACACACACACCACACCACACACACACACACGCACGCAAGCACGCACGCAAGCACACACGCACGCACGCACAACACACATTCACCACACACACCTAATACACAGCGCATCCCCCCCCAACACACACACACACACACACACCTTGTGCCTCTCAATCCCCGGCCTTTCCCCACCGCTGCAGTACTCGTTTTTCCAGACACGTGAACTGTGTGATGGCTAACAGGTTGTTGACAATTGTTCGTGATTAGAGTTTGTCTGTTCGTTCGTTCGTTCTTTCGTTCGTTGGCGGAGTACTTACTTGCTTTAGGTAATATATGGTTCACAGTATGAAAAAAAATCTTTCTGGACCCCTCTTTCCCATTGATTGTATTATCGTTTCCCCTCCATGCTCCACACCTCATCTCCCCATGCCATATGCCTTTCGGCCAAGGAGACCGGTACCAATCCCTTAGCTGCGGTAGTGTGGGTTGTGATGGGGGAGGGGACACAATCTGTCTGCTGGAGAAATTCACTGTATTGCCGACGGCCAAGCTAGTTTATCACTTTGGCCAGACACTGACTGACAGATGAGAAACTGACTGTGACTGTGATTCTCGCTCTCTCTTCCGGCACCCCCCCCCCCCCCCCCCCCCCTCTCTACCCCACCCCTCTCACTCCACTCCTCCCCACACACCTTCCCGCCGCCTCCTCGACCCTCCCCCCCCCACCCACTTCCTACGCCTGCCTCCTCTCTCTCTCTCTCTCTCTCTCTCTCTCTCTTCAAAGAGCAAGTAAGTGCTGCACTTCCCTATTGTCTCACGACCAAGGTTGCTTGCTCCGTCTACATCTCCTTTCTATAGGAGGAGACAGATATAGTTCTCGCTCTTCACTTCTAGAAACGTCAAAACAAGCCTAAAAACAAAACTGTTACGGTTTCTACAAGGGATAAGACGTACTGCTGTCTCCGAAATTGCAACAATTACATCAGAGAATGTAAATATCTTCGTTCAAGCTCACCATCTTATTTTGCACGATAACCCCCCTTTTCACATACAAATCACGTCCATCACATGTCAGTTTTGGCCAAAATTAACACCTGTTTTTAAACAAAATTAACACCTCAAAACCTCTAAAAATCGACGTAATCAGTACTTTAAAACGGGGGGGCTTACGTGCTAGATAAGATTTGGTGATCGTGAACAAAGATATTTACATTCTCTCTAAGGACATAAAAATTAACCCGCGGGACTGAGTCCTTCTTACTCTTCCAATATGCTCCTCCACCTCAAGCACTATCGATAAATTAGAACAAACAACTGGCTCTCCATTTTGGTTATTTATTTTTACATCCAATGAATTCAAAAAGCCCTCAATTAAGTCTTTAAATTCACTGTCTCCACCAAACCTGTATAGCTGATAATCGCAAAAACCCCGCATTAACTGGATGCAGCACTCTTAGAAGTGTAGATGGATAGCCATTAAACAAATTAGTATCTGTTTTTAACTGTTGTAAATGGACATACAAAACTGAGTTTACGAGAAAATCGGATGATCTACTGCCTACATACTCATAAAGTCCACTTTCTAAGTACATGTGCGTTTTAATATGATATGTTTCGCCGCTTATCATAAAAGCCCAAAATTCGAGCAAGGCTTTTAGGAAAAACGTACTCCCTTTCTTCTTTAAGTTCTGGAAAATTCATAGTAATTATAAGATTTGCTTCATTAATTTTAACATAATGTTAAAATTGCTAAATACTTCTCTTAAAGAACAAAAGTTGTAGTACCATCGGGTATTTTTAAACGTTTTAATAGCTTGCCTTGCCCGCCCTTAATATCCACCCAGTTATTCTTAGCTTTTTCAGATATGTTAATCCATTTTACTTTAAACCCAATTTCTTTAAGGGCAACCCTACAATCGCCACGTCTATTTTCAATTGGGTACGTTAAGTAACACACGCTCGTTTTGCTTGGTTATATAGATGTACATCTTTTTTATAACTATTTAAAAAACTAATTTAAAAAATGGAACCTTTTAAATATAACGAAAGTGCCACTTACGATGTAGGAGCGTTTTATAACCCCAAATCTTTAGACTTCAGCTTACTAACCATTGCAGTAGATGAATCATACGGCTTCCAAGTTAGACTTGTAAACCCGCTAACTAAATATTTAAATCCGCAATAAAGAGTGACAGAGTGTCATCAGCATGGGTATCCCCCTATGGCCCTTTTCCAGAATCAGTTAAATTTTGCCATTTACTGCGCAACCACTGGCTGTGGCGTTTCATATGCAAACCATTTAAACCACCCCAATCTTTTAGTAAAGTCAGTATATAACTTTCATGTTTATTACCAGTACAGACGAATACTAACTGAACTACAAGTGCCCCTCCCTAACGACAACGCGTTTTATCATTTAACAGCCAATGGACAATAATGCATATGAAAGAATTGCAATGAATTTAACATTAATCCTTCAATGATTTTAGACAAAAGTTGACCGCAATTATGGGTTAGGCACAGT
>CM031595.1:142983940-142995654 GCA_018398815.1 Conus ventricosus | reverse complement strand
AAAAATTTGCCAACCCCCAAGAATCCCAAAGAAAAAGCCCGTCTAATATTGATTGCACCCCACCACCGTTGATTCATTTGCCGGTGCTTACAAAGGCGGCCAGTATTGATCGCGGGCCCCAGAGTTTGTCGTCTGCTTTGGACATGCGTACTCACAAAAGTTGTCACGGTTCTTCCGCGAGCAAAATTTTCAGAAAGAGAATTAGGTCAACTCACTTACGAAAATATTGTTTACAGGAAGAACAGTGACAGAAAATCTCACTGCGCATGTGCTAGCCTCATTAACATGATCAAATCGAAACAACATTTGTGAGTACGCATGTGCCGGCCTTAGCGAATACAATAACTTGATGAAATCGAAACAACATTTGTAAGTGCTCATGTGCAAATATAAATTAGGATAATAACATCCTAAATATGGACGTACCTCCTCAAAGCCAACCATCAACTAGCCAGCCCTCAACTAGCCAGCCTTCAACTAGCCAGCCATCAACTAGCCAACCATCAACTAGCCAACCATCAACAAGTGGGACTCGCGTGTTTCGCTTTTTAAAAGCGTTGCGGCAGATTCGAGTATTTCAACCTCTTCTCTAAAAGTACGCCTTTCCAGAAAGAAAAACGAACTTCGTAGATTAAAAGAAAAAAGTAGGAAGCAAAACAAAGAATACGCGGCCTTACAAAAGAAGTAAGAGCTACAGAGGTGCAGATAGACCAAGTCACTCAAGAAATATTTTCGTTAAAAAATTTGGCGATGAGTACTGATTCTCAATCGCAGTCCGACTGAAGGGCAAAGCGCCGGCGAGGCTGTCAGGTAAGTTATTGATTTTTTCCTATCCACAGCTATGTGTTGTGGTGTAGTGTGTTTCGTGTGTGTGCGCTATAAGCTGTGTTATTGATCGTGTGTGGGCAATGAATGTTTTGCAGATTTAATTTAATTTATTTTTTATTTATTTTAGATTAAAAATGGCTGCCGAACTCAGCGAATCTGACTTAAAGAATTGTAATGAACTATTTGACGAAACAATGAAATTATTAAACATTGATTTTAGTGAATTTGGGTTTGAGAATGATATAGACAATATAATAAAGATAATAGTGAACTGTTTAGCAAAGCAATCAAAGTGATAAACAATGACTGCAGTGATTCAGAAAAGCTAAAATATTGGCGGGTATTATGTGAAGTTAGCGTGTCTTGAAGCGTTGCGGCACTGGGTGAAGAATAAAAAGCCTGTTTTACTTACTTTTATATACATTTATTTTTTGATTTACGTAAATATTTTGAGTTAAAAATGAGCCTCACAAACACGTCTGAGTTTGACAAAACTGCCAGCCAGCGCACTGGTGAAAGGTAGTGACAAACAATTAATCAATATGTTTAGCGAAGTAGACATGGACATTATTAACCCACAAACGTTCATGAAAGCGTGGCACATGCTATCGCTAAAATCCCCGGAGTCTCTTAAGATGGAACCGCCAGTAAAAGTGTTGTTGGCCGTTCTGATTGATTATATAACACCCGATGATAGTAATATGGAAGTCTGGGTTTCAACTAAACAGAAAGAAGTTATTAGCTATCGCGACTTTAATTCTAACTGGGCTGATTACATGCTTACACAGTTTAACCATGCAAGTGAAGAAGCAAAGTTAAGGGTTCTGGCTGGTCTGAAGGACAGTCCTTGAAATCAAATGAGACAAACAAAGTTCAAATCCCATAGTTGGCAATTCTCACCTTCCCCTCCCAAAAGAGTTAAGTTTTAAAACGAGCAGTCTTAAACATAAAAAATCCTGACAACATGTGTTTTATGTGGTGTGTTTTAGCGCATTTACATCCTGTTAAAAAGAACGCAGAAACAGTATCTAATTATGAAGCAATAAGCAAGAGTTGAACTTTGATAACATAACCTTTCCAGTGAGTATAGAAAGTATATCTCAGTTTGAAGAGCAAAACAAGCCAATCACCGTAAACGTATACACGTGGTCTGTAGAAGCCGATCTAGTGCCTCTAAGGATTTCTCCCAACGCCCCTACTTTAGGCGATTCACTTAACAAACATGTAGACTTAATCCTGTTTTGAAGATAGTACAAAGAGTCATTATGTATTAATCAGAACAATAAGCAGACTTATGGCCTATACGTCAAAGGATCATGCTAAGCAAGGGCTTTGTAGAAGATGCCTGGTCAGAATCCCCACTATAGAAGCAGCTGCCACCCATAAGGAACGTTGTAAAAGTATTGTAGACGGGTGAAACCAAACTCCTTACACCTAAACCGGGTCTAAAGTTAGTTTTAAAAATATATACGTACGTGGTTAAAATGCAGACTTTGAATCGATCTTACCGCAGTACTATGGTCCGCAACAGCAGAACAAAAAACAACGTTATTAACCCACCATCAGATCTGTTCGTATGCGTTTATTGTTGTTAGGTCAGATGGGCGCACACACGCCCAGAGATTTACAGGGGCCCCCAACGCAGCTAGTAGATTTCTAGAGCAGATGAAACAACTTCGCAATTACTACTCCAACCAACTAAATCTTTCAGGCATTGTTATGACTCCTGAAGACCAAGAACGTTATGATTCATCTACACACTGTTGGATTGCAATAAAGAATTATTAGGCAACGCAGTAAGAGACCACGATCACATTACTGGAAAGTTTAGAGGAGCAGCACACAACAATTGTAATCTTCAACTTAAGGTTGACCCTAAGACATGGAAACTGCCTATCTTCTTTCATAACCTAAAGGCTACGATTCTCATTTATCATGCAAGCAGTGACTTCTGAATATAAGAGGGTTACCTGCATTGCACAGTCTTCAAAAAAGTATATGACTTTCACTCTTGACTCTTTATCCTTTTATGACTCAGCCCAACATCTGATGGCTAGTTTAGATAAGTTAGCAGGATCGCAAACAAGACTTTCCAATCACTAAACAATATTTTTGACCCATCTTTAGTGCGTAAAGGCGTCTATCCTTATGAATACATGAACTCGTGGGATAGGTTTGATGAAGACTCGCTTCCTCCTAAAGGCGCTTTCTTTTCTAGTCTTAGAGGCAAAGACATAACTGACTCTGACTATGAATACGCACAGAAAGCCTGGACAGAATTACACTGTGAAACAATGGTGACTATCATGATCAATATTTATTGGCTGACGTGTGTTTATTAGCAGACGTCTTTCAGAATTACAGATCTACATGCATGAAACATTACAACTTAGACTCCTCACATTACATCTCCGCGCCTGGGCTATCTTGGGACGCTTTCTTAAAGCCCTACAAACATCCAGATTGACTTAATATCTGATCTACCCCACACTCCAGATGATTGAAGATGGTTTAAGGGAGGTATTAGCATGGCCTCACATCCTTACTGCAAAGCCAACAACAAGTATTTAGACGATTATAATCCCACTAAACCATTCCAACTATTAATGCCACTTAGACGCCAACAATCTGTATGGATGGGCCATGAGTCAACCGCTTCCATTACGTAACTTTACAATGATAAAAGGACCTCATGATGTTAATTTTGTGTTAGAATGCTGTCACAGCTTACGCCTGATAATCCAATAGGACTAATCTTGGAAGTAGACTTAGAATATTCTTATGAACTGCATGATCCCCCCAACGATTACCCCCTAGCCGCAGAAAGGTTAAAGATGAGTCCCACCGAACCGCCTAAACTTGTTCCCAATCTTAGGCACAAGACTAAATATGTGTGCCATTACAGACTCCTACAGTTTTCCCTTAAGACACGGGTTGAAACTGACAGCCGCTCATAGAATCATTGCTTTTGTATCAAGAGCCCTTTATGAGGCCATACATCAAGAAGAATACTGATCTTAGAACCCAAGCCACTGACGCTTCAGAAAAAGACTTCTTTAAACTAATGAACAACAGCTGTTTTGGTAAAACCATGGAGAACGTACACAACCGCAAAGATGTTAAATTAGTTACAAAAGAAAACCAAGCAATTAAGTTTGCCTCTAAACCTAACTATCAAGACTTTAGAAGATTTAACGACAGCTTGGTTGGCATTATGATGAAGAAAAAAGATGTTAAGTTGGACAAGCCGGTGTTTTTTCGGCTTTAACTGTTTTGAAGTTGTCAAAGTTATTGATGTTAGAATTCTTGTACGACTACTTTAAACCGCGGTACCCAGAAGCAAGAGTCCTTTACACAGACACTGACTCTTTTATTCTAGACGTTCCCACAGAAGACTTCTATAAAGACTTAGAAACAGAAGTAGCTAAAGGAGCTGATGGGTGTACGACCACATGCGACTATCCTAAAGACGTCCTTTAACATCAACTGTAAACAAGAACGTAATTGGAAAAGATGAAGATGAACTTAATGGGACAATTATAAAAAGAATATGTTGGTTTGCGGTCAAAGATGTATAGCGTTGCCAGCCAGACTTCTGTAATGAAGAAGGCTAAAGGCATAAGTAAAGAAGTTGTCAAAAAAAATATATCTCACGATAACTACAAGCAAGCTCTCTTTGAAAACAAAGTATTTCATCACACAAATGTTTAATCTGCGCTCTACTCTCCATCAAGTAAACACAACTGCAGTTAACAAAAAATCACTAGTCTCTAACAATAACAAGAGAACTTACGTCAGTCCTGAGTTCTCATATGCTGTAGGACATTGGAGAACTTTAAAAGATTAACTTGACTGACTTAGCTTGTACTTAAAATTAAGAACCTAACTAGTACTTACTTAAGAACATAACAAGAACTTACTTAAGAACCTAACTATACTTAAAAAAGAACTTTTTTTTTTACTTGACTTGTAATTTACTTGCACTTAACTTAAAAAGTACTTTTGATAACTAACTTAACTTGTACTTATCTAGTTCTTAACTTGTACTTTATCTAGTTCTTAAAAACTATTCCATAGAAAATGTGTCTACTGCAGAGGTTGCACTTTTTTGCAGAAGGCGGTTCTTCTTCTTTTACTGAGGGGGCTTGCGGCTTTGTTGTTTTAAATATGGTGTTAGGTATTTGTATGCTAAAAAACCACCCCCAGCAACAACCAGCGGCAAATACATAATAATACATCTTATTTTTGTTTGTGATTGTGTTGTTGTTTAATTGTGTTGTTGTTGGCGGTGGCGATGTTGTATTACTATCTAACAATTTTGTTTTGCTGATTGGTTTGATTTTCTTAGTCTGTTCCATTCAGCTAGTTTAACGCCCCGCCTCAACACGCCCAGGATTTTTTAGCCTTAGTAACATTACTCACTTGTGGCACATTCACTTGCTCCTGCGGTACATTCACTTGTGGCACATTCTGCTCCTGTGTGCTGTCCTGTGGCGGCTTCTTCTCCTGATCGCTCATTTTTTTATTGCGATTAAATTTAATATGATCAAAATTAATATGATTAAAAGTAATTAACCCCATGATGAATGGGCATAACATAGTCCCAAATCTGTAATACATGTCACATGCAAGAATTCTAGGGACTTGTTTAAAACCGGATCTTGTGATAAGTCGTATTTTAAATCTTCTTCTGAATCAACCGACGTCACCTTACTTACTAACTTAGCATATAGACTAATCATTGTCTGACCCACTGATCTAACCATTTTTTACCCTAGCTGTGCTTCGTACCTAGCGTAGTACTTTTCAATGTCTGATGTGGGCAATTGTTGGATCTGTTCAATACTTAGTTCAACACCTAAATACTGTTTAGTTTTTTCCACAAGCAGCCAGAGAGTAATAATCTTTCTTTAATGGCAGTGGTCTACGGAGTAGTCTGCTTGCTCCTCACACTTTAATAGTTCGTCACAATCCATTTTTAAAAAGCAATAAAAAATAATATAATACTTTTAAAACCATGAGTTTAACGCTGGTTAATTATGCAGTGCCTATCGCTGGTGTTATAGTCTATTCAACCCTTGCAAAAAGCTTTTTAGGAATAAAACCGCCCAACATGGAAAGATAGAAGATTCGCCAAAACTAGTTGCAACTTTATTTTTAGCTTTAACAACAAAAGATTATATGATTAAAAAGCACATAGACAGCCTTTCGTATTATGATTATTTTAATTATTTTTTTAGTTAATAAAAAGATGAGTGAAAAAAATTATCAATACGATTTTTCCATTCTGCTGTCATTAGCGGTCTTAGTATAGGCTATAGTGCGTTAGCAAAAAACATGTTTAAAATGAAGCCGGCGGATCTAGGAAGGTTAGACATGAGGACGTTGTTAAGGTTATAGTTGTAATTACTGCAGGGATTGCGTCAAAAGACTTTCTTGTTGCACAGGGATTATCCCAGAAAATGTTAGTTCATAGAAAGATTAATATAGAAAATATTAATTTATAAAAAGATGGCGGGAGTAGTTATGATGGTAGGGGAGCTATTGTTAATGCTTTAGCCTTCTCTGGAAGCAATTAATGTTTAGTAAATTGCGGTCCGATGAAGAGAGAGAACGTCATAACAAGGCAATAGAAGATTTAGCCAAGGCAAGAGACGCTTATGAGAAAAGGGGGGATTGCTCACTTAGACTTTATTAATAAAAAGTTAAGGGAACAGGGCCATGCAGAGCACACATTTACAGACGTTTGATGAGGCAATGAATGAGTATTACTTAGTAACAGGAAAGAAGTTTCTAACATCGCCGCCGCCCGAACTGTCTGACTTTTATGAACCATCAAAGAACAGAAAATAGCAGAAATTGGTTTTATTGTGGGTGCTATGGGAGCAATCTATATTCTCGCACAAACAATCTAAAAATACAATAAAAACACAATTAAAATACAGTCCTTCTTATGGACAATACGAAGTACAATACGAATTACAATACTATGTACAAAATAATTATTCTCCTAAAGGTTATTGGAAAGGAAAGGCTGCTATTGAAAAACTGAGTAAAGTCGCTAGAGTGTCTGAATCAGATGCTAAAGACTGGCTTTCAAAACAGGCAATTTGGCAAATATATCTGCCCGCCCCAAAAAGAATAATAAGGCCTAGATTTGTTAGCTCAGTTCCTAATGACACCCACCAATGACTTGCTGTATCTGCCACATGACAAAGTTAGAAGAAAAAAGTTTAAGTATGCTCTGACAGTTGTTGACATGGCTTCAAGATACAAAACGCCTGAACCTTTAACAGATAAAAGCTCAACTTGCTGTGGCTGTGGCTTACAACAAATATACATGCGAGGTCCATTAAAGTATCCTAGAATGGTATCAAGTTGATGAAAGGGAAAGAGTTTAAAGGTTCTGTATACCAGCTGTTTTTAAAACATCATGCTACAGTTAAGAGAGGGATCCCAGGCAACCATCGATCACAGCCCTAGTAGAAAACTTTAATAAGAATCTAGCTGAAGCCTGTTTACCTTATCAATATCACAGAGAAATTATGGACAGAACGCCTAACACAGAATGGTTAGGAGATTGCCAGCAGTCTTACGTGCCATGAACAATGAAGAATTTAAAGCAACAGGGTTGAAGCCAGTGAAATGCAATCAAATTAAAAAAAAAAATTTGCATTACTGAAGATGTTCAGGGACTCAAAAACTCTTGCCGTTTGGGCTAAAAGTAAGATACTTGTATGCTCCTGGAGAAGCGGAGGGCGATGTTAGAATTAGAGCCACAGACCCCATATGGAGCGTAGATGTATACGAAGTTGAAAGAATATGAAAACAGATCCCCCTGTATATTATTTAAGAGAAACTCTCTCTTCTAAAAAGCCTGCCCCTAAAAGATCGTTTGTTCGTGAAGAGTTGCAAGTTGTCCCGCCAAACACAGTAAGTTAAAAAATAGTATTTATTTTTTGTTAAACTTTTTTTGTTAACCCCTTAATTTTTTTTGCCCCTGAAAGAGAATGTAAATATCTTTGTTCACGATCACCAAATCTTATCTAGCACGTAAGCCCCCATTTTAATGTGCTGATTGTGTCAATTTTTGGCGGTTTGAGGTGTTAATTTTGTTTAAAAACAGGTGTTAATTTTGGCCAAAACTGACATGTGATGGACGTGATTTGTATGTGAAAAGGGGGGTTATCGTGCAAAATAAGATGGGTGAGCTTGAACGAAGATATTTACATTCTCTACATCTGCTGTTTTCTATTGAATTTTTCGTCTTTTTTTTTGGGGGGGGGGGGGTGGGAGGGGGGAGAGGGAAGAGAGGAGGGGGGACAGAGGGGACCACAACAACACAGGATGATGCCGTGAACGTGTGCGCGTAGTAGTTACTCTTTCGTGGCTACGCCGAGTACCCTTTGTGACCTGCCAAATGCAAACAAGTCTCTTTCGACTATGCCGTGTACTTTCTGTGACTACACCAATGACATGGTTTTCTATTGTTTGTTATTATGCTACGTAAGTTCTGTGAATGAACGGTTAACAATTTCCCACCGTCTCTTTATCAATTCTTCACATATATCATACACCGTCTTGAGCCAGCGAATAAGCGATAAGCAGGAGCTACCTCCCTTCTGTCACTGTCCGTTTGTCGGCAGAAAAGACCAAGCCAGGATGAACCCAAGGGCGTGGGAGGCTTTGTGTTGATTCACGCTTCCTGACGCTGATACAGTCAAGGTCAGTCAGACAGACTGGACACAATGATAACCGCCCGTTCACATCCGGTCAAGCAGAAACTTCAGCACAGACTAGGGTACGGCTCTGTCATTGAGAGAGACGGGGGAGGGACACTGACAGACCACGGAACGGCCCCGTCATTGAGAGAGACGGGGACACTCTTGACAGATCGGGGGAACGGCTTGTTAAAAGGCGGTGGTGTGGGCGGGGATGGGGGAGAAGGAGGAGGAGGAACGGGGTGGGGGACTGCCTGACCCGCCTTCCAAAGCACCTGTCCCTAATCCTGGTGGTGATTTACATCGGGTGCTAAACATGCCAGCAGTTCCAAGCGGCTGGAAACCAGCACGAGGTCCGGTGCCCACAGTTCGCCGCCCTGTCATTTGCTGGGATTGTCTGCTTAAATGAGAGAAAGGGGACAGATGCTGGCACTCGGAGAGACAGACAAACACACGAGAGAGAGAGAGAGAGAGAGAGAGAGAGAGAGAGAGAGAGGAGAGAGAGAGAGAGAGAGAGAGTGGAGGAAGAAGGGAGGAGGGGGTGGGGGGTGGGAAGGAAATTTCACTGCTGAATTGTGGTGCGACGGTGTCATGGGTGTTGCCAATGAGCTTAAAGTGTTACAACAACAACAACAACAACAACAGCGACAACTGGGAAACGTTTTCATCAGCACCCCAAATAAGAAAGAAGTAAATACTAGTTGAAACGTAAAATGTACAGACAGACAGACAGACAGACAGAGAGAGAGAGAGAGAGAGAGAGAGAGAGAGAGAGAGAGAGAGAGAGAGAGAGGTGGGGGAGGGGTCACATATCTTGAATATACATTAGATCTCTGAATAAATATCTGCAGCTCAGCTATTTGCTTCGTGTGTGTGTGTGTGTGTGTGTGTGTGTGTGTGTGTGTGTGTGTGGTGTGTGTGTGTGTGTGTGTGTGGTGTGTGCGTGCGTGCGTGCGTGCGTGGGTGCGTGCGTGCGTGCGAGTGTGTGTGTGTGTGTGCGCGCGCGCGCGCGTGTGTGTCCATGCGTGTGTGCGTATGTGTGTAACCTGCTAATGTACAGGAAGCAGACGACATTGCTTTTCTGATCACATGACACTTTGCAATGGTTCGATTCGTCGTCCATGAAAGTTTGGCAAGTCTGCACGTGTGTGCGAGTATGCCAAAGACGTCCAATAAAACAGGAGCACTCTTCCCTATAATTGTTCGTGCACCCAGAAGAAAGGAACCGAGATCTGGTAAGTACCAACCGTATGAAAGTTGACAGAATTTGGCGAATCGCAGTGCCTCATACGTGAATTATTTACAAGAAAGTCACGTGGGCGGGAAAAATAGCAGACAGGCTATGTTTACACGCTTTAATCTGGATTAATTTTCTTCGTGTTTAAAAACCGCTGTATCTCAGATCGATGCAAACAAAACGTTGCGCCTGATTAGAGGGTAGATGTCAGTACCGAAATCCTTCTAAGTCTATTTACTACAAATAGGAGAAAAGTGACGGCACAGAATTACTACTTTCTATCAATAGTAACGTCCGCTGATTGGCGGAGAGAATCATCCCAATTGCCACTATCCCAATGTACATTTCACATCCTCTCCTATCCTCGTCCTCCTTTCTAATCTCTACTCCCCCTCCCACCCACCCCCACTCCCCATCCTCCCGAGCTCCTGCCTCTTTATCCCAAACATCGTCTGTTTTAAAGAAGCTGTTGGACAATGAGAATGTCGCGATTTCTGTGTACATGTAATCCTCTCTGTCTGTCTGTCTGTCTGTCTGTCTGTCTCTCTCTCTCTCTCTCTCTCTCTCTCTCTCTCTCTCTCTCTCTCTCTCTCTCTCTGTTTTCTGTTTGAACTTCCGCCCTTCATGATAACATAGCATCTTTCACTACATTAAAGAGAACAAGGATATTACACGAAAAGAAGGTGCATCACAACAGGCGAGATTTATTCCAACGTCGTCTTTCTTTCTGATCTCCGCCTGACTCTCTTATCGTTTATATGCCAGAGCACCTGACTCGTCCAGCTTTGTCAATGTCCCTGGCGACTAAGACACAGCCCAGACTCCCGCTGCATACACCTGCTGCTGGGTCTGCTCCATCGTGTGACCAACGGGCGAGCAGGGCTTTAAGTCAGCCCTCTGCCGTGATTGACACAACCAGAGATGGCTCATGACAGCAGGAGAGGGAGAGAGGTGAAGGGCGGAGGTGGCGGGTCGCGGGAGGAGGTGGGGCTGGGGGTGTAAAGATGTAAATATCAAGTCCCTCAGGCCTCGTCCCACACACCGCTGTTCGTCTTCCAGTCACTTCAAAGAGAAACATGCTATCTACTAGACACATCAACACACACGCATCAGCATCGGTACCTTACGTTATGTACGCATTCGTGTGTGTACGTGCGCGTGTGTGTGTTGTATGTATGTGTGTGCGAGGGAGGGGAGAGAGAGAGAGAGAGAGAGAGAGAGAGAGAGAGAGAGAGAGAGAGAGAGAGAGAGAGAGAGACAGACAGACAGACAGACAGACAGACAGACAGACAGACAAAGAGGTTATCTGATGTGAGGAGAGAAGGTGGGTTGATGGGTGGGGAGAAGAAGGTAAGACACATGTGACATCCTGTCAGTGTCAAGTCAAGTCAAGTCAAAATTTTATTTTCAGATGGAACATTGAATAAGCAATAAATCTGCTTTTTTACATCAAGCCATCCATTAAAAAAATTAGATGAAATAAAGATGTGTGTGTGGTGTGTGTGTGTGTGTGTGTGTGTGTGTGTGGTGTGTGTGTGTGTGTGTGTCGTGTGTGTGCGTGCGTGCATGCATGTGTGCGTGCGTGTCGTGCTGTGTGTGTGTGTGTGTGTGTGTGTGTGTGTGTGTGTGTGTGTGTGTGTGTGTGTGTGTGTGTGTGTGTGTGTGCATGGGGGTGTATGCGTGTGTGTGGTGTGTGTGTGTGTGTGTGTGTGGTGGTGTGTGGTGTGTGTGGTGTGGGTGTGTCGGGGGGGGGGGGGGGGGGGGGGGGGAGCAAAATGTTGGGGGATGGTGGTATACAGGAACGGTCCACTCAACTATATGTCTGAGGAGCGGACATGAATTATTTAACAACGGAGATCAGGTGTTTCTGGATCCCAGTTTATAAGCCACATCAATGCAACCAGGGTCTCTCTCTGTCTCTGACTGTG
>CM031595.1:142976440-142978940 GCA_018398815.1 Conus ventricosus | reverse complement strand
GCAGATTGTTTTCATACGTGCTTTCTGGTTTGCTTGTCTGTCTGTCTGTCTGTCTGTCGGCAAGCTCACGGAACCGGTGTCAACAAAACTTGATGGAGGTAAGGCAGAATGTGGGTCAAAGACGAAACCACCGGTTTTTGGTGCGGATTCGGAAATTGTTTTCTCTCTTCCTTCGCATCGCATGATGGGTAGTCTTCCCCCCCCCCCCCTTTTTTTTTCCAGTATTGTAAGACAAGCATTTTTCCCCATTTCCTTTAACATTGCAAGATGGGCGTTTTTCCCCCTTTCTTTAACATGGGATTTCTGCCCTTTTTGTTCGTCAAATATGAATATTGTTTTAAGGTATAGGCTTAAGTTAACAGACATCTCTCGATCGTATATTCCACCAGAAGAAGAAAGTAAGTGCTTCGCTGACGCGAGTGCTATCATCACAGATCTAAAAGATCCAAACAACGTGTGCGTAGCCCAGACAAAGCGTCCCGTAGCAAGTTTGGCACTCTGCCTGGGTAGGGTTCACTAGTCCGAGGTTCACTAGTCCGAGGGTTCACTAGTCCGAGGGTTTACTAGTCCGAGGGTTCACTAGTCCGAGGGTTCACTAGTCCGAGGGTTTACTAGTCCGAGGGTTCACTAGTCCGAGGGTAGGGTTCTAACCCTAACCCTTACCCTAACCCTCGGACTAGTGAACCCTCGGACTACCCTAACCCTAACCCTCTGCCTAGTCAACGACGGCACTTGTGAGTTGACTTCAACGCGGTGACAGCCCTGATATGGACCTTTGCGGTCGGCTGCGCTATAAGCAACATTACCTTAGCTTACCTGGTCAATGGCACGCTTGCCACGACCACTCGCGATTCCGCAGTAGCCTCAACTGATTGTTCGCCAAAGGAAACAAGATGGCAGTGATTGAAAGCGCTTTACTGTAAGAAAGTTCGTTGCTGAAGACAAGCACGGGGGGTTTGCCAAATTTTACCAAAGCAAGTGAAATACACTGCAGTGTTACGAAAAATACAAGACAAAAACGAAATGAAAGCACGAAACAAAGCACAAAGTAAATCGTATCTGATACACAGTGCGAAATTTCAACGAATATGTTTCGGACGTTAAAACAACATAGGCTACGTCAAAAACTGAGCAAAACAATACTCCCCAGATCGCATGCTGACTGTGGTCAGGTCAGTACTGTTTTGTGCAGTTCTGTGCTTTTTGTTTTCCTTTTATGTTTCTTGTTTGTTACGACTGAACACGACATTTTTTGTCGAAAATTCACTTGTGTTTTGAATAAGCCGTACTTTGTGCGTTCACTTCAATTTAGCAAAACGTCTTGTCTGGGCAGCCTGCGGCCTGAGTCCTGGCCGGAACAGCGCAGGTAACAGTGGCAAAAAAAACCAAAGACCGGTTATCGTGACAAGACTGTCTCCCTGGAATGTCAGGCTTCTGCATTCACTGCTCCTCCTCATTACTGTCTTATGAATGTGAAACTTAGGTATTCCTGATCTCCGAACAAAATCGCAAACCTGAAGGTAATAATGTTACCGCAGATCTTAAACTTCTCGTGCAAATCTCACGTTCCAAATCAAAGTGTGCAACAAAGTTAAAGAAAGCCATTAGGCCATGTGAAGACCTGTTCATAACGGTCAAAAGGAGAAAGATGAAATTGTATCGGCATGTTTCAAGATCATTCGGTTCGGTCAAAACATTTGTTAGGGCATGGCTAGGAAAACGAAAGAAGAAGAAAGAAGAAAGTTAAGGCCAATGTTAGAGTGTGGACAGGACTGTCCTCGGCCAGCTCTCGGATGGCCGCAGAGAATCGCTACAGAGAGAGGAGGACGTCATCAGTGGTGTCTAATAAAACCTCAGCCTGAATGACGACATAAGCAGGGCAAGGCAGGAAGGGCTTTCACGGGGCGAGTCAAACATACATTAAACATGGTGGATCCGTCCATGCATGTCACACAGACAGTATTAGGGGGAGTTTCAGCTGAAGTTTGCAGCATCCCCTATACGTAAACGTGAAAAAATGGGCCGAGCGGCGGAGTGGGGGGAAGTGTGGTGAAATTTCAGTCCCCGCAGAGCCATCTTTTCCCTCCACGATCGTCGTCCGCCATCGATTGGTCCCGGGGGGACGGGGCAGGTGCAGCGGAAGGTCGGGTGCTCTTGGGTCACAGAGATCGACCAGTCACGTTGGTTGCGCGGCCGACCCATGATGAACCGATCGCCTGGGTGTCCGAACAACCCGTCAGGGTCCCAGCTCCCAGACCTCTGGCCGTTTTGTCGCAGAAAACACCCACAGCACGACACAAGCACGACCAAACGGAAGAACAAAAAATGTATAACATTTTAAATGGGGGTTCAAAATTTTGTAAAGCTAGAAATTCTCCTTTTTTTGCCCTCTTAATCTTGCCTTAAAAAATTCTTGCTGGCCAGGCAAATCAATCATACCAAAATCCGTATTGTTCTGTGTTGTTTCACTTAAATTCGTTTTCATTCTTACAAAACTAGG
>CM031595.1:142958940-142966440 GCA_018398815.1 Conus ventricosus | reverse complement strand
CAGCAGACGACAAACTATACCAGGTAAAAGAGAAAAAAAGGAGGGGGAGGGGGGGTTCAATCTGAACGAAAATCGTCCAGTACGTGTGGGCTAGTCTCACAGTTCAGCTACAATTGTAAACTAACCAACACCTGCACTCACTGAATCAGGAAGCGAGACTGAAGAGAGAGAGAGAAGAGAGAGAGAGAGAGAGAGAGTACTTACCTTTTTGTCTTTCAGTGTCCTCAGACATTGGTCCAGGGACGGAATATCCCGTCGTGAGGCCATCTTTACCTGCACACATGCAGACGGCACTGTCAGTGTTTTGAGTACTCCAGGAGGGCGAAAAAAAAAAGACGAAGATAACAGCAACAACCGCACAACACCGCACACCTGAGATTGTCCCTCTCTTTCTCCCACTCACACTCAACCCACGACACCACACTGTCGTCTGCTTGCCGGCGCAGCTTCCGTTTCTTTTCTTTCTTTTTTTTTTTCTCTTTTTTTTTTTTGGCAACGGCAAAGGGAGCGGCTAGTATTTCTAATTCTATTCGCCCGAGGAATGTGGCGTAACACGTTTGCGCTTCAACGGGAAAGAAAAAGCTGTGCTCTTTGACAAATGGTGAGTAAGCACAGTCAAAAAAAAAAAAAAAAATAAAGGGGGGGGGGGGGGGGGGGGGACATTGGGTTTTTTCCCAACAGGGAAAAAGAGGTATTGGGGTTTTCTGATGACTAGTAAAACTATGATTGGGGCAGTTAGTCACCATAATCATGATGATATAAGCCGAATATTTCAGTCAGTTTCGTCTGATGCCACCAAAAACCGCGGGCTGATACAGATAGCTTGCCTGTACTTGCAACGGAAACATTTCTTTTTGAACACACACACACACACACACACACACATACACACTCATCCTTTTAAAACACACACACACACACACCACACACACACACACACACACACAGAGAGAGAGAGAGAAGAGAGAGAGAGAGAGAGAGAGAGAGAGAGAAGCAGAGGAAGTTAGGGAGGGAGGCTTACTCACGATGGAGTACACAAAACATCATACTATTCGGAAACAACGGGCTGTGCACGATCGAGACAGGGGAAAGTAAACACTGGCCGAGACAAACGTGTTTTGTGTTCCGGGCTATAGGCCTACTTAGAGGCTACACTATTAGCAAACTTTTCAAACGTTTGAAAAGCACGTTCGCCACGTAGAACACCAGCCAGTGGCCGCTTCAACGAAGAACTAGGCGTTTGTACGAGTGACAGTGAGTGTTTCAGTGGCCTTTGTGTGCTGACCTAGTACTGTCTTCAGAGTATCACAATACGTAAACTTAACATACCGCACCTCTCTCTCTCTCTCTCTCTCTCTCTCTCCTCTCTCTCCTCACATCTCTCCCTCTCTCTCTCTCTCTCTCCTCTCTCTCTCTCTCTCTCTCTTCCCTTCGCTATTTGTGTGTGTGTGTGTGTGTGTGTTGTGTGTGTGTGTGTGTGTGTGTGTGTATGTTGATTTAGAATTTTTTTTTTATATCCAGCAGACTGTACTGGATGAAACTAAAAGGATTCTTTTCAACCGAACTTTTTTTTTAAGACTGAGAAGACTAAAATAGGCCTACACTTTTTTCTTATTTAAAAATGCGAATCTCTTTCTCTCAACCAAACAATCTGTTGAAACAATAGGAAATGTCATCATCATCCATGTCATCACAAGAACCCTGGCGACTTCGATGACAGCAACAGTCAACAGACTGACCCTCCATGCCACCCAAACAGGACCCTGAGATCACCTTCTCTTTTCATCGGTCGTTCGTTCACCGAGCTCAACGCAGAATAAGGCGCACGCGATGCATTTTCTTTCTCACCCACCTCACTCTTCCTACCCCACCTCATCCCCTCACTTTGCACCCCTTGCCCCCCCCCCCCCCTTCCCCCAATAGCTTGTTGAAAATAAGGTAAATAGTTCGAAACGCACTAAATTTGACGCTCGTTCTCCTCCGCCTTGGCTTTAAGGCTGTGTCAGGCCAACTGACATAGCTGGAACACCAAGGCTACATCGAAATGGTGTTATGCTCTGCATAGTTAATGCGGGGATTGTCTTCAGTTGTGACAAGCTCCTAGCATAACATTATCAGTCTCCAAAATTCCCCGAAGTCGGAGCGTGGCTGCCCATGTGGCGGGGTAATTAAAAACGGTCACACACGTAATGTCCTCATCCCCAGCTGATGCATTTTGTACCATAGTGTTCAAGTGTTTTGGGTGTTCGGATGATCCCTGGAGTCTTTTAGCCAGGTACGACAACAACAACAACGACGACGACGACGACGACGACGCTCGTTCTTATTATTACTAACATACCACAACATTATCTTAGAAAAAAAACATTCTCCACGGTGCATACTCTGTTTACGAACTCTGCCTTCAAGTTTTCGATGCTTGCGCTCTGCAGCTGTTGGTGGAGGAAAAAAAACTGACATGGAGCGAGAGGTAAGGGGGAGGAAGGGAAGGGGAGCGGGGGAATCTTGCCGCAGGGGAAAAATCCTTTCCTGCTCCAAATGATTGTCCGGACAAATCCCCACCCGGTCGTGCCAGACACAGACGGGGGCTAATTCCGCAACGCCAAATCCTCGCTGACATGTAAATGATACCGCAGGCAGCACCCCCCACACCACACAGGCACGACAGCGGTCTGCTATTACACAGGGCCCCGCACAGTCGGCACTGCGTTCTGCTACTTTCCACTGCTGTGGACTACGTGTCTGGTTCAACCAGCTACACACAGCTTTCTACCGGCCAAAACTGTCACCGCTTAAGCCTTTCTGCTACATCTTTCAGCAGCGCATGATAGTCAGAAGCCAGAGGTGAATTTTGACGGCTTTTCCAGCCAGTCACAAGGAAGTTGACAGAATTTGGCACATCACGTAGCCTGACATATTGACATTAAAGAGACAGAGATACAGACAGACAGACAGAGAGAGGGAGACAGAGAGAGAGAGAGGGAGAGAGAGCGATAAGAGAAAGAGAGAGAGAGAGCGAGAGAGAGAGAGCGAGAGAGAGAGAGAGAGAGAGAGAGAGAGAGATAGAGAGAGAGAGAGAGAGGAGAGAAATGAAAACAAAATTTTAACAATAAATTGTCTAATTTATCCATTTTCCTTTTATAATCCGAGTCATCTTCAACACACACACGGTAAACATTGTCTTTAAGAGCTAGCGTTAAAAAAAGAAATCCTTTAATAATATTCGGCCATGATTCCTTACCATACAACAACAAGAACAAGAACAACAACAACAACAAGAAAAGTAGCGACGCCCACAGACTGGTAAGGAACAGTGGGTTTTGTCCCTTTCCCGGATGCCTCCAAAAAAAAAGGGTATGCAGGGCAGCCTAGAAGAGTCATCATTGTATTAAATTACTTGCCCAAATATATTCATTTATTCCTTCCCTCCCCCCCCCCCCTCTTTTTTCATTTTTAAGGCAGTAGTCATCGATAATACAGTGTAGTGTACACCTGGAGAGACATACTGCCCCTGAGAAACCTGGAGAGACAGACGGCCCCTCAGACACCTGTGCAGAACAATGTAGTGTACACCTGGAGAGACATGCTGCCCCTCAGACACCTGTCAACAATGTAGTGTACACCTGGAGAGACAGACTGCCCCTCAGAAACCTGTGCAGAACAATGTAGTGTACACCTGGAGAGACAGACTTCCCCTCAGACACCTGTGCAGAACAATGTAGTGTACACCTGGAGAGACAGACTGTCCCTCAGACACCTGTGAACAATGTAGTGTACACCTGGAGAGACAGACTGTCCATCAGACACCTGTGAACAATGTACTGTACACCGGGAGAGACAGACTGTCCCTCAGACACCTGTGAACAATGTAGTGTACACCTGGAGAGACAGACTGTCCCTCAGACACCTGTAAACAATGTAGTGTACACCTGGAGAGACAGACTGTCCCTCAGACACCTGTGAACAATGTAGGGTACACCTGGAGAGACAGACTGTCCCTGAGACACTTGTGAACAATGTAGTGTACACCTGGAGAGACAGACTTCCCCTCAGACACCTGTGCAGAACAATGTAGTGTACACCTGGTGAGACAGACTGCCCCTGGAACACCTGTGAACAATGTAGTGTACACCTGGAGAGACAGACTGCCCCTCAGACACCTGTGAACAATGCAGTGTACACCTGGAGAGACAGACTTCCCCTCAGACACCTGCGCAGAACAATGTAGTGTACACCTGGAGAGACAGACTGCCCCTGGGACACCTGTGAACAATGCAGTGTACATCTGGAGAGACATACTGTCCCTGAAACACCTGTGAACAATGTAGTGTACACCTGGAGAGACATAATGTCCCTGGGACAACTGTGAACAATGTAGTGTACACCTGGAGAGACATACTGCCCTCAGACACCTGTGAACAATGTCGTGTACACCTGGACAGACAGACTTCCCCTCAGACACCTGTGAACAATGTAGTGCACACCTGGGGAGACATACTGCCCCTCAGACACCTGTGTAGAACAATGTATTGTACACCTGGAGAGACAGACTGTCCCTCAGACACCTGTGCAGAACAATGTAGTGTACACCCAGAGAGACAGACTTCCCCTCAGACACCTGTGAACAATGTAGTGTACACCTGGAGAGACAGACGTCCCCTCAGACACCTGTGCAGAACAATGTAGTGTACACCTGGAGAGACAGACGTCCCCTCAGACACCTGTGCAGAACAATGTAGTGTACACCTGGAGAGACAGACTTCCCTCAGACACCTGTGAACAATGTAGATGTACACCTGGAGAGACAGACTTCCCCTCAGACACCTGTGAACAATGTAGTGTACACCTGGAGAGACAGACTGCCCCTCAGACACCTGTGAACAATGAAGTGTACACCTGGAGAGACAGACTGTCCCTCAGACACCTGTGAACAATGTAGTGTACACCTGGAGAGACAGACTTCCCCTCAGACACCTGTGTAAAACAATGTAGTGTACACCTGGAGAGACAGACTGCCCCTCAGACACCTGTGAACAATGTAGTGTACACCTGGAGAGACAGACTGTCCCCAGACACCTGTGAACAATGTAGTGTACACCGGGAGAGACAGACTGTCCCTGAGACACCTGTGAACAATGTAGTGTACACCTGGAGAGACAGCAGCCCCTCAGACACCTGTGCCGAACAATGTAGTGCACACCTGGAGAGACAGACTGTCCCTCAGAGACCTGTGAACAATGTAGTGTACACCTGGAGAGAAAGACTGTCCCTGAGACACCTGTGAACAATGTAGTGTACACCTGGAGAGACAGACTTCCCTCAGACACCTGTGCAGAACAATGTAGTGTACACCTGGAGAGACAGACTGCCCCTGGAACACCTGTGAACAATGTAGTGTACACCTGGAGAGACAGACTGCCCCTCAGACACCTGTGAACAATGCAGTGTACACCTGGAGAGACAGACTTCCCCTGGGACACCTGAGCAGAACAATGTAGTGTACACCTGGAGAGACAGACTGCCCCTCAGACACCTGTGAACAATGCAGCGTACATCTGGAGAGACATACTGTCCCTGAAACACCTGTGAACAATGTAGTGTACACCTGGAGAGACATAATGTCCCTGGGACAACTGTGAACAATGTAGTGTACACCTGGAGAGACATACTGCCCCTCAGACACCTGTGAACAATGTCGTGTACACCTGGACAGACAGACTTCCCCTCAGACACCTGTGAACAATGTAGTGCACACCTGGGAGACATACTGCCCCTCAGACACCTGTGTAGAACAATGTAGTGTACACCTGGAGAGACAGACTGCCCCTCAGACACCTGTGCAGAACAATGTAGTATACACCTGGAGAGACAGACTTCCCCTCAGACACCTGTGCAGAACAATGTAGTGTACACCCAGAGAGACAGATTTCCCGTCGGACACCTGTGAACAATGTAGTGTACACCTGGAGAGACAGACTTCCCCTCAGACACCTGTGCAGAACATTGTAGTGTACACCTGGAGAGACAGACTTCCCCTCAGACACCTGTGAACAATGTAGTGTACACCTGGAGAGACAGACTTCCCCTCAGACACCTGTGAACAATGAAGTGTACACCTGGAGAGACATACTGTACCTGAGACACCTGTGAACAATGTAGTGTACACCTGGAGAGACAGACTTCCCCTCAGACACCTGTGTAAAACAATGTAGTGTACACCTGGAGAGACAGACTGCCCCTCAGACACCGGTGAACAATGTAGTGTACACCTGAGAGACAGACTTCCCCGTAGACACCTGTGAACAATGTAGTGTACACCTGGAGAGACAGACTGCCCCTCAGACACCTGTGAACAATGTAGTGTACACCTGGAGAGACAGACTGCCCCTCAGACACCTGTGAACAATGTAGTGTACACCTGGAGAGACAGACTTCCCCTCAGACACCTGTGAACAATGTAGTGTACACCTGGAGAGACAGACTTCCCCTCAGACACCTGTGAACAATGTCGTGTACACCTGGAGAGACAGACTTCCCCTCAGACACCTGTGCAGAACAATGTAGTGTACACCTGGAGAGAGAGACTGTCCCTGAGACATCTGTGAACAATGTAGTGTACATCTGGAGAGACATACTGCCCTGAAACACCTGTGAACAATGTAGTGTACATCTGGAGAGACAGACTGCCCCTCAGACACCTGTGAACAATGTAGTGTACATCTGAAGAGACAGACTTCCCCTCAGACACCTGTGAACAATGTAGTGTACACCTGGAGAGACATACTGTCCCTGGGACACCTGTGAACAATGTAGTGTACACCTGGAGAGACAGACTGCCCCTCAGACACCTGTGAACAATGTAGTGTACACCTGGAGAGACATACTGTCCCTGGGACACCTGTGAACAATGTAGTGTACACCTGGAGAGACAGACTTCTCCTCAGACACCTGTGCAGAACAATGTAGTGTACACCTGGAGAGACAGACTTCCCCTCAGACACCAGTGCAGAACAATGTAGTGTACACCCAGAGAGACAGACTTCCCCTCAGACACCTGTGAACAATGTAGTGTACACCTGGAGAGACAGACTGCCCCTCAGACACCTGTGCAGAACAATGTAGTGTACACCTGGAGAGACAGACTGCCCCTCAGACACCTGTGAACAATGTAGTGTACACCTGGAGAGACAGACTGTCCCTCAGACACCTGTGCAGAACAATGTAGTGTACACCTGGAGAGACAGACTTCCCCTCAGACACCTGTGCAGAACAATGTAGTGTACACCCAGAGAGACAGATTTCCCCCCAGACACCTGTGAACAATGTAGTGTACACCTGGAGAGACATACTGTACCTGAGACACCTGTGAACAATGTAGTGTACACCTGGAGAGACAGACTTCCCCTCAGACACCTGTGTAGAACAACGTAGTGTACACCTGGAGAGTCGGACTTCCCCTCAGACACCTGTGTAGAACATTATAGTGTAAACCTGGAGAGA
>CM031595.1:142948940-142956440 GCA_018398815.1 Conus ventricosus | reverse complement strand
AATGGACAGGTTTTTAAAACGTCTGGAAGCCCATGGGCAAGAAAGCCGTCAAGGTGAAGAGCTGGACATGGGTTATATATACACGCCTCAGAATTCGTTGCGGGCACATTTTGCGGCTTCACAGAAAGACGCGTAAATGAAATAAATCTGTTTACGACATTGTGCCCATTTCTGTCACAGTGGGACACCACTTATCAGCTCAGTTTTCAAATACAAATTTGACGAAGGGAGATTGTGTTCTCACTGTTGCAGTATGGTATGTGTGCAAACAGTAAGTAAAATGTGACGCAAGGACCGTTTTCCATCGCACTTTCTATTTCAGAAGCCTATTTTATGTCTGAAATAATTGAGCCGATAGCCAATGTTTAGCCATTTAAAGTTGCACACTGATTTATTAAATCATCGAAATATATGCATTGTGAAGATTTTGAGTTGTCGTCTGATACTGAGTGAAAGCTAGGAACATTTGCTGACATTTAAAGAACAACACCAACCTCCCCCACCCCAACCCCTTAACAAGCGCAATGATAACACTGCACCTACTTTCGTTTCAGCATTAAGTAAACACACCTTTGAGCTGAAAAATTTGAATCATGACCTCTACCAGCTTGCACATCTAAATCTGGATTCTTTTCCACGATTTGGGATGTCTAAAAGTGCCCAACATCACCCTGTACTAAACGGTTTTGATGCTGTGTTAGTTATATCCATTCCAACTTGGTGACTCACTCCCTGTTTAACCAGTGGCCCCCCACCCAGGCTATGTAACTTTCTGAAGGACGATATCCTGCTTTTCTCATTGCGTATGCACTTATGTAAAATGTACGTCGTGTCCTAAAATGAGAAAATGAAGGATACAAGTCGTAATTTCCACGAGCCTGTCTCACCTCTGCCCATCCCTACCCCCCTAACGTCATCCCTTCCCCTTTCACCTCTCAGCATATCCTTGCCCGAATGATGACAGACATTGCCGGCTTTAGATGTGTGTGTGTGTGGTGTGTGTGTGTGTGTGTGTGTGTGTTGTGTGTGTGTGTGTGTGTGGTGTAAGTGTAGTATGTGTGTGTGTGTGTGTGTGTGGTGTGTGTGTGTGTGGTGTGTGTTGTGAGAGATGTGTGCGCGCGCGCGCGCGCGCGCGCGCACGCGTGTGCATGTGTACGTGTTCTGTTCTCACGCTGAATTTTATGTCCAGCTTCGTCAGTGGCAATATTCTGAGTTGTAAGAAAACGTTATCCTTGTTGATCTTTTTTTGTTTCCTTATCTGGCCTTTTAGACAAAGCGAAGCTGTTGAGGTTTTCTAGCACAAATTTCTTTAAATAGGTAACAGAGACAGACAGACAGACAGGCACAGACAGTTAGACAGACAGCAGATAGACAGACAGACAGATAGAGACAGACAGCTAGAGAGAGAGAGAGAGAGAGAGGAGAGAGAGAGAGAGAGAGAGAGAGAGAGAGAGAGAAACAGACAGACAGGCAGAGGACAGAGATGATGAATAGATCGACAGACAGAATGCATATAGAGATGGCTAGAAGGATAGATGAATAGACGAACAGATCAAAGACAAAAACTGATAATCATGATGATTTTAAGAGAAAGAAGAGACAGACAGACAGATAGACAGACAGACAGACAGAGCTGATAATCATGATAATTTTGAGAGAGAGAGAGAGAGAGAGAGAGAGAGAGAGAGAGAGAGAGAGAGAGAGAGAGAGAGAGAGAGAGACGCATACAGATAGGCAGACGGACTGATGTACAGAACACGAGAGAGAGCACTTCTTTCTTCTTAATCTAAGACACTAAGATTTCAGAACCGAACTTCAAATGCAAAACACTGAACGACACATGGCGAAATTGAAGCAACGGACGACTAATGGTGAAAGCAAGACAATGGTCGACTAATGGTGAAAGCAAGACAATGGTCGACTAATGGTGAAAGCAAGACAATGGTCGATGTAATGAGTCGGCCGAATGTTCTCGAGCATTTAGGCAAATTAAGGGTAGTTGCTGTTGTTGGGGAGCACGTTCCTTGGGTCTTCAAGTGTGCGAATTCAGGCATCACCAGGGGGGATACCTGAGTCGTATACTGAAGGAGGGAGAGTGCTGGGGAGTGTTTCGCATGTCCGAGGGATAGTGACGAGGAGTTGCCGACTTGCCGGTCCTGGGTACAGGAGTGTCCAGTCCGACCACTGGCTGGCTATTCACTGGGCTCTCCAGTGGGCCGGACAGAAAGGCAATCGTGTCAGGTGACCGTCACGGGTAGGTGACCGTCAGCCTGCAGGCAGAGTACAGCGACCATTCAGTCGTCCTTGTTCTGAGGAATGAATGGAAGGCTTCGGCCTATTGAGTGATTCGCACCTTGTTATCTATAGAGGTAGTAAATACTTGAAGCCTCAGTCCTGGCTGTAGAGAAGTCCAGGCTGTTTGTACAATGGGTAGCTTCGGGGGAAACGAACATGAGTTTGAATAGGAGGTTATGCATTAACCACTGGGTGCCCAAGTCTTTGTTGGCGCTAGCAGCTGTGGTGTGGTGTGTATGTGTAGGTGACTAGCGATTCCATTGGCGGAATAAAAATAACTTGGGGATTTATTGGTACAAATCGTGGGGATGTGTGTGTGCCGGTGATTCCATTGGTTGAGCCAGTTAAACTCGGGTTCTCTCTTGTTTGAGAATGAATATAAGGTGCTTGGAAAACCAGAAGGTGTGACTCACTTAAGGGAAAGTGAACTCGCCCGTCTTGCTGAGGGCTCAAGAAAATACAGCGTGAAGCAGAGGTTAGCTGTCGCCTTTTTGTCTCCTGGGTGGGGACGTAAGACAGTGGAGGTTGCTGTAGCCTCGGAGCCGACGACGAGAAGAATTGTCTCCCGTGTGGGGACGGTCGACAGCAAGACGTGACAGCCTGTTGGAGCCTAAGACAGGGAGCTGCCAGACAACGGTGGGGTGTTTGCAGCCAGAGAAGACCTGTGGGAGAGGCCGACAGGAGCCCTTTCCGTGGAGAGGGCGAAGTGTGGTGGAGTCCGGGAGACTCAGTGTGAGGGTGCGACTCAAGCTACGTGCCAGTGTCCCCCAACTGGGATTTGGCCAATCGGGAGGACACAACAGTGTGGCAGCTTCAGCTCGTGGTCGTACAGTGGATGAGAGAAACTGACGATCAACCAAGGAATGCTGGCAAGTTATGGACGTTTATTTGCTCTTAAGGTTATAAGGGTGCAAACAGAATAGTGGAATATTGTCTTTCCTGGCTAAGTAAGAATAACTGAAGAACAGGGGATGCGATTTATGAAATTGTCTGTATGCTGTTTACATTGTTGTATGATACAGATAGTTGTGTTGTGTAGTGACGGGTGGGGGCTCGGAGTCAAGTTGAATAAAAGTTGATTATTTTCTATGAAATGTTATTGGTTTCCCGTCACCTTTGTGCGGGCCCGATGTGAGTGACAGAGTGCGTGTGCCTATGCGAGAGCGCATTTTGGTTGTGAAAGCGTAAATACTTCTGTCTATAACCCCTGCATCCCTGAATATGAAAATCATATTTTAATAACGAGGGGGAGCGTCGGAGACCTGTCACAGTCGACTAATGGTGAAAGCAAGACAATGGTCGACTAATGGTGAAAGCACGACAACGGACGACGCGTGGCACGGTGAAGTCACTGCCATGAACCATTCAAGGCATTTAAACAATGCAACGGACGACTCATGGGCAGCCCAGTGCAATGGGCCACTGGTCATAGCTGACTTGCGGGGGTCCGGAAAATGGAAGGCCAGGCAGATATTTTTTCCCCATTTGAATTTGATTGATTTTGGTTACCTTGTTTTGTTTATATTTGGGTTTCGTGGTTTCGTGGTTTATTCCTTTATCACTTACGATCAACGTCAGCGCTGGGAGAACGCATCTGGAACGATTTCCCGTGGGGATTGTCACGAACTCAGATTCCCAACTGTGCCCCTCTTCCCCCCCCCCCCCCTCCCCCCCCCACCTTGCTCACCGTTGTTTTTCCTCCTCCTCCCCCTACGCCCTCCCTTCCTCCTTCCTCTTATCCCCCCTCCCCTCCTCAGTGTCCCCGTCCTGCACACTCTACGGTTCCCACTGTTCCCCATTTCTCTCATCTCGCACAGCCTACTACCGGGTAAGCTCAGAGTTGAAAAAGTAAGCGGGAAGGTAAGTGATAGGGGAGGGGTGAGGTGGGGGGCACAAAGGGGACATAAGCGTGAAGAGGTTGGGTGAGGGAGGGAGACCAGGTTGAGGGAGGGGGGGTGGGGGGGGGGAGCGATAAGCGTGAATATAGGTCACTCTTGTCGCTCCGTCAGAAAAAGAATGTCGATTCCCAACGGCTTCCTCAATCGTCCCACCGGCCTGCCCTTCCTGTCGCTTCGATCCACCCACCACCCCCCATCCCACCCACCCACCCTTCGCCTCTCCCTCTGCTGCCTTCCCCTCCCTCTCCCCTCTTCCCCACCCTACTACTACCCCATTGCCTGTGTCCTGTCCACCGACTGTGTATGTCTGTGTCCTGTCCGTCCCCCCCCCCCCCTCCCCATTCCAACGGTGGCAGGCAAGGGTCATCGCTCGGGACGGACAATGGGTCGTTGTGCGGAAGAAAAGTGTCCACTGTGTGCCCCCCACTCCCACCCACCACCCACACACGCACACCTCCACTGATCCCCAGTGTGGTAAGGTATGGGCAAGAAGGTATGGGCTAGAAGTGTGAACAGTGATATATGACAGCGAAATATGACCGTGCGACCCGGGTGCCCCATTGGCAGTGTTGTGTTGTGTTGTGTTGTCTTGTCTTGTCTTGTGCTGTCTAGTGCTGTGTTGTGTCACGTGTGAACGCACGCATAACATCTTGCACACACGTAAAATCCATCACCAACTTTCGGAAGAGAATGCCAGTTTGGCCGTTGGTATGGATGACACGTTACACATAGCATGCACCCTGCGTGAGAAATGGAAAGAATGAAGGAAGTAAGGAAAATGAGTGAACGATATTGAACGATGTTGACTCGATGACACGGGAAACGACTGAATGAAGCGCCAGCTGGCAGCTCTTCAGTCGGCACTACCCAGATAGGCAGCCGGTTGTGTAAACGAGTGTGGATTGTAAAGCGCTTAGAGCTTGGTCTCCAGACGAGCATAAGCGCTATATAAGTATTCATAATAATAATAAATAACAATAATAATAATAATGATGTTGTGTTCTGCTGTGTTGTTCTGTGCTGTACTGAATTGGGCTAGGTTCGCTGCCCCGATATTTTTGTTCGGCCTTCGGGGAGAGATAAAAGGCGGGTATCACTGGGAAACAAAGGGAACGAGGAAAACGTTCAGAGAAGTGTCCAAGATAGAGACTGTGGAGTAGAGTAGGGGACAGACGGAGGGGGTAGAGATAGAGGTGGGTTGGAAGGGGGGAGCGGGAAACCTGTTGTCGAGACGACTCGGCGCCGACAAAACACGAGTGGAAACAATAATTCTGTTAAGAAATAACACGTATGCAATTCACGGTTTACTAGAACAGTGAACAATAGACTCACGCTCACCCGCTCAAAGGCCATCATTTGGCAACATCTCGCATACAGCCAGGCTCTCACCGAAAACGAAGTCACCGGTCTTTCTCACTGTGTGTAACCACAATCAACCGGTGTGTGTGTGTGTGTGTGTGTGTGTGTAAAACACCAGCACGGCGGGAGGGAGGGTGGGGAAGGGTCGGTCGTTTCGGTCAGAAGACATGAAAGTCTTTGTTTCAGAAACAGCAGTCACGCTCGGTGGCAACGGCTGTTAGCTGCAGCAGTGGTTCGAGTCCCGAGTTAGCAGTCTCGCCACCCGTCTTTGACAAGTTAGCAGTCTCGCCACCCGTCTTTGACAAGTTAGCAGTCTCGCCACCCGTCTTTGACAAGTTAGCAGTCTCGCCACCCGTCTTTGACGAGTTAGCAGTCTCGCCACCCGTCTTTGACGAGTTAGCAGTCTCGCCACCCGTCTTTGACGAGTTAGCAGTCTCGCCACCCGTCTTTGACGAGTTAGCAGTCTCGCCACCCGTCTTTGACGAGTTTGCAGTCTCGCCACCCGTCTTTGACAAGTTAGCAGTCTCGCCACCCGTCTTTGACAAGTTAGCAGTCTCGCCACCCGTCTTTGACAAGTTAGCAGTCTCGCCACCCGTCTTTGACGAGTTTCTTTCGTTCGTTAGGCGGTGTAGTAATTTTTGTCTTTTAAGTTGGTTTCAATTTCCGCCTGCAAGTTCCGCCTAAGCTCACCTCACTTAGAAACTATCCCAGAGGAGTGTGTGTGTGTGTGTGTGTGTGTGTGTGTGTGTGTGTGCGTGTGCGTGTGTGTGTGTGGAGGGGTGAGGGAGAGGGGCTGTCTGTACGTCTAGTGGGTTGTCTGTCCTTTGACATGACGTTGATTGCTCCTCGTGGATGGCTGCTGCGAGTGGACAACAACTTTGTTGTCGTGTTGCCGTGTTGGTGCTGTCAGAGTAGTGTCCGTCTCTCCTCTTTGCTTTCTCTTTCTTTCTTCCTTCCTTTTTCTTTCTTTCTTTCTATCTTTCTTTCTTTCTTCCTTCTTTCCTTTCCTTCCTTCCTTTCCTTCCCTTCTTTTCTTCTTTTCTGTCTCCCTTTTTCTTCCTTCCTTCCTTCCTTCCTTTTTTCCTTCCTTCCTTCCCTTCTTTCTTTCTTTTTCTTTTCTTTCTTTCTTCCTTCCTTCCTTGCTTGTTTCCTTCCTTCCTGCCCTTTTCTTCTTTTCTTCTTCTTTCTTTTTCTTTTTCTTTCTTTCTTCCTTCCTTCCTGCCCTTTTTCTTCTTTTCTTCTTTCTTTCTTTTTCTTTCTTCCTTCCGTCCTTCCTTCTTTCCTTCCTTCCATCCTTCCTGTTCTTCTTTTCTTCTTTCTTTCTTTCTTTCTTTCTTTCTTTTCATTCTTTCTCTCTCTCTCATCTCTCGAGTCCCGTTCAGTGGCACTGGTTCCACCTGGCTTCAGTCTCCATCCTTCCTGCACAGCTACACCAAGGATGCTGGCGGAAATTGAAGCAAACTAAACCGAAAAATAACCACTGCACCGCTAAAACCCAAAGAAACAAACTTAACCGAAAAATAACCACTGCACCGCTAAAACCCAAAGAAACAAACTTAACCGAAAAATAACCACTGCATCGCTAAAACCCAAAGAAACAAACTAAACCGAAAAATAACCACTGCACCGCTAAAACCCAAAGAAACAAGCAAACTACAAGACAAACACGACCTCTTTGGTCTTCTTCAGGCCAGACAAACAACGCTCACGAGACAATGAAAAACGTAGCACGAACGGACCGTCATTTATTTCTCTCCTCTCCTCAAATCGGGCGCACAGTGGATGCGGAATCACTCCTGGTATGGCCCTTCGCGGTCGGCTGGGCTGTTGTCGGCAATATTATTTCCTGACTTGTGGATGTCTGTCTTGCCTTCGCGGATAGTTCTCCCCGTCTGCCGCATTACGATGGAAGGTGGGTGGGAAGGTGGGACCTGAACGTAAATAATGA
>CM031595.1:142931440-142943940 GCA_018398815.1 Conus ventricosus | reverse complement strand
GTGTGTGTGTGTGTGTGCGTGCGTGCGTGCGCATGCGTGCGTGCGCGCGTGCGTGCGTGCGTGCGTGCGTGTATGTCATTCAATCACAGACAGACAGACAGGAAGACAAAGGGACAGGTAGACAGACATGAAGAAAAATAGACATGCAAACAGACAGACAGACAGACAGACTGAGGCATGGACTTAAACTGAAAGAGTGTGAAAGTGCAGATATCCACAGGTGGTTAGGAACTGTAACCATTGCCAACCGTAGGAATTCATTCAGACACCCCCTCCCTCCCCCCCTCTCTCTCTCTCTCTCTCGCCCCTTCTCACCCCCTTCCCCCACACGACCACTCCATCCCTCCCTCCCCCTTCCCCACCCCATGCCCCCAATCTGGGCAGCCCCACTAAACGGGAATGACCGAGGGCAGCCAGGGAGCAAAGCCATCTTGGAGCCGAAGAGCAGTCATTGGTATTGGTCACGCTTCATCTGTCTCCCTTCACGCCCCAGTGAGGCCAGTGCGCACTGCACCGTGTCAGGAATGTCTGATACTGGGACACGGCCCTGCGCTGGTACCGCTAGCACACAGCGCAGCGTGACAGCTCAATCAACGATGCACGCAGCCATGTCACTGTCACGTTACATGACTGCGAGTTCAGTCTGCTTTAAGCACGTGTGACACCACAAACGCATATTATTCATCTGACAATCAACAGTAAATATTTTCTTTTTTTCTTTTTCAGTCTCATCTTCTGCTGTCCTGGCAGAGGCATTGTGGCCACGCCACTCCCCCCCCCCTCCCCCCATCCTCCACCCCACCCCCATACATAGCCACATCCAGTCACACATCAACCGTCAAACGTGAGAGCCAGCAGCTGGCTGGAAGCGCTCCAACATCAGAACGCCTTAAGGCTACACACCAGAGGAAACACCGCACCGTGAACAAGTCATACATGTCTGTCTGAGCCTGTTCCGATACCACAAACGACAGGACACCACTTCCGGCTGTACGACGACAGTACGTGCTTAGTAGCAGAGCTAACTTGAGTATGCGTCCATCCCGCCCCCCCCCCCCCTGCCCCTCTCTCCTCCCATCCTTCCCTCCCCCTACCTTCCCACCCCACCCCCTCTCCTTCCGCCTGCACTCAGCCAGACAGCACCATCATGTCTGTGCCAACAACAAGACAGTCTCCCACCCATCCGCTGATGGACACTGAGGATTGTACCCCCAAGTGGTGGACAGGCCATAGTCATGACTGTGGAGGGGATACCAACATTCAGTCCTCTGTACAGAGAGAGCAGGAACGACCACAAAAAAAGGTGAAAACATTTATCATGACAATGAAGAAGAAGAAGAAGATGATGGAGATGGTACTGTGGATCCCCTTTCGGCCAAAAAAAAAAGAGTTCCAAACTTGACTTTATGTACAGACCAACAACAGCAGATGAAAATCCTGTACTGTATATATACACATCAACGTCGATTAACAACAGCAGATGAAAATCCTGTACTGTATATACACACATCAACGTCGATTAACAACAGCAGATGAAAATCCTGTACTGTATATATACACATCAACGTCGATTAACAACAGCAGATGAAAATCCTGTACTGTATATACACACATCAACGTCGATTAACAACAGCAGATGAAAATCCTGTACTGTATATATACACATCAACGTCGATTCCAGACTGTCATCAACAGCTACACGGCGACTTGTTCACACGGCTGTCTGCTGCCTACATAATATACACATCAACGTCGATTCCAGACTGTCATCAACAGCTACACGGCGACTTGTTCACACGGCTGTCTGCTGCCTACATTGACACCGAGTCTCCCTGTGGGTGTCCACCACACTCGGCCAGTGTCCAGCGGGGTGTAGGCCTAGTGGTCGGTCCCCGTGGCTTGATCGTGGGCGTGGCCTTACCGCTCCACTGACCACCAGCAATCTGTGTCACCCAACTGACCTGCCCGTTGAGTGGTCACTCTCCTCCTGGTCCCTTTGTTGTATACGGCATGACTACTTTGCACGTGAATACCATCTGTGACATACACAGACAACTCATGCAGGTGAATACCATCTGTGACATACACAGACAACTCATGCAGGTGAATACCATCTGTGACATACACAGACAACTCATGCAGGTGAATACCATCTGTGACATACACAGACAACTCATGCAGGTCTTTTGCTCTGTTTCCAGCTGCACGTGAATACCATCTGTGACACACACAGACAACTCCTGCAGGTCTTTCACTCTGTTTCCAGCTGGCTGTTCTCTGACAATGCTTACCACTGCGCTTTTATGTTTGTTTGTTTGTTCGTTTGTTTGTCCGGGGCTTTCGGATTCCATCATTCTGTGACCTCACCGCGGAATGCGTGGCTTGTCAGTTTGTTTTTGTCTGCTTGTTTGTTTGTGGTATCCAAACACCAGTGTCAACGCCAATAAAGGATTTTTGCTTTGTTTTTTGTTTGTTTCTTTTGTTTACTTTTCTCTTCTTACCTGTGCCCATTTGTACAGCTGTGCATTTTTCTTACAAGAAAGACAGGACAAAACACACTCACACACACACACACACACACACACACACACACACACACACACACACACACACACACACACACACACACAAACACACACAGCCAATCCATGACAAAACGTGGGAAAATAGATGCGTCATACAGATATATTTGCGCTCAGATCAATGGGGGTGAGGGTGGGACTGACGTGGGGATGGGGATTCTGCCCGAAGTATTTCTTTTTGTAACTAAGGAATGGAACATCCATTGTGAAATGATATTCCGTGGACGAACCTAGTGCCCCTATCTTCTGTATAAGCTGGTTACGTGGTTTGTGAGTTTAGATTAGTTCGCAAGGTTACTACTTGTCTTGATTTCAAGACGGTATACAAAGTGACGTTTCAGGTGGTTAACAGGTCTGTTTGATGTAACTTGGTTTACGAGGGTGGTGTCTACGTCTTTGAGTTAACAAATCTTAAATAAATGTTAGCGAACCGCCCAGAGAACGTGGACAAACGAGTTACAAGACAAAACACGACGCGTTTCGACCTCTTAGGTCTTCGTCTGGTGATAAATAAACTCGTTTGTCCACGTTCTCTGGGCGGTTCGCTAACATTTATTTAAGATTTGTTTAGATTTCCGCCTGCAGTCGTCTCGCTTTGCAACTACGTCTTTGAGTTAGTTTACAAGGCCTTTGAGTTTACAATGGTTCGCAAATGTTAACCAGTTCCCCTTTGGGTGCCTGTGAAAATAAGTTGATAGACGAGGTGACTGTCTATGAATTCAGCTCCACTTAGTTCACCCGACTGGTGCCTACTTCTGCGTACGCAGGCTGATACTCCTGCGGACACTCCCTATATGGACAGGCAGGTATTAATGCCATCTGCCCAACACAGGGAGTGGAGTTTTGTGTGCATGACCGTTCTTTATCCCGCCATTAAGGCAGCCATATTCCATCTTCGGGGAAGGTGCATGCTATGTGTAACGTGTCATCCATACCAACGGCCAAACTGGCCTCCTCTTCCTAAAGTTGGTGATGGGATTTTACGTGTGTGCAAGATGTTATGCGTGCGTTCACACACGGAACCTGGGTTTATAGTCTCATTCGAAGGACTGTATGGGAAATGGATTCAGAACTAATGTTAACTCCGAGGGAAAAATCCCCCTGTACCGAAACGGCCCGGCGGAGATTAGAACCCGCTACATTTGGATCACGAGTCCGACGCTCTACCAGCTGAGCTATTCCGGCCCCACTGGTGCCAACAAGGCTAGTGCTTTGAATTTTAAACTGCTCCTCTGTCCCATCATCCGTGCCACCTCAGTGCCACTGCAGCCATGCCACTCATTCTGGCCTCCTGTCCACAGCCACAGCCTGCCTTGTTCTTCCACAGTCCGGGCACCGGCAATCCACAGCCACAGCCTGCCTTGTTCTTCCACAGTCTGGGCACCGGCAATCCACAGCCACAGCCTGCCTTGTTCTTCCACAGTCTGGGCACCGGCAATCCACAGCCACAGCCTGCCTTGTTCTTCCACAGTCCGGGCACCGGCAATCCACAGCCACAGCCTGCCTTGTTCTTCCACAGTCCGGGCACCGGCAATCCACAGCCACAGCCTGCCTTGTTCTTCCACAGTCCGGGCACCGGCAATCCACACACAGCAGTCAATGGCAATCCACAGCCACAGCCTGCCTTGTTCTTCCACAGTCCGGGCACCGGCAATCCACAGCCACAGCCTGCCTTGTTCTTCCACAGTCCGGGCACCGGCAATCCACAGTCCGGGCACCGGCAATCCACACACAGCAGTCAATGGCAATCCACAGACAGCAGTCAACGGCAATCCACACACAGCAGTCAATGGCAATCCACAGACAGCAGTCAATGGCAATCCACACACAGCAGTCAATGGCAATCCACACACAGCAGTCAACGGCAATCCACAGACAGCAGTCAACGGCAATCCACACACAGCAGTCAATGGCAATCCACAGACAGCAGTCAATGGCAATCCACAGACAGCAGTCAATGGCAATCCACAGACAGCAGTCAATGGCAATCCACAGACAGCAGTCAATGGCAATCCACAGACAGCAGTCAACGGCAATCCACAGACAGCAGTCAACGGCAATCCACAGACAGCAGTCAATGGCAATCCACAGACAGCAGTCAATGGCAATCCACAGACAGCAGTCAATGGCAATCCACAGACAGCAGTCAACGGCAATCCACACACAGCAGTCAATGGCAATCCACAGACAGCAGTCCATGGCAATCCACAGACAGCAGTCCATGGCAATCCACACACAGAAGTCCATGGCAATCCACAGACAGCAGTCCATGGCAATCCACAGACAGCAGTCCATGGCAATCCACAGACAGCAGTCAATGGCAATCCACAGACAGCAATCCATGGCAATCCACAGACAGCAGTCAATGGCAATCCACAGACAGCAGTCAATGGCAATCCACAGACAGCAGTCAATGGCAATCCACAGACAGCAGTCAACGGCAATCCACACACAGCAGGCAATGGCAATCCACAGACAGCAGTCAATGGCAATCCACAGACAGCAGTCAATGGCAATCCACAGACAGCAGTCCATGGCAATCCACAGACAGCAGTCCATGGCAATCCACAGACAGCAGTCCATGGCAATCCACAGACAGCAGTCAATGGCAATCCACAGACAGCAGTCAATGGCAATCCACAGACAGCAGTCAATGGCAATCCACAGTCAGCAGTCAATGGCAATCCACAGACAGCAGTCAATGGCAATCCACAGACAGCAGTCAACGGCAATCCACAGACAGCAGTCAACGGCAATCCACAGACAGCAGTCAATGGCAATCCACAGACAGCAGTCAACGGCAATCCACAGACAGCAGTCAATGGCAAGCCGTCGTGAGGCCACCCACCAGGGGAGACGGTGGTCTTCAGTGATGCCTGTTCTGATTCATCACCACGCAGGACATCTGTCAGTAATTTCTCAGTCGCCGGGCCAGTGTGAGTGGGGCTCTCCTTCCGGAGGGCGCCGCCACCAGGTCCGCCCAGCAACAGTCCCCATGGATTTGCCGATACCAGTGACCCCGTCAGAACCTTGCCAAGGACACAGATGTGAAGAGGACATCGAAAGTGAGGTCATCACGACCTGAGACATTTTTTCTATGTTGATCGATAAAGATGAGAATGATGAAGATGATGCTACAGATGATTTTCCACTCTGGTATCAGACTACATGACAAAGCTGTACTCGACACTTACTTTCATTATTTTTCTGATGTGAACCAGGCCCGAGAGACGCAGAGACCTGCAGTGTGTTGGTCAGGAAATTTGAGCAACACTCTAAGAGATGTGTCCGTTAAGTGGATGAAACCCGACTGCGTCGTTCCAGTCTTCAGCTGAGTCCGTAGCAAACTCAAACCTGGAGAGAAGCTGTGTCCATAGCAAACTCAAACCCGGACAGATGTTGAATCCATAGCAAACTCAAACCCGGACAGATGTTGAATCCATAGCAAACTCAAACCTGGACAGATGTTGAATCCATAGCAAACTCAAACCTGGACAGATGTTGAATCCATAGCAAACTCAAACCTGGACAGATGTTGAATCCATAGCAACTCAAACCTGGACAGATGTTGAATCCATAGCAAACTCAAACCTGGACAGATGTTGAATCCATAGCAAACTCAAACCTGGACAGATGTTGAATCCATAGCAAACTCAAACCTGGACAGATGTTGAATCCATAGCAAACTCAAACCTGGACAGATGTTGAATCCATAGCAAACTCAAACCTGGACAGATGTTGAATCCATAGCAAACTCAAACCTGGACAGATGTTGAATCCATAGCAAACTCAAACCTGGACAGATGTTGAATCCATAGCAAACTCAAACCTGGACAGATGTTGAATCCATAGCAAACTCAAACCTGGACAGATGTTGAATCCATAGCAAACTCAAACCTGGACAGATGTTGAATCCATAGCAAACTCAAGCCTGGACAGATGTTGAATCCATAGCAAACTCAAACCTGGATAGAAGCTGTGTCCATAGCAAACTCACACCTGGACAGATGTTGAATCCATAGCAAACTCAAACCTGGACAGATGTTGAATCCATAGCAAACTCAAACCTGGACAGATGTTGAATCCATAGCAAACTCAAACCTGGATAGAAGCTGTGTCCATAGCAAACTCACACCTGGACAGATGTTGACTCCATAGCAAACTCAAACCTGGATAGAAGCTGTGTCCATAGCAAACTCACACCTGGACAGATGTTGACTCCATAGCAAACTCCAACCTGAACAGAAGCTGCTCGCGGCAGAACAATTGAGACTGTAACTTAGTTTGGTTCACATGGTGCGTTCAGCTGTGTATTACCTCGATTGGTCGCTCCGCCAGTTCTCTTGTGAACATACCTGACAGCTTGGACAAGTGTGAACATACCTGAAAGCTTGGACAAGTGTGAACATACCTGACAGCTTGGACAAGTGTGAACATACCTGACAGCTTGGACAAGTGTGAACATACCTGACAGCTTGGACAGGTTTGAAATCGCTTGGTACTGAACTCTGCTGTGCCGATACCAAAGAATGTCAGGTGATTTTTCCAGGCCTGATATTCAACCGTTCCTACGTGTGCGCACACGCACACGCACACACACACACACCACACACACACAAAAACACACACACGCGCACGCACGCACGCACGCACGCACGCACGCACGCACGCACGCACGCACGCACGCACACACACACACACACACACACACACACACACACACACCACGCCGGGAGCTATGACCGAACAAATCGTTCTGTAATCAAATACGCTTAATCGGAATCGAACGGGACAGGTAAACTCCGGGTCACCTTGACTACAGTACAGCTCTCCAAATGTTCGTCTGCATGTGACTTTACACACAGCTGAGCTGGCAGAAAATCAAAATGCCGACTGTTTGTTCTACCAAACGAAGCACGTTACTAGTTATGTCTCACGGGGTTAAAAACGAAAAACAACAACAACAAACAAACAATGGCATAACATAACATGACCAGGTTTCCTTGTTGGCGTCTAGCCCCTAAAGACATCCATTTATTCCATCAAACATGGAAGTGGTTATTAAGCGCAGGAAACTACAGATAGAAACTAAATTGTTGAAGTTTCGCGTCTGCGTTTTTTCCTTCTTCCGAGTTTTGTAAACTCCTTTGCGGTTGGTAGACAGAATCATGGGAATTCACCTGCTGGGCGCCCTTCACACTATCAACACAACAACGTTATCACCTATTCACACACACACACACACACACACACACACACACACACACACACACACACACACAAACACAAACACAAACACACACCCGTCTCAACCTGATAATGCCAGTTTCATTCCCCCTCATGGCCACTGTAGCCAGTCAAATCGTCATATATCGACCCCACGGTCATCAAGCCCCGTCTTCCATCTCCCCAGCTGGGCATAAAACCATCATCGACAGGTGTGCGCATGTATATGCATGTTGCCATTATACACGTGTATAATGTGTCTGGCTGTGTGGGTCCATACAATGATTGCCAGTCTGTGTGCTCCCATCGTGGTCCGAACTGAAGTAGAGTCGATGAAGAAACTTACATCAACAGTGTTACCTCATCACCTAACCCCCCCCCCCCCCCCCTTCCCCTGCTCCCTCGTTTAGAAGTGCATGTGTGTTATATATTTTGTGTATGTATTAAAAGTTCTTCGTTGTGAAGAGAAAATGATGATGATGGTGATGATGATGATGATGATGATGATGATGATGATGATAACCGGGAACGGTGGGGGTGGGTGTTGGGGGTGGGGGGTGGGTGAAGGCCTTCTGGTGGGTGAGGGAAAATAACTAGTTAATCTTTTCTCTCAGTGTTTGATTATGCACCAAAGCTGTGCAGAGGGATATCTGTCTGACTCATCACCCCCCCCCCACCCCCCACCCCACCTCCCCTTCCCCCCCATCTCTGCCCCAAGGTTGTTAGGAAAGAAACAGTGAGGCTTAAGCCAGGAAAGCGTGTCTGTCTGTCTGTCCGTCTTTCTGCTTGTCTGTCTGTCTGTCTGCTGTCCGTCGTTTCTGCTTGTCTGTCTGTCTGTCTGTCGCTGTCTGTCCGTCTTCTGTCCGTCTTTCTGTCCGTCTTTGCTGTCTGTCGTCTGTCTGTCTATCTGTCTGTCTGTCCGTCTTCTGCTTGTCTGTCTGCTGTCTGTCGTCTGTCTGTCTGTCCGTCTTTCTGTCCGTCTTTCTGCTTGTCTGTCTGTCGCCTGCTGTTGTCTGTCTGTCTGTCTGTCTGTCTGTCCGTCTTTCTGCTTGTCTGTCTGTCTGTCTGCCTGCTCTGCCTGTCTGTCTGTCTGTCTGTCCGTCTTTCTGCTTGTCTGTCTGTCTGCCTGTCTGTCTGTCTGTCCGTCCTCTTTCTGCTTGTCTGTCTGTCTGTCTGCCTGTCTGTCTTTTCTGCTGTCTGTCTGTCCGTCTTCTGTGTCTGTCTCCTGTCTGTCTGTCTGTCTGTCTTTCGCTCTGTCTGTTGTCTGCTTCTCTCTCTCTCTGTGACTGTCTGTCTGTGTGTCTGTCTGTCTGTCTGTTCTGTCTCTCTCTCTCTCTCTCTACTGCTGTCTTCTTCCCTCTCTCCCTCTCTCAGAAAAGACTGCTCTTTTCTGAGAGAGAGAGAGGAGAGGAGAGAGAGAGAGAGAGAGAGAGAAGCAGACGGGCGACGACAGACACATAGAGAGAGAGAGAGAGAGGCAGACAAACAGACCGATGGAAAGACACACACACAGACAGACAGCCACCCAGAGAGAAAAGACAGACGGGCAGACAGCAGACAGACAGACAAGCAGAAAGGCGGACAGACAGACAGATACGCCCCACCCAATCCACTGCAATCAAGATTTCTATTTAAAAAAAAAGAAAAAAAAAGGATATTTGTTCCTTCATCAACAATGTGATTTTGGTTTCCGTATTTACATATCACAATGAGCTCTGCATGAACTTCATCGAGAACAAAACGCAGAAGGAAAAATCATCATTCCGCCGGAAAAAAAGGGACAAACAAATGACAAGACAAAACACGACGCGTTTCGACCTCTTTGGTCTTCTTCTGGCAAGATATACAACATTAGGACAATGAAAACAAAGAACAAGCAATCAGTTGTCTTCTGAAATCGGGCGCAAAATGGACGTGTGCCCTGAATGTCGTTCATCTTGCCTGAAGAAGACCAAAGAATGAAACGCGTCGTGCTTTGTCTGCTAATGTGTTCCTTTTGTCTCGCGGACTAGTTTTTTTTTTCTTTTAAGTTTGTTCCAATTTCCGCCTGCAATGACGTCACTTTGAAACTAACTTCATACAGAACACCTTCGCGAGATCCAAGTCCTTTTCTTTCTTGTTTTCAAACCGGAGTGAAAAATTAAAAAAAAAAAAAGAAAACAGGAAATGTTCAATGTTCGAAGAACAAAAACATCCGTTTTCCCCGTTTCGTTGCAGCATATGTAGGCCTACATCTCGGCCAATTTCCTTTACGTTGGTTGACTTTCACCAGGCCAACTTTGATCACTGATATGGAGAGAAGGGAGGATAGAAGGAGGGACGGGAGGAAAGAAGAGGAGGGGAGGGGTAGACAGACAAAGACGAACTGCGGTTGTTGCGTGTTTTGCTGTTTTAGGTCAAGGACACTTGAAAGCCGAAGAGCTGATCACCTTGAACAACTGTTTCCCAAACTGGGCAGGTCAAGGTCGAATAGCTTTCAGTAGAGTTCATGTCCGTATCAACTTCAGTTGCAGGTTCGAGTCCACGGTTACAGTGTAGGCCCAAAACGCTCCATATTCTCTGTGACACTCCTAGCTGCGCATGGCTTTCATCAGAAGATCAGCCATTACCAAAGCATATTCATCGCACAGTTCAGCCCTTGACCTATACTGTGTCCATACTGAAGACAGATCAAATGCCCCTTCATATCGTCTGCAAGGCTTTTCACTACCAAATCCTTGTGCTCTCTCAATGGCGTGTAAACACAAGAAGTCTACAAAAGCATGCATAATTCTGCTATCCTTGCAGACATGCAGCACTGAACTATTTTACTGACCCAAAATTCCAGGATGAAATGTCTTTTTTACATTCAAATTTTTTTTTTCACAGAGCCCTGAATTGTCTTTTTCACATTCAAAAACTTTTTTTCACAGAGCCAGGGCAATTTTCATTTACTCAAACTGCGTTGCTACTACTTGACCTTTGCTGTAACCCCCGAACTCTGACCTTGATACTGCCCGGCGAAACTAACCATTCCAGATGACTGAGGGAAGGGGACACCACTCTTACATCATCAGAACGACCACACATCAGATTAGCAGACACCATGTCCATTTTTATAGTAGGCACTCATGCGTGGGACTCGAACTGGAAACCTGATCGCTGCACATTGGGTGCTTGAAGCGGCTGAGGCAGCCATCCACTGGGCCGACATCGTTAAGAAGCAGAAGGTTGCAGGCTCATTATGACCTGAAATCAATCGATTGGCTGCGGCCACCTGTTGCTACATCATTAGTCAGTCAGTTTCCCGGCTGAAGGCTCCCAGTGTGTTACTACTGGGTTACACTGAGTGGGCAATGCACTGGGGGCTGGCCGTTTGAGTCACCACTGACACACAAATGCGCACTCTCTCTCTCTCTCTCTCTCTCTCTCTCTGTCCTCTGTCCGTCTGTGCCTGCTGTCGTCAAACGACCGATTCATCATTAAACAACCACCCCCGACCATATGCCACCACCATGGCTCTTTCTTCTCCTAACAGAAACAAATGATGACGGTGGTGGTGGTGGTACTAACGATAGTAATGATCATAACGACGATGCCGATCATGAAAACATTCATGACGATGGTGATGACGGTGATGTTGATGGTACTGATGATGATGATGATGATGATGATGATGATGATGATGATGATGATGTGATGATGCTCATGTGATGATGAAGCCGAGGACGCAATGGCCATATTGATGACGACAACAAAAGTCATTATGCTGGTCTTGCTGCTGGTAGTTGCGCAAGTGATAATAACGACGACGACAACGACGACGAGGATGCTGCTACTGCTGCTGCTGCTGCTGCTGATGATGATGATGATGATGACAGAAACGACCAATCGATGATTAATGAATAGGGCCACGGCGTCAGTTGAGACTGGGATAGGAAACCTCAACCTACTCCCACCATGCACCATGATCTGTATTAACATTATCAACTTACGAGTCGTAGTTCAGTTTTATTACGATCGCCCCCCCCCCCCCCCCCCCTCCACCACCCAGTGGCTTGCAGCTTCGTCATCATACACAGGACAGATTCTTGTCCTGTCAGAAACAACTTCACTTTGAACATCACTATAATCTCCTAACATCCTCAAGGCCGGTAACACTAAGCTGAGCTGAGGGGGTCAGACATTTCCTTTTATTTTTTTTATTTTTTCATATCCTGGTTAAAACTGATAAATCAATGAGAAAAAAAAATCAAACGCAACAACCAGTAGACCTTCATAAACAACAGCACAAAAGCATTGTAGAGTGGACAACTCATGCCCCCCTTTCGAGAGTGGATAAAGTCTCACTACCTGATGCCAGCTTCAACAACAAAGCCACCATGTCATGTTCAATCTTGGCATATGGCACTCCGTCAGAGAGGTCCTTTTGAAACTTAACTCTGCGATACAGAAGTTCGGCGAAACGAGCAAACGTCATTCTGATAGCCTCTCTGAAGGACAAGCCCTATCCACGAAGTCTCACAGCCCTCAATTTTGCCATACTGGAGCATCGCCGCTTGGGGGGGGGGGTGGGGGGGGGGGCAGGAACATGATTAACCTTTCAAGTACCTCCTTGGCATCTGTGAGACAGTCAGCCAGGTTGGAGTTGTACCAGGCAATAAATTGCACATGCAGTTTCCGCGCCTAATTTGAAGGGATACGTGACTGTTC
>CM031595.1:142906440-142918940 GCA_018398815.1 Conus ventricosus | reverse complement strand
AAAGAGATGTGGGGAGCTCTAGACAGAGAAGCACATTATCTTGCGCGCGCGCGTGCACACCACGCCCCCCCCCCCCCCCCCCCCCCCCCCACACACACAAACCGCGTAATCAGGCATAGTATGAGCGATGTCGAATACTCTAACCAAAGCTCTGGTTTTAGCCTAACCAAAACAGCACAGTGTATAGACAGGTGCAAGCGCACAGCATTCTCACACTCCCTCCACAACACACCTGTCACTTCAACTCCCCACCTGCCCAGTGTCCACACACACACACACACACACACACACACACACCTCCCTCCCAACCCCTCCTCACCACTCACACCAAAACCTCACCTGTCCAACTGACCACTCCAACGGTCAGTCTCTCTCCCTCTCTCTCTCCTCGCTCTTGATGTCATCAAACACCTGTCCTTTACAATCAGACACGCCGAGTTTTCACATTTTTCACCCACAAGTAATTTCACCTTCGCCAACGCAATCCCCAGGTACTCCAGTAATCACTCGCACACAACTCAGGTAAGGCTGCAGATGGAAAAATTAAAATAACACCACCACCACCACCTCCAGTGTAGGCCCAAACGTGTCGAGGAGGCAGGCAAAGTGGGACAGGTGTGGGGAAGAATGTGTGTTGAGACGGCGGCTGTAAGGCTGAAATCGCTCAGCAAGGCACACACGAGGACACACAAAGTAAGCACACACACACACACACACACACACACTCTCTCTCTCTCTCTCGACACAGACGGGCACACACAGCAGTAGTGCAAAAAGAGGCCAACAACTCTTTCGCCTGTCGTCGCTGTACTGCTTGTCTCCCTGTCGTTTTGCTGTTTCGATTTGCCTTGGGTGTGGGGGGGGGGGGGGGGGGGGGGGGGGGGGGGGGGGGGGTCATGTTTCCCAAAATAGCTGACCTTTCCAACGTCACCTGTGTCACATGGCCCAGTCCATTTAAATCTGGCGAGATTAGGGTCTGCTCCACATGTATGTATACAGCCCTTTTCGTGTGTCTACGGTTTTAGTTCTTTGCAGGGTGACTAACTAGGGGCGTGAAAGGGCGTTACAGATGTTGTGGGGTGAGGGGGGAGATGGAGGGGCTGGGGAGGGGGGGGGGGGAGGAAGGCTGAGGAGAGAGATTTGGATGTTTGCGGATAGCGCATACCTTCGGTGCAAGACAGCCACGTACAAATTTGGTCATTTAGGGTGAAACAAAACGGGAGACCCCCTTTCTTTTCTTTCTTTTATTTTGTGTGTGTGTGCGTGTGTGTGTGTGTGTGTGTGTGTGTGTGTGTGTGTGTGTGTGTGTGTGTGTGTGTGTGAGAGAGAGAGAGAGAGAGAGAGAGAGAGGAGAGAGAGAGAGAGAGAGAGAGAGAGGAGTAAGGACAAGTTTGCCTTTCGTGTGCAGAAGGAATTTTATCTCTCACTAGTGCACACAACTTGAAACAGCTGAAAAACCTTGCGACGGATTTGTTGGGAAAAGAATGACGAACAGATCACGAGGGGAACCAGGAGAGAGAGAGAGAGAGAGAGAGAGAGAGAGAGAGAGAGAGAGAGAGAGAGAGAGAGAGAGAGAGTGGGGGGGGGGGTGGGGCGGGGATGGTTGGAGGGCGTGTGGAGGAGGGAAGGAAAGACGAAAGAGAGGAAAGAAGACAACGACGATGGTAAAGAAGAAAGCGGTGACGAATGAAAGAGTTTAAGGAGCAGAAAAAGAAAACAAAGTGATTTCATTTAAACAAAAAGGAGAAAAAAGATAAAGAGCAGAAGAGAAAAATAATGATAAAGAGCAGAAGACAAGAACTGACAAAGAGCAAAAGAAGAGAAAGGTGATGATAAGGAACAGAAGAAGAGAAAGGTGATGATAAGGAACAGAAGAAGAGAAAGGTGATGATAAGGAACAGAAGAAGAGAAAGGTGATGATAAGGGACAGAAGAAGAGAAAGGTGATGATAAGGGACAGAAGAAGAGACTGATGATGATAAGGGACAGAAGAAGAGAAAGGTGATGATAAGGGACAGAAGAAGAGACTGATGATGATAAGGGACAGAAGAAGAGAAAGGTGATGATAAGGGACAGAAGAAGAGAAAGGTGATGATAAGGGACAGAAGAAGAGAAAGGTGATGATAAGGGACAGAAGAAGAGAAAGGTGATGATAAGGAACAGAAGAAGAGAAAGGTGATGATAAGGAACAGAAGAAGAGAATGACGATGATAAAGGGACAGACGAAGAGAAAGCTGGTGTGATAAGAAGCAGAAGAAGAGAAAAAAGGTGATGATTCAGAGCAGAAGACGAGTTACTTGATGATAAGGGACAGAAGAAGAGAATGATGATGATAAGGGACAGAAGAAGAGAATGATGATGATAAGGGACAGAAGAAGAGAATGACGATGATAAGGGACAGAAGAAGGGGATGAGGATGATAAGGGATAGAAGAAGAGAATGATGATGATAAGGGACAGAAGAAGAGGATGATGATGATGATAAGGGACAGAAGAAGAGAATGATGATGATAAGGGACAGAAGAAGAGAATGATGATGATAAGGATAGAAGAAGAGAATGATGATGATAAGGGACAGAAGAAGAGGATGATGATAAAGGACAGAAGAAAATAATGATGATGATAAGGGATAGAAGAAGAGAATGACCATGAGCGAGGAAGACAAAGATAATGATTATGAGCGGAAGGAGAGAAAAATTTGTCAATATGGAGCAGAAGCGAAAAATGATAATATGGAGCAAAAGAGATTTGTTATGACATGGAGCAGAAGATATTTTCTGTGACGTGGAGCAGAAGAGAAAGATGAGGATATGAAGCAGAAGAAGAGAAAATGATGATGTGGAGCAGAAGAAAGAAAACTAATGATACGGAGCAGAAGAAAAGAAATGATAATATGGAGCAGAATAAGAGAGACTGATGATATAGAGCGGAAAAAGACACAGATGATGGCATAGAGCAGAATAACGGAAAAACGATGATATGGAGCAGAAGAAAAAGATGATAATTTGGAGCAAAAGAGAAAAATGATGATATGGAGCAGAAGAGAAAGATGATAATTTGGAGCAAAAGAGAAAAATGATGATATGGAGCAGAAGAGAAAGATGTATATGGAGCAAAAGAGAAAAATGATGATTTGGAGCATGCCCCGATATGATCCAAACCACGGATGTAATACCACCGATCTGTAGTGACCATTCATCACCATATGCTGTCTTGAAAAATCATCATAGGCCCAACACATGCTACAGACGCACAATTTATAATTACTCGAAGTTGGATGTTGCAAAATTGATTACCGAATTATCAAATACTAATTGGAATGCAATTCTGTCTTTAGAATCAATTGATGATGCTGCTGAAAAATGTCAGAAGTACTTATGAACACGGCAAAACTTTGTATGCCAGTTAAAGAAATTACAGTCAATGAACGTGATGCTCCATGGATAACTATTGAAATAAAAAAGATTATAAAAAAGAAAAATGCCATTCACAGATTAGCCAAATCCTTAAATTTCGGTTGGACATGGGCATTATTTCGTCGAATCCGTAACGACCTTACAGAAAAAAATCAGATTAAGAAAGGGTGAGTACGCACTTGAACTTGATAGTCGTATTTCTTCTCCTTGCAGGTTTGGATCAAAGGACTGGTGGAAACTAGTAAAAACATTCATTTCAGCGAAAGGTATGCCTCAAGACGATATTCCCTAATAGAAGAAAATGGTGTAATTTACTACTCCATGAAAGATAAAGCAACTGTATTCATACATACTTTGCTGCGCAGTGTTCGGTGGATGGTGGAGCTGAGATTCCTGGATTAAATGAACTCAACGGGTTCATAGATCAATTGACTCTTTCTACAAATATAGTATTGGAAATATTGAAGAGTCTTGACTGTAAAAAAGCAGTAGGGCCTGATTTAGTCCATAACAAAGTGTTAGTAGCTGCTGCAGATGTTATCTGTGAACCATTGACTTTTTTGTTTAACCGTTCATTAACAAAATGTAGGTTTCCATCCATATGGAAACTAGCCCATGTAACTCCAATATTCAAAACAGGAGACAGAAACAAGTGTGGAAATTACCGCCCCATTTCGCTCTTGAGCTGTGTAGGCAAAGTGCTAGAGACATGTGTTCAAAAACATGTTTTCAAATACCTCACAGATAGCAATCTTTTAGCAACTGCTCAGTCTGGGTTTATTCCACATGACTCGACTGTCTTTCAACTTTTGAGTATATATGATGACTTTTGCAAATTTTTAGAAGCTAAAACAACTGCACAAGCAATTTTTTTTGACATATCTAAAGCTTTCGATAAAGTGTGGCACCAAGCATAATTACATAAACTATCTGCTTTGGGTATCCGTGGACAACTTCTCGAATGGTTTACTGACTATCTAAAAGATCGGTCCAGGCTGTTGTTCTAAAAGGGAGTAAAATCGTCCTACCTTCCAATATCAGCAGGTGTTCCGCAAGGTTCTGTTCTTGGACCACTTCTATTCCTTGTCTACATAAATGACATTGCACATGATATTGGATCGATGATCAAATTATTTGCAGATGATACTAGCATATATCTGGCGTTAGATAACACCCAACTAAGGACAGAAATTTTAAACTCAGATCTTGACAAGATAAGAAAGTGGGCTTCTGCTTGGAATGTAGAATTCAACCAATCCAAAACTAAATTATTAACTATTTCCAATCACACAGTACCCCAAACACAGCCCTTGAAATTTAGTGATGTGATATTACAGGAATCAGACTCCATAAGCATCTAGGTGTAATGATACAAAGCAACTGTAAATGGGACCTCCATATTAAATCTATTTTATCCAAGTGCCGTGTCCTTATTGCATGTCTCCGGTCATACAAGTACAGACTGAGTCGTAAATCTCTTCTTACTATGTATAAATCATTTATTCTACCTCATTTTGACTTCTCAGATGTTATTTGGGACAACTGTACGAATAAACAAAGCGAAGATCTTGAAAACCTCAATTTGGATGCTATTAGGACAATCACTGGTTCAGTTCGTGGTACTAATCATCATAAACTATATAATGAATCAGGACTAACGTCCCTTAAAGAAAGACGTCGTCGTCATAAACTCATATTGTATTTCAAAATTGTTTTAAAGGCACAGTGCCATTGTATTTAGTTGAACGTCTTCCCCCTCTAGTTGCTTCAATCAATCCTTATCACAGACGAAATCCCCAGGAAAGACAAGTACCAAGGTGCAGATTGGAACTGTATAAATTATCATTCTTTCCTTCCACTACTGTTCTTTGGAACAGTCTTCCTGATAACATGAAGCAGTCTGATTCTCTTAGTTTTGTTAAGCGTTACCTTAGTAATACAGATACAGTTGTTCCTTCTTCTTATTATTTGCAAGACAGACAATCAGAAATAATAATTTGCAAACTGAGACTGGAAATGAGTGACTTGAACAGTGACTTATTTAAACGACACCTGTCAAACAGTGCAGCATGTAACTGTGGTTATCCTGTTGAAGACGCTAATCACTTTTTGTTGCACTGCCACTTTCCAGTTAGCTCGAACTCAGACAATAGCGTTACTACCTAATGACATAAAAGCAGATGCCAGAATTTTGTTACGTGGTGACCAAGACAAAACCTGCACTGAAAACTCTGCAATATTAATTACAATTGGTAATTTTATTCGCATGTCTAACAGATTTATCCGATAATAAATTTCCTTCATCTTATTAATGATGTGACTTTTTCACCATATGTTCAGCATTCTTTCCCCCTCATCTGCTACACTAGTGTATAGTCTGCTTCCAATGAGCTTACCTACTTAGTGACTTAAGTCTCAAATATATTACAGTCTTAAAAGAGGCCTTTGGCCTACTGCCTGCCCTGGCACAGATAGTTTGTTCTAACTGATTGTTTTGCCTCGGTGTTGGATTTTCCTTTTCCTTGCTTTGCTCTTCCCTCCCTAAAAACTTGTTTCAGGTTATTATTTGTTTTCAGATTATTTCTTGAATGCAAACGTTCATGTTCAGTTTTTTGCAGCCAATCCATTGTTTTTATATTCAGTGAGTACCGTGTATAAGCATTTTGCTTGTTGTACTCGTCTTATATGTTGTTGCTGCTTTTGTGTGTACTTCTGGAATAAATTCGTTTAAACCAAAATTAAACATGTACATAACCGTGTAGGTCAACAGAGACGTAATGCTCACGTGCATACACCAAAGGCGTTCTGTCATTGAAGAAATAACTTTGAGAAATATCGGAAATCGAAATCCAAGGGAGATTTAGTCAAATGTCAGTTCCAATTAGTGGCTTGCTTATGGCTTCCGTCAAAGGGGCTATGTATTCACATGTGTCTGTTGCCTTGTTTGTTTGTATGTCAACAAGATTACATCAAAACTACGAAAACTGATTGTAAAGGAACATGGAGAAAAGACGCGATGTGACCTTAGGACAAACATTAAATGTTGGTGCAAATCTGTGGGGTTAATTTGGCTTGAAGAGTTGATGCAAGATGCTTTTGACCATGGCGGAGGTATGCGCTCTCGTGTGTGTATGTGTGTGTGTAGGAAGGAATTCTGTTTTACGTCTCGTCACACATATAGGTGATTGCAGACGTCTAAATAACATATTGTTTACAATTTTAGACTATTATCATAAAAGAAAGGAGGACGATGTGGTTACATGGAACAAAAATAAAGGATAGATGATAACTATGAAAATTAGATAAAAATACTAAAATAATCTAACTTACGATTATGATTATAAAATGTTCCTTAATGGACTTCCCAAAAGGTTACTCGTTAATTTAACAAGAGAAAGAACTGGCAACGAATCTAAAAAGTCAAACACATTAACATGCCCAGTGTCAGCACTTGGTATAACACCATTCAAAAGGGTTTCGTTAGTTCACAATCAAAAATCACATGTTGAACTGAAAGATCCCACGACATACGCACTTAACAGTCTGGCAATACTTGGTTCGTAGGGAATTACATAAAAGTCTAAAAGTCAGGCTAGAAACGGTCGGCTAATCGACACAAAGTTTGACAGAGTTTGCTGACGAGGTTTTGATGAGGAACTGTATTGACTCCAGAAATCCTCTCGATTATATGACTAATTTCCTTATATGATAAAGGACAATCAACCTTAATACTACCAAATATATTGTTTGCTCCCCTTTTTGCTGCTCTATCTGCTTGATCATTAAAAACGAAGGAGGTGTGCGATGGAACCCAAGAAAATACAACATTAGTACCTTTCATGTAAAGACAGTGCAACATGTACTTAATCTCAAATAATAATTCCTCTCTTTGTGTATTTTCAAAACATACAAACTTTTTAATACTGACTGTGAATCAACACAAAACAGGATATTAAATATTGAGACTGGCAAGGAAATTAAATAATTTAATGCCATCAGGACAGCAACTAGTTCAGCTGTAAATATGGAATGACCCTTACCTAAATAATATGATTTTTCAGCTTTGAAATCTGGAATTACAAAGCCAGATCCCGCACTACCATCATCAGAACTGAACCGTCAGTGTATACTTTCAAATAGTTAGTAAACTTTTCTTCCATGTCAATTTTGACAGATGCTGCTAACACATGCGGCGAAATCGCTTTATTTAGATCAGAAGAAAAAATGTTAACTGTTACTTCGTTAGTTCCCAAGGGGGTACCGGCGGGAACCAGTACGCGAGGCGCTACCTCGTGTGGGTCAATCTTTGATGAATTAAAAACGTCTGAAACATATGAACGAAGCGTCTCTAAATTTGAATTTTTCTGTGCATTTTTCGAAAAATCAATGTCGGATCGTGTATTTAACTCTTCAAGGTCGTCCACCGCAATCCGTCTCACTACATATTTTACAGAACTTATTTTCCTTTCTTCATCAAGTGGCAAAAGGCCTGCTATCTTATAAGCTTCAGAGGACTTAGTGTGCACAGGTACACCCAGGGCCAACTTACAGCTTTACTGTCAATTCTTTGAAGTTTCTTTAAATGCGATCGCGAAGCAGAAAAGAATACTTCCTGTCGTAAGTCAATCTTGATCGTACAAGACTGGTTGCTAAATGCAACAAAACTTTAGGATCCTGTCCCCATGGAGAATGACTGACAATTTTTAGAAAATTCAAACTTTTAACTGCTTTAGTAACAATTGAGTCAATATGTTTTTTCCAGTTTAGTTTTGGTGTAAGTAGGACACCTAAAAATTTTACTTCAAGTTTATAAAAAATTTCCCGTCCTCCCAGAAAGAATATGTGTGTGTGTGTGTGTGTGTGTGTGTGTGTGTGTGTGTGTGTGTGTGTGTGTGTGCGCGCGCGCGCGTTGTACAGACCATAGATTGCACAGACCACAGGTTAATATAAAGTGGATGGATTCACACTTCATTGATGCGGCTGTGAACAATGTATCAATTTTTTTTACATTGGGTTGATTGTCAGAATTTTAACATAGATATGATTGTCAATATTAATATTAATATATGCACATCAGAATAATTCCGGATATTAATATAAATAAATTCACATTGGTGTGATTGTCGACAATCATATCAACATTTGCACACTAAAATATTGTCGACATCAATATCAAGGATTTGACATTGTGTTAATTGTCGACACCAATATGAACAATTTCATATTGGGGTAGTTGTCGACACTACCACCAACAATTTCACAACAGGATGATTGTCGACATAAATTGAATCATGATCACATGAAGTCAGGAAATACTCGTCAGCAAATCTTGCAGTAACCCAAATCTCACCAGCTACCACCGGCTCCCACGTCCATCTGGTTTTGTTTTTATCTGTACCAAAAGTCTCACTCCTCTGTAACTCCATTTCGAAAGGTTTTATAACTGAAATATTTACATCAATATGGACGCTAAAATGATTAGTTTATTTTAAGCAACGTCTCAACAGCTATTAACTCGATTTCAGATCGTTTAAATTTCATAACCATGTCAATCAAAGGGTGAAAGCAAAAAAGATCAGTATATATGGGCTCGATTTTTAGAATCATCTAAAAATCCACATCGAATATGCTATCATAAGAAAAGAGTACAGATTTGGAAAATGGAAGGCGGTCTTTACTGCCAGGAGAACAAAGATACAGGACAGACTTGTGTACAGGTCCGATCAGAAGTAGGTCAACAAGGATTAGCATCAAACAGGTAGAGTGGACCTTCAAATGATAGCTTGTGTTTTCTTTTGGTCATCTCCCTTTCCTTGTTGACCCCCGTCTCCATCAAACACTTGACCACTCGCTGACACTCTTCTTCTTCCAGATGGGGATGTTTAACCTGCCCCGTGCCCACAGTCTTCACGTAGACTATTCTGGCACACAGGTTGCATGCATTGTGTATTTTCGTGTAGCCGGTACTCACCCGTCTTAGGACATGAGCATCGGGATCTTTAGAGTCCGTGTATGATCTTAGTGCATGTGACACAGACTAGACCTCGGTTTATAGTCCCATCCGAACGACTATATGCACTCTCTCCCTCTCTCTCTCTCTCTCTCTCTGCGAAAGCAGGACTGTTGTTTGCTTTTTGGGGGCCGGTCACCAAGTGTGACGGATTGTTTGAAGTCGGCAAGCAAGCAGCCGGTGTGGTGTCTAACTGTTGAACTGGACTGACCGGCTGGCAAATTGCACACACACACCACGGTGGGCGGAGCTGTGGTGAGAGAGGAGAGGGGGGAAGTGGAGGGAAGGGGGTGGCGGAGAGAAGAAGATGGTGGACGGCGTGGTTTTTGGAAGGGACGCAGGTCGGGAGGGGATGGGGGGAGGGGGGGGGGGGGGGGGGGGGGGGAGGTGGCACAAGGAGGCTGGAGTGTAGGGGGGGGGGGGGGGGGGGGCTACGGAGTGTCGGAATAAGGCAGGTGTCCTGTCATTAACATAATCTATGCAGGTAACCCTGCCGTGAAATCGAAGGCTGGGTCGGGCAAGGCTGCTGGAAAGTGAGAGGGTGGGAACTAGGTCAAAGGTCGGGGAAAGTCGGTCGGTTGGTATACCTGGGATACACGATACCTGAGGATGTCCTTTGTACGGGATAGCTTCAGTCCCTGTGTAATATCCTTTGTATGGGATAGCTTCAGTCCTGTGTGATATCCTTTGTACGGGATAGCTTCAGTCCTGTGTGATATCCTTTGTACGGGATAGCTTCAGTCCGTCAAAATTCAACACAACCAAAGTGTGGTCCGTCGCCGGCCACTTCAACTGGACATAAGTCCAAACTCAGACATCCCGACGCCTTCAAGCATCGCCTCAGCCAATTTGGGCACAAGGGGGAGGCTAAGCCTCATCCTCCACGGAGACGGTCCGGTCCACCCAGACAGTCTGAGTGGTTGGACCGACAGGTCTCGGTAGGTTTGGTCAGACGTCGTGGAGCCTACCCAGACTCATCTAGCCAATTTAGAGTGACCAGTGTCCACGACTTAAGCCACACGGGCCAGTTAAGTAGGGAAGGGGGGAAGGTAGTGTGTGGTGGGGGTGTAAATCTAGCTAATCAATTAAATGACCAATTGACCACCACAGAGAGTAAGGTGTGTAGGCGTGACTGTCATGATTTGAATATCCAATGGAATTAGAGGGAGATAACTTCGGGTATCAGGGGTAAAAATACTGACCAATGGTACTCGCCTTTTTGGACAGATCGGAACACAATAAGAAGGATGTGAGAGTGAGAGAACGGGAGAACGAGGGGGAGAACGAACAGAGAGACTGAGAGAGAGAGGTCTGAGTGTAATCTCTGAGGAGAGAAGAGCAGAGAGATGAGGGGAGGAGAGGAGAGAACCAAGTGGGGCATTAGCCGAGATAGTCTGCAGAGGAAGACTTAGGAGAGATGTGGAGAGAGTTGCTAACTAATGAAGAGAAAAGAAAGAAGAAAAAAAAGAAAAGAAAAGCAACCATGTCCATTTGATAAGAGCAGACTAGAAGAGAGAGAGAGAGAGTGCAATGCGTTAATGCAGGAAGAAAGAAAGGAGAACAGATCGATGTTGATAGTCACTGTTCTATCTTCACTGGGGTTCGACCTCATACTTGGCCAGCGCCACTTTCATCGACAGACCAACGCCAGTGCCAACAGTCCAGCCTGACCGATGCCAGCAGTCTAACTTGACGGTGCCAGCAGTTGTGCCGTGTTGTGAAAGTGACAGTGAAAAGAAAAAAAAAAGGAAAAGAAAAAGAGACAGTGATTCGTGAATAGTTAAGATCACCTGGCCAGGTAAAGTAGAAATCTATTTATACCGGGTTAGTTAATGATGTTTTAGATAAATGATTTTGTGAAGTTCAGGAAAGGAGAATGTTTTATTCATTTGATTCCATATGCATTGATGTTTCGTTCTATGATCATGTGTAGTAAAGTTATAGACTTTACTAGTGGTTTGATGTGACGAATGCATGATATATGAATGAGATTGTAAGCAAGCTGTGAGTGTGTTTGGGCTGTGCGCTAGTCCTTCCTCCATCGACATCACCCGAGGTTGACAATTTATTGGCGAGTCTGCCAGGATATTCTGGCCCATTTATTATAATTGTTCAACTTCTCAGAGAGGAAGCTGGGTGGGATTCAAGTATTGTAATCCTAAGACAAGGGGTTGTCTTACTGTATGTTCCCAAGATAGTTAAATACTAGGCTTGGCATTGCTTCCAAGATAGTTAATACTAGGCTTGGCATTTCAGCCCCAGAGTACTTATTTCGCACAGATTGCCTATAATTCGCTCTCATAGTTGGGTCAGGCGCTGGCGTCTTATAAAAACTAACTACGTTGTCCCAAGCTAATATTATCTTCATAGGATTGTGCTATTACGTCACTCGTGTCGGTAACCACCAGTTTGGCTGTCGTAGTAATAAAATCTTGTTCAAAAAAAAAAAAAAAAAAAAAGAGATATAATGGCGGAAGAAAAGAACACCCTATTGAACAACTTGTGAGCGTCGCTCGTGATTTAGGTTACTCAGGAGATGAGTTTGCGAGCATTCGTTGAAAACCAACAAAAAATGGAAAGAGATGAGCGAGCGGAAAGACGCCGTATCGCAGTAGAGGCGCAGGAAACAGAAAGAATAAGGGAAACGCAGGAAACAGAAAGAATGAAGCAGGAGACAGAAAGAATAAGGGAAGCGCAGGAAACAGAAAGACTAAGGGAAGCGCAGGAGACAGAAAGAATGAAGCAGGAAACGGAAAGATTAAAGGTTCAATTAGAGTTAGAGAAAGTGAGGATACAAAGGGAGACCACCGAGGATGGGAGTTCAGTTTCCAGTGACTCTGTGCGCAGTTACGCTCCCCGACCCAAGTTACCAAATTCTCTGAACAACCGATTCGATTGATGCATACATCATCGTTTCGAAACGTTTGCGACCAGTCAGGTTGGCCTCCAGAAGAGTGGGCAGTCATTTTGTCAGCGCTATTGACTGGAAGGCATTACAGATTTTCACTGCGTTACCAGAGAACAACAGTCTGATTTCGGTGCTGTGAAGGAATCTTGAGAAGGATTTACTCACAGA
>CM031595.1:142888275-142906340 GCA_018398815.1 Conus ventricosus | reverse complement strand
GGGTTTTAAACCCTTGTTTTTTTCAGGGGAGTAGAGGAATATCCCAAAGTAAACAAAAGGGGCCTGAACATTTGGGGTTTCATGAAGAAAAGGAATATCCAAAAAAGGGGTGGGGGCCTTTAAACGGGGTTTTCCCGGGATTATAGGAATTTTCCAGGGGAACGTTGGACCTGAACACTGTGTTTCAGGGAAAATTCCACTAAATTCCACCCCCAGGTTTTTTTTTTTTTTTTTTAAATCTTTTTTTTCCCTTCACAAGTTCATCAAAAACATGTAATGAACAAATAAAAATTCATATAAACAATTAAAAAATTCCTCCCATTCAGTCACGTCTCCAACTTTACATTTGTTTAAACAATTGGCTTTATGAAAACAAAAAATTTTCAAATTTGTATCGTAAAATTTTTTCCCAAAAATTAGGGTTTTGAACGGCTTATTTGCCCCTTAAGACGAATAAAGAATTTCTTTCCCTCCATTTAAAGTGATCTGTGAGTGAATAAAGAAAATACAGTTTCCGTATTTTAGTTTGTTGTTTCAATTTTCCTCTATAAAGGGGTTTTTTTTAATATTATTTTAATACATACTATTTTTTTGGAAAAAAGGACAAGCAGAAACGAAAAAAAAAACACAAACAAAGAAAACAAACCCCAAAGTATTAAAACAACAAACCCACAAAATTATATTTATATATAAAAAATTTATATGCGTTTATTCTACATACACACGAAATACACACAGACCATAAGTTTTTCATAAAAACCCCACACATTTTCCAATTTTTTCATACACATATAAAACCTACAAAATCCCCCCCAAACTTTTAAAACCTCACACGTGTCCCATTCCCCTACATAACAAATCCCCTTTTTTCACAATTATACCACCCCTACACACATATAACGCACACACATGCCCCAAACATATATCCCACACAACACAAATTAAAATTTTTGATTCAAATCCACAAAACACAATATAAATTTAGTTTAAATTATTTAAAAAGTTCAATAACCCTAAAAAAAAATGTACTCGGGCCCCAAAATTTGAAACAAAAAACACAAAACAAAAAGACAACACCGCCACACTTAAAACAAATGTTTACCATTTCATTTTTTAAATTGGGGGGCACATTGAAAGATATTTCAAATGAATTCACATACTTAATATATTGTTTATAGGGATGTCTAAAAAATAAATTGAAATTTGGGGTTTGCTTCTTTCCAGGTTACATAAATTATCTTTTTTTTTGGGGAAAAAGCCCAACAGTACAAGAAAACAATCCCCCCAGAAAAGGGTATCAAACCAGGGGCGTTACTCCCAATTACAGAAGAAAAGTTTTAAATGAAACTAATTTTTTGTTTTAAAATGCCCCGGTTTACAAAAGGAGGAAATGGCCTTTTCCAAAAAGTGCTTTAAAAAATTCTTTTATCTCGGGTTTCAATACCCAAGAAACCCCTTGTAATGGCACTGCTTTTTTTCATGTAAATTTTAAAAGGGAAAAAATTTTGCCCCCCCAATGGGTTTTAATTAAGGCCAAAATCTGTTTTAAACTCCTTTTTTAACACCCAAAAATACAATCAATGTTTTGAAAATGTCAGAGACACCAATGCTGACAGCAGGGGCAAAATAGGGTTTTAAAAAATCGACCCCAAAACTTTTAAAACAACACACAGCCCCTTAAAAAAAGGTTTTGTATCGTTTGGTTTTTCCCATTTTTGACAGAGGTTACATACGGGGCCTCAAAATTTTACGGTCAAAACAGATATTCCTTTTTATTTAAAAGGCGATGAAATATTCTCACCGGGAAAACCATCTTAGTTTTTACCTTGACATTTTATGACACTGTTTAAAAATTTAAAACCCAAATTTTTTGTTATTTTGGGTTTTTCGTCCCTTTTTAAGGCTGCAGTGGATGAACCTTGTTTGTAAAGCATCCCGGGACACTTTTGCCTCCCCTTTTTGTTTTTTTCCAAGTTTTTTTACCTTCTACACTACACCTAGGATCAACCCAAATTTTCAAAAATTTTGGGGTTTTTTCCAAAGGGATGGCATTGATAATGCCATTATAGAGAAGAAATTTGGTTCGCCTGATATTTGGATAAATTTCCCTTTAAAAATTTCTAAAGGTAAGGTTTTTATTTTCTTTTTTAAATCATACAATTGGTGAATAAATAAAATTTTTTTCCTAACCCCATTTTTTTAAGAATACTACATGCCGGTTTTCTTAGTATTTGTTTGTTGTAATTATGCCCCTCACCCAAAAAATCTGCAGGCTTCAGGGGGGGGCATTTCATTTTACAAAATTTTTTCCCGGGTTTTTCCCGCACGCCCTGTCCAAACCCAAATTCTTAAAACTTTTAAAAACAAACTTTTTAAAATATTCTTCTTCCCTTTTTGACAAATTTAAAAAAAAAAATTTAAGGGCATACACAAAAGTTTGAATTTCCTTCATAAGTTACCCGTTTAACCCAGGTTATTTTTAATGAAGTAATTAAGAAATGAAAAATAACCTTCTGTAATCCCCATCAAACAAAAGGTTTTGGCACACAATATCCTTTTTTTTTTGGCGGTTTTATTGCCCCATAAGAAGGAGAAAAAGCTGTCGTATTCCTTTAAAACAAAAAATTTCCCGGGGATCGGGTTAATTTATCAAAAGATAATTTTAGTTAGACAAAAAAAATTTTTTTTTCAATATGTTATCTTACCTAGGGAGAAAGGTCTCCCCTTACCCCATCTACCCATTTCCTTTTAATGTCATTAAATTTTCCCTTTCCCAAAAAATTTTTTATTTTCCGTTATTCTTCTGATGTCCACACAAAACTGTTTACCCAATATTCAAAAAATTTTCCAGGATTCCACCCGAAAGTTTCTTTCAGCATTATCCATGTTTGAATCTTCATTTTTCCAAAAACCCCACAAACATTTGTTTTTTCTTGTTTTAATTTTTAAAAACCAGACATTTGGGGGGAAAAAAGGGTCCCCAATCCCATTTAGGGTTTCATTGAAGGGGACTTTCTGTACCATCCAGCATATTTTGGGTTATCATCGGGCGAATTGCAAACAGGGGGAAACTTTTAAACCCCTCACCATGACCCCTTTTTATATAAATTATTTTTTTTAATAAGAACGACGGGCCCTCTGGGGCCCGATCAATATGGGAAAGGGAAAGAGAAAGGGGGACCCCCCCGCCGCACTCCACGTCAAAACGGGAAAAACCATTTTGAATATTGCCCCATTAAAAAGAAACCCCGGACCCCATGTCCTTGAAAAAGGGGGACAATCCCCCTTAAAAAAGGGGGCCAAAATTAAAAAATTCAAGCGCTTTTTTCAAAAAGGGTCCAAGAGATGCTATCAAAACCCTTTAAAAAACAACCTAAGTAAAAGACCGGGGGGGTGCTTTTTTCCTCGGAAATTTGGGAATACATCATAGATTTTTTCTAAAAATTCTTTTCCAATGTATTTTTCCTCCCATGAAGCCCTTTTGGTCCTCATGAACTTTTTTTTGGTAAGAAAACTTTTTGATACAAATGCAATTGAGGCTGATGCTATTTTGGGTTGCCGTTTTTTAACAAAAATTGGTCCCCAAATTTCCCCTTAAAATTTACTGTTTTGGCTTATCCCCCGGGAATACAAACAATGACCCCCGTCTCTGTGTAACTGACTTTACTCTGTTTAAAAAAACCCAATCATTCAAAAGATCTGACAAGAAAGGTCCCAAAAATTCTTGAAGAAGAATTTAAAAAATTCAACATTTTAAAAACCATTTTTATCCGGGGCTTTTGTTTTTTTTTCTTTTTTTTGGGGCCCTAAACCCCACTTCGTTTATTTCAAGGACCTTCCAGTCGATCACTTTCTTTTGTGTTAAATTTTGTTAGCACCCATTTTTTATACCTTAAAGATCTACGTTCCTTGCTTTCTGTTCTGTAAAATATTTGGGTTCAAAAAATGTTTCAACCTCTTTTAGGTTTACTTTTTTTGATCGGTTTTAAAAATTTTTCCCATCAACTCTTTCAAGAAAACTCTTTAACCCATCTAAAAAATTTCCCTATTTTCCAAGCGCAAAAATATTTACTAGGTTTCTCCCCATCGCAAATTTCCATTTAACTCTTGTTTCTAACAAAAATTTCCCCTCATTTTTTTTCCCGTATTTTCTTCTTTTTTTCCAAATTTCAATTTTTTTAGTTTCCAAAATTTCTCTTCATTACATTTAAACCCAAATTTGGGAAAATCTTTTTTTTCAAGTTTTTTTTTTTCCTTTTTAAAAATTTAAATTTTTTTTTTTTTTGCATGAATGGGGCAATTTTTTTTCCTTTTTTTGGGGGAACACCTTTTTAAAAAAATATTTTGATCTAAAATTTTAAACTGTAGCATACCCCCTTGCCCCCTAAATTAATTTTCTAAAAGTTGTGGGATTTTTTTAAACGTATTTTTTTTTTAAACTCTGAAATAAATCCTTTTTTTTTCATCTAAAAAAATTTCTTGTTCTTAATAAAGAATTTTTAAAATTTTTCCATTTCGTCTATCTCTCACCCTCACTTTTCTCTAAGGTTTTTTAAAATCAACAATGGAATGTTTTCTAAGGGAAAACTGAGCCCCTTATTTTTTAATCAACTGACATCCGAAAACGGGATTTTTGATATCAAAAAAAAATCAACCTCCCTTTGTTTTAGGGTTTTTAAAATTTTGCCCCAAGAATTTTCTTTAAATTTGGGTTTAATTTCTGAACAATCAACCCAATTTCAGGGTGGGGCAGTTAAATCCAATTTTTGTTTTAAACGCAAATTCTAGGTCTTTTTGGGAAATTTTCAGAATAGTTTCTTGAATCAATTTTCCCCGTCTAAAACAATTTTTTCCCCCCAGTCCCCCCCAAATAAAAGTTAAAATTCCCAAACCTGTTAAATTTTTAGCATTTAAAAACGCTTTAAAAAAGTCGGGGTTTTTCTCCGGGCCACTGGCCCATATACTTTGCCCAAAAGTGATCGTTTTTTGGGGGAAAGAAACTCCACATCTAAAAAAAGATACTGCCCCATTGGGGCCCCTTAAAAACTTTAAAAAACTTTGTACTCAAAATTTTTATTAAAAAAAATCAACCCCTTTTTTATTTGTTTTCCCCTGCCACCCATACTGAATATCCCCAGTTTGGGACCAAAAAAAGTTTTTTGTTTTTTGGGTAAGGAGTTTTTTGGTAAAAAATTATATGCTCCAATTCGTTTTCCCCCGGAAATTAAAAGGGAAAACTTTCCTTTTCTTGAAGTCTTTTATCCCTTTTGCAATTTGGTAAGAACATATTTTAAACCCCCCTTGTTTTTTTTAACTTGCTATCCATTTTTTCTTCCAGAATAAACCCCCCAAAATTTATCCAAGGGAATTTGTACAAATCCCAATTCAAAACATGCCCACTTTTTCTTCCCTGTGGGAAAAGCAACTCTTTTTTTCTTGGGGAAATGTAAAAAAAACCCCACTAAAAAAGGGATACTTGGGCACCTTGTTTTTAAACCCAAGCTTAAAAAAAAAGGTTTTTCCCAGGAAATTTTTCTCTTTCCCAAACACCCATGACAAAACTTTTGAAAGGGTTTAAAACAATCACCAATAACACAGTACATAAAAAAAGGGAACGAAACAATAAAAAAACTTTAATTTATTTTAAATTTTCATTCATAATGGGGCAAACTTTGGAAACCCCCCGATAAAAACCGAAATTAACTAAATTTAGGCACTAAAGAACCATGAAACATCCGAACTTTGGGACAAAAGTGAAAACCGTGAAAAAACACAGCGCCTTCCCATGACCCTTTTAAAAAATTTTGGGTACTAAAATTTTTAAAAAATTCATTTTTGGAATAGGGTCACCTTTTCCTATTTTTGTTTTACAAATGAAAGAACCATCACCCCTGGGGTGTTTTCATCCAATTTGCAAAAGGGAAAAAAAAAAAAAAAAAAAAAAAAACCAAAAAAAAAAACCCCCTACCCCTTAAACCAAACACACACACCCACACCCACACACACACACACACACACACACAAAACCACACACACACCACACCTGCATGCACACGAAACATCCCCCCACGAAAAACCTCCCACGCACCAAACCACCACACACACCACACACCACACACACACACACACACACAACACAAAACACCACAAACACAAAAGGGCTCCAAAAGGGGATTTTTTTTAACATTATACGGGGGTCAGAAAAACAAGGGGGGAAAATTTTTTTTAAATTTTCAATTATCCCGGGGTTTTTTCAGTATCGGTTTACATTTTGCAATCGGGCTTCCTTAAAACTTTTTAAGCAAAAAAAGGGAAATCATCCTCCATGATTCTAAACCGGCTACCTGTAACCGTTTTTAAAAAAAAAAAAAAAAAAAAAAAAAAAAAAAAAGAAAAACCCAACCAAAAATTCACCCCCTTTTTTGGGTTTTTAAACTAAAATCAATGTATCGTAAACAAACAACTTTAAACCATTCAGAAAAAATTCACACAGGACCCCCCTTTGAACTTTCTGCTCTGCTAAAAATTTGCAAAATAAAAAAAAGGCATTGAAAGCCCTTTTAATTTTACTTTTTTTTGCCACTTTTGGTGCTCAATTTTTTTTCCAAAATTACTGTAACCCACTCATTTCAAGCCCCTTACACAGCAAAACTCGGGACCCTCCCTTAAAAAATTCTCCAGAATCCAGGGAGCTTTTTAATTCGGGGTTATAATGCGGAAACAACCTTGGGAAAAGAACACGATCCCCGATCACTTTTTTGGGTTTTTTTCAATGGTGCCTGTTTGTTTTTTTGGCGGGAAATTATGAACTAATCACCCCAAAGTAAAGGAAAAGGGACTCCACTTTTTCCCCCACGGACAGTCCCCCACAAACTGTTCATAGAAAAATTTTGGCGGGAAAGTCTGTCAGGCCAAAAATGGGAATCAAACGCAAAACCACAAATCAAAACAGGGCATGAAAAATTTGAGAAAAAAATTTGGCGCCCCCGGGATCAAAAGGGCCCCTTTCTTTTTTTCTGATAGTTTACCCGATAGGGTCAATTTCAAAAAAAAACCTTTAAAAAAGGGTGGTCCCTTTCATGTTCACAGCTTTTATCTTTATACGCATTAAAGAACCCGTGGCGGAAAGGGGGGTTCCTACAAAAAATTCTGTAGGCTCATGACGGGTAAACAAAAATAAAAGACAAAACAACAACAACAACAAAAAAGCCACCATACAAAAACCCAAAAGGGGGCAGGGTTTTTTAAAACAACATGCAATTTTTTTGGGGGGCAAAAACCTTAAATTCAAACAGGGAAAATGTTGGATTAAAATTTTCAAAAATTTAAAAAAATACTTTTGTTGGATTTGCAGTCACATAATAAAAACAATCGTAGAGGGCCTTTTTTAACCTAAATGCCCAAACCCAAATTTAGCAAATCAATTCTGCATTTTCCCCCAAAAACAACTTTTTCCCCCCTTAACGTTTTCTAGTTAGCATTGCAAGCATTTTAAACTGAAATTTTTACTTAAAACGAGTGGATTTTTTGTCACAGAGAAAACAATTTATTTTTTCATAACATCAACCTTTTGAACCCAAAAAAGATGGAAAATTTATTTCCCAAAACCGGGAATCAGTTTTCACTCGAAGTCTTAACCAAAAAATTTAAACTTGTTCCCAAAACCTCAAGAAAAGAAAAATTTTTGCTCATCTCATTTGCACAAAACATTGGGGGAAAAAAAATTCTTTCTCATCTTCACAAAAATTAACAGCTAATGCGATTTCTGTCAGAAGCAGTGTTGGGGTAAATTCTACATTGAAAAGGGGGTTTTAAAGGTTTGCGTAAAAACCCTTTTTAAGCAATCAGAAGGGGGGCACTTTTGAGTTTTGTGATGGCTTTGTGTTGCCGTCCCTTTTCTTTTTGCTAGGGGAAAAAAATTGAAGGGTTTAAAAAAATTTAAACAAAAACAGATCCTGAAATCAAATTTTTGTGCCCAGGAAAAAAAATGTAGTCATTGCAAAAGGGCCTTTTCCTCAAGACATGACATTTTTTGGTTTTTTTTTTTTTAAAAATTAATTTTCTTGAAAAAAAAAAAAAATTTTTAAAATTTTATAGCAACTTCCCCCAGAAAACCGTGTTATAATCCCCCCTTTTTTTTCCCATCCCCTTAGAGGGGTGTACATTTTTTAAAAAAAACCCTTTTTACAAGGGGTTTTACCCCCCGGGGGTTATGAAATTCTACTATCAAAAATTTAATTTATTTTATCTCTATCATCTGCCATCCCACAAAAGGGGGCTTTGGGGGCCCCTTTCTTTGTTCAAATTAAACCAATAATCAACTGTTACTGGTTTACTTTTCATGTCATAGAAAAAAAAATGTGTTCTCTGAAACCACCCCCCTGAGAATCATCAGGTAAATCTATCACAGATATTTCTTTGGGAAGGGCCTTGCTAAACAGTCCCACAATATCTGGTGCCTGGGCCATAAAACCTTCGCTTTCTTTAAAGGGGAGGATGTCACCTATGGGGGGCCCCTGCAGTTTAAAATCTTTGAGGTAAATTTACCCTTTCCCTTTAGCTTCTTTTGTCTAGCTTTTTTTAAAATTACCCAGGCGCTGTTGTTGAAGGGAAAAAAAAAAAAAAAAAAAAAAACAAAAAAAAAAAAAAAAACCCAATAACCCTACATTTAAAAACCCACACAACACACCCACAACACACCGCATACCACCAAAACACACACACCCCGCGCGCACCCAAAAACACACACTACAGAAAAAAAAAAAAAAAAAAGGTTTTTAAAAAAACCAAAAATCACTGCCCTACCTTAGGGCCTTTAAACTTTTAAAAATCAATGTATTTAGTTTAAAAAAACAACCCTTTTAAAAAAATCAAAAGAATCACACAGGGGATCCCCTTTAAATAGACACAGAAAAAAAAAATTCAATTTGTTTACAAATTAAAATGATGCGAAATCCCCAAAAACTAAAAAAAACACTTAAATTGATTCATGTTTTAATTCTCTGTTGTAGCAGCCACACCCCAAAACCTAGTGAAAATATCCCCCCGGGAACATAATACTGAAGGTTTGGAATTCTAAATTTAAACTGCTAGAGTGTCATAAGGGTTTTTACATAAAATTCCCTTTCACTTAACAGTTCAGACACAAAAACCTTATTGGCCTACCTTTTTTGGGCTCACTATGAAATAAATGCAGCTCAAAAAGTACTTCCTTTCCCCCTGGGGGACGGCTTTTTGGGGGACCATAGTCCTTCACACTCCGTCACATACTTTGGGGGCACTTGCAATTTGAATTTCCCCCTGGGCTTTTCTTTTTCCCCCTCAATGTCTTCATTAAACCCCTTTTCCCCTTTTTAAATCCAGGGTCTGTCACGACTCTTTTGTTTCCCTTGGTTTGACAAAAACAGAAAGGGTTGGGCCCGGGGGGGTCAGTTTTTTCCCCCCATCAAAGATCTTTGTTTCTCCCAAGAATTTTTGCGTGCATAAAAAGCACCTCGCGCGGGTTCGCCCTGGACACGAACCGTACCAAAAATCCCCCGCGGGCCCTTTTCAGCGTCCGAGGCCCCCCTTTTTGGGGCCCCCCCACCCGGTGGCAGCCTCGATATCTTGGGATCGAAACCCTTTAAACTTCAATTTTTTCCTTTAAGAGAGATAGCACTTTGTTTTTGCACTGCTGGTTTTCTCCCTCTGCCCGAACCCATTTTCACTGAAAAACCAAAAATTTGAGGTTTTTGGTCTGATATAAGCTGACAAATCTTCACTTTTGCGATCTGCTAACTCTGGGAGGAATTTTACTTCTCTTTATGTTATCCTAAATGATTTCCCTATCCCTCAGCCCCTTTCACCCCCGTTTTTTAAATTTTTCATTGTAATTTGTTTTAAAATGAAAATGACTGATTTCAGTTTTCCAACCCCTCTCCACACTTTTTCCCGATCTTTTGACCCCACAAAAAGTTTTTAACTTTAAAATTTTTCATTTTGTTTTCAACCCGTTCAACCCGAGAGGGGGAAAAAAAACCCTTGTGGGCACCCATACGCGACTGGGTTTAATTTCGTTTTTTTCTTTTTTCCTTTCTGGGCGAACCCCGGCACTGTTTTTGGCCTTGGGAAAAGGTTTCACAGAAAGTTCATTTTTTCCGTCTGTGTGTAAATTCCCCCTGAAACCCTTTCACTTTTTACTGCTGGAAAAGGGGGAGGTGTATTGAAGGAGGGGCCCCAACCACTAGAAAGTGACTTTGCACCTGCTTTCCCCTTTTTCCCCTCCTGCTTCGATGCAGGGCTGAGATAAAAAAACAAAAGGCCCCTTCCGGGGTTTGTGGCGACTTCCGGTTCACCTTCCGCCAAGGTTTCCGTGAAAAAAAATTTCAATTAAAAGTCCCAAAACCCACAAAACTTTATGATTGCTTCATGCGGGGGGGCCCCTGTTGGGTTTTCAAAGCTAACGACGCACATTGTGGCTTTTTTTAGTTACTTGAAAGAAACCCAAAATTTCCCAAATTTTCCCCCGGAACTCCCAAAACTGTCGGGTTTTCTTGCGACGGGGGGACCCCGCGTCACCCCCTTCCATACAGGTTTTTAAAACAACAGTAGTTGGTTGTTTTTTTGCTGGTTTTTTTTGGGGGTTTTTGGGTTTTGAATTTTTGATTTCCCCTTTTCTGCCAATGATGGGTCCCGGTGTTTTTAAATTTGGGGAGGGGATTTTTAACGTCGGACCCTGGGCCATCAAAATTAATGATGGTGTTTTGCGGCTCGTCCCTCACCTTGGGCCCCGTCGGCGCTGATGGGTATTGTCACAACAAAAACAAAACAACTGCTCAGGAGGGTCATCGATATTTGAGCCTCTCCATCACACACCCCCCCACACACACACCCCCCCACCACACACCACACAACACACCACACACCACACACACACACGTCCCCGCCCCCCCACTGTCTTCCCTTTGGCTTTTGCCCGGGTCCCCCCCCCCCCCCCCCCCCCCCCCCCCCCCCCCCCCCCCCCCCCCACCCCCCCCCCCCCCCCCCCCCCCCCCCCCCCCCCCCCCCCCCCCCCCCCCCCCCCCCCCCCCCCCCCCCCCCCCCCCCCAAAAAAAACCCCCCACAACCCCCCCAAACCCCCCAACACCCCCCCCTGGGGACCCCTTTCTCCAAGGCTTTCTTTTGAAACCTTTCTCCCCCCTTTCCCCTCCCCCCCTTTTTTCCCGGGGGGGAAGGGGGGCCCCCGCCTTTCCCCAAAACCCCCCCTTTTCCCCCTTTCCCCCCCCCTCCCCCCGGAAAAAATGCGAGTGTCTGTTTTGCGCGCCCCTTTTTTTTTGGGAATTAGCTGCTTATGGCTTTGTTTGAACACCCCCAAAACCCCTAAAAAACCTACCCCGGTACCCCTCCCGGGGCTTGGCTTCGGGCTTTATTTTTTCTTTGTCTGAGCCCTCCCCTCCCTCACCCCTCCCCTTTTTCCCTTTCCGTTTCTTTTCCAGCCCCCCCGTCCTGTTCCCTTTCCCCCACCCCCCCCCCCCCCCCCCAAACCCCCCCCCCCCCCCCCCCCCCCCCCCCCCCCCCCTTTCTTTTTCTCTTTTTCCTTGTTGAAATGTCCCCGCCCCTGGAGTCCTTTTGGGTGCAATTCCCATTAAAAAAAAAACCAAATCCCCCAAATTTTTGTTGAACCCGGGTTTTTTAAAGTTTTTCGGGTGTTCCCCCCCCCCCCCTCCAAATTTTTTATTTTTAAAATTTCCTTTAATGGGGGCCCCCCCTGTTATTTGTTTGTGTTGTGGTTGTTTCCTTTTCCCATCGGTTTTCTTACTGTCCCTTAGTTTTCCTCTCCCTTCCCGTTTCTTGTTTTTTTCTTTCTTTTTTTTTCCCCCATGTTTCTGGCTTTTGTGGCTGTTAAACGTTCTGTTTTTAAAAATTTTTCTTGTCTTTTATTTGTCCCCCTTTTTCTTCCCCTTTTTCCCCCTTCCCCTTTTTTTCCTTTTCTTTCCTCCCTCCCCCCCCCCTCCCTCATTTTGTTTTCTCAACCTTCTCTTGTTCCCGGGTCCTTTGGTTTGTGGGCCCCCAAAAAAACCCAGTTTTGTCCCCCGCGCATCCTTTGGTTTTGGTTTTGTGGTTTTTTTGGGGTTTTGTTTGAGGGGTTGTGGGGTTGTTTTGGGTTTTAAAAAAGGGGAATGGAAGAAGGGGTGTGGTGTAATGGTGTGTGGGGGTGTGTGTTTTTTTTGTGGGTTTTTTGGTTGTTGGGTTTGGTCTTTCTGCGTTCCGTTGGGGCTTGATTCGTAATTTTAGTTTTTTGGGGGTTTGTTGTTTCCTGGGATGTTTGGGGGGCCCCCCGGGGGGGTTTTGGTAAAATATTAAAATATTGTTGGTCTTTTTGGAATTTTTCCTTTTTTTCTCTCTCTCGTTTTTGTCCCCACCCTTCCTTTTCCTTCTCCGTTTTTCGGCTCCTTCGCGGGGGGGCCCCCACCCGCCGGTTTTGGGGGGATCTGTGGGTGGGGGTGTGTGCCGGGGGGGTGGGGGGGTGGGTGGGGGGGGGGGTGGGGGGGGGTGTGGGGGAAAAAGGAGGAAAAAAAAAAGGAATGAAAAAGAGAAAAAGGAGGGGGCGGGGGTGGGGGGGGGGGGAAAAAGGGGGTGGGGGGGGGGGGGGTGGTGGGGGGGGGAACCCTGGGAGGGTGCGGAAAAAAAAAAGGAAGGAGGGGAAAAAGGGGGCGTGGGGGGGGGGGGGGGTTTGGGGTTTTGGAAAAGGGGGGGGGGCCGGGAAGGGGGCGGCGGGGGTTTTTTGGAAAGGAAGGGGGGGGGCCCCGGGAAGTGCGGGGGGGGGGGGGTGGCGGGGGGGGGGGGAGACGGAAGTTAACAAAAGAAAAAAGAGGAAGAATGGGGGTTGGAAGGCAAAAGGGTTTGGGAAAAAGGGAAAGGGGGAAGGGAACAACGAGAAAAAACCAAAGGGGAAGGGGGAAGGGGGGGGGGGTGGGGTGGGGGAAAAAGGGTAAAAAAGGCCCAAAATGTTAAAAAAGAAAAACAAATGAAACAAGGGAAAAAAAACAAAAAAAAAGGGAAAGGGGAAAAAAAGGAATTCAAGGAAGAAGGGGGGAAAAAAAGACCGGGGAAAACAAAAGAAGAAGGGGAGGAAAACCAAAATAAAAGAAAAAGGGGGAAAAACGAAAAGGGAAGGGAAAAAAGGGGGGGACCCCCCCCGGGAATTTTAAAAAGGGGGAAAAGGTTTGGGGGGACGGGAATGGAAAAGAAAAAGGAGGAGGAAGAGACGAAGGAAGTGAAGAAGGGAGAAGGAGGAGGAAGAGACGAAGGAAGTGAAGAAGAGAAAAGAAGGAGAGAGAAGAGTGAAGAGGGAGGAGGAAGAGACGAAGAAAGTGAAAAAGAGAAGAAAGAGGAAAGAAGGGGGGTGAAGGACGGGGAAAAGAGTAGGAAGAGAGACGAAGAAGTGAACAAAGAGAAGAAAGAGGAAGAAGGGGAGGTGAAGGCGGGGAAAGGAGTAGGAAGAGAGGAAGGAAGTGAACAAAGAGAAAAAAAAAGGAGAAGAAGAAGCGGAGGTGAAGTCGAAAGAGAAGAAACAAAGGACAAGAATGTCCTAAACAAGAAAGACAACATGAACAAGAAATCAAACAAGAAACACAGCCAAAGTATGAAATAAAAGTATAGCTGGCGAGGAAAAGAAGTACTGTGGAAACAACAAGAAGTCACTGGCAGGAGATCATAGGTAATGAGTGTGTCCACAACATTCAGTAATTAGCGGGGACTGGAACACTAATTTACCGGGCGGTGGGTCTGCTCTCCTCCAGTCTCTTCCTTTTTCTTGCCCCGTGATTGCAGGGTGGTAAACTCTTGGGCTGGTTCTTGACTGTGCCCGACTGGAGAGAGAGAGAGAGAGAGAGAGAGAGGAGAGGAGAGAGAGGAGAGAGAGGAGAGAGAGAGAGAGAGAGAGAGGGAAGACAGACAGACAGACAGAGACAGACGAGACAGAGAGAGGACAGAGAGACAGAGACAGAGAGAGACAGAGAGAGGTGTCCCGTCTTCGTTACAGACCAATCGTCTTCAAGTCTTAGCCAGTGCAGGATATTCCACCTTCACAGGAGATCTGTGTTCAGTTCAACCGTCCAACAGTTTGATCAAATCTTTCATTCTTTTTTCTACATAGTTGTGGCATTGAATGTCTGTTGTGTGAGACAAGACTTCTGACATATCACTCAACGTGATATTACTTTTGTGTGCATCATGAACATCGTGACGCACCGACGGAGTTAAACTTCAAAAGAAAGAACTTGGATCAGTTGGACATCTGTTATGTTCTTAAGTCAAATTTCATTCGTGGCGGCGTCTGTTTTAACCGTTCAAAATTGTGACCGTTCCTCTCTTTACAATGCAGTTCTTCAAAGATTATATCGTCAGAGACGACGGTGAACTACTGAATGTTCATCCCATATACTCATGAGAAAACTGCACGTTTACTGGTCTGGAAAAACCTCGACCGGCCAAACGTCTTAGTAAGGAGAAAGAAGCGAATGAACTAAACATTCGATTTAGTCACAACAATAGCACGCTGCAGTTACTTCTCTGCATCACTACGACTGCCAACATAGAGTCTGATAGACGTATAACTCTGTAGGAATCTCCATTTCAGGCCTTTCTCGTGTAAATATATTGGAAGCCTGGCAGTTAGATTGCACGTGTTTTGAATAACGTGTGAATGAGCACTGCAGTTATTACAAAACTACTGACCCAAAAGCGAATCAAAATAGACATCTGGTACTGTAAATACATGTGCTGGTCTTCATTTCCAAAACAAAGCATGCGTGCTAGTGGCTGCAAAGCCAGAATGGTGTTCTTAATCCAGCTGTGAACACGGTTGCTGTGAATTTAGACTGGTCGTCATATAACGATTACAAAGTAGAGCGTGCACCAGTTGCTGTGAATTTAGACTGGTCGTCATATAACGATTACAAAGTAGAGCGTGCAGTACTTGCTGAAAATTCAAAGCTGTGGTATTATTTCAATAGCAGCAAAGAAAAGCACGCTATACAGTTCAGAGTAAATCAAAGTGTGTTAAAGTGACTGCATTTTGAGTGGTGGTCTTAAAACGATTACAAAACTAAAGCGTGCACCAGTTGCAGCACATTCAAAGTGGTGTAGCAAAGAAAAGCACGCTATGCAGTGAGGTAAAAAGCGAAGTGTGCTATAGTCACTGCATTTTGAGTGGTGGTTTTCATACTACTGTAATGCAAACTGTCTTCTAGTTGCTGTGAATTTAGAACAGCGATCCTAAATGTAAAGGATGTGCTACTTGCTGTGAATATAGAGTGATGGCCTTCATACAGTTGGAAAACAAAGTGTGCGTAAGTTACTGTGAATATTGAGTCGGTTTTTGTACCGTCAGGAAGGAAAACGTGATACAAAACGGCTGAAAAGTCCTAACTACATCAGTGAGTTCAAAGGGCATTGTGGACACACTGTTCAACAGACTGCGTCAAGTGCTTTAGGTCAGTGATGGAGGTCAGACTTGTGTCCAGGGCAGTGCGGCTGACCATCAGGTGGACACGAGTTGCAATGCACAGGTCAGTGTCTGTTTCAAGTCAGAGTCTGCCTGAAGAAGTCAGTGCAAATAATAGTCTGTCTCTACAGTTCAGCAAAAGACGGATTACATCCGTAAGGGTCAGTACGATTAATATTATGTATCTACAATTCACTACAAGTCAGACTATGTCTTTAAGAAGTCCGCACAAGTAATACTCTGTCTTGAAAAATCGAATTATGTCTTTGGAGGTCAATAACACATCATTTTGCCCCTCCAGTTCAGTACAAAGCAGATTGTGGGTTTAAGTGTCTAGTCCTGTACTCTTTTGTCTGTGTCCTTGGCGATAACTAACCCCCTCTCTTTTCAAATTTTTTGGTTCTAGAAGTCATTTCGTTTGTACAGGTCAGAACAAGCCCTACCGTTTCTTTACATATCAGTACAAGACAAATCTATGTGTATATATCAGTACAAGTTAGATTCTGTCTCTACAGATCAGTACGAGTCAGACTGTGCCTCACAGGTTTGTTCAGGCCACATCATGTCTAGGTCAGTGCAAGAAGTAGTTTTTCTCCACGGTTCAGTGCAAATCATGAAATGTCTCCAAAAGGCCAGTGTAAGACAGACATTCTGAAAGTCAATATAAGACAGACTACGTCTTTAATGGTCACCTTCAACCAGACTATGTCTCTGAAGGTCAGTTTAGGTCAGAATATATCTCTAAAGTTCAGTTTAAGCCAGGCTATGTCTCTAAAGATCAGTACATGCCAGGCTATGTCTCTAAAGATTAGTACATGCCAGACTATGTCTCTAAAGATTAGTACATGCCAGACTATATGTCTCTAAAGATTAGTACATGCCAGGCTATGTCTCTAAAGATCAGTACATGCCAGACTATGTCTCTAAAGATTAGTACATGTCAGACTATGTCTCTAAAGATCAGTACATGCCAGGCTATGTCTCCAAAGATCAATACATGCCAGACTATGTCTCTAAAGATCAATGCATGCCAGACTATGTCTCTAAAGATCAGTACATGCCAGACTATGTCTCTAAAGATCAATGCATGCCAGACTATGTCTCTAAAGATCAATACAAGCCAGACTATGTTTGTAAAGATTAGTACATGCCAGACTATGTCTCTAAAGATTAGTACATGCCAGACTATGTCTCTAAAGATCAATACATGCCAGACTATGTCTCTAAAGATTAGTACATGCCAGGCTATGTCTCTAAAGATTAGTACATGCCAGACTATGTCTCTAAAGATTAGTACATGCCAGACTATGTCTCTAAAGATCAATACATGCCAGACTATGTCTCTAAAGATTAGTACATGCCAGGCTATGTCTCTAAAGATTAGTACATGCCAGACTATGTCTCTAAGGTGATATCAGACAGACTATGTCTCTGAAGGTCAATATAGGCCAGACTAAGACTCTTAAGGTTAATGTGAGCCAGACTATAATACTAAAGGTCATGTAAGCCATACTATACTCTAAATATCGATAGAAGCCATATTATGTCTCTAAAAGTCATTGTAAGCCATAGTATGTCTCTAAAGATCAGTACAAAACAGACTGTGTCTCTGAAGGTTAATATAGGCCAGACTAAGATTCTAAAAGTCAGTAAAAGCCAGACTATAATGCTAATGGTCAATTTAAGCCGGGCCACGTCTATAAAGATCAGTACATGTCAGGGTCTATGTCTGCTGGTAAATATACTCCAATATCTGCTGGTTAATGCAAGTCAGTCTCCGTCAATACAGGTCTGTACAAGTCAGATTCTGTCACTACTGGTTAGTACAATTCAGATTCTGTCACTACTGGTTAGTACAAGTCAGATTCTGTCACTACTGGTTAGTGCAATTCAGATTCTGTCACTAACGGTTTGTACAAATCAGATTCTGTCACTACTGGTTAGTACAAGTCTGATTCTGTCATTATTGGCCAGTACAAGTCAGAATCTGTACTACTTGTCAGTACAGGTCAGAAATCTATCACTTCTGGTTGACACAAGTCAGATTCTGTCACTACTGGTTAGTTCAGGTCAGGTTATGTCATTACTGGTCAGTACAGGTCAGATTCTGTCACTACTGGTTAGTTCAGGTCAGACTCTGTCACTACTGGTCAGTACAGGTCAGATTATGTCATTACGGGTCAGTACAGGTCAGATTCTGCCACTACTGGGTAGTACAATTCAGAATCTGTCACTACTGGTTAGTACAGGTCAGACTCTGTCACTACTGGTCAGTACAGGTCAGATTCTGTCACTCCTGGTGATTACATGTCAGATGTGTCTCAACAGGTCAGTACAGTCCAGACTGACTGCACAAGTCAGTAAAAGTAAAACTCTGTCATTTCATGTCATTGCAATCCAGGCTCTTAAGCTGTCCGTTAACATTACAGATCAGCACAAATCAGATTCTATCTCTGCAGTTCAGCAAAATCAGTCTCTCTCTCTCTCTCTCTCTCTCTCTCTCTCTCTCTCTCTCTCTCTCTTCTCCTCTCTCTCTCCTTCAAATCGAGGACAAAATACATTTTTTGATTGTTTGTCC
>CM031595.1:142878275-142885775 GCA_018398815.1 Conus ventricosus | reverse complement strand
CGTGTGGAGCAGGAGAGGCACGTCGCGGACAACAAGCAGAAGAAGAGGCTCCCTGGAGGAAAGGGCGGTGAAGCCGGAGAGGAGATGCAAGTCTTCAAGTTCAATGCAGACCTCAATAACGAGAACGGGACCACACTGTCGCCCAGGGCAAGACTGCGGATTGGTGGTCGGCTGCCTCGTCCACCATCGCTACCTCATACTCCTCAAGATCCTGCAGAAGTGAAAGGCTTCCTTGGGCGACGACCTCACCGACCTTCAGATCGTCTTGATCCTGAGAAACCTGGTAAGAGTTGGCGTAAACGACCCCTGAGTCCTGTGGCTGTCGAGGGGGAGAAGATCCAGGGGAAAGGTCGTCCGGAACGTGTCCTTCCTGGAGAAGCCGGTGGACCTTTCAACGATTTAGTACATCAAGCTGACCACGGTATTTGGCCATTTCTTTTCTGTATAAACTTTTCTTTCTCATTTGGTCATGTCTTTTCTGTTTAGACTTGTTTCTTATTTGGCCATTTCTTTTCTGTATACACTTTTTTTCTCATTTGACCATGTCTTTTGTGTATAAACCTTTTTCTCTCAATTAATCATACCTTGATCAGATCACACCCTTGATCGTTCGTCACGAAACTCCACCCCCTCCTCACCTCGCACAGTCATGCAGTTCATGGCCCAGCCAAGCACTGAGGACAATCAAGGCAGCCCCACCCTGCCGTGGAACCTGTCCTTCACGGCATGTTTGAACGAAACATTGTATGCTAGGTGTCGAACTACGCGACTGACAGACTGCTGAAATGTTTTTCCGCGATTGGCAGGAATTGGTAGGCATGTTCACCTGTGACAAGGCTCAAAGAACCACTTGTTCTTCATTTCTTACATTTCTCTGTAATTGCGACAAAGGTCCAATCTACAAAAATCACCAGCTACCACTCCATCTAGAAGTCTCAGCAGCCTGTTGCCAGTCAGGCTTTTGGTGTGAGATAGAAAGAAAAACAGTTGACCTTGAACAGGAGAAATGTTGTAATGTAAAGAAAACAACATTGAATAGGGTGCCAAGTATACGGCAGACACAACCAGAAAACGTTTTCAGGATATTTTTGTTTCATGTTGATGATTGACATACATACCTTCCTAGCCGGCAGCTTAGGGAAGCCATTGACTCTGGGGATTACTTCAAGGGTAACAGGAACTACGCGAATTACGGCTAGATATATGGTGCCAATGGTCAGATGACTTTTTGGATTCACTTGATCGATCTCAAATCTTTTTTTTTTTTTTTTGCTGTCCCAACCTCTGCGCCACCTCAGAGGCAGTGCACCCACGCCGCCCATTTCCCACACCCGTCCACAGCCACAGCCCGGCTGGCCCCGGCACCAGCAATCCACAGGGAGCAGTCAATGTCAAGTCGTCAAGAGGCAACCCACCGGAGGAGACACTGCACTGCTGCCGAGTCACTTCGGTGGTGTTCAGTGGCGCCTGTTCTGATCTAGCATGCGCAGGACACCACCTACTAAGCCCCCTACTGACGGTAGAAAGAAACTCGTGGAGAGCGTGGCAGCAGAGAGTCCTCAGAAGAGAAGCCCCCTTCAAGCAAGTGTTTCGGCCCTTATCTCCTGACACTCTAGGGGGGTTGGGCCACACCCGGTTCATGACTCCGGATGTCCCTCTGCTGCCCCCCCCCCCCTTTTTTTTTGTTTCCCCATCTTGGGACGAGCCATGGCTGGGATTCGAACCCATGACCCTCTGGAGATGCTCATTTCCACTTAATGACTCGCGCTTTAACCACTGAGCCACAGGGACACCTGATATTTGTAGGGAAGTTTAAGCCTTATGAAGTTCACTTTTGTTCCTCCTTGACCAGATCCAGCTTGAACACCTCTCTGCCGCTTCTGCCATTGCTTTCAGGGCTCTGGTTTTTTCCTTCCCTGCAACTGAGAGCTGTTTCATGAGGCTGTATGCAGACGTTCCTACAAATCCCCTAGCTCCAATTTCTGCAGTGAGGACTTTGGCCTGATAGCCTTCTCTCCTCAGGCTGTTTGCCAGATCAGCATACTTTTCAGTCTTGTAGATTTGAGCTGCCTCCATTCTGTTTCACCGTGAGCTCGATCATGATCAGCTGCTTGGTTGACTTAGAGTGGACTACTATGTCTGGTCTCATGCCACTCTTGCTGATGATTTCTGGTGACTCTTCCATTCTGGGAGGTCTGCAGTGCACTCCCAGTCATCTGCCCCGTCCAGCAGACTCTGCCTGCATGTTTCAAGTGGCACTGTTGTTTTTGGGCCATGATTTGCTGCCTCCTGCCGTGAAGAATGTTGCGGGTGCTTTTGGAGTCCTGATTCTCCCTTTTGTGGTGTTGGTACTGGCCCAGACTACTTGTACAATCTCTTTGAGCACTTGGTTGTGCCTCCATGTGTACCTTCCTTGAGCCAGGGCTACTTTACATGAGCTTAGAACATGCTCCACTGTTTGTTTTTCATGGCAGAGGGGGCATGCAGGATCGTCTGTTTTCCCCCACTTCACCAGGTTTGCATTTGAGGGCAGAAGGTCATATGCAGATCTGAGAATGAAGCTGATCCTGAGAGGGGCCATGTGCCAAATGTCATTCCAAGTGAGACTTCTTTGGAGTGCATTCTCCCACGTTGTCCATTGCCCTTGCTGGCTTGCTGGACTGCTTTTTGGAGTCTTTTTTTGGTCTTCTTCTTTTCTCATCTCCTGAATCATCATGTCTCTTTTGACTTTTCCTTTGGCCTTTGACCACCATTCAGTTTTGGTCACCCCAGTCCTTGTCTGTTGGTCTGTGTGTGTCCTGTTATTTCTCTGATCTTGAGACTTTCTTTTGCAGAATCCATCGCCTCTTGAACTTTCCATTTTCTGCCTGTCTTCAGCTGGGGCTTGATTGCTTCTACCACCTTGTCTCCTGAGTCTTCCAGCATGCTTTGAAGTCTGATCTTCCCTGCTTTGTATTCCTCCAGGATGGATTTCAGTGGTAGTTTCAGCTTTGCTTGGCGACAGTACAGCGCGATGTCAGTCAGACAGGGTGGGACACCAAGCCATTTCCTTGTGAACTTGTTGATTTTGGCTTCCATTGCCTCGACTGTGCTGGTGCAGATGTCGTATATCATCAGAGGCCATAGGAGCTTTGGTATCAGCATGAACTGCAGACACCAGACCTTGTATTTGCCAGGGAGCCCACACTGGTCAATGGTCTCCAAGCCTTCGTCCGCCATCTGCTTGGTTTCTTTTGCTCTTTGTGTGTCTTTCAGCGTATCATCATACCATCTTCCAAGGCTCTTGACTGGTTCTTCTGTGACTGTTGGAATGGCCTGGTTGGCAACACTGAAGACCACAGATTCGGCCACTTTTCCTTTCCTCAGTGAGAGACTCCGTGATTTCTTTGGCTTGAACTGCATTCTGGATGAGGCAACTATGTCGTCCAGCCTCTCCACACATGACGTGTCTCGTCTTCTCTGGATGAAATCACTGTAGTGTCATCCATGAAGGCCTTGAGAGGAGGCATCTTGTATCCATCGCCAAGGTCTGTTTGTCTCGCGTTGTTTGTTGCTGCTTTCAAGATGAGTTCCATTGCCAGCACGAACAGTATTGGGGAGATTGCACAGCCCATTGCAATGCCCACTTCCAAGTTGATCCAATCTGTTGTGTACTCCTTGGTAGAGAACCGCATTGAGAAGCCATTGAAGTACTTCTTGAGCATGTCGCGGATGTTCTTTGGCACATGGTACATCTCAAGAGCCAACTGTATCATCTCATGGGGCACAGATCCATATGCGTTTGCCAGATCAAGCCACACTACGTCCAAGTCTCTCTTTTCTGTTTTTGCTTTTTGGATTGCGTCCCAGATCATTGTGGCGTGTTCTACACAGCCAGCCACGCCTGGGATGCCACCTTTCTGGACTGACACATCCAAGTACTTGTTTTCCATCAGGTACTTGGTCAGCCTTGCTGCCATGACAGAGAAGAAGATTTTCCCTTCGACGTTCAGTAGTGATATTGGCCTGAACTGGCTGATGTCACTTGAGTTTTGCTCTTTGGGATGTACACACCATCTGCCGTCATCCACTGGCCGCTGATCTTCTGGTTTCTCCAAGCCGATCGCAGCAGCCTGTGGAGCCACTCCAGCACCTTGGGACATTTCTTGTAAAGCTGGTAAGGTATTCCGTTTGGCCCTGGTGATGATTTGGCTCTGGCTTTGTCGACCACCTTCTTGATTTCCGCCAACGTTGGAGGCTTGCCATTGAACTGTTCCTCAGGGTTGGTTGGCCACACCAGACCTTGAATGTCGAGTGGTGCTTTGCTCTGTGAGTCAGAGTATGTTTTCCTCAGATGCTGCTCAAGAACTCCTTTGTCCACACTTAGGGTCCCAGATTTTGGCTGCTCAAACAGTGTTCTGGCAAACTGGAAGGGGTCTCTGAAGAAGCGCTCTTGTGTCTTCTTCTTTTTGCTCTTCCTCTTTCTCGCAGATTCCGCTTTGCTGAGGGCGCTGTGTTTTTCTTTCAGGTCTTCCCACAGTTTTTTCCAAGCCTTGTTTTTCAGCTGGCAGTGCGGTCTTCATTTGCTTCTTGAGGTTGTTCTTTTGGACTCTGATCTTGTCCATCTTTTCTTGGCGTCTGGATTTCTTTGGAGGTGTTTTCTCTTTGGGTAGTTTTACTCCATAGGCGTCTCTACATGTGGCATACACAATGTCCCCATATGTGGCTAGTTTGTGTTCACGGGTGCTTTTCCCTATCAGTGCATCGAGTCTTTGGACGATTTTTGCATCCAGTTTCTCCCAATCTTCAGTTTCGTTTGCTCGTGGCAGGTTGAGTTTTAGGCGCCTGGCATCGAGGGCCTGTGCAAATTCCTCATCCGAACCAACAGCGTGGATGTCCTTGGCACTGTGGTTTAAATCCTGGCCTTGGTCTTCCGACGTCTTATCTGCTGATGCAGTGCGCTGCTGCTCATTCAGATGAGTCTTCACACATCCCATCTTTGTTCGGTGGATCTTCATGCCACGGGTGGTAGCGAAACGCTTTCCACAGACACATGGATATTCCATTTGGTCCATGTTCATAGTCCGTTTGGGATTTGCAGTCGTGATTGGTTGAGCACCGATGGATTCATCATTCTCTCCCCCTTTCGGTGAATCCTGGGAGCATCTTTTCCTTTTATTCTTCGTAGCCACATGTTTAAGGCAAAGTGGGGAGCCAGCCCACAGAGCCCTGGTTCTGGTCTTTCCCAGTGTCCTCCGGTCTTTCCCGGACGTCCTCCGGCCTATTCCCGGAAGTCAATGGTTTACCCATGCATCAGTAGAAAGAAACTCGTGGAGAGTGTGGCAGCAGAGAGTCCTCAGAAGAGAAGCCCCCTTCAAGCAAGTGTTTCGGCCCTTATCTCCTGACACTCTAGGGGGGTTGGGCCACACCCGTTCATGACTCCGGATGTCCCTCTGCTGCCCCCCCTTTTTTTTTGTTTCCCCATCTTGGGACGAGCCATGGCTGGGATTCGAACCCATGACCCTCTGGAGATGCTCATTTTCCACTTAATGACTCGCGCTTTAACCACTGAGCCACAGGGACACCTGATATTTGTAGGGAAGTTAAGCCTTATGAAGTTCACTTTTGTTCCTCCTTGACCAGATCCAGCTTGAACACCTCTCTGCCGCTTCTGCCATTGCTTTCAGGGCTCTGGTTTTTTTCCTTCCCTGCAACTGAGAGCTGTTTCATGAGGCTGTATGCAGACGTTCCTACAAATCCCCTAGCTCCAATTTCTGCAGTGAGGACTTTTGGGCCCGATAGCCTTCTCTCCTCAGGCTGTTTGCCAGATCAGCATACTTTTCAGTCTTGTAGATTTGAGCTGCCTCCATTCTGACGACAATAATTGCTTAGTCGCGGAGCCGGCGTGAGTGAGCTCTCCCTCCGGAGTGCGCCACCACGTCCGTCCAACGACAGCCCCCATGGACTCGCCGATACCGGTGACCCCGACGGAAGCAAACCAAGGCCACAGACGTGGAGAGGACATCGAAATTGAGGTCACCATGAGAGCAGGGCATGAAGGGCCACAGAATTTGAGACATTTTTTTTTAATGCTGATCAATGGGAATGAGGATGATTAAGATGATGCTACGGATTTCCTTTTCGGTCTGAGACTACATGACAGGGCTGTACTCTACGCTTCCTTTCATAATATATCCTGTGTCAACCAGGCCCGAGAGATACAGGCACCTGCAGTGTTGGTCAGGAAATTTGAGCAACACTCTCAGAAACTCATCCATTAAGTGGATGAAACTCGACTGTGTGGTCCCAGTCTTCCCAACTGAGTCCGCAGCAAACTCAACTCTGGGTAGGAGCCGGTCGGGGCAGAAAAAACCCACATGACTCTGATGGGATTTGAACCCACAACCTCCCAGCCGGGAGTCCGCGACGCTAACCACTTCGCCACGGCGGCTGGTTCGATCTCAAATCTTTGCATGACAGCTAGTGCTTTCATAACACAGAACCCTCTAACCCCCCCCCCCCCCCTCCCTTGTTTTTTGTTTTGTTTTTGTTTCTTTGTTTGTTTGTTTGTTTGTTTGGGTTTTTTTTTACAGAAGTTCCAGAGACTCCAGGTTCTGTCTTGAAGAAATTCTGTTGACCCCTGTAGATCCCAAGACTTTTCCTAACGAAGTTCCACGTGTCCTGTACAAGCCAGAGAAGATCCTTGCTGATCTGGCTTTCCTTATGAATGAAGCACAAAAAAGACTGCTGCTGTTACTTCTTAATTCACTTCTGTAGCGAGTGTTCATTTTAAGGACTGCTGCTAACTTATCTATAATTTATTTTAATGTGTTCGTAATGTCCTTGTGTTCCTGATTATATGAACGCACTTTTAGAATGATCTAACGCTATACCTCTATAAAAAAAAAAAAAGAACAAAAATAGAATTACTGGGCCGTCAAACGAAGGAACAAACAAACTACAAATAAGACACAACTCGTTTCGACCTTTGAGGCTGGACGAACAACATTCACACCAATGAATGTTTTGAATATTGAATGAACAAACGATGGATGGTTTGAATATTAAATGAACACACAATGAGTGTTTTGAATGTTGAATGAACAAACGATGAATGTTTTGAATATTGAATGAATAAACGATGAATGTTTTGAATATTGAATGAATAAACGATGAATGTTTTGAATATTGAATGAACAAACGATGAATGATTTTGAATATGGGAATGAATAACGATGAATGTTTTGATATTGAATGAACAAACGATGAATGTTTTAAATATGAATGAATATAACGAGAATGTTTTGATGTTGTTTGTCCCGCTGAAGATGACCAACAGGTCGATAGAGCGTTGGTCTGTTTGGTCATTTCTTTGTCCCTCGTTTGGCCGCTATTGTTGTTATAGATTTCATTCCGCCTGCCGTCACCACTTGGAACCTTACATTATATCATCTTCTGTGGGGTCGCTGACCAATCATCTTCTGTGGGGTCGGCTGACCCCAAATGTCTTCCACTCTCTGC
>CM031595.1:142860775-142863275 GCA_018398815.1 Conus ventricosus | reverse complement strand
GTACGAGCTGTGGCTTTTGTTTTGTGGGAGTTTGATTCGCGCTTATGAAGTTCTAAATCGCGCGCGCGCGTGTGTGTGAGAGAGGGAGAGAAAGAGAGAGAGAGCATGTGATAAGGAAAGTGGTGATAAACTATCAGTCTTGTTCGGTACATTGTGTCCAGAACTGCCAAGGACAAGGTAAGATATTTCCTTACTCTCTCTCTCTCTCTCTCTCCTCTCTCTCTCTCTCTCTCTCTGTGTGTGTGTGTGTGTGTGTGTGTGTGTGTGTGAGTCTATCACCTATATGTTCAGGACTGTCAAATAGCCTTCAGTGTCATCTCTTGAGGTCAGTTTCTCGTACTTGTCAATCAGTTTTGTTTGTTTCTCCTTACATGTCAGTCAGTTATGTCAGTTTGTGTTTCGTTTCAATCAGTTGTGTTTATCATTTCCCTTATATGTCAATCAAGTGTGTCAGTTTCTGTCAATGTCAGTCAAGTGTGTTTCCTTATATGTCAATCAAGTGTGTTAATTTCTCATACAAGTCAGTCGTGGTTCTTTTTTTTTTTTCTCAGACATATCAGTCTAATGTTAATTTCTCTGACATATCAGTCTGATGTTAGTTTCTCTGACATATCAGTCTAATGTTAATTTCTCTGACATATCAGTCTGATGTTAGTTCCTCTGACATATCAGTCTAATGTTAGTTTCTCTGACATATCAGTCTAGTGTTAGTTCCTCTGACATATCAGTCTGATGTTAGTTCCTCTGACATATCAGTCTAATGTTAGTTTCTCTGACATATCAGTCTAATGTTAGTTTGTCTGACATGTCAGTCTGATGTTAGTTTGTCTGACATGTCAGTCTGATGTTAGTTTGTCTGACATGTCAGTCTGATGTTAGTTTCTCTGACATATCAGTCTGATGTTAGTTTGTCTGACATGTCAGTCTGATGTTAGTTTCTCTGACATATCAGTCTGATGTTAGTTTGTCTGACATATCAGTCTGATGTTAGTTTGTCTGACATGTCAGTCTGATGTTAGTTTCTCTGACATATCAGTCTGATGTTAGTTTCTCTGACATATCAGTCTGATGTTGTTTCTCTGACATATCAGTCTGATGTTAGTTTCTCTGGCATGTCAGTCTAATGTCAGTCAGGCGTTACTTTCTCTTTCTCTGACATGTCAGTCAGGCGTTACTTTCTCTTTCTCTGACATGTCAGTCAGGCGTTACTTTCCCTTTCTCTGACATGTCAGTCAGGCGTTACTTTCCCTTTCTCTGACATGTCAGTCAGGCGTTACTTTCTCTTTCTCTGACATGTCAGTCAGGCGTTACATTCTCTTTCTCTGACATGTCAGTCAGGCGTTACTTTCTCTTTCTCTGACATGTCAGTCAGGCGTTACATTCTCTTTCTTGACATGTCAGTGAGGCGTTACTTTCTCTTTCTCTGACATGTCAGTCAGGCGTTACTTTCTATGACACGTCAGTCAGGCGTTACATTCTCTGACATGTCGGTTCAGGCGTTACTTTCTCTGACATGTCAGTCAGGCGTTACTTTCTCTTTCTCTGACTGTCAGTCAGGCGTTACTTTTCTGACACGTCAGTCAGGCGTTACATTCTCTGACATGTCAGTCAGGCGTTACTTTCTCTGACATGTCAGTCAGGCGTTACTTTCTCTTTCTCTGACATGTCAGTCAGGCGTTACTTTCTCTGACATGTCAGTCAGGCGTTACATTCTCTTTCTCTGACATGTCAGTCAGGCGTTACTTCTCTGACATGTCAGTCAGTTGTGTTTGTTTCTCGTTAGTGTCATGTGCATATCGTAACGTGTCTCTCCTCACATATCAGTCAAATATGTTCATTGCTTGTTCACTATGTCACTCAGTATAATTACTTTCTCTTCCTTGTCAGTTTGGCGTGTCAGTGTCTCTTAATTGTCAGTTAGTTGTGTGTGTGTGTGTGTGTGTGTGTGTGTGTGTGTGTGTGTGTGTGTGTGTGTGTGTGTGTGTGTTTAATATATCCGTCAAGTGTTAGTTTCTCTGACATGCTATCGACTAGTTGTGCTTGTTGCACTCATACATGGCAATCAGTTGTGTTAGTTTCTCTTTCCTGTTCTTCTTCACGTCCGTCAGTCGGTTACGTTGGTTTCTGTTACATGTTTGAAGGTCTGGTCTGTTTGGGGCTCAAGTGTATGTTCGTCAGTGTATGTCGCATATATATCAGATTTGATGTAAGTTACAACTGATTTGACTGTAGGCAGCAGTGTGAGTGAGAGGGTGGCGGTAGGAGAGGAAGGGAAGGGAGGCGGGGGAGTGGGGAGGGGGAGGGGGCGCTGGTAAGGTCTGACACGGATGCTATTAGAAATGATTACTAGACTCTGTGTGTAGTTCATGTTGAAATTCTTGTCCACTATTGCGATAGAAAGTTGTCTTTAACCTTCATTTGGTTTGATCAGTAGGACACTGAAGAGGTGTGTGTGTGTGTGTGTGTGTGTGTGTGTGTGTGTGTGTGTGTGTGGTGTGTG
>CM031595.1:142845775-142855775 GCA_018398815.1 Conus ventricosus | reverse complement strand
TTGTCTGTCTTCACCCACCTCTGGGCTTCAAACTTAGTTTTCTTCTCTTCCAGCTTGTCTTCAACCCTAAGACTTAGCTGTCTCTTCAATCTCCCAGACCACGTTTCTCTCGACCCTTTCTCTGTCCTGCTCACTCCTCTGCCTTCTCTCTCTCTCTCTCCTGGTGTTGTTCCCCTCTCACGTTGTTCTCCCTCAGTTTATATAGGGAGGGAAACAAAGGATTCCCTTTCGGGCCATGCCTTTGTCCACGCTGCTTCTCAAACCCCTAGTTCACAAGTACCCTGAATTCTCCATTCGCTACATTCTCCCACACATCAGCATTTACACACACCCCTACCTAATTGATTAGCAAACACACACTTAGCCCCAGATGGACATCGAAAATTCCCGCCGACTTCGGTGGTTACTTAACACAGTAATTTTCTTAAGGAGGGCTACTACAACCTCCACACGCATTCAGCCAGCCTGACAATAGAACCAACACAGTGACCCACGGCAACACCATCCGAACGAATCCAAGACCCCTGCTCTTCACTGACTGTTTACAAAAGAACCTCAGCTGACCGAGCATTTAGCGCTCACTTGGAGCGCCGAGGTCGTAGTGGTTACATCCCTTCCCCTTTCGCCACCGGGCAGGTCCGAACTCTCTCCTAGGTGTTGTTTGTCATCTGACCACTTCGGCCTTCTTTCACACAGTTCGGCCGTGTGCGATGGGTAAGGTACCCTGGTTAATTGGTCTATTACCTATTTGTATACTACGTACAACGTCCCTTTTCCTCCAAGCGTCTAATGCCTTTTGTGAGAGGTTTCACGCTCCTTGACAAATTCCCCCACTCGAAGACAATGCCCTGCATTGGCTAAAACTTAACATTCAAGGAGATGAAACTCTCATAATTTTCCCATTTAAACCAGTGCTAATAATTATCGGCCTCTCATAAGCCTACTTACACCAGAGAACGCACGCAAGATGTGTCTTGCAACAAAAATTAGAGAAAAATCAATACATACACACTATCCAAGCAAATATAAACATAAATCTGGAATCTCCACCAGCTCTAAGTCGTGTGGCCATATAACCATTATGTTTCTACGGAAATTCTCTCCCCTTCTCTTCATCCACGTGGCCCGCAACTAGCCACGTCACGCATACGCGACACTGCAAAAGACACACGCACTCACTACATATTTACAGTGCCCGGCTGAAATAGTCTGCCCCCACATTCTCTCGTCCAGGTATGTATTTGATGTGGAAGCGGTAGGGTTGGAGTGTCATTGCCCATCTCAACACTCTGCTATTCTTCAGTTGAGCTCTTTGCAGGAAACGCAGGGGCTGGTGGTCCGTCTCCAATATGAATTCCTTTCCGTAAAGATACTTCTGGAATTTCTGGATTCCCCACACGACAGCCAGACATTCCTTTTCCATGGTGGCATATGCTGATTCCCCTTTATTGAGTTTTCGACTAGCATAGCGCACCGGGAACAGTTTTCCATCATGCTCCTGCAGCAACACGGCTCCCAAACCAATGCCAGAGGCGTCTGTTCTGAGGACGAATGGTCTGGAGAGGTCTGGAAGTTTCAGGATGGGATATGAACCTAGCCTCTGCTTGACAGTCTTCAGTGCCCTCTCAGCTGCCTCGGTCCACTCTACATCATTTGGTTGTCCCTTCTTCACCATATCGCTCAGTGGGCTAGTGATGGCGGCAAAGTTCGGAACGAACTCTCGGTAGAAGCCTATCAAGCCAAGCAGGCTCCGCACTTCCTTTTTTGTCGAGGGTCTTTGGGTAGCAAGCATCCTTTGTACCTTTTCTGGCTCAGGTCGCTTGGAGTCCTCGCAGACCACACACCCGAGAAAATCAAGGTCTGGATGGCCTATTTGGCATTTACCAGGGCGGGCTGTAAGACTTGCTTGCCTAAGTCTTCTGAACACTGCCTTCAAGTTAGCGGTGTGCTCCTCCCATGTCTCTGATGAAATGAGGATGTCGTCCATGAAGTTGACGATCCCCTCAAGTCCGCTGAGCAGCTTCCTCATCATTCTTGTGAAGACGGCTGGAGCGTTGACCAGCCCAAATGGCATTACTTTGAACTGATACAGTCCTGATGGGGTGCTGAACGCAGTCAGTTCTTTTGATTCGTCCGTGAGTGGAATCTGCCAGTAGCCTTTACTCAGATCGATCTTTGTGTAGTATTTTCTTTTGCCTGTTGACAGTTCTGCATACAAGTCTTCAATGTTCGGCATGACTTCCGCATTGGTTTTGGTTATGTCATTGAGCCTTCTGTAGTCTATGCAGAACCGATGATCCCCTGTTTTTTTTCTGACTATGACCACTGGGGCACTGTATGGGGAGTTGGACCGCTCTATGATCCCCATATCAAGCATTTTTTTTAACCTCCTCCCTGATTATGTCTTTGGTGGCATATGGGACTGGGTAAGGCTTAACATGAACAGGAGTGTTTGTCGTCACGTCTATGTGGCAGCGATCCAGATTCGTTTGACCCGGTCTTTCTGTCAGAATGTCTTGAAACTCTTCGCATAGCCGTCTTATCTCTTCTGTCTGGTCTTTGTCCAGCCCTTGGAATATCTTAACGTCCTGAAAGTTCTCTCCCTTTTCACAGTCCCAGATCATGATTTCTCCTTCCACTTCAGCGTCCTGCTCCCCGATGTCGATGACTGCTGCCCCCATTTGCTCTTTGAGCTCTGTTTGACATCCTCTTTCGATGTACTTCCTCAGCATGTTGATGTGAAACAGCTTATGTTTGCCTTTCACGTCCACTCTGTAGTCGTAGTGACCCTTTCTCTCGAGCACCTCGTATGGTCCCTTCCAGTGCATGAGGAGCTTGTTGTGGTCTGTTGGCAACAACAACAACACCTTATCGCCCACTTGCAGGTTCCTCATTTTTGTCTTCCTGTTGAAGTGACTACGATAGATTTCGCTTGACTGCCTGAGGTTTTCCTGTGCAAAGCGATATGTGTCTTCTAGACGGTTCCTGAGGTCTAACACGTACTGGTAGGTGGTTTTCACCTCCTCTCCATCTTCATCGTAGGTCCACAATTCCTTCAGAATGGACACTGGGCCTCCGATTGTTCGGCCGTATAGCAACTCAAAAGGGGAGAAACCGAGGCTGTCCTGGGGAGCCTCTCGGTACGCGAAAAGAACTGCAGGAAGATAACGATCCCAGTCTGTTGGTCGCTCTTCACACATCTTCTTTAGCATGTTCTTCAGTGTGCCATTGAACTTCTCCACTAGGCCGTTACACTGTGGGTGATAAGGCGTGGTGTGGAGCTGTTTAACTCCCAACAACCTGCTGACTTCACTGAATAGGTCTGAGGTAAACTGTGTCCCCCTATCGCTCAGTATTTCGGTGGGGACCCCTACCCTACAAAAGATCTCCACTAGAGCCTCGGCGATTCTCTCTGTCTCAACGCCCTTCAGAGCCATGGCTTCTGGGTATCTGGTTGCATAGTCAACCAGCGTCAGGATATAGCGGTTTCCCGACTTCGAGGCAGGGGAGATTGGTCCCACGATGTCCACAGCTACCCGCCTGAATGGGGTGTCGATCAGAGGGACTGTGCCTAAAGGGGCTTTCTTTGTTCTTCCTCTTGGGGCCGTTCTCTGGCATGTGTCACAGGATGCACAAAACCGCTTGATGTCTGGCTTGATGCCAGGCCAGTAGAAGTGACTCATGACTCTGTCGGCCGTCTTTCCTTTGCCCAGGTGTCCGGACATCAGTGCTTCATGTCCCAGAGACATTACCGTATCTCTGTACCGGGTTGGCACTAACAGTTGTGACGTCACCTTCGCTGTCTTGGAGCTGGTGAAGACCCTGTACAGCAGGCCTTTCTTGACCTTGTATGCGACCGTTCCTCCTCTGGCATCCTGCGCCTTCCCATCTGCTACCTCGTACATTTTTTCTAGTGTGGGATCGTTTCCCTGCGCCTCTTTGATCTCCGATGGGGTGGCCATAATTCCTGGTTTCGGTGGTGGCGTTACGAGCGGCTTTATACCTCTCGATTCCTCTTTAGCTTGATTTCTTGTCAGAACTGCCGCTGCTATTGAGAATGCATGGTCTGGATCATCAGGCCGCCGGGATCCTGTGATGTTTCCGATGATTATCTCACACAGTGGGTTGGGCATTACTATTGCCTCAAGGCGCCCACTGTAGAAAGGCGTTTTGACCAAAACTTCTGCCACCGGGAATTCCCGCTCTGTCCCATCAATCATAGCACAGATTCGGGTTTCCCCTGTCAGTTCCTTTTCCTTCACCAGGGACCTCTTGACTACTGCACATGTGCAACCGCTATCTCTCATAACACTCACTACTTTTCCTCCAATCACCCCTTGTTGTATAGGTAATTCAGCTTCCAATGACGAGCAGCACTGTTCAGGCTCTACCAGGGCCCCATCTTTCTCTCCCACTGGCGATTCGGCCGAGAACTTGGGATTTGGGTTTTTGTACTCTCGTGCACCCGGGATATTACCTATGACCACGTCGTACAATGGTTTTGGTACCGCCAGAGCCCTTACAAGCCCGCAAAAAATGGTGTGTCTATAACTAGCCGAGCAATTTTGAATTCATCTGCTGTCCCGTCGATCCGCATACACTTTCGTGTTTCACCTGTGAACTCTTCTTGCTTCACCAAAGATTCTCTGATAATTACACCCGTGCATCCAGAATCTCTGATCACGCTGACGACACTCCCCCCTACCACTCCCACATGCACATCCATGTTATCGACAGAATCAGGGGTACGCGACACATTCCTGAAGTAATAACACCATCTTTCTTTCCGTCCTTGCCCTGTCTTTCTTTCGGTAAGATGCGCATTGCAGCGGCTTTCTGGGTCTTAGATCGGCAGGCTCTGGCCACGTGGCCGGTCTTGCCACACAAGAAATAAGTACGCTTGTATACGATCTTGTCCGGGTGGCCGTCGGCGCTCACCTTCGTGTGCTCACGTGACGGCATGGGCCTACGGGCGGGAAATCCTGACCCGTTGTGTGAGGAATGTCCAGTCCTGCTATCTTTAGGTTTTGCTTTCGGGTTTTCCCCTTGCCGTGGCAAGTCACGCCTTGCTTCACGGTAAGTCTCTGCCGTCTGAAGTACCTCACCTATTGTGGTTGCACCTCTTTCCTTGATGTGGATGGTAAGGCCCGTCCCACAACCATCAAGTATCTGTTCCTTCATCACTAGTGTCTTGAGGCCTTCAAAATCACTGTCTACTCCACTAAGTTCTACCCACTTGTTGAAATAGTGGTCCAGTCTAACTCCGAACTGTGTGTATGTCTCACCCTGTTCGATTCTCGTCTCGCGAAACTTACGCCTAAAACCTTCTTCAGTCAAATCATATGCCTTTAGCACCGCTTGTTTCACCTTGTCAAAATCTCTCTGATCACCTTTGGGTAAGGTGGAAACTGTGTGTAACGCACGACCTGTCAACAAGGCAGACAGGTTTATTGCCCAGTTATCTTCGGGCCAGCCCTCGTGCTCGGCAACTGATTCAAACCGACTGATATAGGCATCGATCGAATCAGTTTCTTCTCTGAACAGTGGGAGTTTAAGTCTAGGTGCACAACTTAGTCTGCGGCCTACTGACTCAGAACTGGTGTATATTTCACTACGATTTTCAGATTTTATTCTTTCCAACTCAATTTGTTTGGCTAAAATCTCCGATTTCGCTTCTGCTCTCGCCCTCTCTGCATCTGCTTTAGCCTTTGACGCAACAGTTTCAAGTCTAAGTCTCTCGGCCTCGGCATCTGCTCTCACTTTGGCAGCTGCACTCTCTGCATCTGCTTTAGCTTTAGCAGCTGCACTCTCTGCATCTGCTTTAGCTTTAGCAGCTGCACTCTCTGCATCTGCTCTCGCTTTAACAGCTATACACTCTGCATCTGCTTTAGCCTTTGACGCAGCAGTTTCTGCCTCTAGACGTTCCTTTTCAAATTTCCTTCTTTCGGCCCTTTCATCTCTCTCAGTCTTCTGCTGAGTTTCAATGAATCTACGCAGTTCATCTCCTGTATATCCCAGTTTCTCCCCTAAACTCATCAGTTTCTCAATGGGGGTAAAACTTTCTTCAGCCATTTCTTTTTTCGATATGTTTAGCACCACTAAAACAGTTACGCTTATAAACCCGGAAAAAGTCAGTACACAGTTTATCTACTAAACGTTATGAGTACACCAACCAGTGGTAGTGTTCCTAACACAAAGGAGCCTTAATCTTAAACCACAGCTTCTGTGAGAGTTAAGACTAGAACCTCGTTCTTCGTTTCTCTGAACGACCTTTGATTAATACAACCACCCTACACACAAGCCAATACTCAACACTCAAAGAACTAAAGGAAATAATTAGAAGAGCTAATTAAAATTGCCTCTAGTGGACGCTTCGCCCCAGTACTACTCTAGTACTCACTTTGTTTCCCTCCTGAAACTAATTTGGGCCATGCAATCCTGGCAGGCTCGCCACTTTGTCCAGGACGGGGGAAATCGTGATGGTATTGCTTAAGTGCACTAAGTTGATGTATTATTAGTCAGGCTTAACACACCAAGGTTATCTTTGCACTCATGCACGCATATGCACACTCGTGCACCCACCAAACATTCACCTCTCTCTGGGAATGGGATGTCACGCATTCGTTTCTTTCCTAACACGACTGAGAACAAGAAATACAATTTCTATGCTACTTATCATTAATCATGAACAATCAATCACACACAATGAATAAATCAACACATTAAAAGATCAATACTTCCTAATCCCGGGTTATAATAAAATGACTTCTTACCTGGCCAGGTTTTCACACACACAACCACACTTTCACACCACACCACAGTTCTTGCAAAAGTTTCTTCACGTCTTCTTCAGCACTGCTTGATGGTGATGCCCTTGGTTGACTGGCTCCAGGCTTCAGGACTGGGTCTTCGTGGTCGTCTCTGGGATTACGACGTAGAACTCTTCTTCTTCGTCTCTTTCACCCACCTCTGGGTTCAATGTCAGTTTGTCTGTCTTCACCCACCTCTGGGCTTCAAACTTAGTTTTCTTCTCTTCCAGCTTGTCTTCAACCCTAAGACTTAGCTGTCTCTTCAATCTCCCAGACCACGTTTCTCTCGACCCTTTCTCTGTCCTGCTCACTCCTCTGCCTTCTCTTTCTCTCTCCTGGTGTTGTTCCCCTCTCACGTTGTTCTCCCTCAGTTTATATAGGGAGGGAAACAAAGGATTCCCTTCGGGCCATGCCTTTGTCCACGTTGCTTCTCAAACCCCTAGTTCACAAGTACCCTGAATTCTCCATTCGCTACATTCTCCCACACATCAGCATTTACACACACCCCTACCTAATTGATTAGCAAACACACACTTAGCCCCAGATGGACATCGAAAATTCCCGCCGACTTCGGTGGTTACTTAACACAGTAATTTTCTTAAGGAGGGCTACTACAACCTCCACACGCATTCAGCCAGCCTGACAATAGAACCAACACAGTGACCCACGGCAACACCATCCGAACGAATCCAAGACCCCTGCTCTTCACTGACTGTTTACAAAAGAACCTCAGCTGACCGAGCATTTAGCGCTCACTTGGAGCGCCGAGGTCGTAGTGGTTACATCCCTTCCCCCTTTCGCCACCGGGCAGGTCCGAACTCTCTCCTAGGTGTTGTTTGTCATCTGACCACTTCGGCCTTCTTTCACACAGTTCGGCCGTGTGCGATGGGTAAGGTACCCTGGTTAATTGGTCTATTACCTATTTGTATACTACGTACAACGTCCCTTTTCCTCCAAGCGTCTAATGCCTTTTGTGAGAGGTTTCACGCTCCTTGACACAGTTCCATTAAGGTCCAGTTCCATTAGGACCCAGTCTTATTAGGACCCAGTTCCATTAAGGTCCAGTCTTATTAGGACCCAGTTCCATTAGGGTCCAGTCTTATTAGGACCCAGTTCCATTAAGGTCCACTTCCATTAGGACCCAGTCTTATTAGGACCCAGTTCCATTAAGGCCCAGTTCCTTTACGGCCAGTTCCATTAGGGTCCAGTTCCATTATGACCCAGTTCCATTAAGGCCCAGTTCCATTAGGGTCCAGTTCCATTAGGACCCAGTTCCATTAAGGCCCAGTTCCTTTACGGTCCAGTTCCATTTGAACACAAGTCCAATACAGCCCCGTTCCTAAAAGGCACATTTTCACAGTGTGCAGTTCTAGTAGAGCTCAGTCCCAGTTGGCCTCCGATGCAGGTGATTTACATCTGGTCCGTTTCTGACGGAGAGAGAGAGAGAGAGAGAGAGAGAGAGAGAGAGAGAGAGAGAGAGAGAGAGAGAGAGAGAGAGATTTTAGGGCAGCCAGAGTCAGAAACAGTGACACAGAGGCAGAGACAGAAACACTCTCTCTCTCTGTCCCTCTCTCTGTCTCTGTCTCTCTCTGTCTCTCTGTCTCTCTCTCTCTCTCTCTCTCTCTCTCTCTCTCTCTCTCTCTCTCTCTCAACCTCATCAATGTGAAACAGCGCTGGGCTCTAACGGCACAAGTTGCGGACTCCGTAAGTGATGACGTCATACCTTGTCCAACAGAGATATATACTGACTTCCATAAAAAACGCGAAAGCAAAACAAGCTGAAGGTTAGGGGCGAATTTTATTGGTCACAATTGTACAGAGTGGAAGCGAGAATTCAACGTGATTTGATTCATTACACCGGTAATGTGTGAAAATGTCATCAGCAATATGTCTTTGTGTGGAAAATCCAAGGTCACGTGACAAACCAGCTTGAAGTCCTAATACCGTGTGTGGCCACCATTTGCATGGACAACTGCTTGACACCTGCGGCTCATTGAGTGGACCAGATGGTTGATGCGTCCCTTGGCACACCAGCCCACACATGGACGATGGCCTGGTGAAGTTGAGCCGCTGTTGCTGGTCGTGGACGCAGGAGGTCCAACCGTCTGCCAAGTTCATCCCAAAAATGTTCTATTGGGTTTAAATCGGGACTGAGGGCTGGCCAGGGTAGCACATTGACGTTGTTATGCTGAAGAAATTGCTGGGTGGCCCTGGCTGTGCGTGGTCTTGCATTGTCCTGTTGGAATGTCCAGTTTGGGTGTTGCGCAAAAAAAGGAACGACATGGGGTCTGAGCACCTGGTGGATGTAGCGCTGTGCATTGACACCCTGTCCGCGACCAGGACCAATGTTCTGAAAGATGACTGATCCTATGGCGTGGTTAATGTCAATTGCACCCGATATCATAACGTTCGGGCCTCCCCAGGGGTTCCGCTCTACCACACAGGAGTCAGCATAGCGTTCACCAGGTCGACGCCATATTCTGACACGACCGTCAGCCATGTCAATACAAAAACGGCTCTCATCTGAGAACAGTATGCGTCCCCACTGCTGCCTGCGCCAGTTGATTCGGGCTTGTGCCCACTGCAGCCTGTCCTGCCGGTGTCTTGGTGTCTGTACTGGACCTCTGTGAGGATGCCTACATGCCAGCCCGTTCTCCTGAAGACGCCGCCGCACAGTGTTGAGGCTGATTCGTTGCTGGAGATTCCCAGGCACCTGTCGAGCAGTGTTAGCGGCTGTTTGCCGCCTGTCCCCCAGATGGGTTTGAACAAAATGGCGATCCTCTCTTGGTGTGGTGACCCGAGGACGGCCTGGCCGGGGACGATCATCAGTGGTACCAGTGACTCGCATGCGCTGCTGCAGACGATAGATGGTTGAGATGTGGACGTTAAAGATGTTGGCGACCTGCCTGGCATCCACACCAGCCTCCAGATGGCCAAGGGCACGATTGCGTTCCTCTGCTCGTAGTCTTGGCATCTCTGTAGCGCTCAGACGGCAAGTCGTTATCTGAACCTTGTAGCGCGGCTTTATAAAGGCTGCATGCCTGCGTACTTGTCGCTGGTTAACTTTGCTCTGCATGGTGTGCACGTGCCTCACATGCAGCAACCAGTTTGCCATTGTTGTTGATCCTCCAATGCCGGAAATGATGTGTTGCTCACACAATTTTTTCACTGCACGTGAGTCTTGGACCCAC
>CM031595.1:142833275-142840775 GCA_018398815.1 Conus ventricosus | reverse complement strand
GTGCCCTTTAAAGACTTCCCGGGGTTCAGTCTTTTTCCCTTGTCAACAGGATTTTCCCTGGGGTCAGTGGTTTTTCACCGTCACGGACCTTTCCCCAGAGTCGGCAAAGGAAACGGGGAAAAAGATTGCCAAAGGTCGGGTGGGACCCGAGAAGTGCTTCCCCCACGCGAAAAAACCAGGGGGGAGAAATCCGCACCACCCTTGGAAGCCGGGGAGAGAAATCTTTTAAATTCATACCCTACCCGTTCCCAGGTCCCTCGGGAAAAGGAGAGAGAGAAGAGGGGAGAGAGAGAGAGAGAGAGGGGAGAGAAAAAATTTTAGTTTTAAATATTTGCCTAGCCGTTCAATACCCCCTTGTGTGTTGGTGTGTGTGTTTTGGTGGTGGTGTGGTGTGTGTGTTGTGGTGTGTGTGTGTGTGTGTGTGTGTGGTGGTGTTTTGTGTTGTGGGGAGAGAAGGGGGGAAGGGGGGGGGGGGAGAGAGAGAGGAAGGGGAAAGAGAGAGGGAGAAAAGGAGAGATCGTCACGGTTCTTTTTTCCGGTCTTGTGTGAAACCACTTTGAAGTTTTTTCTTTCAAGCTTTAGAAAAATCTAGTTTTTTTCATTCGGATTGGGCCCTTTTTCCTTTTTATGTGTGTGCGTGTGTGCGTCGTGCGTGCAAAGTGGCGCGCGGGGCGGGGCCGCTTTTGTGTGTTGGTGTGTGGTGTGTGTGTGTGTGTGGGCGCCTGCGAATGTGAGTGTGTGGTGTGTGTGGTGTGTGTGGTGTTGTGTGTGTGTGTGTGTGTATTGTAGAAAAACCAGGGTTAAATTTTGCAAAAAATTGGGTTTCAGTCTCAGTGTGTACTTATGGTGGGGTTGTGTTGTGTTGTGCGCGCGCGCCGGCGTTGTTTGTGTGTGCGTGTGCGTGTGTGCGTGTGTATGTCGTTGTGAGGGTTTGCGCGCGCGTGCGTGCATGCGTGGTCCTCGGTGCGTGCGGCTTTTGTGCCTCGTTGTTTTTGGGTGTGGTGTGGTGTTGTTTTGGTGTGTTGTGGTGGTTGTGAGGGTTGTCGTGTGGTGCGTATAGCGCACGCACGCGCGTCTACTTGCGACGCACGACGGCGGCTTTGGGTGGGGGGGGGGGGGGGTTGGGGGTATTGGGTGAGGAGTTGAGGGAAAAAGGGGTGTGTGTGACAAACATAAGCAGTGGGGGGAGGGGCACTCTTTTGGGGGAAAAACATGGGGTGGGAACGAAGAAAAGTTTTTTGTTTTGCCGTATTTTGTAAATTGAAGAGTTAAAATGGTGTGATACAAAAGAGAATACACAAGAGGAGGGGGGTGGGGGGATAAAATTATGGGCATTTAAAGAAGGCGGGGCACCCCCTTGGTTTTTTTTTCAACTTCGGGAAAAATCTGCATGGAGGATGGATGGTTTGGGGTTTGGTGTGTGGTGTGGTGTGTGTGTGTGTGGTTTTTGTGTTGTGTGTGTGTGGTTGTGTGGTGGTGTGTGTTGTGTGTGTGTGTTTTAGCGGGGGGTTTGTGAATCTTTGTTTTTGGGTCCCTCCCTCCTCTCTTTCAACCCTCTTTACTGTCTCTCACCCTTTCACGGCTTCACTCTCACTTTTCTCACTCTCTTCTCTCACTCTGTCTTTTCCACTCTGTCTCCTCCTCTTCTCACTCTCTCTCTCCACCCCTTTTCACTCTCTCTTTCTCTCCTCTCTCCTCCTTTCTTCATTCTTTCTCCCACTCTCTCTCCACTTTTTCCTCTCTCCTCATTCTTTACACACAACACTCTCTCTCACTTTTTTCACTGTCTCGCTCATTCTCTTTTCATTTCCCTCACTCTCCCCTTCTCACTCTATCTCCTCTCACTCCTCTCCTCTCTCTCTTCCCTCTCACTCTCTCACTCTATTCACTCACTCTCATCACTCTTTTTCAATCTTCCTCTTTTTTACAACACTCTCCTCTCTCACTCTCTCTCTTTCTTTACTCTCCCCCTTCTCTCCTCTCTTCTCTCTCTCTCCTCTCTCTCTTACCTTCTCTCCACTCCTTCTCATTCTCTTCATCTCTGTCTTACTCCTTCTTCTGTCTCTCGTCTGTCTGTCGTCTCTCTTTCTCTCTCTCTCTCTCTCTCTCTCTTCTTTCACACACCACACACACCACACACACACCAACACACACAACACACACACACAACTTACCACCACACAGAATGTTTGTTTGTAGAATAAAATACATTGTTTTTTGAGGGGGCCCATTAGAAGCAACTGAAGACAGCAACAACAACAACAAAAAACAATAACAACAACAAAAACCCTTTTAAATCAACATGTTCTCCATCAACATTCCATCATCATTTTAATGTCGAGGTTGACCAAATAAACAAATGAACTAGAAATGTGGCATCCCTTGTCCGTATTTTTCCTTCGTACCCGTACAGCCTCCCTCCCTTTCAACAAGAGCACACATTATACAACCCCCCGATCCCCCCCCCCTCCCCTCCGCCTCTCTCTGTCTCCTCGCTTCCTCTCCTCCCCCCCCCCCCCCCCCCTTCCCCCCCTCCACTTTATTCACGGCGTGATGCTTGTCAGTCTTTTTGGTGACTCACGGAAAGGGGGGCGGGGCCCAGTTGGCCCGGGGGGGACCCCCTCCATTCAATCGTGACCCCACTCACTTACATCGGGGTTTTTTTTTTTTTTTTTTTTTTTGGTGGTCATATTGCTTGCGTTTCCCCTAGTCCCGCCCCCCTCCCTCCCCCCTTCCCCCCCACTGCCATCCCTACCAAAACTCCCTTTCTCCACCTTATTCCCGTCCCCCTTCCCCTTTTCAAACACACACCACACACAGAACACATACGCACAGGGGAAAACCCCACCCCCGCCGCGCACCACAAAAACAACACACCGCGCCACGCACACACACACCCCACCACACACACCACACAAACACACACACACACACACACGCGCGCGCGCGCGCGCGCGAACAACCACACAGATCACCACACACCACACACACACAACACACCACACACACACACCACACACACACACAGTGCCCAAAAAACCCACACCCACACACACGAGCACACCAGCACACCAAAACACAACCACACACACACACCACACCACACCACCCACACACACACACAACTACCCCCTGCTACTTTTTTTCAACAGTCACGTGCCTTTATCAAAACATTAAAAGGTTTTTTTCTCTTAGGATTGGGGCCCGGCTGTTACTGTTGTCTCGCATACGCTGGTAAACATCGACAACGGAAAGAACTGGAGACAAAAAACAGCTGTCTCTGTGAAGTCTTAGGCGGATGCCCTGTCCCAAACTGCGTGAACAGTTTGTTTGGTGGAAGTCTAAACAAGCTCTTGACCTCGATTTTCAGAGAGAGAGAGAGAGAGGAGAGAGAGAGAGAGAGAGAGAGAGAGAGAGTCTAGTGTGTTTAGGGGGGTGTGTGTGTACGTGTGTGTGAGAGTGTGTGCGCGCGCGCGTACGTGTGTGCGTGTGTGTGAGTGCGCGCGTGTGTGTGTGTGTGTGTGTGTGTGTGTGTGTGTGTGTGTGTGTGTGTGTGTGTGTGCGCGCGCGCGCGCGAGTGTGTGTGTGTGTGTGTGTGTGTGTGTGTGTGTGTGTGTGTGTGTGTGTGTGTGTGCTCAAATCTTTTGATCTTCCATAGACCACGAAATGAACTAAGCCTTTTAGTGTTCGTGTAATGTTTCCCTGTGTTGAATTACCCAACGATGGGAGTGAGGATAAAAGGAAGTGGTTGGGGAGTGTTAAGGAGAGAGGCGGTGAAGTGCAGGGGGTGGGTGTGGGGGGTTGGGTGGGTGGAACTCAATATTGGCTCAATTTTCGAAGGTTGGTATGCCATTAGCGTGTTTTCTGTCTGTAGCTTTTGTTTTTCTTTCTTTTTTTCTTCTGTTTTCTTCGTTCAGCTTTATGCTATCTCTTCTTGCTGATTACTCGTCTGCTAGCATTTTTGCTTTCTCTGTTTTGTTTCCTTTTCCTTCTTTCTTTCTTCCTTCCTTTCTTTCTTTTGTTTTAAACCACAGACTCCTTGCTCAATCACCACAGTTTTCTACTATGCTCTCATGGATAGCACTTTGGTAGTGTTAGTGTGTGTATAAAAGAAAATCATGTAAGCGTATAAAGTTCAAAGGACCCTTCAGTAAACTCCATTATATGAAAAACCTGTTGTTTCACATTGTTTAACCAACGATAATCAACTTATTTTAAATTAGCGGAGGGGAGGGGGGGGGGGGGGGGGGGGGAGAAGAAGATGAAAAAAAAACCCACCATTACTATTTTACTTGATGGTTTTGTTGGTCGAGCGGTTAGATCGTATCATTCTCAGTGTGAGAGACCAGAGTTCAAGTCTCGGGAATGTTTAGAGGGCGAAGTATGAAGTGCAGGATATTTTTATTTATTATTTATTTTAATTCCCTAAGTAAACGAAGTAAGAACATGTTTGCTAGTGACTGAGTCCGTGACGTATGCTCGGTCATCTACGCACGGTCCCTTGTCAGCTGTCACTCAGTTTCAACGGGTTTTCAGAGCTTCTTCCTGCCAATCAGAGGACGTTACTATTTTTAGTGCATGGGGAGACAAGTAATGGCTGAACAGCGTTCGAAAAGATTTCACTTTTGATTTCTCGCCCTTTAATGAAGACAACGTTTATCTTGTTCAGATTGGGAATGAAATGGATTTTAAACAGAAAGAGATGAATTAGAAACTGGACGATTTACACTTTGTTCTTCATCTCTGTCTGTTCTATTTAGGTATATAAATATATATGTCGGGGTACGTCATACTAATACATATGTTGGGGCATGTCATGTGCGTGTGTGTGTGTGTGGGGGGGGGGGGGGGGAGGGGGGGAGGGAGGAGGGGGGTACGTGATATTAATATGCATGTCGGGGTGTGTGATTATATGTCAGGGTACGTCATAAGATATATGTCGGGATGCATCATAATTTATGAATGTATATGTCGGGGAACGTAATTCGGCTGAATTTTGTGAATTTCCTAGCGATTAGCAAGAAGAACGGCAGCATTGGCCTGCTGTACAGCAAGATATGAAGGGAACAGAAATGCAAATTGTCACAGATTAAAACCGACGGTTCTGCCTACCAGTCACAATGAAGCAAACAGGAATCGGCAAATCACATACTATAGAACAGACGGGATGAAAACCAAAACAAAGTAACTCGAGGTATTCATTCAACTTCTTCCCGTTCAAAATCAGCATTGGCCTTCACAGAACCGACATAAGTGTTGTCGAAAGGGGTAAAAAGGACATCTGTTTTAATCATAGTGAGTCATTATTTTGCCATGTCGCCAATATAAAGGGGTAAAAAGGACATCTGTTTTAATCATAGTGAGTCATTATTTTCCCATGTCGCCAATATAAAGGGGTAAAAAGGACATCTGTTTTAATCATAGTGAGTCATTGTTTTCCCATGTCGCCAATATAAAGGGGTAAAAAGGACATCTGTTTTAATCATAGTGAGTCATTATTTTCCCATGTCGCCAATATAAAGGGGTAAAAAGGACATCTGTTTTAATCATAGTGAGTCATTGTTTTCCCATGTCGCCAATATAAAGGGGTTAAAAAGGACATCTGTTTTAATCATAGTGAGTCATTATTTTCCCATGTCGCCAATATAAAGGGGTAAAAAGGACATCTGTTTTAATCATAGTGAGTCATTATTTTCCCATGTCGCCAATATAAAGGGGTAAAAAGGACATCTGTTTTAATCATAGTAAGTCATTATTTTCCCATGTCGCCAATATAAAGGGGTAAAAAGGACATCTGTTTTAATCATAGTGAGTCATTGTTTTCCCATGTCGCCAATATGAAGGGGTAAAAAGGACATCTGTTTTAATCATAGTGAGTTATTATTTTCCCATGTCGCCAATAAAAGTGGTAAAAAGGACATCGTTTTAATCATAGTGAGTCATTATTTTCCCATGTCGCCAATATAAAGGGGTAAAAAGGACATCTGTTTTAATCATAGTGAGTCATTATTTTCCCATGTCGCCAATATAAAGGGGTAAAAAGACATCTGTTTTAATCATAGTGAGTCATTATTTTCCCATGTCGCCAATATAAAGGGGTAAAAAGGACATCTGTTTATAATCATAGTGAGTCATTATTTTCCCATGTCGCCAATATAAAGGGATAAAAAGGACATCTGTTTTAATCATAGTGAGTCATTATTTTCCCATGTCGCCAATATGAAGGGGTAAAAAGGACATCTGTTTTAATCATAGCGAGTCATTAATTTCCCATGTCGCCAATAAAAAAGGGGTAAAAAGGACATCTGTTTTAATCATAGTGAGTCATTATTTTCCCATGTCGCCAATATGAAGGGGTAAAAAGGACTTCTGTTTTAATCAAAAGTGAGTCATTTTTTTCCCCATGTCGCCAATATGAAGGGGTAAAAAGGACATCTGTTTTTAATCATAGTGGTCATTATTTTCCCATGTCGCCATAAAAAGGGGTAAAAAGGACATCTGTTTTAATCATAGTGAGTCATTATTTTCCCGTGTCGCCATATGAAGGTGTAAAAAGGACATCTGTTTTAATCATAGTGAGTCATTATTTTCCCATGTCGCCATAAAAGGGGGTAAAAAGGACATCTGTTTTAATCATAGTGAGTCATTATTTTCCCATGTCGCCAATATAAAGGGGTAAAAGGACATCTGTTTTTTCATAGTGAGTCATTATTTTCCCATGTCGCCAATATAAAGGGATAAAAAGGACATCTGTTTCAATCATAGTGAGTCATTATTTTCATATTTCATGTCACCCAAAAATAGTAGCGTTCTCTGACTGGTAGGAAAAACCCATTAGCATTCATACGCTCAGCTACCAACATGCATGGGCACAAAGGAAGGAGACAGTCATTGTCAAATCATTTCCATTGCTGACGGAAACGCCGTGATGAACACGATAAAACAACAGTGACATTGCTGGTTATGTGTCTGCCGCCACAGCCCCCCCCGACCTACTTGTCATGGAAGGATACAATGGCATGCCCTTTCGCTGCCCCTTTCAGCAGGAAGGGCAAAGTGTACGATGCTGCCATACAAAATGGCGGACAGGCCACACGCCACAATTAAAATTTTGCACTAGAACACTAATCCGTGTAAGGGTTTTGAGGCCACCTTAAATTTGAGCTAACATTTGATAATACAAATGATAATTGACAAAAGAACAACTCCCCCCCAATTATTTCCCTTGAATGAGGAGGGGGAGGGAGGGGGTAGGGGGATTTTCACCGCTGAAATTACCAAACAGTCTTCAATCATAACCCTCCCCTTAGTTAACGTCACATTTCAGGCCTTTGCACTCACCCCGTGACCCAACAAATGCGCCGGCTTGAAGTACCCAAAATAGTTCCACTCCTTGATTTTGATCTCGCGTCTGCTTGGAATCACTTGGCTTGTGCTTTGATGGCCGTATGAAAGAAAATGAGGAGAATCAACATTCAGAGGCGACACAAATTCTCAAAC
>CM031595.1:142818275-142825775 GCA_018398815.1 Conus ventricosus | reverse complement strand
TCTTCTCTTACGGTCTACCACCTTTCACTACTCGTCCCTCCTTTTTTTCTTATTGCTTTCATATTTTCCTGCCGATTTCTTTATTTTGCAACTATCTGCCGTCTTTCCCAACTCTTCTCTACCTTTTCCTATCGTCCTCTATCTTTTACTGTTGCTTCCGCCGCTCTCTTACCGTTTCCTACTTCCACGTCTTGATTGCTGTGTTTTCCCAGCTTGCGTTCTGCTGTAGGGAAAAAGTAGACCAAGGTAGGGGAAAAAGTAGACCAAGGTAGGGGAAAAAGTAGACCAAGGTAGGGGAAAAAGTAGACCAAGGAAAGGGAAAAAGTAGACCAAGGTGGGGGAAAAAGTAGACCAAGGTGGGGGAAAAAGTAGACCAAGGAAGGGAAAAAGTAGACCAAGGTAGGGAAAAAGTAGACCAAGGTAGGGAAAAAGTAGACCAAGGAAAGGGAAAAAGTAGACCAAGGTAGAGAAAAAGTAGACCAAGGAAAGGGAAAAAGTAGACCAAGGAAAGGGAAAAAGTAGACCAAGGTAGGGAAAAAGTAGACCAAGGTAGGGAAAAAGTAGACCAAGGTAGGGAAAAAGTAGAACAAGGTAGGGAAAAAGTAGACCAAGGTAGGGGGAAAAGTAGACCAAGGTAAGGAAAAAAGTAGACCAAGGTAGGGAAAAAGTAGAACAAGGTAGGGGAAAAAGTAGACCAAGTAGGGAAAGTAGACAAGTAGGAAAAAGTAGACCAAGGTAGGGGAAAAAGTAGACCAAGGTAGGGGAAAAGTAGACCAAGGTAGAGAAAAGTAGACCAAGTAGGGAAAAAGTAGACCAAGGTAGGGGAAAAATTGACCAAGGTAGGGGGAAAAGTAGACCAAGGTAGGAGAAAAGTAGACCAAGGTAGGGGAAAAAGTAGACCAAGGTTAGGGGAAAAAGTAGACACAAGGTAGGGGAAAAGTAGACCAAGGTAGGGGAAAAGTAGACAAAGGTAGGGGAAAAAGTAGACCAAGGTAGGGAAAAAGTAGACCAAGGTAGGGGAAAAAGTAGAACAAGGTAGGGGGAAAAGTAGAACAAGGTAGGGGGAAAAGTAGACCAAGGTAGGGAAAAAGTAGAACAAGGTAGGGGGAAAAGTAGACCAAGGTAGGGCAAAAGTAGACCAAGGTAGGGGAAAAAGTAGACCAAGGTAGGGGAAAAGTAGACCAAGGTAGGGAAATAGTAGACCAAGGTAGAGAAAAAGTAAAAGTAGACCAAGGAAAGGGAAAAAGTAGACCAAGGTAGAGAAAAAGTAGACCAAGGAAAGGGAAAAAGTAGACCAAGGTAGGGAAAAAGTAGACCAAGGTAGAGAAAAAGTAAAAGTAGACCAAGGAAAGGGAAAAAGTAGACCAAGGTAGAGAAAAAGTAGACCAAGGTAGAGAAAAAGTAAAAGTAGCCAAGGAAAGGGAAAAAGTAGACCAAGGTAGAGAAAAAGTAGACCAAGGTAGAGAAAAAGTAGACCAAGGTAGGGAAAAAGTAGACCAAGGAAAGGGAAAAAGTAGACCAAGGTAGAGAAAAAGTAGACCAAGGTAGAGAAAAAGTAGACCAAGGTAGAGAAAAAGTAGACAAGGTAGGGAAAAAGAAGTAGACCAAGGTAGGGAAAAAGTAGACCAAGGTAGGGAAAAAGTAGACCAAGGAAGGGAAAAAGTAACCAAGGTAGGGAAAAAGTAGACCAAGGTAGGAAAAAGTAGACCAAGGTAGGGGGAAAAGTAGACCAAGGTAGGGAAAAAGTAGAACAAGGTAGGGGGAAAAGTAGACCAAGGTAGGGAAAAAGTAGAACAAGGTAGGGGAAAAGTAGACCAAGGTAGGGCAAAAGTAGACCAAGGTAGGGGAAAAAGTAGACCAAGGTAGGGGAAAAGTAGACCAAGGTAGGGAAAAAGTAGACCAAGGTAGAGAAAAAGTAAAAGTAGACCAAGGAAAGGGAAAAAGTAGACCAAGGTAGAGAAAAAGTAGACCAAGGAAAGGGAAAAAAGTAGACCAAGGTAGGGAAAAGGTAGACCAAGGTAGAGAAAAAGTAAACGTAGACCAAGGAAAGGGAAAAAGTAGACCAAGGTAGAGAAAAATTAGACCAAGGTAGAGAAAAAGTAGACCAAGGTAGGGAAAAAGTAGACCAAGGTAGAGAAAAAGTAGACCAAGGTAGGGAAAAAGTAGACCAAGGAAAGGGAAAAAGTAGACCAAGGTAGAGAAAAAGTAGACCAAGGAAAGGGAAAAAGTAGACCAAGGTAGGGAAAAAGTAGACCAAGGTAGAGAAAAAGTAAAAGTAGACCAAGGAAAGGGAAAAAGTAGACCAAGGTAGAGAAAAAGTAGACCAAGGTAGAGAAAAAGTAAAAGTAGACCAAGGAAAGGGAAAAAGTAGACCAAGGTAGAGAAAAAGTAGACCAAGGTAGAGAGAAAAGTAGACCAAGGTAGAGAAAAAGTAGACCAAGGTAGGGAAAAAGTAGACCAAGGTAGAGAAAAAGTAGACCAAGGTAGGGAAAAAGTAGACCAAGGAAAGGGAAAAAGTAGACCAAGGTAGAGAAAAAGTAGACCAAGGTAGAGAAAAAGTAGACCAAGGTAGGGAAAAAGAAGTAGACCAAGGTAGGGAAAAAGTAGACCAAGGTAGGGAAAAAGTAGACCAAGGAAAGGGAAAAAGTAGACCAAGGTAGGGCAAAAGTAGACCAAAGTAGAGGAAAAGTAGACCAAGGTAGGGCAAAAGTAGACCAAGGTAGGAGAAAAGTAGACCAAGGTAGGGGGAAAGTAGACCAAGGTAGGAGAAAAGTAGACCAAGGTAGGGAAAAAGTAGACCAAGGTAGGGGAAAAGTAGACGAAGGTAGGGAGAAGGGCGTGTTGTGTGAACCTATCTCCAGCCTCAGCCACTTGATGCTGGTCCCAGCGGCAGCTGTAGTGAGGGGTTTTCTGCTCTCTGTTTTTCCTTTTCTTTTCTTTTTGTTTCGTGGTGACCTCAGCTTCGGTAGTGGAGTGGCTCCGCTCACAGGCCAGTTTTCGTAGGCAAACCCTCCCCACGCCCTTGTTTGTTTGCATACGTGTGTGTGTGTACGTGCGTGTGTGTACGTGCATTGTGGCGAGAAGTTTGGTGGTGTGGTGGTGTGAGGTGTGGGGCAGGAGGAGATTTCGCTTTCTTCAACCGCATTTTCCTGCCAGTGATAAAGATTAGGTGAGACTACTTTATGTCAACTGTTGGTTTTATTTACTTAGTATTTCATTCATTCGTTGGTTGCTTCTTTCCTTCGGCTCATTCTTTCTGTCGTTTGTTTCGCGTTTCGTTTATTCCTTTTCTGTTTTTCTCCATTTATTCATTTGTTCGTTTGTTTGTTTGTGCATGGATTTCTTTCATCGACTCATTCATGTTTACGTTCATCCACCGATGCAGTTTAAACTATTTTCATTGATTCCGTTTTCTTAAAAGAAATATTGGACCCCCCCCCCCCCCCCCCCCATTACCCCTAACCTTTCTCTCTCCTCGGTTCTTTTCTCTTCACTTCTCGTCTCTTTTCTCCTCCTCCTCCTCCTCCTCCTCTCCTCCTCTCTCCTCCTCCTCGTCCTTCTTCTTCTTCTTCTTCCTTCTTCTTCTTCTTCTTTTCTTCTCTTCTTCTTCTCTCTCTCTGTGTATGTGTGTGTGTGTGTGTGTGTGTGTGTGTGTGTGTGTGTGTGTGTGTGTGTGTGTGTGTGCGTGCGTGCGTGCGCGCGCGTACCTGCGCTTGTCTATCATACATACACGAAGAGTAGGTTATATATGTAAAAGCTGTTACGAAGAGTTCTTAGCTAATGGCAGTGCTAATGGACTCACACTACTTAGGTTACTAGACAGTAGAGAGGACTTCTCTGATTGTGGACATCTTTTGTATCCTAAATTGGATCCTCCAGCGTGGGCTCGAGGATGATCCCCCCCCACCCCGCCCCACCCCCGATATTTTATTACTTTTGAGTATATGGATTTTATTTTCTGAGCAAAACGTGCTTTCTTTACAGAGTCTTTCTTTTGATTTGCTTTTCTGTCCGTCAACTGCCTGCTTAGGTGCGCCGTTGGATTCTTGTTTAACCATACGGTGAGAATAACCACAGAAATTGTAGGTATACATCTCCGTTTGAATACACAGAATTGTAGGTGATAACTATCTCCATTTAGAATACCACAAATTGTAGGTGATACTTATCTCCATTAGAATACCACGAATTTAGGTGATACTACTCCTCTCGGGCCTGAGGGGACAGTCCGTCCATTTAGAATCCCAGAATTATAGGTGATACTATCTCCATTTAGAATACCACAGATTGTAGGTGATACTATCTCCATTTAGAATACCACGGAATTGTAGGTGATACTATCTCCATTTAGAATACACAGAACTTATAGGTGATACTATCTCCATTTAGAATCCACAGAATTGTAGGTGATACTATCTCCATTTAGAATACCACAGAATTGAGGTGATACTATCTCCATTTAGAATACCACAGAATGTAGGTGATACATCTCCATTTAGAATACACAGAATTGTAGTGATACTATCTCCATTTGAATACCACAGAATTGGAGGTATATATCCCATTAGAATTACACAAATTGTAGGTGATACTATCTCCATTTAATACATGAGAATTAGTGTACACCCATTAATACCACAGAACTATAGGTGATCAATCTCCATTTAAATTATCAGCATTGTAGTATCTATCTCCATTTAGAATACCACGAACTATAATGATACTTCTCCATTCAGCAAGGGAACAGTCGGGATGACATGCTGATTAGGTCCCTTCGAACAGTTGGTATGAATGGTGTCGTTGGCAAAGCAGTGCCCTTGACATCCTCTTTCCATTTAATGCCTAGGGAGAATCAAAATGATCAGCTGGGTTTCATTGATGATCGGAATCTGCTGACGAAAGGCGGCACTGGACTTCGACTTAGATGCTCCCGCGTCTTGCAACGCATGAGGCAGTCAAGGCGCTCCACTGTGCACGGTCCTCAGCCAGTTTGCTAGTGTCACTCCATCCTCTGTCAACGAGTCTGAGGTCTCTCTCCACTGTCTGTCGCCAGCTCATCCTGGGTCGTTCTCTGTTTCTCTGGCCTGCTGGGGTCCATTTAATGGCCTGGTTTGCAGGTCTTGAAGAGGGTAATCTCAAGACATGATCCAGCCAGTGGAGGCGAGGTCTGCAGACGACACGATGGTTGACACGAGCAATAGAAATGGTTCTGTTTTCCAGACAGACTAAGACGGCCGCCATATGCTGCTAGAGAAGGATTCGATAGTGATGTTGTAACCGCCCTGTTGCTTGTTCCCACCCCCATGTCCCTTACATCTTCTTTTAATGACGGAGGAAGTGTTAGTCTGCACTCGTTTTCATCTGTTACTTGTGTGTGTGTGTGTGTGTGTGTGTGTGTGTGTGTGTGTGTGTGTGTGTGTGTGTGTGTGTGTTCACATATGGTTCCTCTTAACTGTTGCAAGCAGGTAAATGTTGTGAAGGTCTGGGCAGTAATCGTGGTTCTGGCAGCTAGCTAGATGAGCGGCCTGTACCGAGTGTTCCACCGCCACGTGCGTCACGCCTGGTTTGATGTGTAGCAGTCCAAAAGAACACAGCAGGGAAGACGCATAGGCGTTGAAAAATTCATAGAAAAAATATCAGTTGTTTTGTTCTCTCTTTCTCGTCGAAAATGTGACAGAGAGTATCATTGCTTTGCGCTCTTCTCTCTCTCTCTCTCTCTCTCTCTCTCTCTCCTCTCTCCTCTCTCTCTCTCTACTCTCTCTCTCTCTCTCTCTCTCTCTGTCTCTTCTTCTGCTCTCTCTCTCCTCTGTCTCTCTCTCTTCTCTCGTCTCTCTCTCTCTTTGTGTGTGTGTGTGTGTGTGTGTGTGTGTGTGTGTGTGTGTGTGTTGGTGTGTACATACTTTTTTCTTCTTCATATGGTACAAAGAGAAAGAGCGAACACCAGCACCACACACACAGCACACAACACACACACACACACACACACATCACACACACACACACACACACACACACACACACACACACACACACACACACACACACCCACACGCGCACACACACACACACACACACGCACACACAACACGCATCACACACACACACAACACGCACACCACACACACACACATACACACACACATACACACACACATACACACACACGCTCACACACATAACACACACGCTCACACATATACCACACCACTTGAATGAAAACATACACTACAAAGACAGAGTGGAGCTACATGAACAGAACAGACCTTTGGCGATCGTGTAACAAAACTTGTTTCCTGAAGCTCAAATCCGTCCTTGCAGTCGCTCTACTTTGAAACTAAGTTCAATCCACCCATCTGTCTATCTGCCTGTCTCTCTGTCAATCCACCTGTTCTATACCTACCTTGACCTATATAATAGAAAGAGACAGACAGACAGACTGATTGACTGTCTTTCCGTAAACTAAAGGGGCTCACAGACTGATTATATTATTATTATTATTTTATTGGGTATTTATAGAGCGCCTATCCTCGGTCACAGACCAAGCTCTAAGCGCTTTGCAATAAACACACTACTTCACTCACTCAACGGGCTGCCTACCCAGGTAGAGCCGGCCGAAGAGCAGCCTACTGGCGCTCATTCAGTCGTTTCCCGTGCCATTCAAACATCAGTCACTCATTTTCATTTATCTATTTATTCCTAGATCCTCCAGTTCCACATAGGATGCATGCGATGTTTATACGTGTCCTCCATTTCCACCGGTACACGATGGCACACGACAACAGTAAGTGACAATTTTTGTGGCTTGGTAAGAAATACCAGGCGGCTATCTTCAATCTGCATCAATTTTGCCAGGGCACGGGGGAACTCCCCTGCTCTTTTCGATTTTCAACTGCCGTGGGTTCTTTAACGTGTGCAGGGGGCCAGAAAAGCACACGGGTCCGACTCGCTTATAGTCTCCATCCGATGGACTTGACTGATGCCAGATTGACTCAATTATAAGCGATAATCAGTCTCGGGTGCTTTCATCAGCAGACATCCAGGCTCCAGCAGCAAGCCTGATGTGCTCCACACAGAGCGAAACACTGTAGGTTGCTGGTCCTGCTAACCTACTTCACTTTGCAACTTGCAGAAGACTCACTCCAGAAGACTTTGTTTTCTCAGTGCGTTCTTCTGTTTAATTAAACGCAGGTCTCTCTTTTAAAGTGCAGTGACGTATGATCAATCCTGTTGTCGCAAGATTTGGCTGCAGGATAGTCTGCATCTGCTACAGTGTTGTCCCTGGGATAGTCTGCATCTGCTACGACGTTGTCCCTGGGATAGTCTGCATCTGCTACAATGTTGTCCCTGGGATAGTCCGCATCTACTAGAACGTTGTCCCTGGGATAGTCTGCATCTGCTACAATGTTGTCCCTGGGATAGTCTGCATCTGCTAGAACTTTGTCCCTGGGATAGTCTGCATCTGCTACAATGTTGTCACTGGGATAGTCTGCATCTGCTACA
>CM031595.1:142810775-142813275 GCA_018398815.1 Conus ventricosus | reverse complement strand
CTACTACTACTACCGCTGCTGCTGCTGTTAATGCTATTAATACGGCTTCTCTATTAGTACTGCTGCCCTACTACTACTACTACTACTACTAACTACTACTACTACTAGCTGCTGCTGCTGCTACAATTACTACTACTTCTTCTACTGCTACTGTTACTAACACCGCTGATGCTGCTACTGCTGCTATTGCTATCACTGCTATTACTATCACCACCACTACTTGTTGTTCTCATAAAATCAAATTGTTTACTCGGTTTGTTTGTTTGTTTGATTGATTTTTTGCTTTGGTAATCCAGAACGGGTGATGATGAGGAGTGGGGTGGGGTGGTGGGGGTGGCTTGAAACTCAACTTAGCTACGCCAGAGATAATGAATAACTAAAAACCCAGGAATAAATAGAAAAATAAACAAACTATACAAATAACGTTTTCTTCATATCATACAGCATTCCGCATTGGTGAGTGTATCCTACATAGCCCATGTGGAGGTAGGGGTTAGGGAAGGGGGGAAGTGGACGGGTCTCTGGTAGATTGCCATCTCTTTATGAAAAAACTGGCATGTGAAGGTAATTGAAAAGTGCCGAAGCATAAGACATCTCTTTCATGCAGGAAAAATACATCAGCACAACACGAGACATTGCCCCTCTACACACGCACTTCGTCAGTTTCACACCCGCACAAAATGAGAACACACACACGCGCAACACACACACACACACACACACACACACACACACACACACACACACACACACACACACACACACACACACACACACACACACACACACACACACACACACACACACACACACACACACACACACACACACACACACACACACACACACACACACACACACACACACACACACACACACACACACACACACACACACACACACACACACACACACACACACACACACACACACACCACACACACACACATGGGCACACACACACACACACACACATCACACAACACACACACACACACACACACACACACACACACACACACACACACACACACACACCACATGCCCGCTCGCGCCTGTATGTGCGCACACGCGCTTACAGACGCAGACGCACAACGGACAGGCAACAGACAGAAGGCGGGAGGAAGGGAGGGAAAGAGTGAGGCATGAGGAAGGAATCATGAAAGTGAAAGTCCTATGACATTTCCATTCGGTGTTCCGTTTCTTGGGAATTCTCTATGATTCCTTGATTAGTCTGTGCCTATTACTCCGACCTGTGGCACAACGCCACACACACACACGACACAACACGACACACACGAATAAGACAGCACATCGCCATGTCATGCAAAACAGGCATAATCACACAGACACAGACACAGACACACACAGACACACAGACACACAGACACACCACACACACACACACACACACACACACACACACACACACACACACACACACACACACGCACGCAACGCACGCACGCACGCACACACACACATACACACACATATACACACACAAACACGCACGCGCGCCTATGCACGCATGCACGCACGCACGCACAACACACACCACAGCACCAGCACCACACCACCACTACCACCAACCAACAACAAAACAACGCAGCAATACACACGCACACACACACACCACACACACACGCACACACACACACGCACGCACGCACGCACGCTCACACACACACAACACACACACACACACACACACACACACACCACACCAGCACACACACACACACACACACACACACACACCACGCACACACCACACACCACCACCATTACGACAACAACACATAACGCAGCATAACAAAACATAAAGGAAACTTGCAATCACAATCCAATGCAGTACAACAACATGCAATACTGCACATTGCAGAAAAAAGCATGTCTCCACACAACCAGAATGCAACAGAACTCACACACAATACACATAACGCTACCACAATCCAACACAACACAACTAACACAACACCAACACTCGCACAAAACACAACACTGATAACACAACATCAGTGTCGCAACATTTCACAACAACAGCAACACACAACAGAACACACACACACACTAACAACACAACACTTAATAAAACGTAAAAATACAACAACTTGACACTAGTCACACAACCCTCCTTTCCGTCGGTGCGAGAGAACACACACTAGCAACATAAAACTAAAAACACGACATCAGACAACTCTAGCGACATAATGCTAACAAGACAACACCAACAACACACCACCACCACCACCACCACCACCACCACCACCCACACAACACTGACAATAAAACACAACACTAGCATCACAACACAGCACTTGATACCACACAACCCAATACAACAGAACGCAACACTAATGAAACATCACACCACTTACAACGTAACACTTGGCCACACAGTGCAACACTAACGAGACAAGACACACCACACAATATAGTCAAATACAACTTTCAACGCATCACCAGTATAACAAAACTGCATAATCCCACACAACAC
>CM031595.1:142772527-142800675 GCA_018398815.1 Conus ventricosus | reverse complement strand
GATCCTACAATACCTCCAACTACCACCTTTGGAGGACCGCCGAAGAGCTCACCATGCTGTACAAGATTGCCGGCGACTAGTCCCTGCCATACCAGCTGATACCTTCCTCACCCCAGCAGATCAGACCAGGCGGAGAATTAAACCAACCACATTTACAGACTGTGTAAGCCAAAACCCCCTACAAAGGCAGATCTACAACAACAATAGAGCCTTCGTCATACAGTCCACTGCAACTGAACAATATAGAAACTCCTTTTTCATCCGAACTCCCCTGGAATGGAACCTCTTGGACAACAACACCGTCCAACAGCAGAATGCCAGTGCCTTCTCCACCGCACTAGGCAGGGTCGAGGCGGCCATTTTCCACCACTAACCCGCCAACCCCTCCCCCTCCCCCCCATATCTCCCTCTGTTTTTAATCTTTTAGAGTCTTGCGCTGCGCAACCAGTTGTGTAATAGCCATTACTGGCTCCTACAACTAGCCGCCAACCAACAACTACAGGCGGAGATCCAGATCCAGATCCAGTCAAACCATCTCCTGTTCGCGTAAAATCCTAGAGTTCTAGTTCTAAACCTTGCCAGATTATCCCGGTGCCATTTATGTGTTATTTCGTTGAGGTATTTCTCCGGTTGGAATATGTCTTTAAAAGAGCTGTACCAAGCATATTTCTCTGTCTCTGTCATATGAGCATGCCAATTCTGTTGAAAACAATCAATAAGCCGTTTGTCGGAATTCCGACAGAAACGCTTTTTCATTACCTACCATCTGAGTAACCCAAACTATTCCAAATCCATTTTTTATGAGAACACTCTTTATGTTAGACACCCAGTTACAATACCCAGTTTCATCTTGTCTGAAGAGCATTTCATATGCCTGTCTACATAAGCGTTTTTCGGAAAGTCGAATTAGTTTTAACCAGTACCTAATACATTTAACGTAGCTTGTAATAAACAAAGGGAACCTGCCTGATTCTCCGTAGCACATTTTATTCGAAGAGTGAAGAGGTACATTTAGAAATCTCTTGATTGCAAAAGTGTGTACATTTTCCATTTGCTTGTTTTCACATAGTCCCCAGACCCCAGCAGCATATGTTAAAATGGGCGCTATCTGAGTATCAAACAGTTTCCAAAATATCGAAGGATCGATAGAACTTAATCTTTTCATAGTACGAAGAATTTCGACGACTCCTTTTCTGGCCTTTCTCGCTAATTTCTGACCAGCCTGTCGTTAAGCTTAGTTTTGTAGTAAAACTCATACCTAGATATTTGTATTTGTTTGTTACCTTCACCTTTTCATTCCCATACCACCAGATTTCGTTTGCTGCAAGGTATCCTCCTTTACGGAAAACGACAATGTTAGTTTTATCCAAATTACTGTTAAGTTTTGTTTGTCTACTTCACTTTTTAATACATTAAGTTGATTTTGTAATCCGATCGAAGTATCTGATAATAAAATAATGTCATCAGCAAACAGTAACATAAACACTTCCACGGCTTGTGGAGCTAACTGTATGCCATGTCTTCCTCGTTTGGACAACTCTACAGCAAGTTCGCTAATAAAAAGTGAAAAGAGTATAGTGGGCTTAGCACACAACCTTGCTTAACTCCTCTTGGGCAATCGAAATACTTGGAATATAGGCATTTATCACGTACACAAGCCAAGACAGTGCTATAGATTCCTCTCAATGCTTGATATAACTTCCCATCAATGTCCTCAAGATTTCCCATAGTATATTTCTGTTGACAGAGTCGAAGGCCTTCCTAAAATCGACAAAGGCAACATACAGTTTTGAGTTTCTACAAAGATACTTTTGAACTAAGGAGTAAAGCGTGAAAATGTGGTCAACTGTACTGTAGCCTCGTCTAAACCAGCTTGCTCTTCAATAATTTTTTCTTCCCTTTACGCCCATTTCGTGAGTCGTTTATTTAAATGTTCGTATACATTTTACCTAGCACGCTTGACAATGTTACACCTCTATAATTATCAGGGTTATTGTGATCGCCTTTGTTGTGCAAAGGTACAATAATAGATTTTGACCATTCGATAGGGAAGGTTCCACTTTGGAAGAGCTTATTAAACAGATTACATAGAAATTCAATCACTAGATCATTTGAATTTTTCAGCATTTCGTTTACGATTCCATCTGGTCCAGCGCACTTACCACATTTTAAACATTTGATACTGTTCTCAACTTCTATTTTTTGTTACTGGATCATTGAACAAAGGTTTCTCGTGAATTTTCGTCATTTTCTTCGGCATGACCGTCTTGAATATCAACATTTGAATATAAGGTAAAAACACCATGAAAATGATCATACCACTGCTGTATTGATATGTTATTATAAATACAGACTTCTTATGGATGGATCTTATTGTTGACCAAACGATTTTGGATCATTAACTGACGCTTTTAGTTTATTCAGTCTGTTGAGGTCGTGTGCTTTCATTTTTTCTCTTTTCAGTTTATTATAATCTGTTCTTGCCTTTACGTATGCCTCTTTCCGTTCATTCAAACCGGTTTTTGAGCGCTGGAAACTTCTGAGAAGCGCCTTGACGCGTCTTTTCTCAGCTTCACATTCTAATCAGACCCTTCGTTTTTGTCAACTTTCTTTCCCCCAACCATACGGACCATACATGCGGCAGCGCCGTAAAGTATTCCTGAGAAAAGCTCAATGCATTCATTTACATCAGTGTATAAAACATGGTTCACTCTTTCCATACATTCTTTAAACATATCAGACTCAAGCTCCTCTCTATAATATGTACAATATCATCGCACCACACAATTCTTTCTTCTCTATTTCTTCCAGTTTCTTTCCCGTCCTCTATAGCCTCCCCTTTTTTCCATCTTAATTCGACTAGTTGGTGCCAGGAGAGAGAGAGAGAGAGAGAGAGAGAGAGAGAGAGAGAGAGGAGAGAGACAGACAGACAGACAGACAGATGCAGAGAGAGAGAGAGAGAGAGAGCGAGAGATACAGACAGACAGACAGATAGACAGACAGACAGACAGATGCAGAGAGTGAGAGAGATGTGGACGACCATTCCGGCGGGCATGTGAACAGTGTGACAGTTCTGTCGATGTGTATCCGCAGTTGTCCCTTACACTGTGCCCTGCGGCCCATGTTTGTCCAAGGGCAGGGACCCTGTTTGTCCGGGGACAACATTGACATACACTGGACGAGAGAGAGAGAGAGAGAGAGAGAGAGGTGCTTGAAGGGAGATAACCAAGTCGATGAGGCACTGTGTCACCTGTCTGATTGCAGAGTTACCGGCCGTGGCAACACGTCAAATTTGACGACTCTTTCTGCCCACCATTTATACTAAAGTAAACAGAGTTTACTGAACCCACGCCGCGCGATAAACACAGACATAGAAACACACACACACACCACACACACACACAACTGCTTCAACTTGTTTTTTTTAATCAATTCTCTCTCTCTCTCTCTCTCTCTCTCTCTCTCGCTCTCTCTCACGCACACACACACACCTATCATTGTGTGTGTGTGTGTGTGTGTGTGTGTGTGTGTGTGTGTGTACGCACGCACGCAGGCGCGCAGAAACAATGACAGAGGATGGTCCTACAATCAGCTTCCCATTTCCAAAGTGATGGTGGTGGTGCAAACATCCACACACACACACACACACAAAAAAGAAGAAAAACCATGCCGGAAAACTACACGCGGTCCCTGTACTGTCACAGCCAGAACGTGTACTCAAGGGGAGATAGGTACGGGGGGGGGGGGGGGGGGTAGGGGGGGGGGGGGGGCGGGGAGTTCTCCTTCAACCAGTGGTGATGTGTGTGCTTTCTGACTGTCAGTAGGGCAGGAGAAGCAGGACCAGCCACGGACTGCCTGTTTGTCTGTCTGTCTGTCACTGGGGCCAGGTGTTCTTTGGGGAGGTGTTCCCATTTGTCAATGCTTTGCTTTGAAAGCCGTCACCGTTTCAGGCTTGTGGTGTCTTGTGAGTTCCAGACAGAATTAAAAAAAAAGAGAGAGAAATCTGTCCGTCTGCTTGTCCGTCTGTCTATGAGAGATATATCCTTCACCTCCTCCCCTCCGATCTACTACAGTTCACAGCTAAAGAGATTTTGATCAAAGGATGTAAATCGTCGCGGCTGGATTCACTTTGAAGAAGCGAATCTACGTTGGAGCATGGGGGGAGGGGTATATATGCCTTCAGCAATAGGCCTATCACACTTTTTTCAACAGCCAGTGAAAATTCCGGATGTATTGTATATCGAAAGTAATGTGTGTGTGTGTGTGTGTGTGGTGTGTGTGTGTGTGTGTGTGTGTGTGTGTGTGTGTGTGTGTTATGTATGTTGTGTGTGTGTGTGTGTGTGTGTGTGTGTGTGTGTGTGTGTGTGTGTGTGTGTGCGTGTGCGCGCGCGTGCGAGCGTGCGTGCGTGCGTGCGTGTGAGGCAGGCAGTCAGTTTAACCTGAACATAACACTGTAACAACAAAGAGCGACAGCATACTCTTCCGTTCAGTCAATAACAACACAAGACGAAGAACTGAGAAAATAATCAGCACTTGTATTGCTAATGGCAATCACCCGATATGTACATCATTCTGTTCTTATAGAAAACCACAAACACAGCAACACGCCAGTCAACACACATACACTCCCCAGCGTGCACTATAAGAATCCAACAAACAAACGGTCTGATATGGGCAACAATACAAACAAGCATCTGTCAATATCAGCAACACTGACATGAAAGCTGATTCTTACTGTCAATCAGGCAATCATGTTCGTGGGCATAATTGACTGCGAGTCTTTCGCCACAGTGTCAAATAGCTGATAAATGGATATTGCAATTTCATTCTATGGTAAAACAGCGCAGAAGAAAAAAACAACAACATTCCATTCATAACATAATCATCATCATCATTATTATTATTATTATAATTATTATTATTATCACCAACAGCAACAATAGCAACAACGCAGTAACAGCAAGCGCACACAGTGAATCAACGTTTTTTTTTTTTAGTTTTTTAAGGAATGTCAACGGACACTGGAAGGCAGAATATTAAGCCACGTTCTTCGTTTTTTTTTTTCTGTGATGCCAAATCATTTACAACACAACTTTGATCACCTTGTTGCCTCTGGTTTGGACACACGCATAATATACAATATCATTTAGGATACAGCTCTGGTCATATGATAGCCCGTGTCTATGCATCACACACACACACACACACACACACAAAACCACACACACACACACACACACACACCCCACACCCCCACACAAGCACACACACACACACACACACAACGTGTTGTATGCATATACCCAGGGATGGTATTAAGTAGACAACTGCAAAACATTAAAACATGCAACATCTACGTTCTAATACATCGAGCACAGCGGCATGTCTTACCAACAGTGTGAAGATGATGAAACCCTTGTCATCGATGGCAAATGATCACACAGAAGAACAGGAAAAACAAACAACTAAAACCGCCTCCCCCCCCCCCCCCCTCCCCTCTCTCTCTCTCTCTCTCTCTCTCTCTCTCTCCCCTCTCTCTCCTCTCTCTCTCTATATATATATATATATATATGTTACGCTCGATGTGGATAATTGCCTAATGTGAACACTAGGCAGAAAATCGCCTATTGTGCACATTAGGTACAATGACTTGCGTAATGTAAAAAATTGTCAACATTAGGCAAAAAGATGCTTAAATGTTCACATTATGCAGTCCAGTTTTGCCCGATGTGAATACGACTGTCTAACACACATTGTGCAGCTCAATCTGCCTGATGTGAATAAGACTTAGATAGAGATAGAGATGCCGCAGTACAAACATGTAGAGACAGTTTTAAGACATCTTAATGGAATTGCAATTTAATAGAAACGAACACACTTGTAATCCACAAAACGGACACGGGCATCAAAAAACAAAAAAAAAAAAAAAAAAATTCAAAACATGATGTGGCCAATTGCCGAAAATCAATGAAAAACAATGAAAAATCAATAAAAAGAAAAAAAAAGTCAAACAGATCTGAGGGTCCAGTCGAGTTTAGTTAGAAATTCTTGCATGATCTGCCCGGGTGACAGCGCGAGTTGCATTTAAGTTTTTTTCTTAGGCAGCTGCATCGTCCTGATGTACACTGAGTTGTACATTGACACTTAGTATATCCTTGTCCGCCAGTGGCCCTTGCTGTTGCTGTTCTTATTGACAGGCAGACATCTGGAACATCTGCTTTTATCAGGGCTGATCGATTGCACTTAGGTCAGCAGCTGTAAATTTTGGTCCTAGAATTCCCTCCCTGCAACCTACAGTGTATAGCCCATCTTGTTCCTTGAGGACGACCACTAACAGGTTTTTGGGATCGTTGGACCATGATCCACATCCGGGACCCTCAGCGTAGCACACTGGCCAATTGACAATGGCCTAAGCAGTGTTTGCCGCGTCTTGTCATCCATGCTGCCTTAGATTGTCCTCGATCAGGGCCCAAGCACGGATCTTTTGGAAAATTGGATCTACTGCTTCTGCCTGTGCCTGTGCCTGTCTTCTCTTTTCTGTTCTGCTTCTGCCTCTGTCACTGCATCTGTCTCTGTCTCTGCTTCTGCCTCTGCCCTTGCAACTGCATCTGCCTCTGTCACATTTGATGCATCAGTAGGAAGTTTCAGTGTCAGCATTTTCAGCTTCCTTTGACTCCAGAAATGCCTCAAGATCTTCCTCGGTAAATATCGCACGAAAAAGCTGTACTTGGCAGGATAGATGGTCCTAATCCAACCTGCGGATCTTGTCTTCAAAAGGAATCAAGCCTTCTGTTGTGTTTTTCTCTGAAACGACAATGCGATGGTTTCATCTGACACTAAATGCTCAAGTGGAAAGGTCCTGAATCACATGCTAAAAATAAAATCATGATCAGAACTCGGTTCCTCTGTTATAAATGTGTGGAAAAAGTTGTGAATTAAAGATATAAAGTAACAGTCTGCCCCTGTCACAACAAGCAATGCTCAAAGCTCAGGAAGAGGTCAGCATAGTGGAGTGGTTAGTTCCTTGCTTTCCACTCCAGCGTGTTCTTCATTCTATTCACATCAGCAAAACGCCATTGCCTAATGTGAATGTCTTGCTTAATGTGAACATTATGCAATTAATTTACCTATTGTAAACATTGTGAAAATTGTTCGCCTAATGTTCACAAATTTGGCAAACTACTTGCTTAATGTTCACATTAGGCGATTATCCACATCGAGCGTAACATATATATAATGTGTGAGTGTGTGTGTGTGTGTGTGTGCGCGTGTTGTGTGTGTGTGTATGTGTGTGTGTGTGTTTTTTGTGTGGGGTGTGTGTGTTGTGTGTGTGTGTGTGTGTGTGTGTGTGTGTGTGTTTGTTTGTAAATGATTTGATGACAAATTAAAAAAAAACCATGATGATACTAGTTTTGAGACAACCAGAGAATAAAAGAAAATGTGTGATAAAGAAACAGAATGATCCTCAGAGTCGTTGTCACAGAGATGCTAGATTAAAAAAGCAACTTTTTTTCTGTTTTATTTTTTTCCTTGTTTCTTTTGCAATCCTTTTTGCACAAGCAGGTAGAGTTGGAAAGGGTCGTTTTATCGATGTTCCAGCACCCCGTTTCTCTCCGTATCCCTCCTCAGACACCGATCCTTTTGCTTCGTGAGGCGTTCAATGGTGTTCCTATGACCGACATGGTCTTTGGGATCAAGGTGTCAGAAATCTCAACTTCTCTCAGGGTAATCCTTATGTATTCGGTGCCCATCTTCTTTCCTTCAGTGCTTTACCTTTCTTTTCCCCATCACTAAAGAGGGGGAATAGTCTATTAACAGCTGAGTGAGCCTACCGTGGTATGTTGGGGAAAAAAGCTCAGATGTGGTCACCAAGCTTGATCGAGCTGTCGACAATGAGAACCCTGTTCATGGCACTATTCATCTCCCACTCGGTCACTAAGACCTGAGGAACCCTTCAGTCAGTTCCTGTCAGTTTGCAAGACACACAGCGTCGGCTTTCTGGAGTGAGTATTCCGACCTCCGCACTATTCCATACCGCAACCTGCCTGCCAGTGACACGGAAATCATTCAATTTTTTTCCCCTGACGTACAATGTGAAGCATTTTCAGAGTTCCAGTCTGTCGTTTAAACATGTAGAGTAGCTTATTGAGTTAAACTCTGCAAGGTGTACGGTGTCCTATAGTCTGTGAGATACTACGCCTTATTTGTTGTGCGTTTATATTGTATGTAATGGTGTTCTTCTACCCTAAATTGTCATTGTATAGTGAGATGTCGTGGGCCGTAGCTTCAATCGGGACCAGCATTTTGAAGTTGGTACCTGTGCTTTCTCTCTCTCTCTCTCTCTCTCTCTCTCTAAAGAGGAACAGTGACCCATCGACAGCTGAATGGACTGCAGCTTGTGTGGTCAAGGAGGGCAAGAATCTTGTTACAGTGTTCGGTTTTGCAAACCCTTAGCTTTCAGGAGCACATACAACTGTACCGCCCCACCCCCGAGTCTGTCTGAGTCCTTCAGTGACACACACAGACCTGACTGTCAGAAGGGAATATTCTGTCTGTTGCGCCACCGCATTCTGTCTGTTGCGCCACCGCATTCTATCACCACACACCCGGTTAAAACGAAAAACAGCATGGAGATAGATTTCAGTGGCATGATATAACGACTGTTTCTTCACGAACAGCCACTGCTTAAGTCCTCTGCCGTTCTGCAACAGAAACTTGTTATATCGTTTCATTTATTATCAATTCTATTTTCCCTTTTTATTTGATAAAAATCAACTTTCTTTGAAACAGCACCACTCAAACAGGCAGAAACATGCTGCATCAACACCTTAACCATCATCGCCGACGACAACACTAACGGACACAAACATCCACAACAATCAGCAACAAACACAAAAGCACTATCAGAGCAAGCAACGAGAAGCAGGATCAAACTCAGCATCAGCAACAATATCAATCCACACAAAATCATCTCAGTTGTCCAAAAGCATGAAGAACGCCGACAATAACAATCGACCATCTTAATAAAAAAAAGTTCTCACTAATATTGCAGAAAAAGTCTGGGCAGAGCCACATGAAAATTAAGCATTTATTGTGCGTAGTTTGTAGAAAAAGGTAACATATGTAAAATCTACAAGCCAACGAATCACAGAGCAAAAGAGGCTTTACGGCAGTATCTTTTCTCATTCCATCTACACATGGAAATAACGTTTCAGTACTAGCTGTAGCAGTCGTAACATTTGCGTGGACTGTTTCATATCTGAGTCCCCTCCATGTGACCCATTTTGTGGAGAACATGGTTCTGGCATTTCATCTTTTCGTCAGATCTTAGAATAAAAATAAATATGACACACACTTTCCTTTAGAACCTATCTAAATACACACTCACACATATTCACACATGCCCACGCGCACACGCACGCATCGGGCACGCAGACATAGAGACAGAGATAGAGACAGAGATAGAGACAGAGAGAGAGAGAGAGAGAGAGAGAAGAGAGAGAGAGAGAGAGAGATGGGAGACAGGCGCAAAGAGATCAAGACAGACAACCAAAACCAGTCAGACAAAAAGATACGTACAGAAACTGGTGCAAAGACAGAAAGGCAGAGACAAACTGAAACAGAAAGAGTGATTAAGAGAGAGAGAGAGAGACATGCAGACAACATATTCATGTAATATGAAGACCATCATAAAAAAAAAGTAAGCAGTCACGGTACGACATGAAAATTACGTGACTACTGGACATTACAAGCAAAAGACTGTGACCATAATAATATTGGGGCAGATTTTGTTAAAAAAAAAAAAAAAAAAAAAAAACGACAGTAAGACATTTGTTTCCGGTCCTGTTTGAAACAGGAAATGTCACTCATAGCTGGGCACCTCAAACATCCGCACCGAACATCGCGCGAAGAACCAATAAACAAACGACTGAATAGAAAATCACCTTTAAGATCAGAAACACGCACAAAAAGGACAAACACACATCAGCAGTTTCGTTCAAAGCCAGTTTCTCGGCTCGATCTCTGTGAAGAGAACCTCGCTACCTGCAAGTCCATAGCAGATTCAGACCATCGGAAATCACCATCATTCCACGACCGATATAGGTTGTAGACGTGGCACCACCAGCACTGTAGCTCAGCCGTCAGCAACAGAACTGTTCTCGCTTTCTGGAAGACTTTGACACATTTGTTGGGTACAGTGAGGAGGGATGACTTGCGCTACACATACCCCCCCCCCCCCCCCCCCCCAGTCCAGACAGATGGACATATTATTTGGTTTCAGGTAGATAACACAGCTGCTGATGCTGATTTGCCTCATAAGCTCCGCTGACGATTATGAGTAACAGGCCAGGTCTGATATATTTACAGCTCATTTGCTGATTTTGTTTCAGAACTGTGGCGCTGATTTGGTTTACAGCTGACGTGTTGATTTACAGCTCTGTCGTTGATGGCGGTAAACAGCTCTGTTGCTGATTTTGTTCTATTAACACTCTGGTGCTCATTTCGTTACAACTCCTGTACTGATGCTCTTTAACAGCTCCGGTCTGATTTCGTTAACAGCTAGCTCTGGGGCTGATTTCGTTCAACATCTCTTGCTGATTTCAGTTCACAGCTCTGTTGCTGATTTCATTTCACAGCTTTGTTGCTGATTTCATTTCACAGCTCTGTTGCTGATTTCAGTTCACAGCTCTGTTGCTGATTTCAGTTCACAGCTCTGTTGCTGATTTCATTTCACAGCTCTGTTGCTGATTCATTTCACAGCTCTGTTGCTGGTTCATTTCACAGCTCTGTTGCTGATTTCAGTTCACAGCTCTGTTGCTGATTTCAGTTCACAGATGTGGTGCTGATTTCAGTTCACAGATGTGGTGCTGATTTCAGTTCACAGCTCTGTTGCTGATTTCAGTTCACAGATGTGGTGCTTATTTTGTTTACCGGCACTAGTTCGTTAAACAGCTCCTTAACTGATTCTGTTGAACAGGTCTGTTGCTACTTTCGTTTTATTATGTTTCTCAGCCCCAGTGCCGAGTTCATTCAACAACACTGCGTTGATTTTTTTTCTCTTTACCCACTGCACTGCTGACTTTGTGTGTAAGCACTGATGCTAGTTTCATTTTATGAGGTTTATTGGTGATTTCATTTCACATCTCCGGTGCTCATTGTCTTGATAAACACTGGTGCCAATTTCGTTGAACAGGTCTGGTGCTGATTCGAGCAGGTCTGGCGCTAGTACTGATGTCTCCATGAAAGGTACGTGAGTACGTCTACACATTGTGACATAATGAGTACGTCTACACATTGTGACATAATTTGTGTGCCAAAACTTTTTTTTTAAGTCATAGCGTCACGAACATGCGCATAGCATTCATTTTTTCTCCCACATTTTCTTTCAAACTAATCTGTAACCAAGTATAGAGCCAAGGGACAAACCACACTATAATCACCGAAGGTGTAAGTAGTTTATGAGAACACAGTCTTTGTGTGTGTGTTTTTGTTCGTTTGTTTTCAACACAGACAACACTTCTGTAAAGGTCGCTCCCGGTCAACACAGACAACACTTCTGTAAAGGTCGCTCCCGGTCAACACAGACAACACTTCTGTAAAGGTCGCTCCCGGTCAACACAGACAACACTTCTGTAAAGGTCGCTCCCGGTCAACACAGACAACACTTCTGTAAAGGTCGCTCCCGGTCAACACAGACAACACTTCTGTAAAGGTCGCTCCCGGTCAACACAGACAACACTTCTGTAAAGGTCGCTCCCGGTCAACACAGACAACACTTCTGTAAAGGTCGCTCCCGGTCAACACAGACAACACTTCTGTAAAGGTCGCTCCCGGTCAACACAGACAACACTTCTGTAAAGGTCGCTCCCGGTCAACACAGACAACACTTCTGTAAAGGTCGCTCCCGGTCAACACAGACAACACTTCTGTAAAGGTCGCTCCCGGTCAACACAGACAACACTTCTGTAAAGGTCGCTCCCGGTCAACACAGACAACACTTCTGTAAAGGTCGCTCCCGGTCAACACAGACAACACTTCTGTAAAGGTCGCTCCGGTCAACACAGACAACCTTCTGTATAAGGTTCGCTCCCGGTCAACACAGACAACCTTCTGTAAAGGTCGCTCCCGGTCAAACAGACAACACTTCTGTAAAGGTCGCTCCGTCAACACAGACAAACTCGTAAAGGTCGTCCGGTCAACAGACAACACTTCTGTAAGGTCGCTCCGGTCACCAGACAACACTTCTGTAAGTCGCTCCCGGTCAACACAGACAACACTTCTGTAAGGTCGCTCCCCGGTCAACACAGACAACATTCTGTAAGGTCGCTCCCGGTCAACACGACAACCTCTGTAAAGGTCGCTCCCGGTCAACACAGACAACACTTCTGTAAAGGTCGCTCCGGTCAACACAGACAACACTTCTGTAAAGGTCGCTCACGGTCAACACAGACAACACTTCTGTAAAGGTCCTTGCCGGTCACACAGACAACACTTCTGTAAGGTCGCTCCCGGTCAACACAGACAACACTTCTGTAAAGGTCGCTCCCGGTCACACAGACACCTTCTGTAAAGTCGCTCCCGGTCACACAGACACACTCTGTAAAGTCGCTCCCGGTCAACACAGACAACACTTCTGTAAAGGTCGCTCCCGTCAACACAGACAACACATCGTAAAAGGTCGCTCCCGGTCAACACAGACAACACTTCTGTAAAGGTCGCTCCGGTCAACACAGACAACACTTCGTAAAGGCGCTCCCGCAACACAGACAACACTTCTGTAAAGGTCGCTCCCGGTCAACACAGACAACACTTCTGTAAAGGCGCTCCCGGTCAACACAGACAAACACTTCTGTAAGGTCGCTCCGGTCGACACAGACAACACTTCTGTAAGGTCGCTCCCGGTCAACACAGACAACACTTCTGTAAGTCGCTCCGGTCAACACAGACAACACTTCTGTAAAGGTCGCTCCCGGTCAACACGAAGAACACTTCTGTAAAGTCGCTCCCGTCAACACAGCACACTTCTGTAAGGTCGCTCCCGTGACACAGACAACACTTCTGTAAAGGTCGCTCCCGGTCGAACAGACAACATTTCTGTAAGGTCGCTCCCGGTCGACACAGACAACACTTCGTAAAGGTCGCCCCGGTCAACACAGGAAAACACTTCTGTAAAGGTCGCTCCCGGTCGACACAGACACACTTCTGTAAAGGTCGCTCCCGGTCAACACAGACTAACACTTCTGTAAAGGTCGCTCCCGGTCAACACAGACAACACTTCTGTAAAGGTCGCTCCCGGTCAACACAGACAACACTTCTGTAAAAGGTCGCTCCCGTCAACACAGACAACACTTCTGTAAAGGTCGCTCCCGGTCAACACAGACAACACTTCTGTAAAGGTCGCTCCCGGTCAACACAGACAACACTTCTGTAAAGGTCGCTCCCGGTCAACACAGACAACACTTCTGTAAAGGTCGCTCCCGGTCAACACAGACAACACTTCTGTAAAGGTCGCTCCCGGTCAACACAGACAACACTTCTGTAAAGGTCGCCCCGGTCAACACAGACAACACTTCTGTAAAGGTCGCTCCCGGTCAACACAGACAACACTTCTGTAAAGGTCGCTCCCGGTCAACACAGACAACACTTCTGTAAAGGTCGCTCCCGGTCAACACAGACAACACTTCTGTAAAGGTCGCTCCCGGTCGACACAGACAACACTTCTGTAAAGGTCGCTCCCGGTCAACACAGACAACACTTCTGTAAAGGTCGCTCCCCGGTCAACACAGACAACACTTCTGTAAAGGTCGCTCCCGGTCAACACAGACAACACTTCTGTAAAGGTCGCTCCCGGTCAACACAGACAACACTTCTGTAAAGGTCGCTCCCGGTCAACACAGACAACACTTCTGTAAGGTCGCTCCCGGTCGACACAGACAACACTTCTGTAAAGGTCGCTCCCGGTCGACACAGACAACACTTCTGTAAAGGTCGCTCCCGGTCGACACAGACAACACTTCTGTAAAGGTCGCTCCCGGTCAACACAGACAACACTTCTGTAAAGGTCGCTCCCGGTCAACACAGACAACACTTCTGTAAAGGTCGCTCCCGTCAACACAGACAACACTTCTGTAAAGGTCGCTCCCGGTCAACACAGACAACACTTCTGTAAAGGTCGCTCCCGGTCAACACAGACAACACTTCTGTAAAGGTCGCTCCCGGTCAACACAGACAACACTTCTGTAAAGGTCGCTCCGGTCAACCAGACAACACTTCTGTAAAGGTTCGCTCCCGGTCAACACAGACAACACTTCTGTAAGGTCGCTCCCGGTCAACACAGACAACACTTCTGTAAAGGTCGCTCCCGGTCAACACAGACAACACTTCTGTAAAGGTCGCTCCCGTCAACACAGACAACACTTCTGTAAAGGTCGCTCCCGGTCAACACAGACAACACTTCTGTAAAGGTCGCTCCCGGTCAACACAGACAACACTTCTGTAAGGTCGCTCCCGGTCGACACAGACAACACTTCTGTAAAGGTCGCTCCCGGTCAACACAGACAACACTTCTGTAAAGTCGCCCCCGGTCAACACAGACAACACTTCTGTAAAGGTCGCTCCGGTCAACCAGACAACAATCTGTATAAGGTCGCTCCCGGTCGACACAGACAACACTTCTGTAAAGGTCGCTCCCGGTCAACACAGACAACATTCTGTAAAGGTCGCTCCCGGTCAACACGACCAACACTTCTGTAAAGGTCGCTCCCGGTCAACACAGACAACACTTCCCGTAAAGGTCGCTCCCGGTCAACACAGACAACACTTCTGTAAAGGTCGCTCCCGTCAACACAGACAACACTTCTGGGAAAGGTCGCTCCCGGTCAACACAGACAACACTTCTGTAAAGGTCGCTCCCGGTCAACACAGACAACACTTCTGTAAAGGTCGCTCCCGGTCAACACAGACAACACTTCTGTAAAGGTCGCTCCCGGTCAACACAGACAACACTTCTGTAAAGGTCGCTCCCGTCAACACAGACAACACTTCTGTAAAGTCGCTCCCGGTCAACACAGACAACACTTCTGTAAAGGTCGCTCCCTCAACACAGACAACACTCGGGAGTCGCTCCCGGTCAACCAGACAACACTTCTGTAAAGGTCGCTCCCGGTCAACACAGACAACACTTCTGTAAAGGTCGCTCCCGGTCAACACAGACAACACTTCTGTAAAGGTCGCTCCCGGTCAACACAGACAACACTTCTGTAAAGGTCGCTCCCGTCAACACAGACAACACTTCTGTAAAGGTCGCTCCCGGTCAACACAGACCAACACTTCTGTAAAGGTCGCTCCCGGTCAACACAGACAACACTTCTGTAAAGGTCGCTCCCGGTCAACACAGACAACACTTCTGTAAAGGTCGCTCCCGGTCACACAGACAACACTTCTGTAAGGTCGCTCCCCGGTCAACACAGACAACACTTCTGTAAAGGTCGCTCCGGTCGACACAGACAACACTTCTGTAAAGGTCGTCCCCGGTCACACAGACAACACTTCTGTAAAGGTCGCTCCCGGTCAACACAGACAACACTTCTGTAAAGGTCGCTCCCGGTCAACACAGACAACACTTCTGTAAAGGTCACTCCCGGTCAACACAGACAACACTTCTGTAAAGGTCGCTCCCGGTCAACACAGACAACACTTCTGTAAAGGTCGCTCCCGGTCAACACAGACACACTTCTGTAAGGTCGCTCCCGGTCAACACAGACAACACTTCTGTAAAGGTCGCTCCCGGTCAACACAGACAACACTTCTGTAAAGGTCGCTCCCGGTCCAACACAGACAACACTTCTGTAAGGTCGCTCCCGTCAACACAGACAACACTTCTGTAAAGGTCGCTCCGGTCAACACAGAAAACTTCTGTAAAGGTCGCTCCCGGTCAACACAGACAACACTTCTGTAAAGGTCGCTCCCGGTCCCAAAACAAAACAACACTTCTGTAAAGGTCGCTCCCGGTCAAAAACAGACAACACTTCTGTAAAGGTCGCTCCCGGTCAACACAGACAACACTTCTGTAAAGGTCGCTCCCGTCAACACAGACAACATCTGTAAGGTCGCTCCGGTCAACAGACAAACTTCTGTAAGGCGCTCCGGTCAACACAGACAACACTTCTGTAAAGGTCGCTCCCGGTCAACCAGACCCACACTTCTGTAAAGGTCGCTCCCGGTCAACACAGACAACACTTCTGTAAAGGTCGCTCCCGGTCAACACAGACAACACTTCTGTAAAGGTCGCTCCCGGTCAACACAGACAACACTTCTGTAAAAGGTCGCTCCCGGTCAACACAGACAACACTTCTGTAAAGGTCGCTCCCGGTCAACACAGACAACACTTCTGTAAAGGTCGCTCCCGGGCAACTTCAGGCCATCACTTCTTACTGTCAGTCAAACATAGGTGAAATTCTGCAAAGAGCGCTCCCGGTCAAGGGTTTTGTTGTGTGTTGTTGGTTGTGTTCATCATCAGTTTGTGTGTCTGTCTGTGGTGATTGTTCATGCAAGGAGGTGTCATAAGGTGTGTGTGTGTGTGTGTGTGTGTGTGTGGGTGTGTGTGTGTGGGGTGTGTGTGTGTGTGTGTGTTTTTCATTCACAGGATAGGTGCATAAGTGTGTGTGTGTGTGTGGTGTGTGTGGTGTGTGTGTGGTGTGTGTGTGTGTTTGTATTGTTTGTTCATTCACAAAATCCGTAGCCCAAAGAGCAAAGGTCACACATCTGTCTCCTTGACCGATCGACGTCTGGATGACCCTGATGGCCCTGATTGTGACCTTGACCTTGGCGACGGTTGTGTTGACCTTGACCTTTTGTTACGCCCTTCCATCATCAGTTGTAACTGCAGGCGGTGGATTTCCTGGTCCCGTTTCTGACATCACACACACACACACACACACACACACCACACACACACACACCGCAACACGCATACACACACACACACACACACACACATATACACACACACACACACACACACAGATGAACAGAACTGATTGAGAAGTCTGATATTAAGAGCAAGGACTCACCAGCAAACAGTACAGGGGCGGATCGCTTCATACGTGGTGGTGTGTGTGTGTGTGTGTGTGTGTGTGTGTGTGTGTGTGTGTGTGTGGAGGTGTGAGAGAGAGAGAGAGAGAGAGAGGAGAGAGAGAGTGAGTGAGAGAGAGAGAGAGAGAGCGTAATCTCTTTTCAATATCTATTCCATTTCCAAATAAGACCCCCCCCAAAAAAATTAGCGGTAACAGAGGGGAGAGGAAGGGGAAGGGAAAGAAGGGAGGGAGAGAGGAGGAGGAGGGGAACGGTTTATGAAGGGTATGTGTGTGTGTGTGTGTGTAAGGGGGGGGGGGGGGAGACTATTCACCGAAAAATAAGTTGAAAGCGATGACAGATGGGTGAAGGGGAAGGGGAAGATGTAAAAGGTGATGTGTGGTGTTAGTGGGAGGAGGGGAAGGGGAAGAGGGGGCAGGGAGGGATGGTGGTGAGATAGAAAGGTGACGGTAGGGTAAGGGGAGGGGGGAGGGGGAAGCAAACAAGGGAAGTAAAGAATCAACCTCCTCATCCTGTGTATCATCCTGATGAAATATTGCTGATGACATCTCTGTATGACGCTTTGTGTTCATTGAGTTTGTTCTTTTCATATTCTATTATTTTTGTCTGTAATGCTTGGGGGGAAGGGGTGTGGTATGGTGTGGTGTGGTATGGTGTGGTATGGTGTGGTGTGGTGTGGTGTGGTGGAGATCTGGTCCGGGAGCTCTGGATACCCCCTTCCCCTCCCCATCCCCCCCCCCCCCCCCTCGCCGCACAGTCCTCTGGTCAGCAGCTGTAGTGATAAAAGGCCAAACGGAATAACCAGCAATCTCCACAAAAGATCGAACAATGCAGCAGTCCAGAAAAAAAGCAACAACAACAACAATTGTTTGATTTTCGTCCAGGATGTAGGAACAGAAAAAACAATAGTAATAACAATTTTCGTCGAAACCGCTGCGATCTTCATGTTTTCTTGATCGATAACTACTGAACCAGATGACATACACATTGAGGCTAAATTCGTTTGCAATTGGTCGTTTATAAAATCATTAACCCCCCCCCCCCCCCCCCCCCCAACAATTGGATTGTTCAACAGTACTTGAATATGAACTTAATGATTCTGTTTTACATTTTGCTGTCCTGTTGGACATAAGAAAGTTTGCAGAAAGGTGCGATACGTTTAGGACTCCTCTGAGGAGATCGCCTCTGATGACAACTGTGTGTGTGGTTTTCTTACTGCTATTGGACAGCAGTATAACTTTGTTTCTTTCTTTGTTCGTTTGCTTAAAAAAAAATTGTGGTGCTCTCATACACTGATTCATTAACAAAAAAGGTATCTACACTAAAGAATCCGTTACAGCAGTCTCGTTTGTCCTTTAATTTTGTTATGATATTGTACTGTTCTTATACACTGATTCACTTTAAAAAAAAAGTTTCTCCTCTAAAGAATCCTGTCACAGCAGCCCTCCACAAAAAGTTTTTACAACTGTTACTATTTCGGGGGATTACAAATGAAAAATGAAAAATCTTATGTTTTTAGTGGATAACGATGTGAACATGGTAACAAAAAAAATGTCACAAACATTTTTTTTTTCGCAGAGACTTCTCCTGGTTACATTTTACCTTGTATCGATGCAGTATACAACGTAACTTTGAATGAGGATATAAACATTACGTGACATCTCTGACCTGTAAGTCTTGCTGGAGGCTGTGGAGATTGGACCTCATCTCTTCCCGAAGCTCTGATACCAGGGAACTCCGGAACTGTCAGCATGGAACAGACTCATTATTCCCCACGTCATAGACACTTTTCAATGCTCAGTTAGTCCGTGATCTTCATCGTCGTCATCATTGTTGTCGCTATTGTCATGATGATGATGGTGATGATGATGATGATGATTGAGGATGATGATGATGATGATGATGACTCATCATCATCATCATCATCATCACCCTCATCATCACCATCAAACCCTCATCATCACCATCATCATCATCATCATCTCACATCATCATCAACACCACCACGATCAACACCATCATCCTTATCATCATCATCATTATCATCATCATCATCATCATCATCATCATCACACTCATCATCGTTCCATAACTGTAGTTTTTTATCTGTAGGATCTCCCCCCTTTACTGTGCCCTGTACAGTGATCTGGGACAGGGAGTCATGGAGAGATATTCTGCCAGTACCATGTGCTCTGTACCCTGCAGAGTGGTCTTGGACGGGAGTCATGGCGACATACTCTGTAAATACCAGGCGGTCTGTACCCCCGAGAGTGGTACTGGGCTTGCAGTCACAAAGAGATACCGAGTCGTCAAGATGACAGCGTCTGATGACTGTGAGTTGAGGTCTTCTCTACCACTTGCTGCCTGACAAGGTCATTTGTGTGTTAGGCCCCTAGTAGAAGTTGTGGAGAAACTGTGTCATGCATTGCTTATTGAATGTCTGCATCTTTCGCTCAAAACTGGACTCAGTGCTGGAAATCGTCAGGATGATAAAACTGTGACATCTGCCACACTGGATGCTCACACGTTTTGCTCACGTCTCTCTCTCTCCTCTCTCTCTCACACACACACACACACGCGCGCGCGCGCGGACGCACGCACACATACACGCACGCACGCATCCATGCGCGCGCACGCACACACACACATAGACACACACATACACACACCACCCACACACTCGCATGCTCTCTCTCTCTCTCTCTCTCTCTCTCCTCTCTCTCTCTCTCTCTCTCTCTCGCTGGTCTAACTAAATGAAAGTCTTGTCTTGTCTGGTCTCTCTCTCCCTCCCCCCCTCTCTCTCTCTCTCTCTCTCCTCTCTCTCTCACTTGGTCATAGGAGGACTCGAGTAGGCGGACTGAGCGGAGATGGGACGTGGAAGAGGAGTAGCGCCCCTGGCCCTGTTAGGCTTGTCGGGTAGGTCCCCCCAGCTGCCCAGAGAGGAGTGGCGCGGACTGCTGTCCCACGACCGGTACCTCCCCATGCCCCTCCCCTCCTCCAGCCAGTCCTCCTCCTCCTCCTCTCCTCCCGTTCCTCTTGGTCCTCCATCTCCAGCTGTCTCTGGAAGGCCTGTTCCTTCAGGAGGTCGATGAGCTGAAACAAGAAATGTCGGCGGATCAAATGTGTGTGTGTGTGTGGGTGTGTGTGTGTGTTTACGTGTGTGTGTGTGTGTGGTGTGTGTTCTTAAAGTACTAGATGGACACTATGGAAAGACTCCAGTCAAGGTCGAACGGTTCACCTTCTTATTTCAGTTCATGATGAAAACACAACAACAAACGTTATCATTATACGCCACGGAAGTAACCGGCCTGAAGAATTTTCTTCCCGTGTATTTCTCTAACAGGACATGTTAAACGCGAAATGTCAATGTTCATATCATTAGAAAATATCATAATTTATAAATATATTACTTTGCTGTTTTAGGTGAAGACACTGTGCGTGCGGGGCGGGCTTTACACAGCACGCCAACACTGTCGCCTGACCTGCTGTAAAACCTGGATGAGGAGAGAAACACGCCAACACTGTCGTCTCACCTGCTGTAGAACCTGGATGGAGACAGAAAAGTTGAAGTTGTCGTTTCCGGTCGCCATGGACTTCATTCGTGACATCAGTAACTGCTCCGTCTCCATAGCTTGCTGACGTACTTCCGCCCACAGGTGCTGCAGTTCCCTACGTCATCCTGGACAGACAGTCACGTTCTGATCCGTCTGACTGGTCTGAGCTGTTGTTTTTTTTCATGAATTTTGAATTTCCAATTCGTTAACCTGCTTCCTATTCCATGCCTTATCAGTACATAGCTCCCACACCGCTCATCCGTAGCTCCCCCTCCCCCTCCCCCCCCCCCCCCCCCCCACCAGTCACAGCCAAACCCAAGCTCAATCTGTCGTATCCCCAATACCAACAGTCCACATGCAGAGAACAATGTGTTCGTCTTCAGGCAACCCAGCGTAGGAGACACTGCCCTGCAGTTGAGTCACTGCCATGGTTTGAAGTGGTGCCTTTTCTGACCCAACATATACACCGGACATCATCTACTTCACCCCTTTCTGACATCATCTACTTCACACCCTTTCTGACATCATCTACTTCACCCCTTTCTGACATCATCTACTTCACCCCTTTCTGACAATAAATGCCAAGTCGTAAAACCAGTACGAGTTATCGCCCCACTCCAGATCGCGCCACCCTGTCCGTCCTCACAGTCCCGTGACCTTGCCAACACTGCCACTGTGACCTTGCCAACACTGCCACTGTGACCTTGCCAACACTGCCACTGTGACCTTGCCAACACTGCCACTGTGACCTTGCCAACACTGCCACTGTGACCTTGCCAACACTGTCAACTTCAACACGAACCCATAACAGGAATGAACTGAGGACATGAAATAAAAACTGAACTGTCAACCACAGCTGAGAGTAAAGCGCAATTTCAAGATCTAAAGCTTTTATGTGAAAAGGAGGAGAGGAGAAAAAGACTATGTTTCTAAGGAATCCCATTCCGATCTGAGATATCAAGACAGAGCTGTAATCTTTGCTTCCCTTTAACAATGTATGCCTGCATCAACCAGGCCCGAGAGAAACAGCCATCTGTTTTCCTACTTACGATTTTTTTTTCCTCGTCCTACCTCCCCCATCTATCCCCATCCACTCCCCCCCCCCCCCCCCCTTTACTTCTTTTCTTTGACATCAATCAAACAAAATCATGGCTGTTTGGCAGTCTCTTCTCCATGTCAGGAATAATTTCCTCTGGGTTATTTTCTTCCCGTGTTTGTGAAAAAAAAGAAAAAGAATTATGACGTCACTGCCTCTGATGATTTCCTCTAGGTCATTTTCCTCTCGTGTTTGTAAGAAAACAAAATTATGACGTCACTAGCCAGGATCATTTCCTCCGGATTCTTTTCTTCAAATGTCTGCACAGACAAGAATGATGACGTCACAGCTACCTCTCCTCCCGCGTCAGGTCCTCGTAGGCCATGTGGTAGCGGCCCATGATGGCGGTCTCCATGATGTTCAGCTCGGTCTTGAACTTCTGCAGGGCGTACTGCGCCAGACGGCTCTCCTCCTGCAGCCTCTGAGAACCACAGGGCCCACATGGGGCGTCAGTGTGTGGTGTGTGTGTGTGTGTGTGTGTGTGTGTGTGGTGTGTGTGGTGTGTGTGTGTGTGTGTGTGTGTGTGTGTGTGTGTGTGCGCGCGCGCGCGCGCCCGTGTGTGTGCATGTGTGCGCGCGCGCGCGAGACTGGAGTGTGTGAGGAATGAAAGAGTCACCGCATTCACCCCAACTCGGATCTTAATTGTCGTAGCAATCGTCTACAGCTAACACGTGAAACGTATGTTTAATATGGAAGGCCGACAATGTACTCATGACTCTCTACAACAGTGTTTTTCATCGAAAACCGCATCCTTTCTGTTCATATTTAACCAAATGTTACATTTTAGAACACCACACACACACACACACACACACACACACAATAACCACACACATGCGCGCGCGCGCGCAAGCACCACGCACACACACACACACACACACACACACACACACACACCGCGCGCACGCACGCACGCACACGCACGCACGCACGCACGCACGCACGCACGCACCACACACACACACACACACACACACACACACACACACGTGAGAGTCTGTCAATTCTCATTTGTTGCCCATCAGTACAAGTAAAACGAGCCGCCATTCTGTGACTGACCGTGTCCACGTCTGATCGTCCGTCAACAGTCTGGATTACATCAACTGTGAACCCTCAGTTTCCCATCATTCGTTTCTCTTTCTTTTAGTTCTTTAACTATAATTCTTTACTGTCTTTCGTTTTCTGAACGAAACAAAGTGTAGAACCCTCCTTAACAACCACAGCAACTGTTGACTTCCCTTCTTACGATTGTCTCCCTTCACCTAGACACACATCCAGCAGACGAGAGAACCCCACGACCTCACTGACCTTTCTCTTCATGAGACCCGGCCAGTCCCGCAGAGGTCGGCGTGACCTGTAGTGAACCATCCTCGTCTTGCGACCCTGTCAACAACCATGGTCACCGTGCATGTAACACTCAGCAGATTCAGAAAAAGCACACTCACTGTACCTATATTCAACATACACAAACTCTCTGTTAGAACGGGTTTGAAACTAATGTACTCAATGGGCCGACAGATGTTGTTGTTTTTTTTCTACACTAATTAGTCATCATTCTTACCTTGAAGACAGTACGATGAAATTTTAGCGTAATCAATTCTCACGACTGATTAGAACAATGAATTCATCCTGTCGGTGAATGATCTAAAGGGGTTCTGCAGGTGAGGCTGAACAATCATCATTTTTCCAAAAACCATTAATTTGCCAAAGCCTCCGACAACCCTCCCAACGTTCTGTCCCTGCACCAGCATCCCCAAGCAAAGAGCGCTCACCCTACCATGCACAGGGAGCATATAAGCTTACACCATCTGTTTGAGGAGGAGATGGAGATTGAGATGGATCGGGCACGTCATCCGGAAAGAACAGGACATCATCACTCTATGTGCCCTTCATTGGACACACACACACACATACACACACACACTCACACACGTACACACACACATAACCCCCCCCCCATACACACACACACACACACACACACACACAACACACAACACAACACACACACACACACACACACACACACACACACACACACACAACCCGCCCCCACCCCCACACTGCATCACACACAAGTCAGCTCTTTACTGACCTTGAAGACAGTGGGTTGGTTGATAAGCTTGATCAGCTTGTGGTAGTCCAGCATGGAGAGCCTCCACCGCTGAGGATGCTGTCGGTGGTGGAGGCACACGAGTATACACTGCTGCCCTCTACCGACGCTCCGGACTCCTCGTCCGTGCCCGGGTAATAGCGAGGGCGGGGTCTTCTGGCCTTCTGTGAGGAGGCTGACGGCAGCTCTCGACTCCAGGAGGAATAGGTGAGGGACCTGTCATCATCAGAACAACACTGAGATCATTGTGATGATGATGGTAGTGGTGATTATCAGACGTGGGAAATGGACAGACGTAGTGGGGCAGTTTCTGTCAACATATCTTCAGTGCCTCTCTCAAACCTTTCTTTCCTCCCTCGAAAAAAATGAGCTGAGGTGTATGGGGGAGGAAAGTGAGCTGAGGTGTATGGGGGAGGAAAGTGAGCAGGGGAAACAGGGGGTTAGTATGGAAAAGGGGTGGAAACGACTGTAGACCCTGTCCCCGATTAGCAAAGGGTCTACACGAGAGAGAGAGAGAGAGAGAGAGAGAGAGAGAGAGAGAGAGAGAGAGAGAGAGAGAGAGAGAGAGAGGAAGAAGAAGAAGAAGAAAAAAATTTGATGAACCTGAGAATGTGGAAGACAGTAAGACTGGCAAAATAGCTTATTCAGTATAGATGGAGGGAAACAGAACGGGAGAAATAAGAGGAGGGAGCCGGGGAGAGGGGCGAGACAGGGAAGTGGCGGTGAGTGGGGTGAGGACAGGGTAGAAATGCTAATTCACACAAGTCTCTCATACCCAATGGAAAAAGTGCTGATGATACGTTTCCATAAATTAATGCTTTTTATTCTTACTTTTTTTCCGGAATGCTCTGTCAAGGTACGTTGTACTTTCTGAAGTTTTGGAGTAGGGTCGAAGAGGATGGAAGGGAGGGGTGGGGAGGGAAGAAGAGGAGGGAAGGGGAGAAGGGGCCCTGTAACTTTTCCTCAAGTCACCGCTGGGATGATGACGACGATGTCAAAAATTATATCTATAATAAACAAACTAACGATGGTGGCGGTGATGTCCCTGATGCACCTACTCCTAGCCAAGGTGCTGGGGATAACAACAGCAATGATGATGATGATGATGATGATGATGATGATGATGATGATAATGGTAGTGATGATGATGGTGATGGTGGTGTGATGATGATTGATGATGATGATGATGATGGTGATGATGATGATGATGATGATGATGGTGATTATGATGACGATGATGATGGTGATGGTGATGATGATGATGATGATGATGATGATAAGGAGGAGGAGGAGGGGGAGGACGAGGAGGGGAGCGAGGGGGAGGGCGAGGAAGATGTGGACGATGGTTATGATCATGATATCGATGAGGATGGTGATGATAGTGATGAGGATGAGAACGATGATGATGTTGGTAATAATGATGATGATGATGATGATGATGATGATGATGATGATGATGATGACGACGACGAACGATGACAAAGACGATCAGCTACCTGTCATCCCGTTCCAGCTCATCCCCACTGCACCCGCGGCTTCCTTCCGCAGAACTGTTGTCCAGGGTGGGTCTCTGCAATGCCATCCGGGGGACAGAGCTCAGGCCCGCCTGCAACCACAACATCACCACCATCCACCACCTGACTGTCGCCAACAATTACAACAACAAACAACACCACCATCCACCACCTGACTGTCGCCAACAATTACAACATCACCACCATCCACCACATGACTGTCGCCAACAATACAACATCACCACCACCTGATGTCGCCAACAATTACAACATCCACCACCTGACTGTCGCCAACAATTCAACACCACCACCATCCACCACTGACTGTCGCCAACAATTACAACATCACCACCACCTGACTGTCGCCAACAATTCCAACACCACCACCATCCACCACCTGACTGTCGCCAACAATTACATCACCACCATCCACCACCTGACTGTCGCCAACAATTACAACATCACCACCATCCACCACCTGACTGTCGCCAACAATTACAACATCACCACCATCCACCACCTGATTGTCGCCAACAATTACAACAACACCACCATCCACCACCTGATCGTCGCCAACAATTACAACACACCACCATCCACCACCTGATTGTCGCCAACAATTACAACATCACCACCATCCACCACCTGACTGTCACCAAAACTACAACACCACCACCATCCACCACCTGATTGTCGCCAACAATTACAACAACACCACCATCCACCACCTGATTGTCGCCAAAATACACACACCACCATCCACCACCTGATTGTCGCCAAAATACAACACCACCACCATCCACCACCTGATTGTCGCCTAAAAATTACAACCACCATCCACCACCTGATTGTCGCCAACAATTACAACAACACCACCATCCACCACCTGATTGTCGCCAACAATTACAACACCACACCATCCACCACCTGATTGTCGCCAAACAATTACAAAAACACACCATCCACCACCTTATTGTCGCTAAAATTACAACAACAACGCCATCCACCACTTAATTGTCGCCAAAAGTCACAACAAAAACAAAACAACACCATCCACCACCTGATTGTCGCCAAAAGTTACAACAACAACACCACCATCCACCACCTGATTGTCGCCAAAAGTTACAACAACAACACCACCATCCACCACCTGATTGTCCCCAAAAGTCACAACAACAACAACACCACCACCATCCACCACTGATTGTCCCAAAAGTTACAAACAACAACAACACCACCACCATCCACCACCTGATTGTCCCAAAAGTTACAACAACAACAACACACACCATCCACCACCTGATTGTCGCCAAAAGTTACAAAACAACACACCACCACCATCCACCACCTGATTGTCGCCAAAAGTTACAAAACAACACCACCACCACCACCACACACACCCAAACTACAACAACAAAATTCTCTCTCATACCAACAAACACAACCACACCACACACACACACACACACACACACACACACACACCCACACACACACACACACACACAACCACACACACACACACACACACACACACACACACACACACACACACACACACACACACACACACAACATCACAACATAAGTCAGCACAAACATGACAAACTAACAGGAGTACCAGGAGAGCGCAGAGGTCCTCGACGATCCAACAGATAGTAGTTGTGTGCTTTCATCGGATCCGCACAACGGATCCACACTAACACTGACTAGAATCGTTTTTGGGATACATTGAAGTTCTCTATCTAGTTTCGTTGTAACCAATCCAGAACTCTTTGCACTATCTTGCTGATAGGTCTTAAAGCTCCCCTTTGACCCAGATCCGCACGAGAATTGAATAAGTTCGGCTTAAGGCAAAATTCCATCCTTCCATAAAATTGCGTTCAAATCGGTTCAGTAGTATTTGCATGATAGTGCAGACAAACAGACAAGCAAAGCAGCCACGCGGTGCCAATACAACGTCCTCAGTAACTAACAATCCGTAATGATAACTAATTCTACGCGGTGCCAATACAACGTCCTCAGTAACTAACAATCCGTAATGATAACTAATTCTGATGAACCAACACACAGCTTCATGACATGTACCTGCGGGCCAAGGTAACGAGACACCGAACCACCCTGGGCAGTAGTAGCAGTAGAAGCTGCAGCAGTAGCTACAGGACCATAACGGGCCGCGGAGGCCTGGAGGACCTGACGAGTGGAGGAAGCCTGGGCCAGTTCTTCAGACAGGGGCGCTCGTTGCAGCGGCCCTCAGACCCTCCTCCTCCTCCCCCACCTTTGCCCTTGCCCTTCAGCACCACGGAGATGTGGGCGGGGCCCCGGGGAGAGCTGCGACCGTCCCTGGAGGAGGCTGACAGCAGGTCCCTGATGGTGCTGACGGGGATGTGGGAGGAGCCGGGCTTGTTGAGGTGGGGGATGTAGCACATGGTGATGTAGCGCTGGCCCCCAGAGGTCCTGGAATCGCTCTGCTGCAGGATGTCGTCGGCGGATCGGCAGCGGCGTTTGTGGGCGTCTGGAGAGTCCTGTTCAGCATCAGCAAACCCCCATGGAATTAGAAAGAAGACCATTGTTGGGATCTATTTTCTGACGCAAGGACACTTTATATTAAGCAAATCTTGAATTGTGTTTGCATTCACTCCGTAACACAACATTGGCAAACGAATCACAAGACAAAACACGACGCGTTTCGACCTCTTAGGTTTTCTTCAGGCTTGATAGACAACACTCAGGACAACGAAAATGAAGAACGAGTAAGTCATTCATCTGGTCAAATT
>CM031595.1:142755027-142765027 GCA_018398815.1 Conus ventricosus | reverse complement strand
TGTGGTGTGGAAGCCAATGAACCAACTCTCACCTTCTTGGAAACGACATTCAGCGACAGACAGGTGACCGAAGGATGGGGCGTAAACAGTGAACCATTTATGGCGAACCTCTGAATAAATGAACTTGGCGCCCACCTATCCCCCTCCCATTCTCTCCCCACCCCGCTTCGCCCCTCCCCACACCCTACCCCCACTTTCCTTCCTTGCTATCCCAGGCTCTCAAGACAGTGTTCAAATTGCTGTGTGAACGGTTTCATTTTCCTTTTGGTCAGTGTTGTATTAAGAGATGTCAGCTTTCCGCGTGGTGATTTGGGGGTTCTTTCAATAGCAACTGAATCCCTGCCAACTGGAAATTCTGTGCTGGCAGTTTCTTTTTTCCCTGTCGCCTCCATTCTAACCTTTTTTTCATATTCCATTCTTCGGTATCGTTCACTGTTTTCTGCCTTTGTAGCCCTTTCAGTTTCTCTGTGTTCTAGACAGTCTCGACTTTACATTTTCCCTTTTTGTTCCATTCAATTATATCTTTAGCACTGCCAGCTATTTCGTTGTGATCTGGCCATTAGTCAAACTGTGACTACTTCCACAGTGAGCACCAGATGTCCGTTCTGTTGTGTGTGTTTGCCATCATGGCATTTTCGTGTATGTTTGTAGTACTGATCTGCTTGACTTTTCTTTTGAAACTGGAGATGATAAATAAAGCGGACGTACAGAGGCAGCTTCCCAGAATGAGCACTGTAACCACAGCACCATTCCATTCTGTAGTCCCCAGAATGAGCACTGTAACCACAGCACCATTCCATTCTGTAGTCCCCAGAATGAGCACTGTAACCACAGCACCATTCCATTCTGCAGTCCCCAGAATGAGCACTGTAACCACAGCGCCATTCCATTCTACAGTCCCCAGAATGAGCACTCTAACCACAGCACCATTCCATTCTACAGTCCCCAGAATGAGCACTGTAACCACAGCACCATTCCATTCTACAGTCCCCAGAATGAGCACTGTAACCACAGCACCATTCCATTCTACAGTCCCCAGAATGAGCACTGTAACCACAGCACCATTCCATTCTACAGTCCCCAGAATGAGCACTGTAACCACAGCGCCATTCCATTCTACAGTCCCCAGAATGAGCACTGTAACCACAGCACCATTCCATTCTACAGTCTGCCTGTGAGGCACATGAAATCATTCAGTGAGTTTCTGTCAGTTTACAAGACGCACGTAAAGCTGGCTTTCTAGGGTGAGTCCTCCAACCTTAGCAATATTCCATTCCCCAGCACTGGAAGCCAGCTGCAGCCGAAACCGGCTGTCACACACAAAAAAAAGGAAAAAGAAAAATGCTGAATATCATATCAACGGAATGTTTACCCCCTGCTCAAGTTTTCCTTGGTCTGACAAAGATCAGTTGTAAGGAAAGCAGGTAATATCTAAGAAAGTTCGACAGTTCCGTCCACTTCCAAATAACCAGCCTTCAGAAGCAGAACTTTTCAGAGATTTTTCTTTCTTTGCTTGAAACCCAGCTGACGTCATCGGGTCGTACATAATGAGGCCGTTAAGACGGATAAACAGTGATAGTCTTCTGTCTTAAAGAAATCAACATCTACATAATATCAACTAACCAAATATCCAGCAACTCATATTTTCGTAGCTAAGCTAGGAAAGGTAAGAACTGTTCGTGCTGAGCCAGTCTGAAAAGGTAGCAAAGTGCGATTCCCAGCGCTTCTCACTTCCTAATCGCCTGAGTACAACGCGAGAATGTTGAGAACTCTAGTAACAAGAAGGGGAAAAAAACGGCGGAGACATGATTCAATAAAAAAAAAAAGACTGATGAAAGGACCACGAAGGTAGCGATAAAAAGAAGGTAGCAGTAAAAGAAGGGAAAAGAGGAAATTTCTAGCGCAGAATTTTCTTCAGATGGAAATGTATCAACTATATTGAACGAGCTCACACACTTTGCCATATAACCAACATTAAGTCAAGCGCACAGAGGGTTCATACTCCGTGAATATGATATTCTTTGCTGACCTGTTTAGGCAGTGAGGGAGGCAGGTTGTCATTCTCATCCCGGGCAGAGGCTGACTCGGTTCCTGTCTTGTGGTAGACGTACACCACAGGGCCTGGCTCCAGCTGTCGGGTGCCAGACACAGAATCCCTCGTCCCCGCTCCCCCTGACCTCGCCACAGGGCTCTCGCTGCTGGCTGGGGGAAACCTGGCTCTCTGGGAGGAGCCCTGGGACTGTCGGGTGTCGGGGTGGGGAAGAGCCCGGGGCTCTCCGAGCCCGTGGCCGGGCGGGGACTGCCGGAACTGGAGGACTGCTGGTCCACCAGGGTGTGTTCGGATCCGGAGTCCGACAGACGGTCCACCGCCGCGTGGACGATGTTGAGGAAGTTCATCCCCCTTCCCCCCTCCTCTTCCTCCGGAGCTGGAAGGGGTGGGGTGAGGGCTGGAGGAGAGGACATTGTTGACGCCTGGCTTCCTCGGACACCACGATGCTCACCGTCTTGCTTCCGCCCTCCGTGCTCGTGCTGCTGGTCCTACTGCCACCCCTCCCCTCCTCCCCGCCCAGCTCCCCCTCCACCCTCTCCGCCTGGCCGGGGGTGAGGGTGGGCACCTTCTCGATGGTGGGCTGGCGGCTCGCGCAGGGCGTGACGTCACTGTCCACCTCTAGCCTGTCCGAGGACCTACGCCGGGATTCTCCGGGGAAGGGGTAGTCTCCCCTGTGAGGGATGTAGAGGTCGTCCAGGTCCAGCAGGCGATCCCCAGGGAAGACAGCCCCGACCAGCGGGGAGGGAGATCGGTCCAGGAAGACGTCTCCAGGGGTGGTGGGGGCGGTGGACAGATCCCCGCTGTCGGTGGACTCCGTGGTGGTGCTGAAGTCCACGCTCTTGGTCATGTGGGAGTCCCGGCTCTCGGAGCGGTCCCGCCCCTCCTCCTTCTCCTCCTCCTCCTCCTCATCGCCCGACTCCACCAGGCTGTACTGCCGCTTGGAGCGGGTCTTGTGGAACTGCTTGCGGCGATCCTCCGCGCTCTTTTTCCTCGTCTTGCTCTGGAATCGTTTCAAGAATGGATGGATGAGTGGATGGATGGATGGATGGACGGGGGGTGGATGGGATGAGTGGGTTTTGATATGGATGGATGATATGGTTTTGATATGGATGGATGTTTGATATGGATGGGTGTGGGGGCCGGGCTGGGTGGATGGGTTCATGAGATTGGAGTCTGGTTGGTGAAAGGACGGGGAGGTTGTCAAGTACATGGATGGACAGGTAGATGGATGAGAAGGTGACTCACTTTGTGGCACATGGATGCATGCTATGGACAGACATGAGAATCGAACTGAACGGGTGAATGAATGATGAGTAAGTCAGGTGGGTGGCTGAATGGACGGACAGACCAGACAGACGGGCTGAGTAACGGATGGAAGAATGCATGGGTCGATGATAAAACAACAAGAAATATGGGAGGAGACGTGGAAACCGGACAACGTTCACATGCTCCTTCTCGAAAATCATCCAACCCTAGACAAAAGAAGCACTGGATAAACTAAAACTGAAACGAATCATCTCTCTCTCTCTCTCTCTCTCTCTCTCTCTCTCTCTCTCTCTCTCTCTCTCTCTCTCTCTCCCCTTTGAATTAAACGAATCCTCTGTCTGTCTCACTGTCTGTCTGTCTGTCTCTCTCTGTCTGTCTCTGTCTGTCTGTCTGTCCTGTCTGTCTGTCTGTCTTCTCTCTCTCTCTCTCTTCTCTCTCTCTCTCTCTCTCTCTCTCTCTCTCCTCTCTAACTTAAACGAATCTACCCTCTCTCTCTTTCTCTCTCTCTTCTCTCTCTCTCTTCTCTCCTCTCTCTCTCTCTCTCTCTCTCTCTCTCTCTCTCTCTCTCTCTCTCTCTCAAACTGAATCGTACGCAAGGTGAAGAAAATGAAATACATTTTCTGTTCATTTGCCCAGCTTTAAAAGATATTCGCCAAAAATTTATCCCACAGAAAATATTATAGGCGCCCATGCTTGTTTCGTTTACAGTTACTACTTAGCTCTAATAGGTATAACGTTATCAAGAATTTAGGCATGTTTTTGTTTAAAGCATCTAAGATCAGAGAAATAATGACATCTTAATTGCTGTTCTTGCTTGTTTGGATGGCAGATGTTTTTCCCCTGATACATTATTTGCTTCTTACCTATAATGTAAATGGTTATGCTCATTCCCCTTCAAATGGGCCGATGGCCTTACTGAATAAAATTCTGAAGTCTGAAGTCTGAAGTCCTCTCTCTCTCTCTCTCTCTCTCTCTCTCTCTCTCTCTCTCCTCTCTCTCTCTCTCTTTCTCTCCCCTTTGAATTAAACGAATCCTCTGTCTGTCTCACTGTCTGTCTGTCTGTCTCTCTCTGTCTGTCTCTGTCTGTCTGTCTGTGTCTGTCTCTCTCTCCTCTAACTTAAACGAATCTACCCTCTCTCTCTCTTCTCTCTCTCTCTCTCAAACTGAATCGAATCATATCTCTCTCTCTCTCTCTCTCTCTCTCTCTCTCTCTCTCTCTCTCTCTCTGAAACGAATCATCTCTCTCTCTCTCTCTCTCTCAAACTGAAACGAATACTCTCTCTCTCTCTCTCTCTTCTCTCTCTCTCTCTCTCTCTCTCTCTCCTCTCTCCTCCTCTCCTCTCTCTCTCTCTCTCTCTCTCTCTCTCTCTCCCCTACTCCCTTCCTCCTTCCCCACCTTCCCCTCCCTACCCCACCCCCCATCCCCCGCACTCACCTCTCCCTCCTCCCCATCCTGAGCGCGCAGATTGAGCTCGGCCTCCAGGCCCTCGGGCAGCTGGTCTCCATAGAAGCCCTGCTGGGCCAGCGCCCTCTGGTTGTCGGGGTGCAACACGCTGCGGGTCCTGCCCGGGGGGGTCAGGCAGGGGGAGGGGGTCCCGTGCAGGGAGGAGCGCTCCCCCAGGGGCGGGAAGAGGGGGCCCAGCGGGGCGCCCTGCTGCATGGACAGCAGTTTGAGTCCCAGGAGCGCCGTGGACATACTGCGAGCCCGAGTCCAGGCCGAGATGGCTGTGCCAGAGAAAACAACAACAACACAATTAACGATAAAACAACAGAACAAAATGCTAGCTTATTGGATAATCAAGGGACACAACTGTTTGACAAAAACACTACTAGCGCGTTTCGACCTTTCGGCCTTCGGTTACAAGACAATTGCGTGCAGTTGAGGACTCGGGTCAAGCGCACACAGACTTCGACTGCATCCATGCACTGTTTGTGGGTCCGGGTGAGCTAACCCTTGGTAAGGCGCCAGACACCCTGAGAGAGGACATGGCTTGTCTAGGTCTTAAGTGTCGACCGGCAGAGGGACTGACACTGACGTCACTGATTACACGTCTGGCATTCTCACAGACCACAATCATCGCAATGTTATTGCTGTTGTTTGTACAAGTAAATAAACGAGTTATTTTGTCCGCGTACGTGTTCACTTCAATGTATCTACAAGAAATACGATCGTAGCAGTCCAAATAAATTCTATCTTCTGTCGCAGGGTCTGCCCGGCAATTAGTCCCAGTGTCATGAATCTGAGGCCTCTCAGGGCTAGGGGATTGGTGTCATAAATTTGAGGCCTCTCAAGGGATTTATGTTTCACGTATGCCGTTGTACCATGATTGTAGGCAATTGTCTTGTACCGCGGCCTTCACAAAGGCCAGACAAAAACAAAATCGACAAACAGAAGAAAAAAACGAACAAGAGAACAACTGCTTAACTGTGCAGGGAGGCATCATAGCTGTCTATGCAAGCATCGGATGCAAGCGCTAGTCTGTCTGTCCGTCACATTACTTTCTACAGATTTTCAGTTTCAGTTTTGTAGCACTGTTCGACCGACCACGTGGGAATTTCAGAGCTGTTGCTTCTGAGAGAGAGAGAGAGAGAGAGAGAGAGAGAGAGAGAGAGAGAGAGAGAGAGAGAGAGAGAGAGAGAGAGAGAGAGAGAGAGTCATGTCCAGTAAAGTAAACAACAAACACAACAGAGCCGCCTACACAAATACTTACATCAACTCATAACAAGACACTTAAATCATTGATAAAACGAGGCTAAGCTAGCCTACAGCATGAGAATGGATCACCCGAATTATTTCTCTCTCTCCTCTCTCTCTCTCTCTCTCTCTCTCTCTCTCTCTCTCTCTCTCTGCAATTACATTTCTTGTTTGTCGGAAATCCCACAACATTTTTGTGGTAGATCTCCTATGCTTCTGCATCAAATCAATGAAAAATCAGCTAGCGTTCTTATCTTACACAGTACTTGAATATCTTCAGTAGTACTATTATGGCAGGAAACATCAGTACAAAATGTTATATCTACTTCAAACAGAAGTAATTTCAATTTCGTACGATGATTGATTCGACACTGAGCATATTTTGTAAAACCTAATAACAGACTTTGGAGACAAACCTAATAACATACCTTGGAGACAATATCTTTAGAAATTGTATACATAAAATGAGTGATTAAAAACATTAACAGTGATCGAAAATTGCACACAACGTTTTCACCAGCAATCAAAGTCTACAGGAAATTCTCTCATACTTTATGAATCAGTGTTGAACACATTTAATGTGGCAGGACTACGATCAAAACCCTCAAATACACATTGTCTACTTGAAAATCTTGTAGGATAAAATCAGTGTCTTTCATTTACTCAGTGGTTTCGACAGAATTATGTCGCAACAACGAAAACAACAACAACAGAATTGTAATCTATACTCTTACGATTAATCGAATTACATATCATGTCTAAGATTTAAAAAAAAAAGCTGTAAAAAATGTAAAATGGTACGGAGACGAAATGCAGTTCTCATGCATCCACATTAAAGTTCTGGTTCAAGTAATGACGTCAAAAGATTAATTCACACTCATCAATGACATCAGAAAGGTTAACCCTAACTCGTTCGTGACATCAAAAGTTCAATCCAAACTTGTTCATGACGTCAAAAAGTTAACCCAAACGTGTTCATGGCGTTAAAAGTTAATTCAAACTTGTTCAAAACATAAAAGGTTAATTCAAACTTTCTTCAAGACGTCAAAAGGTTAATGCAAACTTTGTTCAAGACGTCAAAAGGTTAATCCAAACTTTGTTCAAGACGTCAAAAGGTTAATCCAAACTTTGTCCATGACGTCAAAAGGTTAATCCAAAGTTGTTCATGATGTCAAATGTTAATACAAACCATGGAATAACGAGTGAACAGTTAATACCCAATTCAGGTAGTGACAACCATGACCCGCGTGTGCACAATGTCAAACTGTTAATGCACAACAACATCGTGCTGGTCTTTGTGACGTCAGGCAACCTGTAATGATCGTATCTCTTCAAGAACAAAATACACTTTGCACTTTGAACACTGACCTTTTATTGGATTTTGTTCACTCAGCAAAATTAATCAAGTTCTCCATTTTGATCACATCCTCTCCTCTCTCTCTCTCTCTCTCTCTCTCCTCTCTCTCTCTCCTCTCTCTCCCTCTCTCTCTCTCTCTCTCTCCATACCTCTCTCTCTTTCTTTCTCTCTCTCTCTCTCTCTCTCCATACCTCTCTCTCCTTTCTCTCTCTCCTCTCTCTCTCTCTCTCTCTCATCCTCTCTCTCTCTCTCTCTCTCTCTCTCCTCTCTCTCTCTCTCTCTCTCTCTCTCTCTCTTGTATTGAGATAACAGTGCAAAGTTTCATTGTAATTAAATTTTGATCACTCAGCAAAACTAGTCACTTTTCTCCCGTTTCTCAACCCCCCCCCCCCCCCCCCAACTCTCCCCCCCTCTCTCCACTCTCTCATCTACATGTTGCTCCTCTTGATGTCCTAGTTATTTGATTAATTAGCCAAGAGTTTTGAGTTTCCCTGACCAGAAACGAAAGTTAGTAAAACAGAACGATTTCTTTTTCATCCAGTGTACACCCAACCCGGTCCTAACTCAAACACAAATCAAGGCCTGATTTGAAATGAAATCAAAGCACCGCTGTGATAATTACCAAATACCTGTAGTGGACGCCTTTATTGTTGTTCGTGATGGATTTGCAACAGAAAATTGAAGTCATGGACCATCTACACTGATAAAAAGAAGAAGAAAATCTGCTTCCCCAACAAAGAGCTAGAACGAGCTGATATCATCATTTGAGCAGGTTTACAGATGGTTGTAAGAAAGGGGAATAATTTGTTACATAAGAAAGGGGAAAAAATTGTTATGTAACCACGCCACAAACAACATAACACATTTAGGTTAGCAAATGCGACTTGGAGGAAAAGAGCTAACATTGGTAAATAGAGGTGGCGGATTTTCAGAAGAACCTCAAAATTGACCATCATACCATCAAACGAATCTGAATGATTTCTCTGTTTCGGATTCCTAAACAGCATGACGACCAGGACAAGATAAATACGAAACCGACACCAACCAACAGGTCAAGTTTTAAGCCAGCAGAATGAATTTTAAAAGTAGTCCAAAATCAGGAATGTTGAACTTTTCAGTTTTTCCCCTGGGTGTTTAAATCTCCTTCGAGAGACAATACAGTTCACTGCACATTAACCCCAGTTCATTTTTGTCGTCTCCTGCAAGTCGTCATTTCTGTTTTCATCTCAAAGCGATGTTCTTCTTCATATCTGTTCTCCCCTCTTTCTATTCTGATCAACTAAACGGCCACTTGTTACCCATAGCTAAATGTCAGCTTATGTATTGAAAATATGTTTGTCTGAAACGTATACGCAGCAATGATCAGACTTGAATCCTTGTCATATTCCTATACGAGTTCATCAGAAACACGTACGCAGAAATAACCAGACGTGAATCCCGTCAATCAGGTCAACAGAAACTCAGCCATGTTGTTTTACAGTGATTATAGTTGTGCGCCTGTTGTCACCTGTGCAGCAGTCCAATGTATGAATCATGCTGTCACTGGATCGGATACAAAGTGAAATGAAATGTACGAACAGGTTATCTGAAACGATCTGAACTGAGTGCAGCTGGTACGAGTTGGCAATCAAGGTACTGAGCTGCAGTATTACAAAGACACCGACAATACATGACCAGAAGATAACATACACATGTTCAAAAAGCAAAGTCTTCATCAGGATTCCAGAAAACGTACACGAAGAAAATAAGTTTTCATTATTGACCATACATCTTTTGCGATTAGAGAACGTTTTAACTGCAGAGTGACTTAAACAGAAGACGAAAGCGATCGAGTTGTAGCAAGAATAAAGAATTACCTTTGAATCAAGAATTACCTTCGGATCTTCTAGATGAATTACCTTTGAAACGCCTAGTTGTGGATTGTCAGTCTCACACCAAAATATTTTGAGGCAGCTTCTCAGAAAAAAAAATCAGACTGCTAAAAAAAACCCAACATATTGCTGCACAGTCTTTGGCAGGAAGGCAACTATTACCCTGGAGAAACAGCTTGCTATTCATTTTGGAACCAAATACGAGCTGTTTACTTATTCAGCATGTATATGCTGAACAAAATGTACACACATGTCAAAAAATGTGCTCGTATATTTAGGGTTCAAAGTGTGTTTACTCTACTCACAGACTTAAGTACAAGAAAGTTCGCATAAAGTGACTTATACTGACGTGGGACATACGTCATTGTTTACCAAGAAATGGGACGCTTTTGCATTACCCACAGATAGAGTACAAGGACACGGGACAACACTCACTCAACGTCTTTATATGACCACATCTCTCTCTCTCTCTCTCTCCTCTCTCTCTCTCTCTCTCTCTCTCTTGTTTATACTCATTTCTTTTGAATTTTTTTTGCCCATAAGATCAGAGTGTAAAAGAAATTGTAAGCTCAATAAAATATTCGTATTGGTATTCATATTCAAATTCTCTCTCTCTCTCTCTCTCTCTCTCTCTCTCTCTCTCTCTCTCTCTCTCTCTCTCTCTCTTAGCAGACAAGTAAGATTTTTTAAAGTTATCCCACCATAGCGACAAACGTTACAAAAACTAATTCTAAAATTCAAACAAAATTATCATAACGACA
>CM031595.1:142745027-142752527 GCA_018398815.1 Conus ventricosus | reverse complement strand
GTTGTTTATCTGCTCCACACTTAGTCACCGTTGACTTTCGTACTTCCTTATGACGCCAGCGAGGTGTTCGAAAACTCAGTGACCTCATTTGGAAAGTCCAACTCGTCGCCGGTCGCAGACTCGGATGATGATGATATGTTGCCCTCATCAATAGTTTGAACCGATGACGACATAATGTCATCGTCATCATTTGTCGTCGGCAACGTCACTTCCGTCTCAGCCGGATGAGAATCAGCGATGACGTCAGCGCAGAGCGGTATATTGGCATTACAGTCTGTGGGAGGGCTGTCCACGTAAGTTCTGTCCTGAGCAGACACAGAGGGGGAGTAAGAGTCTGGAATCTGACTTCCGTCCACAGAATCACAGACACCTTGGTCCTTCATCTCACCGAGGAAACAGCTCTTGGTACGGTCGTGACAAACTGCAGCAGAAACAAATCCCAGTTCTCTAACACTACCATCGTGACCAACTGCAGCAGAAACAGATTCCAGTTCTCTAACATTATCATCGGAACCAGGCTTCGAACCCTTGGTCACATCTTCTGCAGATGACCCGTCCACGGAGTTCTCAAGCGAAACAACGCTGCAGGAATTCAATAGCTTTGCATCCCCATCAACGAAAGAATCCCCGCCGTTTGCTGGATTGTTGGAAGAACTCAACAACGACGACTTTGCTGCTGAATCGTTGCGAGGGTTTTCTGTCTTCTCAGACTCGGCACAGGCACTCACACACACTTCAGGAATGGAAGTCCGCGAGGATACTCCGTGGTGGACTCCTATTCCGTCATCGTCAGCTGCTCCTGCTGCCGCTGTTATTGTTGCTCTTGGGGGAGATGCTAGGGGTCGAAGCTCATTTTCCTGGATTTGCGCAGGAGGAGAAGAGCGTTGTGCAAAACGAGGAACTTGCTTGAAGTAGTAGTCGGGATCTTGCTGAGTATGTAGCGGCAATACTCATTGCTAAGACACGCTGTGCCAAACAACCACTGCAAGTACTGACCTCGGGATGGGTTCCTGCCCGGGCCGCCTCCGCCGCGGTTCCTCCCTCCGGCACCACGTCATCCTGAGCGGGCCCGTCGGCGGCGTCAGAGTGCAGGAAGCGGTCGGGGATGCGGGTGTACATGGGGGTGGTGGTGGTGGGCAGGCAGCCGCCGAAGCCCAGGTTGAGGAGGATCTGCTCTGGGTCCACCTGACGTTCCTGCAGCAACCACTCGACACTGCACACACACACACACACACACACACACACACACACACACACACACACACCACACACACCACACACCACACACACACACACACACACACACACATAATTGCCAACCCTCATCCTGCATTTTTACTGTAGCAAACGATTGTCTTCATTCTTGTACTCGGCCAGAATCTCTCTCTCTCTCTCTCTCTCCTCTCTCTCTCCTCTCTCTCTCTCTCTCTCTCTCACACACACACACACACACACACACACACACACACACACACACACACACACACACACACACACAACACACATTTACACACACATCGCGTGTGCTCGAGCAGAAACATGCAGATAGATGTTGTAGTTGCTTCTGTTTAAAGGCCTTAGATACGCAGATGAACATTGCACTGGTTACGGTTCACTGTCCATAGACATTATTACACTGACATCGTACTGCTACTGTGCACTGGCCGTAAACATACAGATAATCATAGTATCTGCTATCATACACCGGCCATAGACATACAGATAGACATTGTACCTACATCTGTACCCTGGCCATAAACATACAGATGATTATGACATCTGCTATTATACACCGGCCATAGTTTTCCGGAAAGACATTGCACGTGCTCCTGTACACTGGCCATAAATATACAGATCAATATGGTATCCGCTATTCTACCCCTGCCACAGACATACAGACATTGTAATACTTGCTATAGGTAAACAGACATTGTATCTGCTACTTTGTACCAGCTATAGATACACTGGCAGACACTATACCTGCCACTGTACAGCAACCATACACATACAGACAGATAATATACCCACTGTTATACACTGGCTGTACATAGGAGACAGACATTGTACCCGGTAACGTACATTGACAGGAGAGATACAGACAGGCATGAATATTGGCAACAGACATACCAACAGACATTGTACCTGTTTCTGTACATTGGCCACTGAGATACTGACATATATTGTACCTACTACTCTACACTGGCCATAGATGTAACGACAGACATTGTACCTGGTTCTGTACATTGGCCACTGATATGCTGACAGATATTGTACCTACTACTGTAGATTGGCCATAGACATACTGACAGACATTGTACCTGCTACTGTACATTGGCCATAGACATACTGACAGACATTGTACCTGCTACTGTACATTGGCCATAGACATACTGACAAACATTGTACATGCTACTGTACATTGGCCATAGACATACTGACAGACATTGTACCTGCTACTGTACATTGGCCATAGACATACTGACAGACATTGTACCTACTACTGTACATTGGCCATAGACAAACTGACAGACATTGTACCTGCTACTGTACATTGGCCATAGACATACTGACAGACATTGTACCTGCTACTGTACATTGGCCATAGACATACTGACAGACATTGTACCTGCTATTGTACATTGCCCGATAGACATTGTACCTGCTACTGTACATTGGCTATAGACATACCAACAAGCATTGTACCTGCTATGGTACACATCAGCCATACACATGCCTACATTGCACCTGCTTTGTACATTGTACACGTACATTGGTCACAGATCTACCCACACACTTTGTACCTGATGCTGAAACTGTGCATGCGATTGTACACTGGCAATAGTCATGTAGATAGACATTGCACATGCGACTATACACAATGATCATAGATATACAGACAGACATTGTACCTGTTATCTTACACTGCCGAAGGACACACGGACAGATGTTGTATCTGCTATGCACACAGGCTTTAGATATACAGATAGACACAACAACACGAACAAAGCGTTTTATACAGATTTCCCCCCTCAATCAGTGTACAACTTAGTTGAAGTATCTGCACTCTGCTAAAACAGCTTTCCTCTTTTCAATCAGTGCGCAACTTAGTGGTGTCAGTCAGTGTACAACTTAGTTGAAATACCTACACTCTGTTGAAACAGCTTTCCTCTTCTCAATCAGTGTGCAGCTTAGTTGAAACATCTGCACTCTGCTAGCCTTTACATGGCTTCACTCTCAGAGTCCACAACTTTGTGGTCGCCTGCAATCTGTTGCATGATGTTGATCACACTTCTGACCATTGGCGGTCATACTTCAGTTTGAAAAGGACATGTGATAATGACATTGTTGAGCTCTTGTTAATGAATACCATAAAACTCCATATCCGTACCTTCCATCCCCATCCCCCAATATCCCCTGCCCCCACTGCCATCACCATCACACAATCACACACACACACACACACACACACACACACACACACACACACACACACAAGGGAAAGAAGTGGTGGTGAAAGAGATGAAAAAAAAATCGTTATTCATAGATCATTCTTTACAGAAAATGGGTCAAACATCAGCACTGATCTGAAAATGGGGCAACACCAGCTTCTAAAGATCTCTAATATTTACCAGAGAAGAACACCACAGACGTGTACATCATCAGTATACTTCAAAATTGATGAGAGATGTGGTAGGAGAAAGAGCAGAAAGAGAGCTCACCCTTCGAACATTCTCCCAAAGACCACAAAGCAAACTGTCTGACACACACACACAATGACACCCACCAGGCCCCAATCCCACACTGAACCCAGTCAACCCAGGGTTCTCACTACTTCTACGCCTTGCCGCCTCCAGCCACGATGCTATCAGCTCCGAGACCTCAACAGCTCTTCTTCTTCATCATCTCTTTCATCCTAATGCGTCTCCATCCTACACTAGGTCCTTCAGTATTCCACTGTATACGTAATTCAATCCTAAGGCACTCTTCATTTTTATTCACATATATTCCTTTTCACCTCCCCCGAGGGATGATATTAGCCACGGTCATTGGTGTGTGTCTATCAACCCAGATTACGCTAACCCTACAGGATCCTAAGCACATCACAAAGCATCAGCTTGAAAGAGCTGTTGCTACTGTCGACGCCCAACGTTTCATTTTGACATCACCCATCAGTGAGTTTCTCACAGTGTTAAGTTTTCATTTTGACATCACCTATCAGTGAGTTTCTCACGGTGTTAAGTTTTCATTTTGACATCACCTATCAGTGAGTTTCTCACGGTGTTAAGTTTTCATTTTGACATCACCTATCAGTGAGCCGTTTCTCACATCGGTGTGTAAGTTTTCATTTTGACATCACCTATCAGTGAGTTTCTCACAGTGTTAAGTTTTAGCAGATGGTGAAGTATGATGGGCTATCGTTATAAACCGAAGCGTCCCTATACATTGTGTTGTGGACAGTTTTGAGTATTCTTTATCAATAGCTCACAATAAACAATTGTATGTCTAAATATATACTATTTTGATCATTCTATCTTTAATGTACCCATAAAATTTAAACGTACTTAAGCAATCTATACCGAATGATTATTTGTTGTACTATAGAGAGATAATGTAATCCTTTTTCAGATCAAACCGTATTCATGGTTATTATTCATTGTTATTAACAACATCAGTTGTCTTCCTTGAAAAGCCTCCCTCCCCCCCCCCCCCCCCCCCCCCCCCCCCCCCCCCTTATAACAAACTGTTCAAACCAGCTGCCACTGAAGAGGCCCTTTCTCGTTTGCGGTGTTTTCATCTTCTCTCACTTGGTCATTAGGATCCATGTTACGGACTGTTTATTTCTTTTTCTATCGATCAGTCTCAAATAAAAACACAAAGCAATTTGTTCACTTGGCTTTGGTAACGTGGGCCGCTCAGCATACAAAGGACCACAACGATCCGACCACACGGATCCATAGAGAGAACACAGTGGCTTGCAAGCTGGTGTCATGGAAACGGGAAACGCAATATTTGTTCCACAATTCTTTTAAACACAAAATGAAAAAATATAATAAAGTTTATAAAAAACCTTTTGGTGGTAGTCGGACCCTTTGGAAGGTAGAGACTGACGTTTCAAGCCATAGGCCCATTGTCAAAGTGAAGAGAAGAGGACAGTGTAGACAGGAAAGCCCATGTGAAAATTGGGTGAGAACCCAATTTTTCACATGGGCTTTGCTGTCTACACTGTCCTCTTCTCTTCACGTCAACCTGAAACGTCAGTCTCTACCTTCCAAATGGTTCGACTACCACCAAAAGGTTTTTATAAACTTTATTATTTTTTTCATTTTCACCACAAACCCTGCAGTCAACTTTTTTGGTCTCTTCTTTTAAATACAAATTTTGCACCAAATGTGGGGGCTGGACTAGTTCAGTTGGTAGAACGTTAGACTCGTGATCCTGGCACTGCGGGTTCGAATCTCCACCGGACTATTTCAGCTCTGCGTGTGTGTGCGCGCACACACCTGTCACGGACTCTTCATCCTGGCAATGCGGATTCCAGTCCCCACCGAGCTGTTTCAGCGCTCTCTGTGCTCTTCCCGGTAAACAATGGTTCCTAGGGTTCGAACCTCAATCGGTCTGTTTCAATTCAAGAGGTGGGGCTTTATTTCCCTTGGAGATAACATCGGCTCTGACTCCATTTGCTGAAAACCTTTTGAATGAGACTCAAACTGAAGTTCTATGTCTTAAACACACGTAGAATCTCATCGGTAACTTTCGGAACACAAGGTCAGTTTGACCGTTGATATGGTTAACATGTTTACACACACCATCCACTCACCGTGGAAAGTTATTGAAAGAATTTAAAAAAAATTAAATGATTGATAACAGATTGAATGAAACGGTAAGCGAGTAGTAAAACGCCCACAGGCAACTTTTCAAATGACTCTGTCCACTGTTCCAATCTGTGTAGGACAACCTGTTGTGTAAACGATTGCAAAGTACTCGGCTCTTGGTCTCCTGTCGATGAGAGATGCTTTACAAATACTCTAAGAAAACCTCAGTGCAGTTACTGATGACGAACTGACGAATATCTATGAAGTAATATATTTTAATGGAATATAAACTTTCTATTTAAAAAAAAATGCTTTTTTTTTTTTGAACAATTCGTATTTTTTCATATCCTCGATCAAAAAAATATAAGAACGTAGAAAGTTACTCTTAGAGGCTGTATGTCCTATTACTTCCCTTGACGGGGAACATTTCTTTTCCAGGCTCCAGCCGATGTTGATAGGGTTCCGCACACTCTAGCGTGCTGTTGAAGCTCTTTCTGGCTTTGAATTGAAAATAGTTTGTATGCCTGATACTCCAGTGGCCCGCGTGCGCGTGTGTATGAGTTGGAGTGGGTGTATGTGTTGAGTGGGTGCATGTGTTGGAGTCGGTGTATGTGTTGGAGTGGGTGTATGAGTTGGAGAGGGTGTATGAGTTGGAGAGGGTGTATGTAGCGAGGTGCGGTGCGCCAGCGGGTAACCTTCAGTTCAAGACGACGGGGCGCCTTCACACCTCACTAAACCAAACCCTCTGGCTCTCCTCACAAGGTTGCGAGGTCAAACCCACCGGCGTGCAGTATAAGAAGCTTACAATTCTGCCGCCCACCTCAGTATAGAGTAGTTTTCGTGATCCCACTGTGTTGTGACATCTACACCCTCACACCCCTTCCCGCCTCCTTCCCTTTTCCCTGTCCCCGAACCCGCTACCCTCACTCCCACGGGACGATTATATTCGGATCGTTCTCGACTGACAATCTAGAACTGAATAATTCCCCACACTTCACGCATCAATAGTAGGGTAACTCTTGCTCCCACAAGAAAACTGTAAAGGAATGCTGCTTACGACACCGAATCGCCAAGCAGACATGACAGCACAGAGCACACACAAACAAGGACCCCCCCCCCCCCCCCAAAAAAAAAAAAAAAATGCTCCAAGCTTGCCCATACACCCTATACCGAACACATCTACACAGCAACAAGAACTGGAGAAATGAATAAATATAAAGTAACTTTTATTCAAGACTGGCACAGCCTTTTAAACTTGAATAAAGTCAGACAAATACAAAGACGGACAGAAACAAATACAAATAACCCCGATTGAATTGAAACGAAAGTAAATATGAAATAAGGCAGAGAACAGTAAAAACAGTAACCCTACTTGTTAATTGTTTATTGTTCACTGTTCCCTGCCTCATTTCATATTTACTTACTTTCACATCAATAGTAATAACAATGATAGAGTGAAATATCACATCAATAGTAATAACAATGATATAAAATTGGAAATGAAATGAGGCAGGGAACAGTAAACAATAAACAATAAACAAGTGGGGTAACTTTTGCTCCCATAAGAAAACCTAACACAGAGTAACTTTTATTCAAGACTGGCACAGCCTTTTAAACTTGAATAAAGTCAGACAAATACATAAACGAACAATCTAATAGTGGGGGGGGGGGGGGGGGGGGGGGGGGG
>CM031595.1:142737527-142740027 GCA_018398815.1 Conus ventricosus | reverse complement strand
ATATCTTTCAGAACACTGATTTTCCTTCTTTTTTTAACTACATGTATCGTTCAGAAACAGTGCTTTTCCTATTTTTTCCCACTGGATATGTCGTTCAGAAACACTGCTTTTCCTATTTTTTGTTCCTACAATGTTGCTTAGCAACACTGGTTTTCCTCCTCTTTTTTCTTTTTCTTTTTTTCACATGTGTCTTTAAAAAAAACAACCACCTTTTTACTGCATGTGTCACTCAGTAGGCAATGCTTTTCCTACTTTTTCGTGCATGTGTCGGCATTTTAACACTTATGTTCCTCTTTTGACGACGTGCCATTCCATAGGTAGTACGTTTGACTTAATGTCTTGTTCAGTGAACACCATCTCTTGATGTCTTGTTCAGTGAACACCATTTCTTACAACACGTATTGCCCAACCAGCCGCTGAGCTGTCTGAGATGCTCGTGGCTCTCTGCTCTTCAGTCAGGCGAAACAAAGTGTAAGATTGACGACTGATCCAGTTCGTTGTCATGAGGCAACCACCAGAGGAGACACTGCACTGCTGCCCAGTCACTTCGGTGGTGTTCAGTGGCGCCTGTTCTGATCCAACGTACACAGGATGCCACCTGCTAAGCCCCCTACCGACATCAGCAACTGCTTCATCGTGGAGCCAGCGTGAGTGACATCTCCCTTCGAAGAGTGACACCAACAGAATCCCCATGGAGAAGAAATCGAAACTGAGGTCACCGTGAGAGCAGGGCATGAACGGCGACAGAATTTGAACTTTTTATGTTGATCGACGAGGATGAGGATGACGAAGATGGTGCTACATTCTGGTTGAGATTGAATGATAAGGTTCTATTCTGTTTTATTTTCACTTTCATTATATTGCCCGGCGTAAACCAGGCCCGAGAATTGCAGATACCTGCAGTGTTGGTCAGAAAATTTGAGCAGCATTCGCAGAGATGCATCCATGAATCTTAACTGTGTAATACCAATCTCTCAAAGCAAGTCCATAACAAACTGTGTAGTCCCAATCTCCCAAAGCAAGTCCATAACAAACTGTGTAGTCCCAATCTCCCAAAGCAAGTCCATAACAAACTGTGTAGTCCCAATCTCCCAAAGCAAGTCCATAACAAACTCTACGCTGTGGGTAGGAGCCGCACGGGGCAGAAAAATCCCACAAAGAAATGGTTGTTATGGGAATCGAACCCATGACCTCCAAGCCGGGAGTCCGTGACGCTAACCACTTCGCCACGGCGACTGTAGCTGCTAGATCTTTTGCCGCGATGTGATAACGGCAAATTCATCGGGTAAAAGTACGAAAAGTGAGCGCTAAGTGAAAGCTGATTTGACCTTTTTTTTTTCCCTCTGAGAAGTCTGGTTTCTGACTCTGTATCCCGATTTAGAACTCTCTCAGGAGACGCGTGATAACAGCCAAGTTAAACGGCAGATAGAAACAGTAGGCTTACATCACGGCCAACTGTGACAGATTCCAAACATTTTATTCCAAGCACAGCCTCACCTCCTCATTTGTCACAACTCCGACCCACTGTGCCGCCAGTTTTGTCTGACGTGAAGGTAGCACACCATGCATTAGTGTAGCAAGGCCTTGAATAAAGAATCGACTATAATTACACAGGCAGGCAAAACTGGACTGTTCTAAGAATGTTTACATTGTCTGATCATTGAGCATTCTTCTCTTCTTCCACCTTCCCATCAAGATACATACCAGGTGGTTCCAAGCAGACAGATGAAAAGAAAAGGAATGGTACTATTTGGAAAAGCCCAGCTGGCTCAAAGACAGGTTTAAGGATGAGTTGTACGGGCTAAAGTCTGATGTAAAATTTGGGATAGTCTATAAACTGAAAAATCTCATCAGTAGCAATCCTTAAAAACAAGACAAAGTGATAGTGGGTGGTGGTGGTGGAGTTGGCGGTGGGGCTGGGGGTGGTTGTGGTTCAGTGTGAGCAATATTCAATCTAATTTTGACATTCTCAACAACAAATTTCCAACGCCTCAAAACACTTGCATGGATTATGTTGCATTTGGGTTTCATGGATTATGCTGCATTCGGGTTGCGTGGATTATGATGCATTGGACTGCATGGATCATGTTGCATCTGGATTGCATGGATGATGGCATCTTTCGGTTGCACGGATGTTGTATTTGGGCTGTATGGATTATGGTGCGTTCGGATTGCATGGATTGTGGCGCATTTGGATTGCATGGATTGTGCATGTGGCGCATTTAGATTGGATTGCATGGATTGTGGTGCATTTGGATTGCGTGGATTGTGGCGCATTTGGATTGCGTGGATTGTGGTGCATTTGGATTGCGTGGATTATGTGGCATTTGGATTGCATGGATTGTGGTGCATTTGGATTGCGTAGATTATGTGACATTTGGGTGCAAACTACTTACTGTGGGGTGTGGCCTGAAAACCAGTCTCGCGGTACGCTAGCCATACCCAAAGAACTCTAACCTGCAAGAGATACAGAAGAAACGCGCTGCTCGCTATTCTCGCC
>CM031595.1:142727527-142732527 GCA_018398815.1 Conus ventricosus | reverse complement strand
ACCTGTTCCCCACACACAAAGATAGGGATGAATGCCACACCGTTCTCCTTCCTTAGTCACACACACACCTCCCACCCCCCACCCCCACCCGTTACCACACACAAAGATATGGATGAATGCCACACCATTTTTCTTCCTCAGTCACACACACACCTCCCCCCCCCCACCACCCCCACCACCCACCACCCGCTCCCCCCCCCCCCCCCCCCCCCCCCCCCACTCACAAGATATGACTGAATGCCACACCATTCTTCTTCAGTCACACACACTCCCACCCCCACCCCACCCTCATCTCCACCCCACCCCGCCCTCTTCCTCTTACCCCCTCTCTTGTTTCTCCCTCGGCTCCCCGAATTGACCAACAACTGTATCAGAAACAACAATAAATACAACAACAACAGTAGCAGCAGCAGTAGTAGCAGTAACAAAAACAAGAGCAACAACAACAAGAACTACAACAACAACAACAATTTGACTGATCACCCAGGCTGATCTTTGAAACTTCAAAATTTAACCGCCCTGAAAATTTTGTAGATTTAATTGAGTGTGAGTATAAGAATAAGAAAATTCAGCCCATTTCAGAGAAGAGACCTTTCAAGAAACTGACCAAAGGAAGAAAAAAAAAAAAAAGGAAAAAGAAAAAGAGTGCTGGATAATTGGAAAAGAGCAAAGACATCTTTTTAAAAAAAAAAGAAAGAAAGAAAGAAAGAAAGAATAAATCAAAGAAACGAAAAGATCGACAACAAACGAGGTACGCAATTCTGGCTGGGTGAAGGGTGACCCCCCCAAAAAAAAAAAAAAAAAAAAAAAAAATCCCGAACAAACAGACCAGACGAGAAAATAAGGCTTTCTGCTGACCTGATTGAGTGCAAATTGGAGAAGGGAGGGAAGGGGTTGCATTAAAAAAAAAAAAAAAAAAAAAGTAAACTGAGAATCATGGGATAGAATGGGGAAGGAAGGGGTGGATGGGTGACAACGGGCGGAAGGGGAAGAGTGGACAGGGGGGGGGGGGGGGGGGGGGGGGGGGGGGGGGGCGGACGAGAGGGGAGGTAGCGGGGTGTAAGGGAGGGGTCCTTTCTATTATCTGTGGCTCATCAAATGGTGGTGGTGAGGGAAAGTGGGTCGTGTTTCTGAGGAACAAGCGACACAGCAGCCTGAAGGAGGAAGGAACGTCGACATGTTCAAGAACAGCTAGCCGTGAAGGAGGAAGGAGCGTCGACCATGCTCAAGACAAAGCTAGCGTAAAGGAGGGAAGGGAGGGAACGTCGACATGTTCAAGACAACAGCTTCTGTGAAGGAGGGAGGGAAGAGTCGACAGTGTCAAGACACAGTAGCCATGAAAGGAGGGAGGTAAAACGTCAAACATGGTCAAGACACAGCTAGCGGGAAGGAGGGAGGGTGGAAGACGTGTGTTAAGACACAGTAGCCGTGAAGGAGGAAGGAGGATGAGTCGACATGTTCAAGGGAACGAGCGTGAAGGGGGAGGGGGAAGACGTCGACATGTTCAAGACACAGTAGCGTGAAGGAGGGGGGTAAGGGAGACGTCGTCATGTATCAAGACACAGCTAGCCGTGAAGGAGGTGAGGGAGTGGGAGACGTTCGACATGTTCAAGACACAGCTAGCCGTGAAGGAGGGAGGAGGAGACGTCGACATGTTCAAGACACAGCTAGCCGTGAAGGAGGGAGGAGGGAGACGTCGACATGTTCAAGACACAGCTAGCCGTAAGGAGGGGAGGGAGACGTCGACATGTTCAAGACACAGCTAGCCGTGAAGGAGGGAGGGAGGAAGACGTCGACATGTTCAAGACACAGCTAGCCGTGAAGGAGGGAGGGAGGAAGACGTCGACATGTTCAAGACACAGCTAGCCGTGAAGGAGGGAGGGAGGAAGACGTCGACATGTTCAAGACACAGCTAGCCGTGAAGGAGGGAGGGAGGGAGACGTCGACATGTTCAAGACACAGCTAGCCGTGAAGGAGGGAGGGAGGAAGACGTCGACATGTTCAAGACACAGCTAGCCGTGAAGGAGGGAGGGAGGGAGACGTCGACATGTTCAAGACACAGCTAGCCGTGAAGGAGGGAGGGAGACGTCGACATGTTCAAGACACAGCTAGCCGTGAAGGAGGGGGGAGACGTCGACATGTTCAAGACACAGCTAGCCGTGAAGGAGGGAGGGAGGAAGACGTCGACATGTTCAAGACACAGCTAGCCGTGAAGGAGGGAGGGAGGAAGACGTCGACATGTTCAAGACACAGCTAGCCGTGAAGGAGGGAGGGAGGGAGACGTCGACATGTTCAAGACACAGCTAGCCGTGAAGGAGGGAGGGAGACGTCGACATGTTCAAGACACAGCTAGCCGTGAAGGAGGGAGGGAGGGAGACGTCGACATGTTCAAGACACAGCTAGCCGTGAAGGAGGGAGGGAGGGAGACGTCGACATGTTCAAACTGGGAGAACCACACCCTCTCTCGCCTTGCCGGCCGCCATTCAAAGGGAGGGCATGGAAACCGGGAACGACTCTTTTTTCTTTTTTTTCTTTTTTTCTTTTTTTTTTTACAGCAAAGGTGGCGATGGGTGAAGTGTTTGTCTGTATGTTGGTCTGTCCCGTCTCTCCCCTCCCACCCCGCCCCTCGCCTCTCTCTCTTTCTGTCTCTCTCTCTCTCTCTCTCTCTCTCTCTCTCTCTCCTCTCTCTCTCTCTCTCTCTCTCTCAGCAGAATGTGTGTGTGTGTGCGCGCGCGCGCGCGTTGTGTTGTGTGTGTGTGTGTGTGTGTGTGTGTGTGTGTGTGTGTGTGTGTGTGTGTGTGTGTGTGTGTGTGTGTGAACCGCTGGCTGAAAACAAATACGCAGAACGTCGTTTGTCATAGTAATACATGGGGTATGAGAGTTGACAATGATGAATGTGCCGATGGAGGAGGAGGAGGAAAGGAGGAAGACAGGGGAGGAGGAAGGAAGAAAGAACAAGGAGGAGAAGATGAAGAAGAAAGAAGAAGAAGAGAAAGAAGAAGAGAAGAAGAAGAAGAAGAGAGAAGAAGGAAAAAGAAGAAGAAGAAGAAGAAGAAGAAGAAGAAGAAGAAGAAGAGAAAAAAAGAAGAAGAAAAACGATTGCGACGACAACAACAAAACAACAAAACGATGAAAGTTGCTGAGTTGACATCATAAGATGCAACATTTCTCGTGAAAACAACAGCTGTGTCTGGAGTTCCATGAAAAACATCCTGTATTCAGAACAGGGGTGGAGGTAGGAGGAGGACAAGGAAGGGGGTGGGGGAGTGGGGGGGGGGGGGGGAGACTCCGCCAGCCGCTACAACAAACAGAGTGATTCCCCATTCCAGCCGTGTAATGACCGGCAGAGAAAGCAAGCCGCAGCGAACCAAGTAAGTGCCCACGGGTCAGTTCATTAAGTAGCTGTCTCATCGCTTGACCAGGAGGGCCCCGGACTCTTCGTGCTAATGACCGGCCTGACACTCGGCCAGGCACAGCAAAGGTCAGTGGACGCTGACCCCTCGTGCTCCCTGCTCCCTGGACATTCCGTCAACCACCCGCCCGCCTGCCTCCGTCCTCTCCGGCCTGTCTGGCACTGTGAGCGCATCTGACCTCTCTCTGTTGGTCATCAGCCACCCCCACCACCACCCTCATCTCATCTCATCTCATCTCATCTCATCTCTTCTTCTTCTCTTCTCTTCTGGGCGGAAAAAAACCATTCATATTTGCTTTTCTCATTACCCTGGTGAAATGAAATTTCGTTCGTTCGTTCGTTCGTTCTACTCTCTCTCTCTCTCTCTCTCTCTCTCTCTCTCTCTCTCTCTCTCTCTCTCTCTCTCTCTCTCTCTCTATCTCCCTCCCTCTCTCTCTCTCTCTGTTTGTCTCTCTCATGCACACACACACACACACACACACACACACACACACACACACACACACACACACACACTCACACACACACTCAGAGAGAGAGAGAGAGAGAGAGAGAGAGAGAGAGAGGAGAGAGAGAGAGAGAGAGAGAGAGAGAGAGACAGACAGACAGACAGACAGACAGACAGACAGACAGACAGACAGACAGACAGAGAGAGAGACAATGACAATGAATACAGTTTAATGTCATCAGCAAAACCTGCTATTTGACATGGGGAACACTGCTTGAACAAAATTAAGAAAAATCAAAATTAAAGAGAATCAGAAAGCAAATAGAAAATTAGTAAACATCATAAATAGCAAGCGACCAACAGGCCTAGTCAATCAGTTCAGAGGACAATAGGACTTAATAAGAAAGAACATTCATCCTACTTAAATATTGAAAAGCTTCCTTTTTCGAAGAATATTTGCTTCTGCGATAAATTTAGCAATAGATTTTAAGTTGTTTTCACTATCACTCTGTAACAGAGTGACTAAGTCACGTTCTTGTGCTAATACTGATTTGAAGACAACGCATTTTCCCCATACCTTTTCATACACCTCACACATAGGCGCCATATAAGTAGTCATTCTAATCTAATCTAGTCTAGGATTTGGCAGTTTACTCATCACTCACTGAACCGTTTTTTGTTTTCAGACGGATTGTTCAATTACTTGGTATTATCAGTAACATGAAAAAGGCCGCAGGTGCAAAAACATCTTATTCTTAGCCTCTCATCTGAACAAGTCCAAAGGATTTCCTTTCAGTCCTCTAGTCCTTTAATGCAACACTTAGTTGGTTTGTAATGGAAATGAAAATGGAAAGAAAACAGAAAGAAGCAGAATTAAGTCTAGATTCTTTACACGTCGGTTTTTCTATTCTCATCGGTGTCTCCTTTATTCATATTGCATATGTTTTGGGGTCACGGAATTCTGTAAGCTTGCTGGCGATTGGTACCTGACGAGAGCGGCTTTCACCTGTTTGCGAACTAAGCTGACTGTGAACGGGCACTTTTCCGGCAGCCCAGAGTAGGCTCCCCTAGTTGAGGAAGTGCGTGGTATTGAAATATTCGGCTCCGAAGGAAATTTGATCGTTGCAGCCGGGTCATTCA
>CM031595.1:142720027-142722527 GCA_018398815.1 Conus ventricosus | reverse complement strand
CACCCACACACACCACACAACACACAACACACACACACAAAACACACACACATGCGCGCACGCATGCACGCACGCAGACGCGCGCGCGCACGCACACACACACACACACACACACACACACACACACACACACACACACACACACACACAGAGCTCCATTCCTCGTGTTAACAACAAAGAGGTCCACAGTGCGCAGTGACTGTGCTCTCCACAAGCAACCGCCCTTCCTTCGCCTTGCACTTAGCCAACTGCACAGGCTTTCACACAGTTTCAGCACCCCCCCCCCTCCCCCCACCTCCCCCAATTTCATGCACTAGTGTATTATAGTCTTTGGCACAAAAGCGAAGACGAGAGGCGGGGGGGGGGGGGGGGTTCTAAGGAAGAGGTGGGGGTGGTATGTGGGTGTGTGGGTGTGAGGGGGGTAGGGGGGAGGGTCCGTTTACCAAAAAAAAAAAAATAATAAAAAAATAAAATTATAGATATCGGAGCAGTTTAAAGCATTTCCTCGACAAAATAGATAAATGCATTTCATTTTTCTTCTTCTGTTGTCTTTTTGACGTTCCTTGTACAAAAAAAAACATTCTAATCATGTGGTGGAATGTTTAGCATATTGTAAATGTATTGTAACCGCCATTATATTGTCAATGTTTATATTGAGCACAGGATAAGAAGCCTAGGCTTCCTGTTGCTCATTTGTCCAGATAACTGTGAAGGAGTTCTGTTTATTTGTTTCTTGAATTTAAAAAAAAAAAGTGATTTAAACCAAAATAGATCAATCAGTTCAAGAAAACATCGACAATGATGAAAAAAAAAAAAAAAAACATGAAAAAATTAAGAGGAAGAACGACAAAGGGAAGAAGGACAAAAACAAAGAAGGGGAGGAGAAGGAGAAGGAGAAGGAGGAGTGAGGGTGAGAGGAAAGGGGGGGGAAAGGCCAAAGGGGAGGAGGAGAAGGAGCGAGCGAGGCCCGAGGAAGAAGGAGGAAGAAGAGGGAAAAGGGAGAGAGGGGGCAAAGATGAGCGGGAAGAACAGAGCACGGAGAAGGAAGAGAAACGGCCAAAAGGAGCAGGAAGGACGCAGAAGAAGGTGGAGAGTAACGGCAGGGGGGGAGAGAAAGGGGGTTTAAAGCAAAAGAAATAGAAAGGAAAAAGAAAGAAAAAAAGAAAAAAGAAACAGAAAAGGGAGGTGTGGGGGGGAGAGAAAGAGAAGGAAAAGGAAGGGGGGAAAGGAAAAAGAGGAGGAGAAGGAAGAGAGTGGGGAGTAGGAGGAGAAGGAAGAGAGGGGGAGATGAAAAAGGGGGGGGGAAAGGGAGAAACAGAGGAGAGGAGGTGGCTGAGCATGGGGAAGGAAGGAGAAGAAGAGGGAGAAGGAGAAGAGGGGAAAAGAAGTGAGGAGGAAGAAAAGAGAAAAGGAGGAGGAGAGAGGAAGAAAGAGAGGGAGGAAGAGAGAAGAAGAGAAGGAGGAGGGTGATGGAGAAGGGGGAGAGAAAGGAGAGGGAGGGAGTGAGACAAGGAAGAAGGAGGGTAAAAAAAGAAGGGGCAAAAAAAAAGAAAAAGGGGGAAAGGGAGAAAAATGAACAGGAGAAAGAGAAGGGAGGGTGAGGGGGGAGGAGAGAAAGAGAAAAAGACAAGGGAAAAAAAAGAGAAAGGGAGGAGGGGAGGGAAAAAGAAGTACAGGAAAAAGGAGAAAGAAAAATGGAAGAGGGGAAGAAAGAGATGGGGGATGAGGGAGAAAGAGAAGGAAGGAGAAAGGGAGAAAGAGAAGGAAGGAAAGGGTGAAAGAGAAGGAAGGAGAAAAGGGAGAAAGAGAAGGAAGGGGGAAGGGGAGAAAGAGAAGGAAGGAAAAGGGAGAAAGAGAAGGAAGGAAGGGGAAAAGGAGAAGGATGGAGAAAGGGAGAAAGAGAAGGAAGGAGAAGGGAGAAAGAGAAGAAGGAGAAGGGGGTAAAAAGGAAGAGAAAGGGGAAGAGAAGGAAGAAAAAGGGGAAAAAGAGAAGGAGGAGAAAGGGGAGAAAAGAAAAAGGAGGAGAAAGGGAGAAAAAAGAAGGAAGGAGGAAGGGGAGAAAGAGAAGGAGGAGAAAGGGAGAAAGGAGAAGGAAGGAGAAGGGAGAAAGAGAAGAAGGGAGAAAGGAGAAAGAGAAGGAAGGGAAAGGGAAGAAAGAGAAGGAGGAGAAGGGAGAAAGAGAAGGAAGGAGAAAGGGAGAAAGAAAAGGGAAGGAAAAGGGAGAAAGAGAAGGGAGGAGAAAGGGAAAAAGGGAGAAGAGAGGACAAAGGGAGAAAGAGAAGGGAAAGGAAGGAGAAAGAGAAGTGGTGAGGAGGAGAAAAAGAAGGGGAAGGGAGGAGAAGACGTGAGGAGGGGGAAGAGAACGAGAAACGGAGTTGAAGGGACAGAGAAGGAGAGGAGGAGGAGGAGGAGGAGGGAAGGAGGAGGAGGAGGAGAAAAAGAAAGCCGGGGGAGAAGAGGAAGAGAAAGGGGAGGAGAAGAAAAAGAAGGGAAGAGAAGA
>CM031595.1:142709618-142719927 GCA_018398815.1 Conus ventricosus | reverse complement strand
AAGTGGCCTAGACACAACACACCCGTCTCTCCGTTCATCCACGCCCTGTGTTCATGGCACTGGCACATTCACATGACACTCGCGCTATAAACATGTCTGCTGTTACTCGCATGTGACAAACGGAGGTCACGATATAAACTGGATATTGTCCGTCTGACAAGCTCACACATCCCCACAGGTCAATGGCCGGAGCATTACGTTTATGGTGTAACACGGTACAAATACTACTGTCTTAAAAACACTGTCTTGGTGCGTACAGCGCGCTCTCTGAATCCTGCGGCAGTGCTTTCGGCTTATAATGTAAACAGCTATTTTCATGCGATTACATATTAAGCCAACACTCTTTTTCAGCTACCAAGGCAAAATACACCACCCCTCGCTTTTTCCAAACCAACAGTTCCGTAGACTTTCCTACTTCCCCCCACCAACTAGTTTAGACTAATATATTTTAGACTAATGCTCTTTAAACCCCAGTAACGTCTGTATGTATAGTAATTCTTCAACCACTTAAAAACATCGATTGGGTTTTGCGAGGATTGGGGGGGGGGGGGGGGGGGGGGGGGGTTGGGGGGGTAGGGGGGGGGGAGGAGGGGATACTCAAAGGGACACTAATCCAAGATTATTTCTCCAAGTGGCATTGTTTGTTCAAGTTATTCCCGTTCCTACACCCTTCATGGCTTTCTGTGAGAAGCCAGTGCTGTCAGTGTGAATGGGAAGTGTTAGTAGTTCACAGCTAGTGCGATCCGTGAGGGCTGGAGGGGTGGTGTATGCTTGCACTGTAAAGATAGTCGTGCTAGCAGCGTATGCCAAAGGCATTACAGTAGATTGCAAAGCGCATACTGTCTAATGCCATATTGACAATGGAACTTCCTCGTGAGGAGAATGATTCTGGCACGTCACACCGGCACAAAGGCATATTTACGAATGTGTTCATCTCCGCTTAATTACCACCAGTAACCCAAACGCGCTGTCAGAATACCCTATTAATGGAGGATTTTGTAGATTTGGCCAATCAAATAACCGAGAGAGAGAGAGAGAGAGAGAGAGAGAGAGAGAGAGAGAGAGAGAGAGAGAGGAGAGAGAGAGAGAGAGAGAGAGACGACGACAGCAGACAGACAGACAGACAGACAGAGACAGAGTGTTAAACAACAAATCTATTTGCTTTTAAGAAAGTTTAAAACAATCCGCTTTTACTCGTGATGAATGCTATTAAAGAGGAAGTCAAACAACTCCACTTCTTCCGGTTTATAATCCATTTAGTCCTCAATACAAACAAGAGAAGTGTCGTTAAAGAGAACGTTTCTATAGCTCTGATTCTTCCTTTGATAATCGACTTCATATTTAACACATAAAACACAAACGTTGTCACTGAGGGGAAGTTTGAACAGTTCCGCTTCTTCCTTTCAATAATCCGCTGAATCTTCAATACAAGCAAGATGAATGTCGTCGTTAAGAGGAAGTGTAAGCGGCCCTGCCGTCGTTAAGAGGAAGTGTAAGTGGCCCTGTCGTCATTAAGGAATGTATGTGCCCGTCGCGTTAAGTGAATGTGGCCCTTCGTCGTTAAGAGGAAGTGTATATGGCCCTGTCGTCGTTAAGAGCAAGTGTTTTTGGGCCCTTTTCGTCGTTTAAAAGCAAGTGTATTGCTTGTTTTTCCCCCTTAAAGGGCTCTAAACCAATTTTCTCCACCGCAAAAAAAAAAAATTTTTAAATTTTTAAAAAATTTTCCGGTTTTCCCCTCGCCCCGGTTTTTTTGGTATGTTGTAACAGTGTATTTATACAGGAAATATGGAATATAAGATGAACAACGGCCATCTATGTATCTGAGTCCATACAAATGTATTATTTTCATAATAAAGACGTAATGTGTTTTGCGAAAAATCTTTGAACGTTTTCAGTTTGCATTGACAGTCAGGTGGACAAGATCGTTCACGTGTGAAGCATCGATGGTCTATCCAACACACGTGAGGGTTGATCAGTCAGTTGTTGACATCGGCACGTGTGTAACCAAGTATGTCTTATCACGCCCCAGTGAGAGGAATTGACCCGTCAGGTGAGACGAATCGGCACGTGTGAAAACCAACACGTTGTCTATATCACGCCACAGTGAGAAGAATTGATCAGTCCGGTGTGACGAAATCGGACGAGGGAAACCAACGTTGTCTATGTCACGACCGACCCTGGAGGTTTGCCCTGACAGGATCGGTCTAGATGGGAGTGAAGGGAGTGACTGACCTCACACGCCTCGCAAGAGACCACACAAGAAGAATTACAATACAATACACCATTTATTCATACCGACACCCACATAATCACAATATAGCATTCCAACACACATAACATGCACAACCACAATTAAGCATTTCAACACACACACACCATACACATAGTCACAAACAAGCATTCCAACACACACAACATGCACAATCACATTAATCATTTCAACACACACATTCCATTCCGTGCTTCATGTGGTTCCCACACACCCCTGTCCCTCCAAAGTCCTCCGAGAGTATCGGGTCGCTCAGTGCCCCAAACCGGGTCTGTTCTGAATAGAGTCTTCAAGGCCGACACCCTTGACACACACACACTCCCTCCACACTTCTGTCTCTCTCCAAGTCCTCTGAGAGTATCGGGTCGACTCAGGTGCCCCAAACGGGTCTGTTCCTGAATAGAGTCTTTCAAGGCCGACACCCTTGACACACACACACTCCCTCCACACTTCTGTCTCTCCCAAGTCCTTGAGAGTATCGGGTCGACTCAGGTGCCCCAAACGGGTCTGTTCCTGAATAGAGTTCTTTCAAGGCCGACACCCTTGACACACACACACCCCAAATGGCACGACACAGAGCTAACCACACCGGTCGCATGCGCTGTAGGAGGTCCGTGGACAGTGGAGAACGCCTCCCGTGGGACGAGCGTGTTGCGGAAAGTCCTGGACAGGGTTAGGACCATCCAGCAAGGTCCACGTGCTCCTCTCACTGCGTGGCACCAACAGCGCAAGCTTCGGGTGAAGCCCCCGGGAGGAGAGAACACGGAAGGAACTGGAAGGAAAGAAGAAAGGGTACTGGAACCCCGCAGTCAGTACGGTCTGAAATTTGCTGCTTAATCCTAACAGCCACTCGCATGGTGGGCGAGGGGAGGTGTTTGCTGAATACATTAGTAACACCAACTCAACACAGACCCGAGCATAACACAGTAAACAAACCAAATGAGGAGTGTTCGCTAAAGGTCTCTCACACGAAGCAGGTAGATATTGCATTAACAGGCTAAACAAACAAATAGCAATTTATATTTTCATCCTCCCTCACGTTCAACATTTTCCTTTCTTAGGAACTGAACTAATACAGCAACCATTTCTTTATAACCGCCACCACATTTGCAAATATAATTCAATGGCAACAATTATCCCCACATTTTATAGCAACATTTCAAAATGACACAATTCTCCACCACGCATCCAAACGACCAATCATGCGTACGCACGCCCAAACATAAAACACTCGTTCCCCTTGCACACACAAACAGACGGTGGCGAAGAATAAGAGACCAGTGATTGTGACAGGGGCGGACGAGCGAGACCAAGCAAGTACCAACCTGAATCACCAGGTTCTCCCCCATCCCCACCGACTACCGCATCACCAGATGCATAAAAAGGAGAAAGAATTTGGATATAATTTTGACTGGCCAGGTTAAAGATTGAATTAACCAGAAAAAGTGGTCTCAAACAATATCCTTTTATAATTTTGAAACAAAAGGAAATTGCGCAAGAGAGAGAATTAGCCGGCTAACAACAAAAAAACCCCAACAAACCACGAAACTGATGCTTACCAGCTACCCGAGGGTGACCCAAAGTGGCGGGTCAAGCGACTCTCTACCCTCTGTCCAGTCGAGAGGACAGCAGAGCAGATGCGGAAAAGAGATGACGTGATGTCCCTCCCTACAGGCCGACTGTAGGATGAAGGTACCGACCGTACCTTCGACGAAGTGGTGAAGAACCAGAACCGGAGCAGGCGCTCCCAGAGACATCTTCCGCTCGAGTGAAGAGAAAACCTGCCTAAACGATGGCAGCCAACATGCCACGCTTACGTCACAGTGAGAATACCTCAAGCCTAAGAGGAATGATGCACGTGCGGCAGGTAAAAAGACAGGCGAGAGGCCGATGAGGACAGCCAGTTCAAGCGAAAGGTACCAGCCACCCGCGAACTTACAGGATGAATTGCACGGGCAGTGGAATTAGAGAGAGAAAGAGAGAAAGTAAACCCAACCTGAGCTGAACGACATTAAGGTGCAAACGCACCACAAGCCACATTAAGGGAGGATACACGACAACAACAACGACAATAAATAAATGAACAATTCCACCACCCCAGATGGGCCAACCGTCACAGGACTCGTGACAAACTCGTGACATCTATACTCACGCCCACAGTGAGAGGAATTGATCAGTCAGGTGTGACGAATCGGCACGTGTGAAACCAACGTTGTCTATACTCACGCCCACAGTGAGAGGAATTGATGAGTCAGGTGTGACGAATCGGCACGTGTGAAACCAACGTTGTCTATCCTCACGCCACAGTGAGAGGAATTGATGAGTCAGGTGTGACAATGGTCACGTGTGAAACCAACGTTGTCTATCCTCACGCACAGAGTGAGAGGAAAGCAGGGAAATATGGACCCCCCCCCCACCCTCCACCTCCCATCCCATCACTCCAGCCGGCGTGGAACTTAATTACTGACAGGACAGGGGAGACGAGGTGTGAAGAACAGAATAACTGATGGTGCTGCCAGTCGCTCAGGCAGGGGGGTGTACGCTTGACGCATTGACAGACACTTGACGAAAGACACAAATCATACTCCAAGTCTCCATGTGTGTGTGTGTGTGTTGTGTGTGTTGTGTGGGTGTGTGTGTTGTGTGTGTGTGTGTGTGTGTGTGTGGTGAGTGCGTGCACGTGCGCGCGCGAGTGCGTGTAAATGTAGGTCTCTGCGGGTGCGTGCGTCTTGTGTATCTGGATGTGTAGTGCGTGGTGGTGTGTGGTGTGTTGTGGTGTGTTGTGTGTGTGTGTGTGTGTGTGTGTGTGTGCGTGCGTGCGTGGCGCGCGCGCGCGAGCGCGCATGCGCGTATGTATGTAGTTATATTTTTCTTCGTCACTTCTTTGCGTCATTGTTTTATTTGGCCAGTGTCACCTTGTTCAAAACCGATGAAACTGACAAGAAATGAAAGCAGTAGCTCAATATTGTGCTAGTGTGACTCAGAAGAAGGAATGTGACTATCGTGAAATGAAGTGTTTGATCAACAATGTTAAATTTGAAATCAGTTTCAGACTGAAAATGATATTGAATAGTTTTATGACCTTGCGATGCATGTAAAGTCTCCAAAGGTTTGGTTCAAACTCTGTTCGTCAGGACTCCAGGTCTTTCTTACGTTCTGATATTCATGACTTTCCTGTGAAATGATAATCGGAATGGTTTGGGAGACACCCGTCTTTGAGGCACTCATGGTATTCTGTCTGTTCCTTGCATCAAAGCCAATTCTTGGCTCCGCTCCTTTTCTTATTAGCACGAACTTTCTGGAATTCTGTAAACCTGTAGTCATGTCGAATATAAAGTGGAAAGAGATCTCAGATCGTTGATAGAGGATGGAGTGACACTACCAGACTGGTGAGGACCGTGCACAGTGGAGCGCCTTGACTGCCTCATGCGTCGCATGACGCGGAGGATGTAAGTCTAAGTAAGTCAAAATGCTCTAAAAATGTACCTGTTCAATGAATGATTTAACCACTAATCTCCTTTGTCTGTTATGTCGTGATATTGGGGGCCATTGTCACTGTCAATTACGTAAGGGTATTGTAACGTTTACTGTAAGAGCAGGTGCGTCTGCTTGTATGAGACTGTTGTCAACCACCAAAAGAGGGTAGATGGAAAGTAAATGTATTCACACTGTCATACAATCTAAGGTCCCTATAGATGCTAAAGCATCTTAGGATGAAAAGATACACCCGAAGGTGCGGATGAGACCTCAGCTGCCGAAAACCAGCTGGAAGCAACCCTGCACCACCCTTAGAGCCTGCACAATGTTCACAAAGAGGCGCAGGGACGCACAATGCACTCCGTTGAGACGTCAGGGGACATAGTAATTGGTCCAGGCAGATTGCATGGTATAGTAATTGGTCCAGGCAGATTGCATTGTATAGTAATTGGTCCCAGATTGCATTGTATAGTAATTGGTCCCAGACAGATTGCATTGTATAGTAATTGGTCCCAGATTGCATTGTATAGTAATTGGTCCCAGACAGATTGCATTGTATAGTAATTGGTCCAGACAGATTGCATTGATTAGTAACTGGTCCCAGATTGCATTGTATAGTAATTGGTCCCAGGCAGATTGCATGGTATAGTAATTGGTCCAGGCAGATTGCATTGTATAGTAATTGGTCCAGATTGCTTTGTATAGTAATTGGTCCCAGACAGATTGCATTGTATAGTAATTGGTCCCAGTCAGATTGCATTGTATAGTAATTGGTCCCAGGCCGATTGCATGGTATAGTAATTGGTCCCAGATTGCATTGTATAGTAATTGGTACCAGACAGATTGCATTGTATAGTAATTGGTCCCAGACAGATTGCATAGTATAGTAATTGGTCCCAGACAGATTGCATGGTATAGTAATTGGTCCCAGATTGCATTGTATAGTAATTGGTCCCAGACAGATTGCATTGTATAGTAATTGGTCCCAGGCAGATTGCATGGTATAGTAATTGGTCCCAGGCCGATTGCATGGTACAGTAATTGGTCCCAGGCCGATTGCATTGTATAGTAATTGGTCCCAGACAGATTGCATTGTATAGTAATTGGTCCCAGACAGATTGCAGTGTATAGTAATTGGTCCCAGACAGATTGCATTGTATAGTAATGGTCCCAGGCAGATTGCATTGTATAGTAATTGGTCCCAGGCAGATTGCATTGTATAGTAATTGGTCCCAGGCAGATTGCATGGTATAGTAATTGGTCCCAGGCAGATTGCATGGTATAGTAATTGGTCCCAGGCAGATTGCATTGTATAGTAATTGGTCCATGCAGATTGCATTGTATAGTAATTGGTCTCAGGCATATTGCATGGTATAGTAATTGGTCCCTGCCAGATTGCATAGTATAGTAATTGGTCCCAGCAGATTGCATGGTATGTAATTGGTCCCAGGCATTGCATGGTATAGTAATTGGTCCCAGGCCGATTGCATGGTATAGTAATTGGTCCCAGCCGATTGCATGGTATAGTAATTGGTCCCAGGCAGATTGCATTGTATAGTTACCACTAGATGTGTGACACGACAGAACCTGCACGGAAGCGTTCTCCTGGGTTCACCATCCCCTGTTTTATGACTGCAGAGCAACCAGCAAAAAACAACAACAAACAAGCAAACAACAACAACAAACCCACTGTCAAGCAACTGTCGTGTGCATCCCGCAGCCTCACTTGTTGCTGTTCAAGTGACAGGTGAAACAGAAGAGCTCCAGACACAGCCAGGCTATTGCCAATGAGGGTCTTACGCCATGAGGTCTTACGCCATGAGGTCTCACGCGCCCTCTGAAGACGATCCCGGGTTACAGTCTTCCCGCTGTCACAGGACTTTCCCTGCGGTCACTGGGTCTTTCCTCATTGTCACTGGACCTTTTACCAGAGTCGGCCAAGAGAGATAAAGAAACATTTAATGCTACACAGGCGCAACCAGACCGCAGAAATGGAGGGACGACCAGCTGTCATCAATGGTCACATAATGCTAGTAGAGAGATGTACATAGCTACCTCAATGGTGGGTAAACAACAGTCGCATACACAAAAACTCACCAACAGTAAACTCGAAGTTTAAGCAGAGAGAGAGAGAGAAGAGAGAGAGAGAGAGAGAGAGAGAGAGAGAGAGAGAGAGAGAGAGAGACGCGCAAAGACCACACACGAAAAAGAGAGAGAGAGAGATTTGCAGAGTCTGACATGTGGAGACACAGACTGATTTTTGCTGAACTATAGAGACAGACAGGTAAAACCTCGAAGTTCAGGCCGAGAGAGCGATGGGGTGAGAGAGAGAGAGAGGAGAGAGAAGAGAGTGAGAGAGAGAGAGAGAGAAGGAGAGAGAGAGAGACAGACAGACAGACAGAGCAGACAGACAGACAGACAGACACACACACACACACCACACACACAACACACCACACACACACACACACACACACACACACACACACACAGAGTCTATACACTGTCAGTCTCCCAGCGATTGAGTCTAAGCAGCTGCTGGATGGGAGATTGTAGGATGAGTGTACAGAATTATGATTGATTTCTTTTCAGCCCTTCATCCTCAGCAAGTTCAGTCACATAGATCAAGTGGGCTGCACAACACCCTTCTCCGTTCATCACGCCGTGTCATGGCACTGGCACATTCACATATCCACTGTCTGCTACCGGGGCGCTCCCAGAGACTCTTCCGTCGAGTGAAGAGAAACCTGCCTAACGATGGCAGCCAACATGCACGCTACGTCACAGTGAGAATACCTCAAGCTAAGAGGAATGATGCACGTGCGGCAGGTAAAAAGACAGGCGAGAGGCCGATAGAGACAGCCAGTTCAAGCGAAAGGTACCAGCCACCGTGAACTTACAGGATGAATTGCACGGGCAGTGGAATTAGAGAGAGAGAGAGAGAAAGTAAACCCAACCTGAGCTGAACGACATTAAGGTGCAAACGCACCACAAGCCACATTAAGGGACGGATACACGACAACAACAACGACAATAAATAATGAACAATTCCACCACCCCAGATGGGCCAACCGTCACAGGACTCGTGACAAACTCGTGACATCTATACTCACGCCCACAGTGAGAGGAATTGATCAGTCAGGTGTGACGAATCGGCACGTGTGAAACCAACGTTGTCTATACTCACGCCCACAGTGAGAGGAATTGATGAGTCAGGTGAGACGAATCGGCACGTGTGAAACCAACGTTGTCTATCCTCACGCCCACAGTGAGAGGAATTGATGAGTCAGGTGTGACAAATGGTCACGTGTGAAACCAACGTTGTCTATCCTCACGCACAGAGTGAGAGGAAAGCAGGAGAAATATGGACCCTCCCCCCACCCTCCCACCTCCCATCCCATCACTCCAGCCCGGCGTGGAACTTAATTACTGACAGGACAGGGGAGACGAGGTGTGAAGAACAGAATAACTGATGGTGCTGCCAGTCGCTCAGGCATGGGGATGTACGCTTGACGCATTGACAGACACTTGACGAAAGACACAAATCATACTCCAAGTCTCCATGTGTGTGTGTGTGTGTGTGTGTGTGTGTGTGTGTGTGTGTGTGTGTGTGTGTGTGTGTGTGTGGTGTGTGTGTGTGAGTGCGTGCACGTGCGCGCGCGAGTGCGTGTAAATGTAGGTCTCTGCGGGTGCGTGCGTCTTGTGTATCTGTGTATGTGTGTGTGTTGTGTGTGTGTGTGTGTGTGTGTGTGTGTGTGTGTGTGTGTTGGTGTGCGTGCGCGCGCGCGCGCGAGCGCGCATGCGCGTATGTATGTAGTTATATTTTTCTTCGTCACTTCTTTGCGTCATTGTTTATTTGGCCAGTGTCACCTTGTTCAAACACCGATGAAACTGACAAGAAATGAAAGCAGTAGCTACAATATTGTGCTAGTGTGACTCAGAAGAAGGAATGTGACTATCGTGAAATGAAGTGTTTGATCAACAATGTTAAATTTGAAATCAGTTTCAGACTGAAAATGATATTGATAGTTTTATGACCTTGCGATGCATGCAAAGTCTCCAAAGGTTTGGTTCAAACTCTGTTCGTCAGGACTCCAGGTCTTTCTTACGTTCTGATATTCATGACTTTCCTGTGAAATGATAATCGGAATGGTTTGGGAGACACCCGTCTTTGAGGCACTCATGGTATTCTGTCTGTTCCTTGCATCAAAGCCAATTCTTGGCTCCCGCTCCTTTTCTTATTAGCACGAACTTTCTGGAATTCTGTAACCTGTAGTCATGTCGAATATAAAGTGGAAAGAGATCTCAGACTCGTTGATAGAGGATGGAGTGACACTACCAGACTGGCTGAGGACCGTGCACAGTGGAGCGCCTTGACTGCCTCATGCGTCGCATGACGTGGGAGGATGTAAGTCTAAGTAAGTCAAAAATGCTCTAAAAATGTACCTGTTCAATGAATGATTTAACCACTAATCTCCTTTGTCTGTTATGTCGTGATATTGGGGGCCATTGTCACTGTCAATTACGTAAGGGTATTGTAACGTTTACTGTAAGAGCAGGTGC
>CM031595.1:142698760-142707018 GCA_018398815.1 Conus ventricosus | reverse complement strand
GATCTATGTGACTGAACTTGCTGAGGATGAAGGGCTTAGAAAGAGAATCAATCATAATTCTGTACACTCAGTCCTACAATCTCCCATCCAGCAGCTGCTTTAGACTCAATCGCTGGGGAGACTGACAGTGTATAGGATCTCTGTGTGTGTGTGTGTGTGTGTGTGTGTGTGTGTGTGTGTTGTGTGTGTGTGTGTGTGTGTGTGTGTGTGTGTGTCTGTCTGTCTGTCTGTCTGTCTGTCTCTCTGTCTCGTCTCTCTCTCTCTCTCTCTCTCCTCTCTCTCTCCTCTCTCCTCTCTCTCTCTCTCTCTCTCTCTCCCCCCATCGCTCTCTCGGCCTGAACTTCGAGGTTTACCTGTCTGTCTCTATAGTTCAGCAAAAATCAGTCTGTGTCTCCACATGTCAGACTCTGCAAATCTCTCTCTCCTCTCTTTTTTTCGTGTTGGTCTTTGCGCTCTCTCTCTCTCTCTCTCTCTCTCTCTCTCTCTCTCTCTCTCTCTCTCTCTCTCTCTCTGCTTAAACTTCGAGGTTTACTGTTGGTGAGTTTTTGTGTATGCGACTGTTGTTTACCCACCATTGAGGTAGCTATGTACATTCTCTCTACTAGCATTATGTGACCATTGATGACAGCTGGTCGTCCCTCCATTTCTGCGGTCTGGTTGCGCCTGTGTAGCATTAAATGTTTCTTTATCTCTCTTGGCCGACTCTGGTAAAGGTCCAGTGACAATGAGGAAAGACCCAGTGACCGCAGGGAAAGTCCTGTTGACAGCGGGAAAGACTGTAACCCGGGATCGTCTTCAGAGGGCGCGTGAGACCTCATGGCGTAAGACCTCAGGGGGCGTAAGACCTCATGGCAATAGCCTGGCTGTGTCTGGAGCTCTTCTGTTTTCACCTGTCACTTGAACAGCAACAAGTGAGGCTGCGGGATGCACACGACAGTTGCTTGACAGTGGTTTGTTGTTGTTGTTTGCTTGTTTGTTGTTGTTTTTTGCTGGTTGCTCTGCAGTCATAAAACAGGGGATGGTGACCCAGGAGAACGCTTCCGTGCAGGTTCTGTCGTGTCACACATCTAGTGGTAACTATACAATGCAATCTGCCTGGGACCAATTACTATACCATGCAATCGGCCTGGGACCAATTACTATACCATGCAATCGGCCTGGGACCAATTACTATACCATGCAATCTGCCTGGGACCAATTACTATACCATGCAATCTGCCTGGACCAATTACTATACTATGCAATCTGCATGGGACCAATTACTATACCATGCAATATGCCTGAGACCAATTACTATACAATGCAATCTGCCTGGACCAATTACTATACAATGCAATCTGCCTGGGACCAATTACTATACATGCAATCTGCCTGGGACCAATTACTATACCATGCAATCTGCCTGGGACCAATTACTATACAATGCAATCTGCCTGGGACCAATTACTATACAATGCAATCTGCCTGGGACCAATTACTATACAATGCAATCTGTCTGGGACCAATTACTATACACTGCAATCGTCTGGGACCAATTACTATACAATGCAATCTGTCTGGGACCAATTACTATACAATGCATCGGCCTGGGACCAATTACTGTACCATGCAATCGGCCTGGGACCAATTACTATACCATGCAATCTGCCTGGGACCAATTACTATACAATGCAATCTGTCTGGGACCAATTACTATACAATGCAATCTGGGACCAATTACTATACCATGCAATCTGTCTGGGACCAATTACTATACTATGCAATCTGTCTGGGACCAATTACTATACAATGCAATCTGTCTGGTACCAATTACTATACAATGCAATCTGGGACCAATTACTATACCATGCAATCGGCCTGGGACCAATTACTATACAATGCAATCTGTTGGGACCAATTTTACTATACAATGCAATCTGTCTGGGACCAATTACTATACAAAGCAATCTGGGACCAATTACTATACAATGCAATCTGCCTGGGACCAATTACTATACCATGCAATCTGCCTGGGACCAATTACTATACAATGCAATCTGGGACCAGTTACTATACAATGCAATCTGTCTGGGACCAATTACTATACAATGCAATCTGTCTGGGACCAATTACTATACAATGCAATCTGGGACCAATTACTATACAATGCAATCTGTCTGGGACCAATTACTATACAATGCAATCTGGGACCAATTACTATACAATGCAATCTGCCTGGGACCAATTACTATACCATGCAATCTGCCTGGGACCAATTACTATGTCCCCTGACGTCTCAACGGAGTGCATTGTGCGTCCCTGCGCCCTTTGTGAACATTGTGCAGGCTCTAAGGGTGGTGCAGGGTTGCTTCCAGCTGGGTTTTTCGGCAGCTGAGGTCTCATCCGCACCTTCGGGTGTATCTTTTCATTCCTAAGATGCTTTAGCATCTATAGGGACCTTAGATTGTATGACAGTGTGAATACATTTACTTTCCATCTACCCTCTTTTTGGTGGTTGACAACAGTCTCATACAAGCAGACGCACCTGCTCTTACAGTAAACGTTACAATACCCTTACGTAATTGACAGTGACAATGGCCCCCAATATCACGACATAACAGACAAAGGAGATTAGTGGTTAAATCATTCATTGAACAGGTACATTTTTAGAGCATTTTGACTTACTTAGACTTACATCCTCCCGCGTCATGCGACGCATGAGGCAGTCAAAGGGGCTCCACTGTGCACGGTCCTCAGCCAGTCTGGTAGTGTCACTCCATCCTCTATCAACGAGTCTGAGATCTCTTTCCACTTTATATTCGACATGACTACAGGTTACAGAATTCCAGAAAGTTCGTGCTAATAAGAAAAGGAGCGGGAGCCAAGAATTGGCTTTGATGCAAGGAACAGACAGAATACCATGAGTGCCTCAAAGACGGGTGTCTCCCAAACCATTCCGATTATCATTTCACAGGAAAGTCATGAATATCAGAACGTAAGAAAGACCTGGAGTCCTGACGAACAGAGTTTGAACCAAACCTTTGGAGACTTTCATGCATCGCAAGGTCATAAAACTATTCAATATCATTTTCAGTCTGAAACTGATTTCAAATTTAACATTGTTGATCAAACACTTCATTTCACGATAGTCACATTCCTTCTTCTGAGTCACACTAGCACAATATTGTAGCTACTGCTTTCATTTCTTGTCAGTTTCATCGGGTTTGAACAAGGTGACACTGGCCAAATAAACAATGACGCAAAGAAGTGACGAAGAAAAATATAACTACATACATACGCGCATGCGCGCTCCGCGCGCGCGCGCACGCACGCACGCACACACACCACACACACACACACACACACACACACACACACACACACACACACACACACACACGCACACATACACAGATACACAAGACGCACGCACCCGCAGAGACCTACATTTACACGCACTCGCGCGCGCACGTGCACGCACTCACCACACACACACAACACACACACACACACACACCACACACACACACACACACACACACACACACATGGAGACTTGGAGTATGATTTGTGTCTTTCGTCAAGTGTCTGTCAATGCGTCAAGCGTACATCCCCATGCCTGAGCGACTGGCAGCACCATCAGTTATTCTGTTCTTCACACCTCGTCTCCCCTGTCCTGTCAGTAATTAAGTTCCACGCCGGGCTGGAGTGATGGATGGGAGGTGGGAGGGTGGGGGGAGGGTCCATATTTCTCCTGCTTTCCTCTCACTCTGTGCGTGAGGATAGACAACGTTGGTTTCACACGTGACCATTTGTCACACCTGACTCATCAATTCCTCTCACTGTGGGCGTGAGGATAGACAACGTTGGTTTCACACGTGCCGATTCGTCACACCTGACTCATCAATTCCCCTCACTGTGGGCGTGAGTATAGACAACGTTGGTTTCACACGTGCCGATTCGTCACACCTGACTGATCAATTCCTCTCACTGTGGGCGTGAGTATAGATGTCACGAGTTTGTCACGAGTCCTGTGACGGTTGGCCCATCTGGGGTGGTGGAATTGTTCATTTATTTATTGTCGTTGTTGTTGTCGTGTATCCGTCCCTTAATGTGGCTTGTGGTGCGTTTGCACCTTAATGTCGTTCAGCTCAGGTTGGGTTTACTTTCTCTCTTTCTCTCTCTAATTCCACTGCCCGTGCAATTCATCCTGTAAGTTCGCGGGTGGCTGGTACCTTTCGCTTGAACTGGCTGTCTCAATCGGCCTCTCGCCTGTCTTTTTACCTGCCGCACGTGCATCATTCCTCTTAGGCTTGAGGTATTCTCACTGTGACGTAGCGTGGCATGTTGGCTGCCATCGTTTAGGCAGGTTTTCTCTTCACTCGAGCGGAAGATGTCTCTGGAGCGCCTGCTCCGGTTCTGGTTCTTCACCACTTCGTCGAAGGTACGGTCGGTACCTTCATTCCTACAGTCGGCCTGTAGGGGAGGGACATCACGTCATCTCTTTTCCGCATCTGCTCTGCTGTCCTCTCGACTGGACAGAGGGTAGAGAGTCGCTTGACCCGCCACTTTTGGGTCACCCTCGGGTAGCTGGTAAGCATCAGTTTCGTGGTTTGTTGGGGTTTTTTTTGTTGTTAGCCGGCTAATTCTTCTCTCTTGCGCAATTTCCTTTTGTTTTCAAAATTATAAAAGAGATATTGTTTGAGACCACTTTTCTGGTTAATTCAATCTTTAACCTGGCCAGTCAAAATTATATCCAAAATTCTTTCTCCTTTTTATGCATCTGGTGATGCGGTAGTCGGTGGGGATGGGGGAGAACCTGGTGATTCAGGGTTGGTACTTGCTTGGTCTCGCTCGTCCGCCCCTGTCACAATCACTGGTCTCTTATTCTTCGGCCACCGTCTGTTTGTGTGTGCAAGGGGAACGAGTGTTTTATGTTTGCGAGCGTGCGTACGCATGATTGGTCGTTTGGATGCGTGGTTGGAGAATTGTGTCATTTTGAAATGTTGCTATAAAATGTGGGGATAATTGTGCCATTGAATTATTATTTGCAAATGTGGTGGCGGTTATAAAGAAATGGTTGCTGTATTAGTTCAGTTCCTAAGAAAGGAAAATGTTGAACGTGAGGAAGGATGAAAATATAAATTGCTATTTGTTTGTTTAGCCTGTTAATGCAATATCTACCTGCTTCGTGTGAGGAGACCTTAGCGAACACTCCTCATTTGGTTTGTTTACTGTGTTATGCTCGGGTCTGTGTTGAGTTGGTGTTACTAATGTATTCAGCAAACACCTCCCCTCGCCCACCATGCGAGTGGCTGTTAGGATTAAGCAGCAAATTTCAGACCGTACTGACTGCGGGGTTCCAGTACCCTTTCTTCTTTCCTTCCAGTTCCTTCCGTGTTCTCTCCTCCCGGGGGCTTCACCCGAAGCTTGCGCTGTTGGTGCCACGCAGTGAGAGGAGCACGTGGACCTTGCTGGATGGTCCTAACCCTGTCCAGGACTTTCCGCAACAACGCCTCGTCCCACGGGAGGCGTTCTCCACTGTCCACGGACCTCCTACAGCGCATGCGACCGGTGGTTAGCTCTGTGTCGTGCCATTTGGGGTGTGTGTGTGTCAAGGGTGTCGGCCTTGAAAGACTCTATTCAGGAACAGACCGGTTTGGGGCACCTGAGTCGACCCGATACTCTCAGAGGACTTGGGAGAGACAGAAGTGTGGAGGGAGTGTGTGTGTGTCAAGGGTGTCGGCCTTGAAAGACTCTATTCAGGAACAGACCCGGTTTGGGGCACCTGAGTCGACCCGATACTCTCAGAGGACTTGGGAGAGACAGAAGTGTGGAGGGAGTGTGTGTGTGTCAAGGTGTCGGCCTTGAAAGACTCTATTCAGAACAGACCCGGTTTGGGGCACCTGAGCCGACCCGATACTCTCGGAGGACTTTGGAGGACAGGGTGTGGGGGAACCACATGAAGCACGGAATGGAATGTGTGTGTTGAAATGATTAATTGTGATTGTGCATGTTGTGTGTGTTGGAATGCTTGTTTGTGACTATGTGTATGGTGTGTGTGTTGAAATGCTTAATTGTGGTTGTGCATGTTATGTGTGTTGGAATGCTTATTTGTGATTATGTGGGTGTCGGTATGAATAAATGGTGTATTGTATTGTAATCTTTCTTGTGTGGTCTCTTGCGAGGCGTGTGAGGTCATCACTCCCTTCACTCCCATCTAGACCGATCCTGTCAGGGCAAACCTCCAGGGGGCGGTCGTGACAATAGACAACGTTGGTTTCACACGTGCCGATTCGTCACACCTGACTGATCAATTCCTCTCACTGTGGGCGTGAGTATAGACAACGTTGGTTTCACACGTGCCGATTCGTCACACCTGACTGATCAATTCCTCTCACTGTGGGCGTGAGTATAGACAACGTTGGTTTCACACGTGCCGATTCGTCACACCTGACTGATCAATTCCTCTCACTGTGTGTGTGAGGATAGACATCGTTGGCTTCACACGTGACCATTTGTCACACCTGACTGATCAAGGCAAACTGAAAACGTTCAAAGATGTTTTCGCAAAACACATTAACGGTCTTTATTAAGAAAATAATACATTTGATATGGACGCTGATAACATAGATGGCCTTGTTTCTTCTTATATTCCATATTTCCTGTTAAAAAATACACTTTTACAACAATAACAACAACAACAAAAACAACAACAACAAAGACTGAAGTTGAAAATCCGTTTGTTTAAAGTTTCGCAAACATTTAGGCGATGCGTACGGTGGAATGAAAGAAGTGGGGAAGTCATAAATGAGGAAGGAACACCTAAAAACAAGCACAACAACAACAACAACAACAACAACAGCAACAACAACGACAAACTTATAAATCCCTGGACGATTTCTTCTAAACCGAACATTGAAAAGAAAGAAAACCTTCTCATACCAGGCAAGAACTGCGCTTTACATTTTTCGTTTGTTTTGACAAAGGTATGCAAAATGTCCAGAAAGATAACATTCGGCATATCGCCAGGCTGACGTTTTCATCAAGTCCAAAGACAAACGATTCCCTGCTAGTTCAGTCAAGACAACCTCCGGTCAATGTTATCGCCAGTACAATCGGCAAAGACAGAGAGTCACAGCATGAAGCTGTTGGAAAGATTCTTAATCTGATAAATCGATGACATGGATGTTCTATTCACTTCATATTGACTGAAAGATGTGTACAAACAGCAGGAGTGGATGGTTTACCCAATGTTTTCGCCCATCTTAAAGATTTCTCTCTCTCTCTCTCTCTCTCTCTCCTCTCTCTCTCCTCCTCTCTCTCTCTCTCTCTCCTCTCTCTCACACACACACACACACACACACACACACACACACACACACAACACAGTCCTAGTCAGTCAACACACACGTCGGCAACCAAGAACATCTCTAGCAATCGCCAGGTGCCCTAAGCTTGCTTGCCAGAATGGATACAGTAGAGAGTGAGGTGCCACAGACAGCTTGCTAGGAGTGGATACAGTAGAGAGTGGAGGTGCCACAAGACAGCTTGCTAGGAGTGGATACAGTAGAGAATGGAGGTGCCACAGACAGCTTGCCAGGAGTGGATACAGTAGAGAATGGAGGTGCCACAGACAGCTTGCTAGGAGTGGATACAGTAGAGAGTGGAGTGCCACAGACAGCTTGCCAGAGTGGATACAGTAGAGAGAGGAGGTGCCACAGACAGCTTGCTAGGAGTGGATACAGTAGAGAGTGGAGGTGCCACAGACAGCTTGCTAGGAGTGGATACAGTAGAGAATGGAGGTGCCACAGACAGCTTGCCAGGAGTGGATACAGTAAGAGTGGAGGTCCCACAGACAGACTGAATGAGTAACACCATACCGGACTGAACTGTCTGCAACGCCACTACCCTGTTGCACATGACTAAGGAAAAAGGGCTGTAGAAATTCCGGACTGTGTAAGCATCCAAGAAAATGTAACAGACTACATAAGCATCCAAGAAAATGTAACAGACTACATAAGCATAAAAAAAAATTGTAACAGACTACAGCGTTGCTTGTATAAAAAAAAAAAGGCAAACTAGAAATCAATGCATAAATTAATCAAGGTGTAAAGTAACGCAGATTTTATCTACACTATAAAACAGTTAAGTAAATTTTCGACAAAGATTTCTTCTTAAGACGCTACAATTAGCCGGCCAAAAAAAAAAAAAAAAGCCCACAACACTGATCTCCTGATAGCTGTCAGCTTGAAAATGTCTGCTGTTTGCAACATCTG
>CM031595.1:142676260-142686260 GCA_018398815.1 Conus ventricosus | reverse complement strand
GACAAACTGAAGCCAGAATTGATCAGCTGGTCAGAGTGAATGAGACAGAACATGGACAAACTGAAGCCAGAATTGATCACCTGGTCAGAGTGAATGAGACAGAACATGGACAAAACACCAGAGTTGATCAGCTGGTCTGAGTGAATGAGACAGAACATGGACAAACTGAAGCTAGAATTGATCAGCTGGTCAGAGTGAATGCGACAGAACATGGACTAACACCAGAATTGATCAGCTGGTCAGAGTGAATGCGACAGAACATGGACTAACACCAGAATTGATCAGCTGGTCAGGGTGAATGAGACAGATCATGGACTAACACCAGAATTGATCAGCTGGTCAGAGTGAATGAGACAGAACATGGACAAACTGAAGCCAGAATTGATCAGCTGGTCAGAGTGATTGAGACAGAACATGGACAAACTGAAGCCATAATTGATCAGCTGGTCAGAGTGAATGCGACGGAACATGGACAAACACCAGAATTGATAAGCTGGTCAGAGTGAATGAGACAGATCATGGACAAACTGAAGCCAGAATTGATCAGCTGGTCAGAGTGAATGAGACAGAACATGGACAAACTGAAGCCAGAATTGATCAGCTGGTCAGAGTGAATGCGACGGAACATGGACAAACTGAAGCCAGAATTGATCAGCTGGTCGAGTGAATGCGACGGAACATGGACAACTGAAGCCAGAATTGATCAGCTGGTCAGAGTGAATGCGACAGAACATGGACTAACACCAGAATTGATCAGCTGGTCTGAGTGATTGAGACAGATCATGGACAAACTGAAGCCAGAATTGATCACCTGGTCAGAGTGAATTGAGACAGAACATGGACAAGCTGGGCCCGGGTGCACAGGAATCAGGCTTAATGAACGGATAGAAAAGATGGTGGGAAAGAAACTGGCTGAAGCCCTGTGTGTGTGTGTGTGTGTGTGTGTGTGTGTGTGTGTGTGTGTGTGTGTGTGTGTGTGTGTGTGTGTGTGTGTGTGTGGTGGTTTGTGTGTGTGTTTGTGTGTGTGTGTGTGTGTGTGTGTGGTGTGTGGTGTGTGTGTGTGTGTGTGTGTGTGTGTGTGTGTGTGTGTGTATGGTGTGTGTGTGTGTGTGTGTGTGGTGTGTTGTGTGTGTGTGTGTGTGTGTGTGTGTGTGTGTTGTGTGTTAACACGTCTTTATCAATGATTGTAGAGTTGACAAGCGCGCAGAAGAGAACAGTGCACGTAAGTCGCTGTGTGTGTAACTAGCATGCTCTAAGTTTTAAACAGTCTCTTTTCAAACCGAGCAGAGTTGACAAGGAAAAAGAGAAACAGTGACGAAGGTGGAGTGTAAACCAAAGGGAAATGAACTCTAGCATATCTTCACTTTCGTCCATTTTCAAAGAAACCAGAGAAATATGGCCTAAAAGAAACGACAACATGTATTGAAAGCGTGACAGACAGGGGAGAAACGCAGAGGAAAGAAGACTTTCAATATCTTGCAGACTTCGATCCCCATTTCTTCACCAGGAAATCCACATGAAAGCCTGATTGAAGCGGGACAGACAAAACATTATGACCTTCAGCAGTAGAAGAAGCACTGACGAGAGAAACATTCAAATTGAAAAAGTCAATGAAGCTCGTTTGACAAATCCTCCACTGACACAATCCTAACAAGTTTGACTTCACATGTGATGGATTCATAATCAGGCAGACCTCTACAAATTCCTTGCTCCATCCTCTATGGTTCACTGTGGCATGGAATCCAGTTTCTACAAGCGGCTGCCTAGACTGACACACTCCACGGTATCCTGAAGATGTGGGCGTTTCCCTTTCATATGACACAGGCAGTTCAATCCTTTGTTTTGATGAACTTTTATTACAAAAAAAAAAAAAGACTACAACGGAATAAACAATCAAGACGAAGAAAACAATTCATGACTGCAGGATTCAGATAAACGCAAAAAGAAAAACATGATCCCCAGTCCGCCTCTCCCTCATCATTTGCAAGGTTAGTGTTTGGCAACCAATGGCAAGAAATGTCTTTCCAGATAACCAGTGCCTGCTCTCCTTTATTCCTCAAGAGCAGAGTACAACATTTTTTTTTTTCCGATCTAAGATTTTACAGTAGAAAGATTGTTTAACAAAGTTTTGGGTATTTTTTTTTAGATGATGTTTTTTTAAAGAGTTGTGTCAGTACTTTTTGTTTGTTTGTTTGTTTGCTTTTGAATGACTTGTGAGTTGTTTTTCAAAGCGGTGACAGCCCTGACTTGGTCCTTTGCGGTCTGCTGGGCTATAAACAACCTTACCTTGCCTTACCTACCTAAAGAGTAGACATGAAATTCGTAACTATTCGTTTGATGCATGTTATCAGTTCGGCATAATGTCCAAGCAAACATTTAAAGCAGTGATCACTGAATGTCAGGGCACAGGGCTGTTAATACCCTTTCCAAGTTCATTACTGGTGAGCCAAAATTTAAAAAAAAAAAAGCTGATCTTTTGACGCCACTGAAGGTCCATACCTTCCACCGTTGACATGAGAGAGAGAGAGAGAGAGAGAGAGAGAGAGGAGAGGAGAGAGAGGAGAGAGAGAGAGAGAGAAAGAAAGAGGGGAGAGAGAGAGAGAGAGAGAGAGAGGGGGAGAGAGAGAGAGGAGAGAGAGAGAGAGTGGTGGGAGAGAGAAAGAAAGAGCGGGGAGAGAGAGAGGAGAGAGAGAGAGAGAGGAAAAGAGGAGAGAGAGAGAGAGAGAGAGGAAAAGAGAAGAAGAGAGGGAGGGAGAGAAGAGAGAGGACCAAAGGACGTCCGGGTTTGGGTGTTGTCAAGCGGATTTCCTTTACACATCCCATCAAGACGGATGGCGAGGCTGCTAATGTAGACAGGGCAGGGGGCAAAGAGATGAGGGGGAAAGCGTGGGGGGGGAGGGTGGCTAGAGGGTGGGCGGGAGTGGGATGGAAGAGGGGATATACGTAGGCACTAAGATAGATGATTCGCATTGTTACTGCGTACGCTTGAATGTCCCACCACACCGCAACCCTTCTCTCTCTCTCTCCTCGCTCCTCTCTCTCTCTCCTCTCTCTCTTCTCTCTCTTCTCTCTCTCTCTCTCTAATTTCACAAACACACACCTGCGTACTGCTTGAATGTCCCACCCACACCCCCACCCCTTCTCTCTCTCTTCCCCTCTCTTTTATTTTTTTTCTCTCTCTCTCTCTCTCTCTCCTCTCCTCTCTCTCTCCCATACGCACCGCGCACGAAAGCACGCATGCACCCACCACCCACCCGCCGCGCGACACACCACACACACACACACACACCCCCACACACACACACACACACACACACACACACACACACATACCACACAAACACAAACCACACCACACACACACACACACACACACACACATCACACACACACAGAGTAAATCACTGTCTCTAAAAATACACTGCGTGCACGCACGCACCACACACACACCACACACACACACACACACACACACACACCACACACACACACACACACACACCACGCGCGCACGCGACCGCACCCCACCACACACACACCACCACACACACACACTGGTGAACTCTCTTTCTAACACACACATCACACGCGCGCGCGCGCGCACAACACAGCACACGAATCATCAACACACACTAACCACACACAACATCACACACACCACAACTCACCTGTAAACACTCTCTCCTTCTCTCTTCTCTCTCTCACTCTCCTCCGACATGTTAAAGACACCATGACAACTTATGTCATAAGCCCGATGATGATTTGTATGCCATCGTTTGATTTATTTCATTCAGAATATCGTGGTGAACAAAAAATGCAACATCAGGGTCGTGTCCTCCTGTGCGTTTACAACGTGAAGCACTTATCTGTGTGGGTGGGTATGGCTAGGAACAGACCACGCAAACAGAAGTAAACTATGACCAGACAAAAAAGAATCTAACGCAAACAAGATGCAAAGCTATAACGTACTCCGTTTAGATCTATCTTGAATACCCGTCGTGTTAAAAAAAAAAAAAAAAAAAAAAAATATCACAGTCAATGTGGACGTCAACGTAACTTGACTGTCAACTTAAAAGTGACATAGGTAACTTGATGACGGAATATAATTTATGACAGAGATAGGAGCAAGAATGTAAGCAGGGTTTGGTGTTCCAGCCTAATATATTGTTTTAATCATCGTTCTCCGTAGTGTACTATGTGAGAGCTGACCGGTGTCATAGTGCATCGATGTTACTGTGTATGTGGATGCTTTTGTGACGGTACCGCGAATATGTAGCAGGATGTATTTGTTATAAAAATGTTATTGAATGCTGTGTCGCCGAAGTGACTATATAACCCTGTAAAGTTAAGAATATTTATGTGCTTATTGTATCAACCGAGTGTCGACGGTGGGCTGAATTTATGATGTGAACACTGTGTATCATACACGGGGAAGTTAATATTTGTTTTGATCAACGGTTGGTCGAATCGGTTTATTGTGTTCTATGGGCTTTGTGAAATTGCGTGTTCTCCGGGGATTCAATATTGATTACTGTGCCTTATGAATCTGCGTTCTTCTTTGGTTTCTGTGCTTTGTGAATCTGCGTTCTCTATGTTTACTGTGCTTTATGAATCTGCGGTCTTCTTGTTACTGTGCTTTTATGAATACTCTGCGGTTCTTCTATGGTTTACTGTGCTTTATGAATCTGCGGTTCTTCTGCTATGGGTTTACTGTGCCTTGTGAATTTGCGGTTCTTCTTCTGATAGTCGACGTATATTATTGTGCTTGCTGTGTGTTGAGACCCTGTTTCTTCTTCATCGCTTGTGTTTTGTAACGGCTGTGTTTACCGTGTGGGGACCTGGTTATCCTTCTTCGTCTTATTTTAATGCTGTAGACTGTGGCTTGGGTACTGTGGAACTGAATGCGTTGATTGTATATGTGAGACACTGTGGACGGCGCCGGCGAGATCTGTGAGTGATATCACGATATGTAATATGATATTGATGATGAAGTTCCTATGTATTAATATCTTGATCTTTGTGCGTGTAGTGGACATGTATTAATTTGTACCAATTCACATGATGTTATGTTTGATGGTTCAGGCAGCATAATTATAAAGAAAGAAATCAAACTCGTGTGTTGCCTGGCTATCCATGTACGTATGGTGTGGGTGTGTGTAGGGAATAATTATTACACGCTCCAAACTTTTGAGAGCGAGAGTCAGACAACAAAATACGCACCGCACACCATCCGTAACATCTAGTGACCCTGTAGTTAAATTTCTTTTGCTATTGAATTAAAAATAGCCTTATGGTAGGATTTGTTTTTTGTCACCTATAATTGCCCAATTAGAGTGATAGGTCACGTTCACAGACTTTCCTTTTGAACAATTGAGTTGTGTTGTATTGTTTTGTTTTATGATGTTTTGTCTACTTTCTTTCCGTCTCCAGCGTACGGGTATCTCCTTCTGTATAGTTTCATGGAGATACGAGGGCCTAGTTCTAGTTCTTCTTTCCTTGTGGGCTTTAATTTTATTATCTTCAGTCATCTCTCTGATTATTTCTGTTTCATCTTACTGGGGATTGTGTTGCTTTTTCACATTTCTTAGGTTCATTTCTTTTGAATGAGTGAGTGGCTGCCCTGAACCAGTTTTGAAAAAAAATTATTAGTTGTTTCATTTTGAATGCTTAGTGTGTGAAAAACAACAACAACAACAATACATTGATTATATTGTATTACTCTCATGTCATTGCTTGATTTATACTTGTTGCTGAAAATTTGGTATTGATTACCGATTGTGTTTTTCTTTCTCCCATAACCCTAAAATCCTGTTTCGTTGTTTATCTCTATCTTTGTGTTGGTTGGGTTTGATAATACTTAGTCTTTTTAAGAGTGATTGTCGTTAATGTTTGTTGAAAAGAAAAAAAAAAATCCTCTTTGGGAATTCATTATTTTCAATAGACAGGTTTCAAAGTTTTTTTTTGCTTGTGTAGCATTGTTTGTATTTGATCCACTAGTGTGTGTGTCGGGTTTGACAGGACTTATTTCATATTTCTGTTGGCACAGAAGGCTAGAAAAGTCTGTTGTGTCCTCTGTGGACGAGGAAAAAGTTTTCGCTAAGTATTTACAGCGGGGTAAGTATGTGGTTTGGAGGGCCCAGCTCTGTGGACTATGTTGACAATGTATTGCCCAGGACATGGAAAGAGGAGGAAAGAATGCGATTGAAAGAATTGATTGAAAGTACAGCAGGAAGAAGAGATAACTAAAAGAGAGCAGATACAAGTGGAAACTTAAAAGAGAGCAGGAGGAAACAAAAAGAATGAGCTGATAGAGGAAACGAAAGAATACAGCTTCAGTTACTTCTCAGCAGAGTGCGGTCTCAGGACAGGACAGTGAGAGTCAGGGTTCGGGTTTTCCAAGTTTAACGCCCCTCGCCCAACCTTTCCTAAGTTACCCCCTTTTAAAGAAAGAACTGATGATATAGACAGTTACTTGTTTCGTTTTGAAACCCATGCTCGTTCCTTGGGATGGTCTGAGAGTTTGTGGGTAACATACTGTCTGCACTACTTGAGGGTTCTGCTTTAACTCTCTATCACAGTCTCGCTGAAATAATGTTTGTGTCTTACGAGCTTTTGAAAGAGAGCTTGCTGAAAAAATTTCAATGTACTCCAGATGGTTTTCGTAAGCGTTTTCGTGAGGCTAAGCCTAGCTCCGATGAACTTTCGAGACCTTTGCAGTTGAACTTAGGCGTTTGTTTGACCGTTGGATCTCTTTGTCAAAAATTGATAAGTCTTTTGAAGATCTGGTGGATCTTATCTTGCGTGAGCAGTTTTGGAGTGTGTCTCTAAGGACTTGGCTACCTTTTTGTGTGAGAGAGATGTGAAAACTTTTGATGAAAAATTAATGATCAAGTCGGCAGAGTCATACAGACATGCTCATCCCACTAAGGTGCTTTCTAGGAAATGCTGATGTAAACATTTTTGCTTCTGTTGGTACAGAACTCCTGGTCAGTTTGACAGAAATGCATATCCCGGTCAGTCTGATAGAACTCCGTTACTGTGGTCAGTCGGACAGAGGAAACAGATACTCTACTTTTCAAAACAGTGGCCACTACTCTGGTTCCTCGGCTGATTGTGGAAGTAACTTGGTGGTAGCTGTTATTATGGTCATCAGAGCTTTGGTTACTCTGCTGGTCGTGGAAATAACTTTGGCGGTAGCCGTTATCGTGGTCGTGGCACCCGTTATACCTCTGGCAGTAAGAGTTCCTCAGAAAGTGCTTCTGATCAGTTTGCAAGTGTTGTGGTGTTTTTTGTGTAAAAAGACAGGACATGTAGCTGCTAGGTGTCCATGGAAGTCAGGTAGAAACCCCTGTAGAATTTGCACCCTTAGCCACCCAGATGGAATGTCCTTTTGTAGTTAGTAACTCCACTGTTGTCAAGAACTCAGCTGACAGCAACAGTCCATTGCTTGTTGCTCTGTTCTTGATACTCCTTTCGCTTGTCTAGCTGCTGGTGAGTTCAGGGAAAATTACGTTTGGAGTCTGTTCGTGAATGGCACTTTGAGTTCTGTTCTACGTGATACTGGTGCTACCATTTGTGGCGTTCGCAAACGGTTAGTTTCTGACAGTCAGATGCTAGGAACACAGTGAAGTGTGTTTCTTTTGGCGGCCATGTGGATGAGTTTCCACTGGCTACAGTTTCAGTCAGTTGTCCTTATTTTGTGGGCGATTTGACTTGTGTCTTGGATAACCCTGTCGCAGATCTCATTGTGGGTAATGTGCCTGAGTTTCTGTGAGCTGTGAGTTTAGTGATGTATCTGGTGAACCTTTCCCTTTAGCCGCCGTTACGAGGGCTAGAACTAAGCATGTTGTGGACAAAAAGCCTTTGTGTCAGATCCCTAATGATCTGAACATTTCCGTTCTGATCTTGTTCAGAAAACAGAAGGATGAGTCATTGAAGTCTTGCTTTCAGTTACGTCTTCTGATGTGTCTGCTGTGTCTACGTTTGATGTTGTACTACAGTCGTTCTTTCACAAGGTACTTCAGTGCCTGGGTTAGAGATAGCGCCTTTGGCTTGTGAGCAGGAACAGGTTTCTCTTGAGCACTCTCCAGGAGTTGGTCTTTCTGTGGATCCCTCTCCGGAGTCTGTTTGTACTGTTCGTGAAGTAGTGTGTACAGTTGGTGTAGTCCAGGACTGTGATGACGCTTTACCCATCCCCACTTTAACTGTTCCGATGGCGTCTTCTATGCCAGATGAAAACTGTTCATTCTGTACAGTTTGATTGTACTTTGTCTGACAAAAGTACCAGGGAGTTGCGTGTAATCTTTGATGATTTTCAGGACATTTTGACCCCCAAACCAGGTTCTTTCTCAGGTGATGTACTATTAGAGATCCCTCTTACAACTGATGTCCCTGTTAGAAAGAAATATTATGAAATCCCCTTTTCTGCGAAAGAGGTTGTTGAGAGAGAGATTGGTATCATGTCGGATCTTGATATCATTGAGCCATCGAATAGTCAGTATGCATCTCCAGTTGTGTTCGTCAGGAAGAAAGATTGTACGTGTCGTTTCACTCCTGGGTGTGCTGAAGCTTTGAGGAAGATTCAGGGAATCTTGTCTTCTGCACCTGTGTGTTGTTACCTAGATTGGGTAATCCTTTTTTCTCAGGACTGATGCTAGTTCTGTTGGTTTGGGTGCTGTGTTGTTCCAGTAGAATGATGATGTTCTTCACCCAGTCGTATCGCTAGTCGAAAGTTGCTGAATCGCAAGAAGGCATGCAGCACTATTGAGTGGGAATGTTTATCCATTGTCTCTACCCCGTGGGGGTATGGAGAGGCTGACTGAGTGGTCAGTAGACATTGTATGTGCATTATCATCTGGGTGTGGGATGCAGCCTGTGCCCAACCATTGTCTCTACCCCGTGGGGGTATGGAGAGGCTGACCGAGTGGTCAGTAGACATGTGTGGTCTCTACCCAGTGTGGGTATGGAGAGGCTGACCGAGTGGTCAGTAGATATCGTATATGCATTGCCATCCGGGTGTGGGGTGCAGCCCATGCCCAGCCGCCGTCCTTACTCCGTGTGGGTTGGAGAGGTTGTCCGTGAGGTCAGCAACAAGCTAACATGTAAAAGGGCTTCAGAGTTCGGGACGACAACTTGTGTTCTTCTGTTGTGTGAGAGTCCCTGGAAGGACTCCACGAACTGCTTCCGTGAGCGGCTTCGTTTTCCGTCGAGTGAATGTAATTTGTAGGTGTGTGTATTTCTGCTGTTTGTTTACTTCTTTTTTTAAAAAAACAATTCGTCATTGTTTTTTTTCTTGAGGAGGGGGAGTATTGTGACGTCAACGTAAATTATGACGTCAACTTAAATGACATGGGTAACTAGATGACGAAAATAATAATATTAGACAGAGAAAGGAGCAAGAATTAACGCAGAGGCTTGGTGTCCAGCCTAATTTATTTTGTTTTAATCATCGTTTTCTCCGTATGTGTTACTATGTGGAGAGGCTGACCGAGTGGTCAGTAGTGCATCGATGTTCACTGTGTATGTGGGATGCTTTGATGACGGTACCAGCGAATATGTAGCAGGAAATGTATTTGTTATAAAAATGTTATGAATGCTGTGTCGCCGAGAGTGACTTAAAACTCCTGTAAAGTGTAAGAATATTTATGTGCTCTAATTGTACCACCGCATGTGTGACGGTGGGCTGAATTTATTGATGTGAACACTGTAGTATCAATACACGGAGAAGTTAATATTTGTTTTAGATCAACGGTGCGTCGAATCGAGTTTATTGTGTTCTATGGGACTTGGTGAAATTGTGTTCTCCGGGGATTCATATTGATTACTGTGCCTTATGAATCTGCGATTCTTCTTCTGTGGATTGCTGTGCTTTGTGAATCTGCGGTTCTTCTATGGTTTACTGTGCTTTATGAATCTGCGGTTTCTTCTGCTATGGGTTACTGTGCCTTGTGAATTTGCGGTTCTTCTTCTGATAGCTCGACGTAATATATTGTGCTTGCTG
>CM031595.1:142648760-142671260 GCA_018398815.1 Conus ventricosus | reverse complement strand
ACGCACGCACACACACACACACACACACACACACACACACACACACACACACACCTAGAGAGAGACAGACAGACAGTGGATTATTCCAGTACTACGAAAACCAAAACCAACATTTAAAAAAAAAATCAATGGACTCTGGGGGAAAAAAGTTTGTCATAAGACACTCCCTTCGTCTGTTCTGACAAAAAATGAGTTTTACCAATGATTTGCTGCTGTGCTGGCCCCTCCCCACCCTTTCCCCATCCACCCCACTCCACCCCACCCTTCTCCCTGCCTAGGGCACGGCGTGATTGAAAGCGGAGCCCACCCACCCTCTTTCCACCGGCTTCACCTTGTCCTGAAACGAATCAGGTCCCTATGTATTGCTGGGTGGACACAGAGGGTTTTCACGCAGGAAAAAAAAATCTGATCTCATGACAGGTTCGAAACTCACGACTGTCAATTCCACAGGTAACCATTCTACCCTTTGACCATGGGGCCCACTTCCATAGTCACTAGTATATGTGAGATTTTCGCTATTATCATGACGAGGAGTACATTCCCACAGAGGCGGATCCATTGTTACACTGTATACACTGGTACACTGAGGCACTGTGTAGGTGACCAGCTCCAGCAAAATGAGGCTGAAGTCGCCATCGGGCATGGTATAGTCAGCATTATCCCTCCCCATTATCTTAGGTCAACACACACGTTGGCAGTCAACGTCCTGTTTTTGTGGTCGGCCTGTCAAGGGCGGTAAATCTGCCTGTTATGGGATTTATGATATGTCGTCATGACTTCATGATTGGTTACGTGTGTGCATGATATTCGTCATTCACTCCCTGTCATGTGACAGCCAGATATGACGTCTTGTCATGTGACGGGCAGGTATGTTATTTTGTCATAACTCTGTCATGTGACGGGCAGGTTATTTTGTCATAATTCTCAGTCATGTCAAGGGCAGGTATGATATCTTGTCATAACTCTCTGTCATGTCAAGGGCAGGTATGATATCTTGTCATAACTCTCTGTCATGTCAAGGGCAGGTATGATATCTTGTCATAACTCTTGTCATGTCAAGGGCGGGTATGATATCTTGTCATAAACTCTCTGTCATGTCAAGAGCAGGTATGATATCTTGTAATAACTCCCTGTCTGGTTTCGGGCAGGTTTGATAATGAGATGAGGGAAAGGGGGGGAGAAGGAGAAGGGGTAACAAAACAATGATTACAAAAGCGATAACGCACTAACCATAAGACTGATGGATGATGTTTGAAAAGTTTTATAAAAGATGATGAGATGATGATGATGATGATGATGTGAAAAAGCAAAACCCCAAAAGTTGCAAGGAAAAAAAAAACCTCAAACCTCTTTCCTGTCTCTAAAGTACAAATCGCAAGTATCTTTGTCATTTTCGAAAAAGACGAGAAAAGAACAAAAAGACAGAAAAAGGGAGGGAACAATGTAATTTTGGAAAAAAACTGTTTTATTTTAAATCGCACATGTCTTGAAATAATTCAAAAAAGACGAGAAAGAACAGAAAAGACAGAAAAAAGGGGGGAAATGTAATATAACAACAACTGTTTTATTTTTTAAAAAAAAAAAAAAAAAGTGAAAAAGGGGAAAATAACCCCCCTAACCCCACTGGGAGCAGTGGTTTCCCTTTTTTTGACTGTCGTCCTTTCCACGGGTGTGAAAATAATACTTCGCTGAACAAACGTGCATGCCTATTTTGTTTATTTCAATAAAATTTTGAAATACAGGGGAAAGAAAACATCCGCCACACTCATACAACGACCTCCTTCCTGTCAACCTTGCTCAAGGGCCCCCTCACTGTGAAGACTTTGTCACGTTAAAAACCCAAAAGGCTCTGTTCCTATGAAATTTCAAGCTTCAAATAAGGCAAATCATTCTCACGTGTCGCCGTATCTCTGCGTGATTTGTTGCCCCAATCTTGGGGCCCACATTTCACTTCAGACTTTTTCCTTTCTCAACAACGGGGGGCGGAAGTGGCGGGAGGCGGGAGCGTTCTGTTTCAGGAAGGAAACTGTGTCGACCCCCTCGCTTCATGGACAATTCCCGGTATGCAAAGTGCACATTTGAAGGTGACTGGGATCATGCATTTTTTTTTTTTTTTTTCTTTTTTTTTTTCCCTTTTTTCCGAAAAAAAAAAGCATTTTCTGCCCCCCAAATGCCAAATCTGAGCATTCAAGCATGTGGCTAGTATAACAATTTAGTGGTAATGAGATGGTTTTTGATATCATCATCTCACAATCTTCATCTTTTTTTTAAAATTTTGTTTTGAAAATTTGTTATTAATTTTTTTTATCATCATCATCTCATCATTATTTTTATCATTATTTTATTGTTATTTTTATTTTTTTACTGTTTTTGTTTTGTCTTATTATCATCACCCATATCATCATATCTTTACTAAAACATCATCGGGGGGGGGTTTTTGTTGTTGTTGTTGTTGTTGTTTTTGTTTTTTTCTTCATCATTCTATCACATTGAGGGGGAAAAAAACCCCTACGTTTAAAAACCGGTTACTTTGCTAGACAACAACCCCCGGGGAAATGCTGGGGAGAGAAGGCGGGGGGGGGGGGGGGGGGGGGGGGGGGGGGGGGAGGGGGGGAGGGGGAGGGGGGGGGGAACTAAAAAAAAAACCAAAACAAACAACCAAAACAAAAGCAACAAAGAAAAATTTTGACTAAAGATAATTTCAGCAAGAACAGGGGCAAGCCATGCAGAGACCCGGGGGCTTTTTACTGCAGAAGAACGGGACAAGCCTGGAAAAAGGGGCTTTTTACTGCAGCAAGAAAAAGGACAAGCCCTGCAGAGACCGGAGTTTGTCTGCAGCAAGAAAGGGACAACCAGAGGACCCGGGGGCTTTGTACTCACAAGAAAAGGGACAAGCCATGCGAGCCCCAGGCTTTGTACTTTAGCAAGAAAGGGCAAGCCAAAGCGGGAGGCTTTGTACTGCAGCAAAAACAGGGGAAAACCATGAGAGACCGGAGGCTTTGTACTGCAGCAAGAAAAAGGGACAAACCATGCAGAGCCGGAGGCTTTGTACTGCCAAAAAACAGGGAAAAGCCAGCAGAACCGGAAAGGCTTGTACTGCAGCAAGAAAAAGGGGCAAGCCCTGCAGAGACCGGAGGCTTTGGCATACAGCCAGCACAACTGGAGGAACCGGGTGCATTGTTCTTTAGGGCGGTGCCCAGAGACGCCCCACGGAGTTAAGGGAGAAGAAACGACGATGACAACGACGACGACAACAACGACGACAATGACGACGACGACGACGACGAAGACGACGACGACGACGACGACGACAACAGCAACGACAACGATGACGACGACGTCGACGACAACAACGACTACGATGACGACGACGACGATGACGACAACAACGACGACGATGACGACGACGACGACAACAACGACTACGATGACGACGACGACGACGACAACGACGACGATGACGACGACGACGACAACGACGACGATGACGACGACGACGATGACGACGACGACGACGACGACGACAACAACGATGACGACGACGACGACGACGACACACGACGACGACAACAACGACGACGACGATGACGACGACGACGACGACGACGACGACGACGACAACAACAACGATGACGACGACGACGACGACGAATGACGACGACGACAACAACGATGACGACGACGACGACGACGACGACGACGACAACGACGACGACAACAACGACGACGATGACGACGACGACGATGACGATGACGACGACGACGACGGCGACGACGGCGACGACGACGACGACGACGAAGAAGAAGAAGAAGAAGAAGAAGAAGAAGAAGAAGAAGAAAAACAACAACAACAACAACAACAACAACAACAACAACAACAACAACAACGAGGAGGAGGAGGAAGAGGAGGAGGTGGAGAAGAAGAAGAAGAAGAAGAAGAGAAGAAGAGAAGAAGAAGAAGAAGAAGAAGAGAAGAAAGAAAAGAAGAAGAGAAGAGAGGAGGAGGAGGAGGAGGAGGAGGAGGAGAAGAAGAAGAAGAAGAAGAAGAAGAAGAAGAAGAAGAAAATGGAAAAAAGAAGAAAAGAAAGGCCCGGAGTTATAGACACTGATCTGACATACTGGTCAGACACTGATCCTCCAGTCACACGTCATGGTCATGTCCTTCAGAAGCATCTCCATCTGCAATCTGTGCTGCATGATGACACGTCATGGTCATGCCCTACAGAAACATCCATCTGCAATCTGTGCTGCATGCTGACACGTCATGGTCATGCCCTACAGAAACATCCATCTGCAATCTGTGCTGCATGCTGACACGTCAGGGTCATGCCCTACAGAAACATCTCCATCTGCAATCTGTGCTGCATGCTGACACGTCATGGCCATGTCCTACAGAAACATCCATCTGCAATCTGTGCTGCATGATGACACGTCATGGTCATGTCCTTCAGAAACATCCATCTGCAATCTGTGCTGTATGATGACACGTCATTGTCATGTCCTTCAGAAACATCTCCACTGCAATCTGTGCTGCATGCTGACACGTCATGGTCATGTCCTACAGAAACATCCACTGCAATCTGTGCTGTATGATGACACGTCATGGTCATGTCCTTCAGAACATCTCCACCTGCAATCTGTGCTGCATGCTGACACGTCATGGTCATGTCCTTCAGAAACATCCATCTGCAATCTGTGCTGCATGCTGACACGTCATGGTCATGTCCTACAGAAACATCCATCTGTAATCTGTGCTGCATGATGACACGTCATGGTCATGTCCTACAGAAACATCCATCTGCAATCTGTGCTGCATGATGACACGTCATGGTCATGTCCTACAGAAACATCCATCTGCAATCTGTGCTGCATGATGACACTTCTCATGAACATTCTCTTTTGGTGACATATCTGAAAACTGTGTACGCAGTGGTTTTCGTTCGTTCTATTCGGTCTTCTCTTGTTTTGTTTCGTTTAGTTTCTTTTCTTTTGTTTTCACATTGGGTTGTGGTGATGATTTCTTCCGTAACAGACTAACTAGGTCTACAGGTCCGTCAGTGTGTGTCGTGATTTGAAGGTGATTTTCAGTTTTTAAATATTCAATAACTAGGAATAAATGAAGACACTTTTTAAATGAACTCTCTTTGAGGACATCTGAAATCGTGTCACAGCTCCTCAACATTGGTTGCGAACGAAGGTTCTTCTTTATTAGCTCTGGCATCGTTGGATTTGTAACCGGTTTACAGCGTTCCAAAAGGAATGTTCTAAGGAAATTGCTAAAGTAAAAAGAATACTCATAAAAACATCAAAAAGTTGGTTTTTGTGTTGTTGTTGTTTTTAAGATATCATGGGAAAACTAGTTGGTGTCATTACGCTACCTTGGGATAGGCAACGAACTTTGAACGCAGAGCATTCAAACGTCGGAGGCCCAGCACAAAATTAACATCTCTCTCTCTCTCTCTCTCTCTCTCTCTCTCTCTCTCTCTCTCTCTCTCTCCTCTCTCTCTCTCTCTCTCTCTCTCTCTCTCTCCACACAACACACACATACACACACACGCGCGCGCGCGCGCACACACACACACACACACATACACACACACACACACACACACACACACACACACACACACACACACACACACAGAGAGAGAGAGAGAGAGAGAGAGAGAGGAAGAGAGAGAAAGAAGAGAAGAAGAGAGAGAGAGAGAGAAGAGAGAGAGGAGAGAAGAGAGAGAGAGAGAGAATTGCCGCGTAGTAGGCGTTGCGCAGCATCACAGACATGCACAGTACGGATGAATCACCTCCACCCCCTCCTTTCTTCCACATTACACCCCCACCCCCATTGCAGCCAGAAGTAGGTCTAACCTACAGACTGATGAGGACGGAGATGGCCTACATGCCAGCACCAGGCTAACTTTCCCTGATAACTGCCAGGAGACGTTCTCTTGTCTGCCAGCGTATGCGTTGACTTGGTGCCAGCCACCGCCATTTGTCTGATGTTCCATGTATGAATGCAGACCGAATCCGTCTGCGCAAATGTACGTACGCCTGGAATTTTCAGCTCAGTACGTTATCAGCTCCAGTCCTACATCCGCCGACGATGGATTTCACGAAGAACGTTCGGCCTTTATTAATAGGCGCATTATTAATAGGCCCCAAAATGTTGCACTGTATGCGATATTCTGGTGCCTATTAATCTATATCCGTTCCAGTCCAGTCAAAGAGCTCTCCACTTCTGTGAGTCCAGTTCAGTGCCAGGAACGGACATAGATTTGCCGCTGAACGTCCACAGCACTACAGACTTTGCAGGCGTGGTCACTATTGGCCGTTCTGTAAACGCCAGAACGACGAATTCCGAAAAAAAAAAATGCTATACTGCCAATGCTGCCGACGTTGCTCCTTTGTATATGGATTTGTTTACTTTAAATCTCTAGAGCTGTGGGAATTTCAGTTCGGTTCGCTAAGCTATGCGATTTATCATTATGCTGTCAGTGTGGTTGACTGTGGATGTGAATGATGGAGTGAATATCTGTGGTCATTTTACGCTGGACAACTAAACCATCGTTTCTTCTTCCGTTTTGCCCTTTTTTTTTTTTTTTCTTTTTTCTTTTCTTTTCTTTTCGGTACTGTACATAACATGTGTGTTTATTCATATGACACACACACACACACACACACACACACACACACACACACACACACACACACACACACACTCACACACACACACACACCACACACACACACACACACACACACACACACACACACACACACACACACCACTCCCTCTCGCGTCCACGACCACTCAACTCTTAAATGATGATAAAAAGAAAGAAAGAAGGAAAGGGTAAGTAAAGTTTTGAAAATAATAATCAAAAGAAAAAGAACGAAAGAAAGAACGCAACACATGGCTTTACCCTCCAAGTGTCTGATGCCTGAACCGCTGTCACGATGGAAAGACAGCACACGCATTTCACCGCCGCCATTGTGAAGACTCCTCCCCCCCCCCCCCCCCCCCCCCCTTTTCCTCCTCCTTTCCACCAGTGCCACTCCTCCTCCTCCCTCCCCTCCACTCCCCCACCTCCACACTCTCACACACCTCCGCCCCCTCCTCCAAGCTCCACATGGTGTGTGGATGATGGGCTGGCCCGGCGCGTCCTTTGTGTCTTCGTCACGACGTGACATGGACATGGCTGCGTCACGGACCATCCCTCCCCCACCGCTGTCTGTTTGTCTGTCAGTCACACTCGGTGTGTGTGTGTGAGGGGGAACCGAACGGTGAATCCAGTCACACCCAGTGTGTGTGTGTGAGGGGGAGCCGAGCGGTGAATCCACCTTGACAGGAAGGAGTCTCCTTTCCTTCGCCCTGTGAGGAGTTCTGGTGCAGGGGGCTTGTTTTTGTGTGGTGTGTGTGTGTGTGTGTGTGTGTGTGTGTGTGTGTGTGTGTGTGTGTGTGTGTGTGTGTGTGTGTGTGTGCGCGCTGGCGCGCGCGCACTTTGACGTAGTTTATAACAAGGTGCTGAAGACACAAAACTTTTCGTTGAGTCTCGCGAAAAAAAAAAATAATGAAAAGGTTGAAACTCTGTGAAATGTTTAAGATGGTTCAACAGTGAGTTCGTAATGAAATGTCACATTGTGACAGTGGTTTCTTGACTGACTCATGTTCAATTTTGACAGAGAGACATTAGTAGAAACTTACACTTTATATGGTGTGATTCAACTTTTTCACGGGGAAATTTATTCATGCTTTCAATGTGAACTCTAAAAAGAAAATCAACCTTAGAAAATGGTGATGGTTTGACGTCAGCTCGGACTATGGAGCAGGAGTGTGCTCAGAATTTCAGCACGGCATTGAACGTAAAGCGCAGACGGAACAATTAGGCAGACCTAAATCTGATTCGTTATACTCTGGAGAGGAAACGTTCATGGATTAACCATGCTGATTTGCCGCCGTTACCTTCGCCCAGGATCTTCTTCCCAACCTACGTGCTGAGAATAGCAGTAAATCGAACATTCTCCAACTGCTGCAAATCAGTGTCTGCATGGTGACGTAGAATACCTCATTCTTGAAGAGTGACCTTTTATTGTTGAATGGGACTTAGAATACCTTGCTCTTGAAGAGTGACCTATTATTGCGGACTGGGACTTGAATATCTCACTCCTTAAGGGAGACTCTCTATCGCTGACTGCTTCCAGGTCAGCGGTGGGTCTTGTTCACAGAGCTGAGAAGATCCATTTCTTTCTCCACCCGAGATTCACTCCTGCTGGACGATCCTGAAAACTCTCTCAGACCACGGCGGGGACAGTGAGAACCATGAGGCGCTGTGACTGCCCACCACTGGCCGGGTGGTCACTCTCTGATTCTTCCCATCACCAGCATTGACGGTGCCCTGGGAAGGAGAAGCAGATCCGTTCTGTCTGAGGAAGGTGATGGGGAGCTTGGCTGATGCTGATAGGGAGTGTAGATGACCGGGAAGGGGGGGCAGACAGCGGTGGAACTTGACCACTGCTGCCACTGGCTGCCTGCACATGTCCTTGTGGTGGAAGGAGATCAGCTGCCTTGTGGGTGAAAGGTGAGTTTTTTTATGGGGTCATGGGGGAAAGGTCAGCTCTCTAAGAGTTCCTAGGCCAAAGGTGAGGTGAATGTGCAATGCTGGGAAAACAACGAACACGTGTGTTTGAAGAAGTCCGAAAGACATATTTCCGCTCCTCTCAGGAGCTTCCGCAATCCTATCGGCCAGTTAGTCGGTTAACTGGTCAATCGGTCAGTCAAGTAGTTAAATGGATAATTATTAGTCACTCAGTCTGTTTGTTAGTTCGCATGTTTGTTTGTTTGTTCATTAGTTCCATTCAGCCTTAACATCAGCACTGGCCAAAAGGTGACATGTCCAGGGGAGACAACCCTTCCAGATGAATGGAGGTAGGGACTTCATCGTTCGTTCATTAGTTAGTGAGTCAGTTCTATTCAGACTAAGCACTGGCACCAGCAAACAGGTCATGAAACCGAGGGTAGAACGGGAGAGGGGGGGGGGGGGGTGCAATTATCCGAGGAAACTGGAGGTAAAGAATCCTTCTAGCACTATCTTGACACTATCAGAACGACAACACGTTCAGATGGGCATTAAAAATGCTTTTTCTTTTTCTTTTTAAATCCACGCGGGGTGCCAACGGGAATCGGTCTCTCTACGATAGACTGGGTACTCGGTGCATGATATCTGTACAGTGCTGTTACTCGCTGGTATACTTCAGTCCGCCGGTCTTCATAATGGACCGAAAGACGCTGTCTTGAAAAAAAAAAAAAGAACTATGTATGGGAGGTTTCACAGCTTACCAATGGCGCAGGTCTTTGCTGGGGTACCTTTCTGTTCCACGGCAGACCACCATACAATATTTCTGTGCACTCCCTGCTTTCATACTGATGGTTTACCACATTCACCGGCCCCTTACTAGGTACCAGGACATGGAGATGAATACTTTAACGAACTGGAATCTTTCTGTCCTTATTCCTTCCTCTCACCCCACCCCAACACCCATCTCCTTCTCACCGCATCCTCCCCACGCCATCTCTCTCTCTACTTCTCTCTGCTCTCTGTCTCTCTCTGTCTCTCTTCTCCTCTCCTCTCTTCTCTTCCTTCTCTCCAATGTCGCCTTTCCCTCCTTCGTCTCTCTCTTGTTTTGCTCTTGAAGCGTGTCATTTTTTTCCGTCACCTGCCTTCTGATACAAATTATCATTTTGTCTAGGTTTGTCTTCTGATATCCATAATCATCTTTGTTATGTCACCTGCCTTCTGATTCAATATTCTCTTGTTAATGTACCTGCCTCTGATAAAAGTTCATCTTTGTTATCGTCACCTGCCTTCTGATATCAAATATATCATCTTTGTTAATGTCACTGCCTTCTGATATCAATAATATCTTTGTTAATGTCACTGCTCTCTGATACAAATATCATCTTTGTTAATGTCACTTGTCTTCTGATATCAAATATCATCTTTGTTAATGTCTTGCTTCTGATACAAATATCATCTTTGTTAATGTCCTGTCTTCTTGATATAATATATCTCTTTGTTAATGTCACCTGCCTTCTGATATCAATATATCATCTTTGTTAATGTCACCTGCTTCTGATATCAATATATCATCTTTGTTAATGTCACTTGCCTTCTGATATCAATATATCATCTTTGTTAATGTCACCTGCCTTCTGATATCAATATATCATCTTTGTTAATGTCACCTGTCCTTCTGATATCAATATATCATCTTTGTTAATGTCACTTGTCTTCTGATATCAATATATCATCTTTGTTAATGGTTTGTCGTCTGTGCTTTTACAGCCCGTAAAGCTCGCAAAGGGCCGGGATCACGTGACAAAAAAGCATAAAAAGCATGTATACGCTTATCTGTCTTCTTCATAAATAAAGAGTATGTCTTGCTTTATCTTGTCTGGTTTACCCTTCCCCTCCTCTCCCGCCTCCTCTCCCGAATCTCCCCTCCTCTCCCTTGACTCTGTGTGTGTGTGTGTGAGAGAGAGAGAGAGAGAGAGAGAGAGAGAGAGAGAGAGAGAGAGAGAGAGAGAGAGAGAGAGGAGAGAGACAGAGAGAGAGAGAGAGAGAGAGAGAAGCAATCACGAAGTGAGACACATGTTCTCGTTACCATGGTGACATGGCGATGCTTCTGCTATTTGTCTCGCTGAACGAATCACGTCTGTCGTGCTGGCAATCACATCTTGTGTGATTATAAAGTGCGGGTTTTACCCCTTTGCGTGTGGTAGAGGTAACAGGGGGTAGGGTGGTGTGGTGGGAAATGTCTGGTTAGGCTGAAGAAAAGATAGGAAAGAGATTCAAATTGATAGGACAACACACAGTTTTTGGTCTAAACACATGTATGACCTCGGTTCAATAATCTTGCGGTCCTCCTCTCTCTCTCTCTCTCTCTCTCTCTCTCTCTCTCTCTCTCTCTCTCTCTCTCTCTCTCTCTCTCTCTCTCTCTGTATGTGTGTGTGTGTGTGTGTGTGTGTGTGTATGTGTGTGTGTGTGTGTGTTGGTGTGTGTGTGGTTGTGTGTGTGTGTGCACCTCGCACGTTTAGTTCACTACGCATCTATGTTGTATGTATGTGTACTTGCATGCGTTCGTGTGTGTGTGTGTGTGTGTGTGTGTGTGTGTGTGTGTGTGTGTGTGTGTGTGTGTGTGTGTGTGTGTGTGTGCGTGCGCGCGCGCGCCCGCGCGCGCATAAGATTCTTGAGCATCTTTTGGGAGTCATTCTTAATCGAAAATACAGCATCAACCACCTGACAAAGCAGAAAGGGCGAGGAAGAGAGAGCAGAGAGAGAGAAAGAGAGAGAGAGAGGAGAGAGAGAGAGAGAGAGAGAGAGAAGAGAGAGAGAGAGAGAGAGAGGAGAGAGAAAGAGAGAGAGAGGGAGCAGACAGACAGACAGTCAGACAAAGGAGAGGGGGGAGGGGAAACGGGTGATTTATTCAGTAAAGCCGCATCCTCTTTTGGAGGGATGCGTGAACGAAAACGATAGGTACAGCAAATTTCTAAAACCAAAACTGAAAGAATAAACAGCAAACTCACAACATCTTTCACGCTTAGATTTATTAATGGGCCTAAGTCTAAACAACGCAGGCTGCTTTTCGTAAGAATCAACTGGTCTCTAGGACGGTTTAAAACAGCACAAGACAAGACAAAATGGACTTCAACTTCACATACAGTTTTACATACTGGACCAATCAAGAGCACGTTCATTATGATATTTGTAGCGATCACAATACACAGATGTGTCAGAAATCCCAAATTAAAATCATTAACATTATACATTTATGAAGTTTATCCACTGTCATGACACTGTTGGAACATACTGGAGCGAATAAAGCTGCATATGCAAATTAAATCTGGTTCAATCCAAAAGATAAATAGTTCACATGGCCACCTGTGCAGTCTATCATTCTGTGCAAAGCAAACGTGAAAAAAGTCATCTCCTTTACACTCTAATTCAACATACATATCCTAGCTCAAGTTCATGTCGTTTATTCTTTGTCGCCCATTTACTTTGTCCCTTTCTTCTGAATCATATAAAACGTTGTAAGCTTTTTTTCCTCACTCTTGCATCGGTGTGTAGAGTTTCAGCCCAAAATGAATGCTCATAAGAATACAGCGTGAACAAATTGGTATCTATTTGTGGAGAGGAGAGAAAGAAAAGGAGACATAGGCAGAGGCAGAGGGCGAGAGGGGGGCGGGAGGGGAGAAAGTGAGAGAGAGAAGAGGGGAAGAAAAGAGAGGAAGCAAGCGAGCGAGCAAGCGAGAAAGAAGAAAGAGCAGACAGACAGACAGGCTGACAGAGACAGAGAGAGGCAGAGAAACTGAGACAGTGACAGCGACGGTAGGAGAGACAAACAGACAGACAAACAGACAGACAGACAGACAGCAGGCAGACAGACAGACAGAGACAGAGAGAGGCAGAGAAACTGAGACAGTGACAGAGAGGGTAGGAGAGAGACAGACAGACAGACAGACAGGCAGACAGACAGACAGACTAGTGTCACTTGACCTACGAAGGCATTCGTCCACATTAAGTCCCGAGGGCATGATGATGGGGGACATAACAACGTTACACAATCAGTTCGAGTCACGAGGAGTGGGACAGCCAGCAGTAAACATCCCTTGACAGCTGATATGTGTTATTGTCAGCATTCATCCGCCCTGGAATCTCCTATCACGCACAACACAGCTCATCTTGTCTCACTCTTTTCCTACATTGTTGTCCTGCCTACGTTGATGTGAGGGATACGAGTACCTGCAAAAAAACAAAAAAAAACTCGGTATCTCCCAAATGCCGATTAGGTGGGGGGGGGGGGGGGGGGGGGGGGGTTTCTCTTGCATGTCAGTTTCTGTTTCTCTGCGTTGGCTGCAGAGGTTTTGCCAGCCTGATGAGACCCACCAGGACGAAACAGTCATCCCTTGCTTGAATGCAGTCATACACACGGTTACCTCCCACGTGGTAGCTCCAACAGGAGAGGTTAGCGCCCTTTGGAATTAAAAGATTGAACTGAGGCACTGAAGCCGGGTGAAAAGATTGGTTGGAACTGAGGCAAATTGAGAAGACAGGACAAGAACACGAACAGGATAAAGTGTTGAGATTGTTGAGAGCCTTTCAACTTGAGGTCTGTTTTTAAATGTCTACAACAACACAACGTTCGGATTTCATGGGCCGTGGGTATTACAAGGCGGGAAGTTACAATAAAACAAAAGAGAGAGGAGAGGGTTTTAAAAAAAGTCATAGGAAATCTTGTCTTTATACATAAAATCATCACACTCGCGCGCACGCGAGCACGCAACACACATGCAAACACACACATGCAAACACACACATGCGCGCGCGCGCATGCACGCATGCACACACACACACACAAACACACACCCACACACACACACACACACACACACACACACACACACACACACACACACACACACACGTGCACTTACGCACACACGCACTTATACACGCACTTACGCACACGCACACGCACACACACGCGCGCGCGCTTGTACACACGCACTCATGCACCCACGTACGTACGCACGCACGTACACACACGCATACTTACATGCATACCTACACACAATCATACATACACACACTTCCACACAGAGAGAGAGAGAGAGTCACACACACACACACACACACACACACACACACACACAACAACACGCACGCACGCACGCACGCACGCACGCACGCACGCACGCACGCACGCACACACACACACACACCACACACACACACACACACACGCACACACGCACGCACGCACGCACGCACGCACGCACGCACGCACACACACACACACACACGCACACACACACACACACACTGAAACAATCTGATTTCTGATTCCATTTTCTCCTAGCTTGACACCAGCTGCTAAGACTCCGAGGTGAGTTGACAGCGGGGAAAAAGATATGACAGAGGCGACAGAAGAACACGTACTTCCTCTCAGCATCGGAGGCCCAGTCTTGTCACTACAGCAGACGTGTTTCAGTCATTTGCCAACACAGTTTTTTCTCAGTGTTTCGTCAGCTTTGCACCTGTTTGCTTCCACCAAAGAGATTACATTCTTACTTGGCTCTGTTGGTTTCTTCGTCTCTTCGGAAGATTACGAGAAAAAAAAAACCCTACAGAACGATTGATGGAAAGATGGAACGTTGCCTGGATTTAAAAAAGAAAAAGCCAAAATATAAGAAAAAACAACAACGATCTTCTGCAGGGGAGGTAATTTATGGGAACAGCTCGTGTTCAGTGGGAGTGATCCCGCCTTTTCCGCGGGACAGATGCTGCGGATAAGCATGCTTAAATGAATGTTGTCTCATCAGTCAGCTTCACAGTTCCATCACAGAGAGGAAATGCCAAAATATGCGTGTGAAACGGTGCGCTCGAAATGCAGACAATCCATATCCCATTATTGTTATCCTGGCGACCGTTTTAAATCAAACTGTTGACTCTCTACGTCTCTTTGTTTGATGCATAAACTGAGAATAGGTAACTCTATTTGAAGTGAAGAGAAAGTCTCTAGCTCCCCTTGATTTCTTTTCCGGAACAGGTCTTTTTTTAAGCGGATCGGATCTCAGAGCATGAATCCTGGATGCGTCCAGAAAAAAAAAATGACGCAGAAGCCATTGAACCGATATTTAACGAAACTTGGTTAAAAGATGCGTAAAACAATACTACGCAGATTGCAAACAGCACGAAAATGATTCTCATGCCGACTACAGTCGTGAAAGGGGATTATTAGCTTGTGCGTTTTTTATTTCTGTTGTTTGGAACATTTGAAGAAGACATATTTCTCAAAAATCACTTGTGTGTTTCCTGTTTTGCGTCAAAGAAGCATTGTTTTGTATGTTCGTTTGTATTTCGCTTTGTTTTCAGAACGCTGCACTTTGTTTCATTTCTCTCTCTCTCTCTCTCTCTCTCTCTCTCTCTCTCTCTCTCTCTCTCTCTCTTGTCTGTCTGTCTGTCTGTCTCTCTCTCTCTGTCACGGTCAAAATTCAACACAACCAAAGTGTGGTCCGTCGCCGGCCACTTCAACTGGACATAAGTCCTAACTCAAACATTCTGGGCGCCACATAGAGGGCCCATGGTTCGGACCCGGGCCCAAATTTAAAAGCATAGGGGAGAGGCTTCACAGAGACGGCCCTGTCCGGCTAGAGGGACTAATCAGCTTTGACCGACGCCTCGATGTCTAGCGAACGAGTCTTAGAGCCTACCCAACTCATCTAGCCACTTTAGAGTGACCAGTGTCCACGAGTTAAGCCACACGGCGCCAGTTAAGTAGGGAAGGGGGGAAAGGGTAGTGTGTGGTGGGGGTGAAATCTAGTAATCAATTAAATGACCAATTGACCACCACAGAGAGTAAGGCGTGTGGGCATGACTGGCATGGATTTGAACATCCAAGGGAATTAGAGGGAAAATAACTTCGGGGACGAGGCGGTAAAAATACTGACCAATGGTACTCGCCCTTTTTGGACAGATCGGAACGAAATAAGAAGGGTGTGAGAGTGAGAGAACGGGGGAACGAGAAAAACGAACAGAAGAGAGAGAGAGGGAGAAGTTGGGGGGAGTAGGCTCTCGCCTACGGGAAGGCGGAGAGGAGAACAAAACCAGGGAGAGAGAGATGAGGGTTCTGGGTATAGTCTCTCTGGAGAGAAAAGGCAGGGAGATGAAGAGCAGAACGAGGGGGAGAACGAACAGAGAGACGGGGAGAGAGAGGTCTGAGTGTAATCTGGGAGGAGAGAAAAGCAGAGAGATGAGGGAGGAGAGAAGAGAACCAAGTTGAGAGATTAGCATGAGATGTCTGCAGAGGAAGGACTGAGGAGAGATGTGGAGAGAGGAGAGGTTGCTAACTAATGAAAAAGAAAAGAAAAAAAAAAAAAGAAAAGAAAGCAACCATGTCCATTTGATAAGAGCAGACTAGAAGAGAGAGAGAAAAGAGAGAGTGCAATGCGTTAATGCAGGAAAAAAAGAAAGGAGAACGATCGATGTTGATAGTCACTGTTTATCTTCACTGGGGTTCGACCTCTTATTGGCCAGCGCCGTTTTCCCAATCGCAGTCCACAGACCAACGCCGGTGCCAGCAGACCAACCACCAGTGCCAGCAGTTGTGCCGTATTGTGAAAGTGACAGTGAAAAGAAAAAAAAAAAGAAAAGAAAAAGAGACAGTGATTCGTGAATAGTTAAGATCACCTGGCCGGGTAAAGTAGAAATCTATTTATACCCGGGTTTAGTTAATGATGTTTTAGATAAATGATTTTGTGAAGTTCGGGAAAAGAGAGAATGTTTTATTCCATTTGATTCCATATGCATTGAGTTTCGTTCTATGATCATGTTTTGTAAAGTTATGGGACTTTACTAGGGGTTTGATGTGACGAATGCATGATATATAATGAGATTGTAAGCAAGCTGTGAGTGTGTTTGGGCTGTGCGCTAGTCCTTCCTCCATTGACATCACCCGAGGTTGACAATTTATTGGCGACCCTTTCCCAGGATATTCTGGCCCATTTATATAATTGTTCAACTTCTCAGAGAGGAAGCTGGGTGGATTCAAGTATTGTAATCCTAAAAAGGGGTTGTCTTACTGTATGTTCCAAGATGTTAAATACTGGGTTTGGGCATTTCAGCCCAGAGTACTCATTTCGCACAGATTTGACTATAATTCGCTCTCATAGTTGGGTCAGGCGCTGGGCGTCTTATAAAAACTAATTACGTTGTCCCAAGCAATATTATCTTTCATAGGATTGTGTATTACGTCACTCGTGTCGGAAACCACCAGTTTGGCTGTCGTTGTTATAAATCTTGTTCAAAAAAAAAAAAAGATATAATGGCGGAAGAAAAGAACACCCCAAATTGAACAACTTGTGGCGTCGCTCGTGATCTAGGTTACTCAGGAGATGAGTTGCGTGCATTCGTTGAAAACCACAAAAGATGGAAAGGGATGAACGCGCGGAAAGACCCCGTATCGCAGTCGAAATAGCAAAACGGGAAAAGGTTGGGGAAAACGCAGGAAACAGAAAGAATAAGGAACGCAGGAAACAGAAAAATGAAGCAGGAAACAGAAAGAATAAGGGAAGCGCAGGGAAACAGAAAGAATGAAGCAGGAAACAGAAAGGATTAAAGCTAAGGAAACGCAGGAAACGGAAAAAGTTTAAAGGTTCAATTAGAGCTAGAAAAAGTGAGAATACAAAGGGAGACCACCGAGATGGGAGTTCATTTCCAGTGACTCTGTGCGCAGCTATGCTCCCCGACCCAAGTTGCCAAAATTCTCGGAAGGGACCGATTCGATTGACGCATCATCAGTCGTTTCGAAACGTTTGCGACCAGTCAGGGTTGGCCTCCAGAAGAGTGGGCAGTTCATTTTGTCAGCGTATTGACGGGTAAGGCATTGCAGATTTTCACTGCGTTCCCAGCAGAACAACAGTCTGATTTCGGCGCTGTGAAGGAATCGCTGATGAAAGGTTTTGACCTCACAGAGGAGGGGTTCAGGAAGAAATTTCGTTCAGCTAAATTACAAGCAGGTGAGACGTACACCCCATTTTTGGTGCACGTTAGATCACTATTTTGGAAATGGTTAGAGTTGATGGTACGAAGAAGGAGTTCGCTGAGTTGAAAGAGCTATTATGAAAGAACAGATTTTTCAGGTTGCGGCCCTGAGTTAACCATAAACTTTGAAAGAGAGACAGCCAGAGACAGCAGGAGAGTTGTTGAAGTTTGCAGAGGGGGTATAGAGAGGCACGTTTGGGCACAAAGGGTGAAAGGAGAAACAGGTGCTAGGCACAGGTAGAAGAGTGCAAGGAGACTAGGAGAGTTTTCCGCAAAGTCGCAAACCCAGTGGTGGGGCAAAGGAAGGGCAAGGGACATTAGGGTTTCTTTTGTCACAAGAAGGGACATGTGGCGAGGGATTGTCGCATGAGGTTCCAGAAGGCAGCAGCCTTGCAAGAAGTATAAGGGTCGTCAAGGGAAACGACCTGAGTGGAACCAAAAGGGATTCAGTCTGAAGAGGGTGGAGTGCGGCCTATGGCTAGCAAGGACAGCAGTCAGTGCCCGGGGATGGAGGGCACTGGGCTGAGTGGTTCGTTACCCAGTGGAAGAAGGGTGGATTGGCCAGCAGAGGGTGAAAGTTTTTACGAGACACTGGTTGTTCATGGGGTATACAAAACAACGCTGGCGAGAAAGGGATTGACGGGGCAAATCCAGCCCTGTACTCTAATCGATGGCACTGTGAGGGAGTTTCCAGTTGCTAAGATAGAAGTACGAAACCCCCTTACTTCTCAGGCGATTTGTTGCGTTGGTGATGGAGAAACCCCTTCATAAATTGATCATTGAAAATATTCCAGGTGCAAGGATCCAGGGGATCCTGAGTTGTTGACGCTACAGTGGCTGCAGTTCAAACACGGAGCAAGAAGGAGGAAAGGTTGACAAACCGTTTAGTCGTTCCGGCAAGGAAGTCAGGCTAGATGGGTCCCCTGATGAGTTTAGGGCAGCGCAGGAACAAGCCCCTTCGCTCGTGAAGTCTGGGAGGTTGGCAAGAGGTGGAGAGAAACAGGAGGTTAGAGGAGGGAGACAGAATTTCTTGTGAAAGGGGGCTGTTGTACGAGTGTTCACCAAGGGGGAAAACAGGTAAGGTGACCACTCAGTTAGAGGTACCAGCAGGTTATCGTGACACTGTCAGTCAGTGGGTCCGAGTCGCTCATGGCGGGGCATCTCGGCACCAGCAAAACAGCTGACCGAATCTTTGATGACTTTCATTGGCCAGGAGCAATGGCAGACATCAAACGTTTCTGCATGTCATGTGACGTGTGGTCAAAGGTCAACCACAAGAGGGGTGAAGAGGAAGGCGCCCTCTTAAACAGCCCCTTTAATTGACACACCATTTAGGAGGTGGCTGTTGATCTGATTGGCCCAATCGCGCCCTGTTCCAAAGGGGCACAGGTATGAGAAAACCCTAAGGTTGCAAGGGGAAAGGGTTTTCAGGAGGCTAGGGTCGTTCAGAAGAAGCAATATGACAGGAAGGTGAGGAAGGGAATCCCTCAAGGTGGGAGATCAAGTCCCGTACTGCTTCCCACGGTCACAACAAGCTGCTGATGCATTGGAAGGGACCATTCACCATCACTGAAAAGGTCGGTCGGGGTTACCGAATTGATGTGAATGGGAAACTAAAACTTTCCATGCGAATTTTCTCCGCAGATTATATTTAGCGTGAGGACTCAGCACATAGGCAGCAGCAATCAATGATGAGGTGAAAGAGACCCAGCAGAAGAAGGGGAATTTTGTTGCCTAAGTTTCCAGAAGAGTCGTACAGGGATGTGGGCACTGTATGAAGGGCTGACAGTAGGAGTTCCTAGGGTTTTGTTGCGGGGGCGACACAAAGCAGCCGGAAAGAGGAAAGGTGGAGAAGAAAGATGAATTCAGAGAGACCAAAGACCAAAAACAGAAGTCAGGAGTCTGCTAGGTTTTATTGGGTTCTATAGGAGTTTGTCCCAAATTTTGCTGCAATCACGAGTCCTCTCAGTGATTTGGTCAAGGCGGGAAACCGGCAGTGGTCGAATGGTCAACGCTGCAGAGCAGCACTGCAGACGGCGTTGGAAAGATAGGTTTTCCCCTCCCATCTTGAAGCTACCAGATATGTCCCAAAACCCTTTTTGTTGCGGACAGATGCATCAGGTGTGGGATAGGTGCAGTATTGTTACAGGAGCATGAAGGGGTCGAGTTTCCTGTGGGGAATGCTAGCAGGGAAATTGACAAAGTGTGAAGAAGGGTACGCAACGGTGGAGAAGGAGTGTTTAGCTGTTGTGTGGGCCGTGCAGAAGTTCCACAAAACTGTATGGGAAAGAGTTCGTGATAGAGACAGATCACCAAACCACTCAAATTCCTGCAGGAGGCGCAGTTTGAAAAACAGCAGAGTTCTGCGTTGGGCAATGGCACTGCAGCCCTACAGGTATCGAGTGCAGTACATCCCAGGTCGACAGAATGTCCCGGGGCTGACTATTTAAGCCGTGTAGTCTAGCAAGCTGCAACTCAGAGGAAGTCAGTCATATCCGGGGTGCTTGTTGATAATATGTGTTGATGACAGTTAGTTGATTGGATATGGGTTCATTCCCAGTTGGCTATGGTTCATATTTTTTTTGTGTGAGACTTGTTCATATTTTCTTTGTGGACTTGTTCATGTGAATGTAGTTAGCTTGGAGCATACAGTCCTTGTGTAGTAATGCATTATTTGCAATAAGTGAGGATGGAGATTTCCCCAGTGAGTGTCATGGATCGTGAGCATATTATATTGTGCTTTTCATAGAAATTGTGAAGAAAGATTTTGGCAAATCCGCAGGTGGGGAATTGCTAAGTGCGCACAGAGGTCGTTATAAAATGAGTTGAAATTTAAAGCAAGAGCGCACGTCAATGATAACTCATTGGAGTGGTATTCACTAATGATATATTTATAATTTGTAAACCGTTGGTTGTAAAGTATTTTTCAAAACTTTGCACGTGTAGCTGTGGTTCAGCAAATTCGGGTTTTTGTCTTTTTTGTACCGTTGTTTTTAGACAATGCGGTGCATAGTCTTTTGCAAGGGGAAATTGTCACGGTTTAAAAATTTAACACAACCAAAGTGTGGTCCGTCGCCGGCCACTTCAACTGGACATAAGTCCTAACTCAAAATTCTGGGCGCCCCATGACGGGCCCATGGTTCGGATCCGGCCAATAAGCTAGGGGAGAGGCTTCACAGAGACGGTCTGTCCGGCTAGACGACTAATCAGCTTTGACCGACGCCTCGATGTCTAGCGAGACGAGTCTTAGAGCCTACCCAGACTCATCTAGCCACTTTAGTGACCAGTGTCCACGAGTTAAGCCACACGGCGCCAGTTAAGTAGGGAAGGGGGGAAGGTAGTGTGTTTGGGGGGGGTGAAATCTAGCTAATCAATTAAAAGACCAATTGACCACCACAGAGAGTAAGGCGTGTAGGCATGACTGGCATGATTGAACATCCAAGGAATTAGAGGAGATAACTTCGGGGGCGAGGCGGTAAATACTGCCAAAAGGTACTCGCCCTTTTTTGACAGATCGGAACGAAAAGAGGGGTGTGAGAGTGAGAGAACGGGGGGGGCGAGGAAAACGAACAGACAGAGGGGAGAGGGGAAAGTTCGGGGGAGTAGGGTCTCGCCCTACAGGAAGGCAGGGAGAGGAGAACGAAAAAGGGGGAGGGGAGATGAGGAGGTTCTGGGTATAGTCTCTGCAGGAGAGAAAAGGCAGGGGATGAAGAGCAGAACGAGGGGAGAACGAACAGAGAGACAGGGGAGAGAGGAGGTTGAGTGTAATCTCGGAGGAGAGAAAAGCAAGAGATGAGGGGAGGGGAGAAGAGAACCAAGTTGAGAGTTTTGCATGAGATAGTCTGCAGAGGAAGGATGAGGAAAAATGTGGAGAGAGAGAGAGTTGCAATAATGAAGAAGAAAAGAAAGAAAAGAAAAAGAAAAGAAAGCAACCATGTCCATTTGATAAAAGCAGACTAGAAGAGAGAGAGAGAGAGAGTGCAATGCGTTAATGCAGGAAGAAAGAAAGGAGAACAGATCGATGTTGATAGTCACTGTTCTATCTTCACTGGGGTTCGACCTCATACTTGGCCAGCGCCGCTTTCATCGGCAGTCCACAGACCAACGCCGGTGCCAGCAGACCAACACCAGTGCCAGCAGTTGTGCCGTATTGTGAAAGTGACAGTGAAAAGAAAAAAAAAAAGAAAAGAAAAAGAGACAGTGATTCGTGAATAGTTAAGATCACCTGGCCAGGTAAAGTAGAAATCTATTTATACCCGGGTTAGTTAATGATGTTTTAGATAAATGATTTTGTGAAGTTCAGGAAAGAGAGAATGTTTTATTCCATTTGATTCCATATGCATTGATGTTTCGTTCTATGATCATGTGTAGTAAAGTTATAGACTTTACTAGTGGTTTGATGTGACGAATGCATGATATATGAATGAGATTGTAAGCAAGCTGTGAGTGTGTTTGGGCTGTGCGCTAGTCCTTCCTCCATTGACATCACCCGAGGTTGACACTCTCTCTCTCTCTCTCTCTCTCTCTCTCTCACACACACACACACACACACAACACGCTCGCGCACGCACGCACGCGCGCACACACACACACACGCGCGCGCGGCAAATACGCACTCACGCGTGCACGCATACAAGCACGCGTGCACGCGCGCACAAAGGCAAACATGCACCGTGGCGCGCGCGCGCACACAGAGAGAGAGAGAGAGAGAGGAGAAGAGAGAGAGAGAGAGAGGAGAGAGAGAGAGAGAGAGAGAGAGAGAGAGAGAGAGAGAGAGAGAGAGAGAGATTCGACTTCGAGATAATTTTTAATGCCATTGGAGATGTGTACTGAATCTTCATTTAGCATTGCAATACTTCAGTGTCTGATGACACAGCACCTGGTTGTCATGTCATCACAT
>CM031595.1:142638760-142641260 GCA_018398815.1 Conus ventricosus | reverse complement strand
CGTTATTGTTCCCCTCACTGTCATTCAATTTTTAAAACACTTGGTGGACTTCTTGCTGAACACGGAGCAAAAGGCCTTCTTCGACTCACGTGTAAAAGGGCACACACAAAGGGAATTATGGTAAGATGAGGATGAAGGGCAAGTGACGTAGGAAGGTGGGATGAGAGGTTGGGGGGGGGGGGGGTAGAGGTATGAACATTTCATTGATTACTTTCCCAGAGAGAAATCAAATACCGCTTTGACACAGATTTGGACTGAATGAAAAATGTGTGGTATGTTGCCATTGATCTGTGTACTGGAATGGAACCTTTTGCCATCTTGTTCTCACTATGGAATGACGTGATGTATTGTAGCCATCTGCGGTGTTACTTCACCTTCTAGCGCCAAGGAAGGCTCTGTGACCCAAAATGTCGACAAGCTTCGGTTCAAACGGTCTCCACTTCACTGGCCATTTACAAGTACCAAAGGTTTTGTCTTCACAGTTTGTTCTAAATCAGAAGAGTGTTCTTGAACGGGCAACACATGTTGTGTGGTGAGGGTATGTTATGGGATGAATTGTAATGAGATATTGAATATTCGATTATCTTTGATCGTTCCTAATATCTTTGGGTGGGAAGGTAACACCCAGTATCTCGTATACATATATAGACGAGAGATACTGGGTTCTGGCAGTCAACCCTCAATATGTATGTATGTATTCATGTATGTATGCATGCATGCGTGCATGTATGTATGTATGCATGCATATATGAATGCATATATGACAACTATATGTCACTATGTATGTATTCATCTGTTTGTGTATTTATTCATTAATTTATTTATGTGTTCATTTATTTCCATTTACGAAGAAGGTGTTTAATGAATCGTAAAAAAAAAAAAATTTTAAACCCTACTGTCTGAACATCTGGCGATCGTCAGCCAGCTGTGTCAAATAAAAAGAGAAATCTGCCCTGGATGCCCTGGATGCCCTCTCAGTCCAAACAGAAATCTGCCCTGGATGCCCTGGATGCCCCCTCAGTCTAAAGACGCCACAATGCAAGGCATGTAAGAAAGTCAGGGTATTACGTCTGAAGAAGATGAAGTGCTTTCAGGGCAGTGTTCAGGATCACTAGACATAAGAGTACTGAAGAGAGAGGGAGAGAGAGAGAGAGAGAGGAGAGAGAGAGAGAGAGAGAGAGAGAGAGAGAGAGAGAGAGGGGGGGGGGCAGAGGCAGAGACAGACAGACAGACAGAGATGAGTAGGGTGGGGGTGAGAGGTGAGTGGGTAGGGAGCAGGTGAGGGGGTGGACAGCAGTTCCATGGTAAAGATACAAAGAACCTGTCGGGGCAGTGTGGGGAATAATTTTGTTGTTCCTGTCACGTGCAGCTGGCAAGGCCGTGACACCGTCTTGTGCCGCAGACAAACAAATTACGCCTCGTCCCATTCCCGTCACGTCCTCATTACTTATGTCCCAGTCCCTACTACCACCGTCACCGTCCCCAACCTTTCATCTTCCCCCAAACACTGACATCCGTATCGCCAGCCATGTACATTAGCATCACCAGCTATGTAGATTAGCATAGTCAGTTTCGGGCTGTGTAATACAGATGTTGTTTACTAATGGGATGAGCAGACAAAGCTACAAATAATCCAGAATGAAGAACTGAGAGAGTACTGATCGTGAGTTTTCAGTGAGGAATTCAGTTCTGATTTTGCTGACCATTATTTTGTTTCTTGTTTCGCTAACCAGGACAGGGAACTAGCCTTGTCAACTGACGTGAGAATGAACACACCACATGAATTACTGAAAGGGTTGAAAGGCTGAAAGGTTGAAAGGGCTGAAAGGGTTGATGAGAGCAAATGGTGAAGAGGACAAATGGAAAGGAGGTGAGGAGCCATACCAATGGGTCGTCTCATTCTCAGACAGTTGAGTGAACATAAAACACAAAACGCCAACCAGGAAAATAAAAGAAAAGCACATTCCACACATTGCTATGTTTTGGAGAAGATGACAACCAAATCAGTTTTAAATACACAGGGATACTGACAATATATCAACGGAATTAATGTTGGTCTATTTGTGCAAAAGGCATGGTTTCATTTCATGTGTACTGCAAAATGTTCTGCGCACATCAAATATGACCGTTTGGGATGTGTTCCTGCCTTTCTCGCATTGTAATCGACTAAACGTTGAAATGCGTTACGTACATGCGTATATACATAGAGTATAGATTGGATAGATAGATAGATAGATAGATAGATAGATAGATAGATAGATAGATAGATAGATAGATAGATAGATAGATAGATAGATAATTCGATAGATAAACAATTAGATAGATAGATAGATAGATAGATAGATAGATAGATAGATAGATAGATAGATAGAGAGAGAGAGAGATAGATAGAGAGATAGATAGATAGTAGTGGATGGATACATACATGCACACATACATACATAGATTTGATGCAGATACAGATATAGATATAGACATATACCCATAGATACACACTGCC
>CM031595.1:142628760-142633760 GCA_018398815.1 Conus ventricosus | reverse complement strand
CATTAGTTGGCAAACAAACTGGCTGTCTTTGCTTTGAGCAACTAAAATCGCAGACACAAGCTCGAGGGGAAAAAATAGATGAAAAGAAAGAAAGGAAGATTGAAGAGGGGAAAAGAAAGAAAGAAAAAGGAGAGAAAAAGAAAAAAATGTTTAGGTGTCATAACAAGAGATGTGTGTATTGTCATGACTTATATAGAATGTCGTATGAATGAACTGGATATGGCCAGAATGTTAGACCATAAGTAAATAGTGCTTAAATTCCTTATTGTTGATTTGATTGGACGCTGAGGCACGTGATGGGTAAAAAGCTCACTTTGCAGGACGAGTGTGTTCCCGATCTTTATGGCAGACCAAGAGATGACCAACTGTGGAACAGACGGCTAGACGGTCTCTTGACTTGGTCAAGAATTGACTGACCAATATTTTCCAATCTTGGGTGTTGAAGAGGAAAACTTGGGCACTTCCTAACGACCAGTGAGTGGTCATCGATGCAGTTGCAGACAGGAATCTGCTAGGGATTTTACATTGCGTTGATTCCCTGCGGGTAAGCTGCTAGTAGGGGAACAATAAATAAATAAGGAGAAAAGCGAAATTAGCTGTAAGTGAATATAAATGACTAATTTGCGAACATTTCTGTTATTCCTTAAAAAAATAATGTTATAAGAAGCATTTTGGGAAAACGCGTAATAGGTTTATAATAATAAAAAAGAAACTACTCAGCGGTTGTTGTTTTTTTTTCTTTTTCTCTTTTGGATTAATATTTTTTGTAAAGGTTTCACTTTATAACCCCAACCGTAGGTGAAAATGTGATGCAAACGGAATGCCACGAATTCATGAGTATATGGTGTTACTATGTTTTGTTGCAGAATGTCTTCAGAAAAAAAAGAAGATATTTTCCAAACCTAACAGTAGGGTGTCTTCTCAGAAGACCTCGGCGTCCATCCCTTGGACTAAAAACTTTCCTCCTGTGATTTTGAGTCCTGCTGGTGGATCCTTTAAAGAAAAAGAAAAAGGAAAAAGAATTGTTTACTCCGACTTTACCTCATGAATGGAAAGATAGAAGAAATGCAATGTTTTATGTGATGTACATTCAAGAAAGAAAACAAGAGGGAATTTGATAGAAATCTTTCATTGGAAAATGAACATCAAAATCAGTCAGGAAAACGCACATTGCATTTTTCGCTTGATGTTGTTTGTTTATGTTAATATTCTTTTGTTCCGTTATGGTAAAGGGAGCGCACAGAAATTGCATTGTTTGTTTATTTAGTCTCTTCGGTGAATGAATGGTGTAGTATGGGGTGAACATCGCAGCATGCAACTGCGGCGTGTGATTCCAGGCTCACTATCCCTCGTACATCAGTTATAAATCAACAGCCAGGTTCTGTGCTGTGAAAAAAAACAAGATGCAAAGCATATAAACGTACTCCCAGTTTATCCTGAATACGCGTGAGATATTCCATAAAGAGGAAAAACCGTCTTGGACTGGTGAAACCGTTACTAATGGCTATTCTGGTAAACATCGGCCATCGTCTGTGACCTATAATGAACATACCTACAAATTTTCAGAAATATCGGCCAAGTACTTTTTGAGATATTCCATAAAGAAGAAAAGCCGTTACAGCTGTTACAGCCGTTAGTAACGGCTGTAACGGGGTAAACTAAAGCATCGGGCATCATCCGTGACCCATAATGAACATACCTGCTAATTTTCACAAAGATCAGCCAAGTACTTTCTGAGATATTCCATGGAGAAGAAAAAGCGTTACAGGCCGTTTACAGCCGTTAGTAACGGCTGTAACGGTAAACTAAAACATCGGGCATCATCCTTGACCCATAGTGAACATACCTACAATTTTTCAGAAAGATCGGCCCAGTAGTTTTTGTCTGGAGCGAGTGGAACACATTTTGACCACGGACACACACACACACACACACAGCATTTCTTCGTTCCCATTCTAAAGTACTCCCTGTTCTTTAAGAACTGTGAGTACAAAAACCATAGAAAACTTATCATTGCATTCCATTTACAGAAGAGCAACGAAGAGATTCTACTGGACTCTTCCTGATCAACTACAGGGAAGCAGGCCAGACAGAACCAGAGATACAGTCCGTATAAAACTGCTTGTGCGCAAAGTACAGCGTGATCTAGGGGTTACAATACCTAAACGATTTGCTTGCTCAAGTTTCGAGTCAATATGGCTCGGACAGTTATATTCTACCACGTACTCACATCGAGTTTGTTCAAAATCGTTTGATATTCCTGGGAGCATCCTTATGGAACTTCCCCTTCGCTTTCCTCTCTGTCTTTCCACAAAAATATGAAAGATGCGGGATGCCATGAATTTAAACCCCAAAAAAACCTTTCGAAAGCCTTTTGAAGATTCTGTAACTTTGAAAGTATCAGACGCAAACTTTTATATAAGCTTACACACACACATATATATGCTGAACAATTAAGCAGTGGGGGGAAACAAGTGCAAGTTAACAATTCTTCCATCATTATAATAATGACTTGGCAAAGATATGGGGGGAAAAATTAAAAATAAGAAAATACATGTTTTAAATATGAAAACCTTTACTAGCTGCATGGGGGAACCATCACAATCACTCTCGAAAGCAGATTTATATGTATTGCCTGCTCCTAGGCCTTTCGTCCGCTGGATCGGACTCGTCAGGGAGACACGGCTGATTGTGTGTGCGCTCTTGGCGTCAAATAGAGACGCACCACAGTCCGTAATTCTATGTGTTCTCACCACCAAGGGTTCAAAAAAGAATCAAACAGCACCCCCAAAACAGCCAGCGAAAGGTAGAAGCTAAAATAAAACGAAAGTGTGGAGAGGAAAAAAGTTGCTGAAAAACTAAAAACATTATGTAAACAGAATAAAATGTAGGGGACAATCTTTGAGCCAATGCTTGAGGATCCATTTAAGGATGCAAGGGTGATCAAAACATATGGAACAGTCTGAGTGGTCAGCTCTGCTGTTCAATAACCCAAGCATTGTCAGCGGCTAAGAACTGTATATATGCACACATACATGGACACGCACACACTCACGCGCGTGCGCGCACGCACGCACACACACACACACACAACACACACACACACACACACACACACACACACACACACACACACACACACACACACACACACACACTCACGCGTGTACGCCGTACGCACGCATGCACTCACGCACTAGATAGATCGAAAGATAGATGGATAGACAGGCAGACAGATAGACAGATAGATAGATACGTAGGTAGATAGGTAGGTAGGTAGGTAGTAGGTAGGAAGTTAGATAGACAGACAGATATAAGTTATAATGCGCGCGCGCGCACACACACACATACACACACCACACACACACACACACACACACACACACACACACACTACACACACACACACACACACACACACACACACACACACACACACACCACACCACACCACACATACACAAACACACACCACACACACACACACACACACACACACACACACACACACACACACACACACACACCACCCCACCACCACCACACACACACACACACACACACACACACACACACACACACACACACAACACATAACACACACACACATACACACACACACACACACAACACACACACACACACACACACACACACACACACACACACACACACACACACACACAGCCCAATAGATACCACTCAGCAGGCCGTCTGAGTCCAATCTGTCTGTCGGTGTCAAATCCAGACACTTCGTTTCACATCGTTTTGGAGTTCAAACGGCTTTTCCGCCTTATAGAAAATGAAATCAGGAAGCTTACTGTCTAGTCAACTATTCCTATTGGCTTTTCCTTTTGGGGAAACACGGAAAGTTCCATCCATAATTGGAGTCTGTCTGTCTGGATTTGTGTCATAAAACTTCGCCCGTATCATTCATTCTTTTGTGGAGGCGGGGGGGGGGGGGGGGGGGGGATAGGGGGACGAATTTGGGGGGGGGGGGGGGTGAGAGGTGAGGAGAGGGCTGAGGAGGAGGATGGGAAGGTTATGAGGCAGAGAATAGAATGTTAAATGAAAACCTTTGTTCATTTTTTGCTCACAATGCTCTCTCTCTCTCTCTCTCTCTCTCTCTCTCTCTCTCTCTCTCTCTCTCTCTCTCTCTCTCTCTCTCTTAGTGCGTCCGTCCGTGTATGCATCCGTGCATGCGCGCGCAAGCAAGCGCATGTGTGTGTATGTGTGTATGTGTGTCTGTGTTCTCTCTGTCTGTCTTCTGTCTGTCTGTCTGTCTGTCTGTCTCTCTCGCTCTCTCTCTCTACCGATCTCTTTACTCATTGTTTTCGTTATAGACAGTCATGTAGTGGAAATTTGATCTGTCCTTTGTGTCGAAATGCAGAAGAGGATGAAGTTCATTTTGTATTGGTTTGTCCAGTACTAGACGAACTTAGACAGGAATTCATCTCAAGAAAGTACTTCCATAACCCATGCCTTTTCAAATTAACCTTGTTAATGTCGTCATCAAATGAAAACACGGTTAAACAGTTAGCGATTTATTTATATAAAGCATTCAAAAAGCGAACTATGTATGTAACATAAAGAATACCAAGATCAAATTTCGACATGATTTATGATGTACATCCCATTCTAAGGGGCTATGGCCTTTAAGAATAAAACATTTGAGTCTTGAGTCTTTGAGTCTCTCTCTCTCTCTCTCTCTCTCTCTCTCTCTCTCTCTCTCTCTCTCTCTCTCTCTTCTCTCTCTTAGTGCGCCCGTGTGTGCATCCGTGCATTCGCGCGCTTGCGCATGTGTGTGTATATGTGTCTGTGTTCTGTCGCTGTCTGTCTGTCTCTCTCTCTCTCTCTCTCTCTCTCTCTCTCTCTCGGAGTGACTTCCCCTTGTCTGGTCGCCAGCAAGACGAACTTTTCACAGCTCCGATAAATTTTGTTCGTTTTTTACAAGAAAGCGTGTGAAATGCCCTTTGAAGATCTTCCATCAAATTTAGAAA
>CM031595.1:142613760-142618760 GCA_018398815.1 Conus ventricosus | reverse complement strand
CCATCCTCAGCTGCTGGACTACTTCCGAAACAAGCAGTCGGAGGACCTGGGTATGACAGCTCAACACGTACAGAACAGCACACTCCGCCAACAGTACCTGCAGAAACTGAACCGGGAGCTGCAGCTCGTGTTGATCACCGAGTTCTTTGACGAGTCTTTGGTGTTGCTGAGGCGGTTGATGTGCTGGAGCGTCAAGGACATCCTGTACATCACCAAGAACAAGAACACGTACAAGCCCAGCTTCGTGTTCAGCAGTCAGACTATGACCGCCACCAGGAACTGGCGCCGGCCGACTATGAGCTCTACCAGTTTTTCAAGCACAAGCTCTTACGTACGATCGCTGCGCAGGGCGTGGACTTTGAGCATGAGGTGACTCACTTCAGAGAAGTGCTGAGCGGAGTGGAGAAATTCTGTGAGCAGGCCCAGGTTGAGGGCCCCAGGCAGTTCTTCGTGCCCACGTCTCCCTGGAGCCTGGAGTTCAACGTCAGCATTCAGGACTGTAAGCTGCTGGTCATGCCCGAGTTGATGTTCCTGGACAAGCTGTTGGACGTCACCCACGCCAGGCTAAAGCGGCCCTCATCTTCTGCTGATCACGGCTCTTAAGTTCCCCCGGCATTCTAGGATCACAGCTTGCCTTCAACCATTGACGAACTTCTAGCCTGGGAGAGAAGTGTAAAAACAAAACAAAAAAGGAGAAAAAAAAAACAAAAAGAAAGAAAAAAAGAACGCGGGCGTTGTTATCGAGATGTACGTCATGCTGTGTGTGTATTAGACAGTGCGACCCGTACAAGTCTTGTGAGCAGGCGATAGAAATCTTAATGGAGAAAAGTCATATCTTCTTCCTCCTGTCTCAGGCCTTCAGCACTCAAAGTCTTCATGAAGCCGTCTCTGAACTTCTGTAGTCATGTGAGGCTCTTACTGTGCCTGACCCGTTTGTCCAAAGGAAAACAAAAGGTTGGGTTCAGACATTCCCATAAATTATGGAATCTCAACCCCCCACCCCCACCCCCTCACACACACACAACCTCATCCCCACCTCTCCCCGCCCTTCCGCCATGCTTTCTATACATTCCCCGATGGATTTTGTGTAGCTCTGTGTCTTCTGTTTTGCACTACTTTGTCGTGCCAAGTTTTCAAATTTCATCTCTTTTTTTTTTCCTGTCTTGGTGTTCCCTAACATTTGTAGTCTTTTCCTGTTTTCTCTGCGTGTGCTGTATCTTCTGTCATCTTGGTGTGCTGTATCTCTTCTTCGGTTGCTCATCTTCTTCGCTTGGTGTCTGTATCTTCTGTCATCTGGGTGCTGCATCTTCTGTCAGCTTGGTGTGCTGTATCTTCTGTCATCTCGGTGTGCTGTATCTTCTGTCATCTCGGTGTGCTGTATCTTCTGTCATCTCGGTGTGCTGTATCTTCTGTCATCTGGGTGCTGCATCTTCTGTCAGTTGGTGCTGTATCTTCTGTCATCTCATCCTGGTGTGCTGTATCTTCTGTCATCTCATCTGGTGTTCTGTATCTTCTGTCACCTCATCCTGGTGGTCTGTATCTTCTGTCATCTTGGTGTTCTGTATCTTCTGTCATCTCGGTGTTCTGTATCTTCTGTCATCTGGTGTTCTGTATCTTCTGTCATCTCGGTGTGCTGCATCTTCTGTCATCTCGGTGTGCTGCATCTTCTGTCATCTCGGTGTGCTGTATCTTCTGTCATCTTGGTGTGCTGCATCTTCTGTCATCTCGGTGTGCTGTATCTTCTGTCATCTCGGTGTGCTGTATCTTTTGTCATCTTGGTGTGCGGTATCTTCTGTCATCTTGGTGTGCTGTATCTTCTGTCATCTCTATCCTGTTGTGTCTGTACTTCTGTCATCTTGGTGTGCTGCATCTTCTGTCATCTTGGTGTGCTGTATCTTCTGTCTTCTTGGTGTGCTGTATCTTCTGTCATTTCATCCTGGTGTTCTGTATCTTCTGTCATCTTCGGTGTGCTGATATCTTCTGTCATCTCATCCGGTGTGCTGTATCTTCTGTCATCTCATCCAGGTGTGCGCATCTTCTGTCATCTCATCCTGGTGTGCAGTATCTTCTGTCATCTCATCAGGTGTCTGCATCTTCTGTCACCTCATCCTGGTGTGCAGTATCTTCTGTCATCTCATCCTGGTGTTCTGTATCTTCTGTCACTCATCCTGGTGTTCTGTATCTTCTGTCATCTCATCCTGGTGTGCTGTATCTTCTGTCATCTCATCCTGGTGTTCTGTATCTTCTGTCATCTCATCCTGGTGTGCTGTATCTTCTGTCATCTCATCCTGGTGTGCTGTATCTCTCTGTCACCTCATCCTGTGTGTGCAGTATCTTCTGTCATCTCGGTGTGCTGTATCTTCTGTCATCTCAGTGTTCTGTATCTTCTGTCATCTTGGTGTTTTGTATCTTCTGTCATCTCATCTTGGTGTTCTGTGTCTTCTGTCATCTCATCTCGGTGTGTTGTATCTTCTGTCACCTCGGTGTGCTATATCTTCTGTCATCTCATCCTGGTGTTCTGTATCTTCTGTCATCTCGGTGTGCTGCATCTTCTGTCATCTCGGTGTTCTGTATCTTCTGTCATCTTGGTGTTCTTTATCTTCTGTCATCTCGGTGTGCTGTTTCTTCTGTCATCTCGGTGTGCTGTATCTTCTGTCATCTCGGTGTGCTGTATCTTCTGTCATCTTGGTGTGCTGTATCTTCTGTCATCTCGGTGTGCTGTATCTTCTGTCATCTTGGTGTGCTGTATCTTTTGTCATCTCGGTGTGCTGTATCTTCTGTCATCTCGGTGTGCTGTATCTTCTGTCATCTTGGTGTTCTGTGTCTTCTGTCATGTTTTGTGTTCCGTCTGGTTTCTCTGTATTTTATACCATCTTTGCTGAACAGTCTTTTGTCGTGTGTTCTCTTTTGTCTTGGTGTTCTTTAACTTTTTGTCGTGTGTTCTCTTTTATCTTAGTGCTCTTTATCTTTTTGTCGTGATTTCTATCATCGTGGTGTTGCATACTCTCATTTATCGTCCTATGTTCTCAATGGGTTCTCTGTGCTCATTCGTCATTCTGTGTCTTCAGAAGGGTTCTCTGTACTCATTTCTTGTTGTCTGTCCTCAACAGCGTTCCCTGCCCAATGAAATGTTGATGTCCTTTGTCCTCAATGGCGTTGTCTATACCAATTTGTCGTCCTGCTTACTCAGGTGCGTTCTCTTTGCTGATCAGATACCATGTGTTCTTAGTGGCGTTCTATGTGCTCATTTGACGTCCTTTATTCCCAAATGGCGTTGTCTATGCTAATTTGTTTTCTGTTTCTTCAATGGTGTTTTCTGTACGCATTTGTTGTAGGTATCCTGAATGGTGCTTTCTGTACGCATTTGTTGTAGGTATCCTGAATGGTGTTTTCTGTACGCATTTGTTGTAGGTATCCTGAATGGTGTTTTCTGTACGCATTTGTTGTAGGTATCCTGAATGGTGTTTTCTGTACGCATTGTTGGTCCTAATTTGTTGCCTTCCGTGCTCAGTTGTGTACTGTTTTCCAATTTAGTCGTCCTATATCCCCAATGGCATTCTCTGACATACTTTTTTGTTCTCTATCCCCAATGGCATTCTCTGCCATACTTTTTTGTTCTGTATCCCCAATGGCATTCTCTGCTATACTTGTTTGTTCTATATCCCTATGGCATTCTCTGCCATACTTTTTTGTTCTATATCCCCAATGGCATTCTCTGCTATACTTTTTTATTCTATATCCCCAATGGCATTCTCTGTCATACTTTTTTCTTTTTATATCCTCCATGCCATTCTCTGCCATACTTTTTTTCTTCTATATCCTCCATGGCATTCTCTGTCATACTTTTTTTCTTCTATATCCTCCATGGCATTCTCTGCCATACTTTTTTTCTTCTATAACCTCCAAGGCATTCTCTGCCATACTTTTTTCTTCTATATCCTCCATGGCATTCTCTGTCATACGTTTTTCTTTTATATCCTCCATGGCATTCTCTGCCATACTTTTTTCTTCTATATCCTCCATGGCATTCTCTGCCATACTTTTTTTCTTCTATATCGTCCATGGCATTCTCTGTCATACTTTTTTTCTTCTATATCCTCGATGGCATTCTCTGTCATACTTTTTTCTCCTATATCCTCCATGGCATTCTCTGTCATACTTTTTTCTCCTATATTCTCCATGGCATTCTCTGTCATACTTTTTTTCTTCTATATCCTCCATGGCATTCTCTGTCATACTTTTTTCTCCTATATTCTCCATGGCATTCTCTGTCATACTTTTTTCTTCTATATCCTCCATGGCATTCTCTGTCATACTTTTTTCTCCTATATTCTCCATGGCACTCTCTGCTTTGATTTGTTGTTCCGTGTTTTCATTGTTTCCTGGACTGATTCTGTGCCTCACTCGGTATTCGTGGTTGTGTTGTGGTGTGTGGGTGTGTGCGTGCATGCGTGTACTCGAGCGTGTGTGTGTGCGCGTTCGGTGTGTGTGTGTGTGTGTGTGTGTGTGTGTGTGTGTGTGTGTTGTGTGTGTGTGTGTGTGGTGTGTGTGTGTGTGTGTGTGTGTGTTGTGTTTTGTGTGCTTGTGTGTGTTGGGGTGTGTGTGAGTGTGTGTGTGTGTGTGTGTGTGGGGTGTGTGTGTGTGTGTGTGTGTGTGTGTGTGTGTGTGTGTGTGTGGTGAGTGTGTGTGTGTGTGTGTGTGTGTGTGTGTGTGTGTGTGTGTGTGTGTGTGTGTGTGTGTGTGTGGTTTCTATTGTTGTCGTTGTTTGTGTTGTTTTGCTGTCTCAGCATCTGTGCCACATAAATGGCACTGCACACTCTGATCATTCCGGCGCCCCGTCCACAGCCACAGCCTGGCCCGTCCCATACTGCCTCGGCACCGGCATTTCACCGGCATTTCACCGGCACCGGCATTTCACCGGCATTTTACCGGTATTTCACCGGCATTTCACCGGCATTTCACGGTATTTCACAGGCATTTCACAGGCATTTCACCGGCAT
>CM031595.1:142596260-142606260 GCA_018398815.1 Conus ventricosus | reverse complement strand
AATGTCATTGTTCGAACAGGGATCAGATTAGCTCCATCAGTGGTCGCTTGCTAGAGCAGAGGGTGCTGCATTCTGTGTGGACTAGTGTAATGCTGGCTGTGACAATGCTACATTAAAAATGTCATGGGGGAGGGGGGGGTGAGAAGAAGGAGAAGGTGGTGACCTGGGAGTGGAGGCGGATGAGTGGGTGGGGGTGGGGGGTGAGAGTGGGAGGACATAGGGTAGAGGGCCAAGGATAGGGATAGGAAGAAGAAGGTTCTCTGTGTCTACGTCTTTGTCTCTGTCTGTCTGTCCTGTCTGTCTGTCCTGTCCCTCTCTGTCTGTCTGTCTGCCTGCCTCTCTCTCTCTCTCTCTCCTCTCTCTCTCTCTCTCTCTCTCTTCCTTCACAACAGCCTGCTCCCCTTCTGTCCTCTCGTCTTTTCCTGTTTTCCACTCTTCTTCTCTTCCTTCTGTCCCTTTTTCTCTTCTTCCCTCCCTCAAGTTTTGTCTGTTTGTCTGTTTGTTTGTTTTAGTAATTTAAACGCCGTCACTTCTGTATTTTGAGACTCACGGTCTGATAGCTGGTCCAGCCAAAAGCCTTCCATCGACAGCCGTTCTGGAATCAAGGATTTCCCAGCACCACTTCATTTGACAATCCCCCTCTTCAAATTCTGGTACCTTCATCTTCCTCTTCATCTTCCGTCCTTTCCTTCGTCTTCCTCCTTTCTTCCTTCGTCTTCCTCCTGTCTGACTTCATCTTCCTCCTTTCTGCCTTCATCTTCCTCCTTTCTGTCTTCATCTTCCTCCTTTCTGCCTTCATCTTCCTCCTTTCTGCCTTCATCTTTCTGCTTTCATCTTCCTCCTTTCTGCCTACATCTTCCTCCTTTCTGCCTACATCTTCCTCCTTTCTGCCTTCATCTTCCTCCTTTCTGCCTTCATCTTCCTCCTTTCTGTCTTCATCTTCCTCCTTTCCTTCGTCTTCCCCTGTCTGCCTTCGCCTTCCTCCTTTCTTCCTTCATCTTCCTCCTTTCTGCCTTCATCTTCTCCCTTCTGCCTTCATCATCCTCCCTTCTGCCTTCATCTTCCTCCTTTCTGCCTTCATCTTCCTCCTTTCTGCCTTCTTCTTCCTCCTTTCTACCTTCATCTTCCTCCTTTCTACCTTCATCTTCCTCCATTCTGCCTTCATCTTCCTTCTTTCTGCCTTCATCTTCCTTCTTTCTGCCTTCATCGTTCATCTTCCTCCTTTCTGCCTTCATCTTCCTCCTTTCTGCCTTCATCTTCCTCCATTCTGCCTTCATCTTCCTCCTTTCTGCCTTCATCTTCCTCTTTTCTGCCTTCATCTTCTTTCTTTCTGCCTTCATCTTCACCTTCCTCCTTTCCTTCATCTTCCTCCTTTCTACCTTCATTTTCCTCCTTTCTGCCTTCATCTTCATCCTTTCCACCTTCATCTTCCTCCTTTCTACCTTCATCTTCCTCCTTTCTACCTTCATCTTCCTCCTTTCTACCTTGTTCTTCCTCCTCTCTACCTTCTTCTTCCTCCTTACCTTCATCTTCCTCCTTACTACCTTCATCTTTCTCCTTTCTGCCTTCTTCTTCCGTCTTTCTGCCTTTATCTTCCTCCTTTCTAACTTCATCTTCACCTTCTTCCTTTCCTTCATCTTCCTTCTTTCCACCTTCATCTTCCTTCTTTCTGCCTTCCTCTTCCTTCTTTCCGCCTTCCTCTTCCTCCTTTCTTCCTTCCTCTTCCTCTTTTCTAATTCAGGCTTTGGACCGGTCATGACAGAGTAAGGAATGTGTACCCCAAAGGTTTCAAGCAACATAACAGGTTTGAGTCGGGCCATGCACTGTGCACCAGAATTAACCAAACACCAGTCTTCACAGAACAATCGCTTACTCACACACACACGCACGCACGCACGCACGCACGCACGCACGCACGCACGCGCGCACGCACGCACGCACGCACGCACACACACACACACACACACACACACACACACACACATATAGATAGATAGATAGATAGATAGATAGATAGATAGATAGATAGATAGATAGATAGATATACCAGTTTAAAATAAGATTTTAAAATGGAAAGGATAAAACCAACAAAATTGTTTCGAATTGAATGCTCTCCTCAGGTATTTTAAACTGGTATGTCGCTCCCTACATGGTTGAGCACTTTTAGTATTCTGAGTGGCGTTTTAACTCTAATTTATATATATATATATATATATATATATATATATATATATATATATATATATATATATATATATAAGACCTTGATAAGGTCGAAAAATGGTAAATATTTTATGAGTCTGTGGTTTTATCTCTGGTTTATGTGCCTAGATAGATAGACAGATAGATAGACAGACAGACAGACAGACAGACAGACAAACAGACATAGATAGATAGATAGACAAACAGATAGACTAAAACGGCCTTGGCGCACGACTATCTGACCATAGGCATACGCCTTCATATCTGCAGCGAGTTCACAAGATAACAACCGTATGGTATCTCCATATAATATGGAGCAAACATGTGATATTGGTACATGCTCACGTGCGTTATGAAGGCTTACTCAGCATTACTTATTACTCAGCAAGACAAGATGAGAATCTGATAGGCCTACGTGGCAAATAAAAACAAGATAAACAAGATAGAGCCTAGTGGGAGAATACTTTGTGAGATTTCAACTGACGGTTCAAAGCAGACCCGTTTTGACATAGAGTGGGCTACCATACCTCATGATCAGCCAGCAAGCTGTGACATGTCATATGTCAGGGGGCATGGGGTGGTGGTTGGAAAGGTTAAGAGTTTTGACTTGCGGTTTTTTTTTTTTTGTTTTTTGTTTTTTGTTTTTTTGGTTTCGAAGAGAGACGCTTCAGATTCAGGCGCACAGAGAGAGAGAGAGAGAGAGAGAGAGAGAGAGAGAGAGAGAGAGAGACAGACAGACAGACAGACAGACAGACAGACAGAAAGAGAGACAGAGTCAAACGAGCTGACTATGTGTATCTACAAACTGGGTCAAATCAGCCACAACTTGCACGTGGTTGTAATCGTATCAGACGGTTAGTTCCACATGACTTGATAACACGCTGAGGTTCGATCTGTCCTGTGACTTGCGTTGTGTTATCGTTGATCAGTTTAACAAATATATTGTTTAGGATGAAGTACAACTGCGTTCCTCATTTACTTCACACACACACACACACACACACACACACACACACACACATATTATATATATATATATATATATATATATATATATATATATATATATATATATATATATATATATATATATATATATAGTTTAGAACAAGTTAAAAGAGGAATCTTAAAACTATCTACAAATTTGTTTCAAGCGTGCTGCTGCGCTGTCATCAGGATGGTTTTTGGTTTGCCCACCATCATGATCATATGATGGTGCAGAAACATGTGAACTGGTCGGACTATTCATGCTGTCCAACATCAAGAAAAAACTCGGAAAACAAGTCGGACTATACCGAGACGATGGCCTTGCTGCACTAACCAACAATCCAAGAACCATCGAAAACAAGAAGAAAGAACTATGCAAAATCTTCCAAAACCACAACTTAAAGATTACCATTGAAGCAAACAAAAAGGTAGTGAACTACTTAGACATAACACTGGATCTCAACAATCACATATATAAACCATACAAGAAACCCAACGATACACCTCTTTATGTACACACCAAAAGTAACCATCCACCATCTATATTAAAGACCATACCCCATGGCATAAACAAGAGACTATCAAACCTGTCATGCAGTGAGAGAGTGTTCAACAATGCAGCAGTAGAATACCAGGAGGCACTACAAACAAGTGGATACAATTACAAATTACAATACAACCCTGACAACAACACAAATAAAAGCAAGAAAAATAGGAAAAGAAAAATCATATGGTATAACCCCCCATACGACGGGAAACTCAAAACAAACATAGGGAAAGAATTCTTCAAAATCCTAACAACTTCATTTCCAAAAGAACACAAGCTGTCCAAAATATTTAACAAAAACACTGTCAAACTATCGTACTCATGTATGCCCAACCTCAAAAACCTAATTGACGCATCCAACAAAATGAAAATCAACACAGCAAAGAAGGGTGAAGAAAGGAAATCTTGCAATTGCACCAGAAAGGAGCAGTGCCACTAAACAATAAATGTCTTCACAACAACATTGTATACCAGGCTACTGTGACATCAGAAAATGAAAAAGAAACATACATAGGGATCACTGAAAACCACTTCAAAACCAGATATGCAAACCACAAACAGCCATTTAATAAAGAAAAATATAAAAACCAAACAGAACTGAGCAAATATATCTGGAAACTTAAAGACGCAAAAACAAGCTACAATATATCCTGGAAAATCATAAAAAGAGCATCACCATACAGCAATGTTTCAAAAAGGTGCAACCTATGTTTAACTGAAAAATGGTTAATACTATGCAAACCACACTTAGCAACTTTAAACACCAAAACAGAAATAGTAAACAACTGCAGGCATAAATGGAAATCGTTGTTAGTGAACACACCCAAAACAAAAACCTGAAAGCCCCCAAAAAACACGTGCAGCCAACCCGCACGTGCAAACAACCGCAAACGGGAGCCCACACGCTATATAACATCGGCGGTGGGCAAACCAAAAACCATCCTGATGACAGCGCAGCAGCACGCTTGAAACAAATTTGTAGATAGTTTTAAGATTCCTCTTTTAACTTGTTCTAACTAATGTTGCTCCCCAAGGGGTTGAGCACTTAAAAAATTGTTTTAGGCATTTTAAATATACTGATATATAATATATATAATATATAATATATATATATATATATATATATATATAATATATATATTATATAGGTAGGTAGAGAGAGAGAGAGAGAGAGAGAGAGAGAGAGAGAGAGAAATGTATAGATAGATACAGATATCTATATTTTTTTTCTTTCTCATATACATTTTCTTTTGCTTCTTAGGTGGCATCTTTGTTGGTTTTTTGAAAACTCAACAAACATACTGTGGTATTGCACACCAGCCTTTTTCTGGAATAGCATTCTTCTTAAAACAAAAAGGCAGAGGTGTCAAGTTACCACTTTCCGAGGTGACTGAGGAGAAACAATCAGGTTTCGAAATACCGGTATCTGACCAGGAGTTATGATATGTTAGTGAGTATTCTCCCCTTTGGAGATTGTCTTCCCTTGGAGACCATAAGCTTGCTGAAGGCTCATTTTGAGAAGCGTTTATTATTCCCCGCTCACCCTCTCAAGCACATACTGTTACTTAGGCAGAATTATCTACCACTGCAGATATGTACGCTTATCTCCCCCTATTTCTTCAATCTAAGACATAAGAGCAAGCTTTGTTTATATATATATATATATATATATATATATATATATATATATATATATATATATATATATATATATATAAAATGCAAGTTAAAAAAATACTATGTGTTTTGCAAACTCAAAATGAAGACAAACTGGACTTTTCTTTCGAGGAATGCAAAAAAATCAATGTCAAAATTCAGAAAGCGAACTGTTTTCCTCTTCAGCATGATATGAATATGTGAAATCTCAGAAGACGAAAAACTGCCTTCATCTTTTCCATTATACAAATGTCAAATATAAAGCAAGAAAAAGCGGGGTGGGGTGGGGTGGGGTGGGGTGGGTGAAATGTGTGTGTGTGTTTGCGCGCAATATATGTGTGTGTAACAGGGAGTGGGGTGTGGGGGTGAAGGAAGGTGTATTGTATGTATGTGTGCGTGCGCGTGAATGTTTGTGTTTGCGTGCGCGCACGCGCATGTGTGTGTGTGTGTGTGTGTGTGTGTGTGTGTGTGTGTGTGTGTGTGTGTGTGTGTGTGTGTGTGTGTGCGTTTCTATGCGCGCGCGCGTGTATGTGTGTATGTGCGCGTGCGTGCGTGTGTCTGTACATGAGAGAAAGAGAGAGAGAGAGAGAGAGAGAGAGTGTGTGTGTGTGTGTGTGTGTGTGTGTGTGTGTGTGTGTGTGTGTGTGTGTGTGTGTGTGTGTGTGTGTTTTGTGCGCGCTTGTGTGATCAGCATTCTCTTATACAATAACTCTAATACCAGTAGAAAGCAAAGGTCTATTCAGGAGTGAGGTGAACGATTTAGACATCCCAGTAAGATGGTATAAAATCCACGAACGCGTTGATATCAATCTCTGTAAATACAATTGTATTAATAAAAATTAGCTGACATTTGGGAATCTAAATCACGTTTTTCCTGTCATGCAGATTCAGAATGAAATATTTTACATGTTGGCTTTGTACATTATGTTATTATCGATATGATTATACCCCTACATATCTGATAATTATTATGTTGCCCAGCACAGTCCCAAAGGAAATGTTGCACAGGACCTTTAAAAACCGAAGTATGTCAACTTCCATAATACACTCGGTTTGCCTCATCATATGTGCTCTCTCTCTCTCTCTCTCTCTCTCTCTCTCTCTCTCTCTCCCTGTGAAGTACTCTTTAACATGTTCAATTCAGAATGTAAATTGGTGCATAACCATGACGACGTGCTCATTATGTTCTTCTCTGTTATTTTTTTTAATTTTCTTGACCTTTTCTTAAGATGTATTGTATGACCTATTTGGAATAAAGATACCTTCTTGGGAACAAAAAAAAAGGTTTTTCCCATCATTACGCACTCCAAATCGAAGGCGATCCTTCTTGGAATGATTAAATGAACTATTTACCCTGTCGAATGTCACACTGACGTTTCAACATTTCTCTTTGCGATGCACTCCCCCCCCCCCCCCCCCCCCCCCCCCCCCCCCAAAAAAAAAAAATAAAATAGATAAATAATATAAAATAATATAAATAAATAAATAAATAAAAATATGGCATTGTGTACTTCAAACAAAACTGAACTGTTGTTAAATAAAGCACAGCCGCCTGGCATGGCTGGTTCCATGGGGATGGCTTGAGGTGTTCTTTGCATGCAGCACCGACAGATTCATGCACATAGGTTCCAAACCAGAATCAAGTCAGACATGAAAAGCTAGTTTTCTCAAAGACACATACAGACATTTAGAGAAAATGTATGCACAAGAAAATGAAATTATTCGCATTTTTTCATGAACGTGCGTGGTCTTTTTTTTTAAGCAAGCAAGCAAGCAAGCAAGCGCATACACACACACACACACACACACACACACACACACACACACACACACACACACACACACACACACATGGAGCGCACGCACGCGCGCACGCACGCATGTGCGCACGCACGAGCACACACACACAGCGCACACGAACGCACACACGCATGCACGCACTGGAGATACTAGTAATAACAAGAGAGATAAACAGACAGGCAAACTGATGACTCGAGCCCAGACAAACTAACAGAATTAAATGTAAGTTCTTGACCCAACCGATTCGCCATACATGCAGGGATCAGCTGACAAACAAACAAAGCAGGTCGTAGCACGAGATAGTCACGTGATGTAGATAAACACTGATTGGCTATAAATGGCAGTGAATACAAGTCGTCACCGCCCACATCTCCAGCTCATTTGTTTTCTTTCACCGGTGTCCAGTCTGTGGTCATCGCCTCGCCACACACGTTGTTGTCATCATCGTCGCCGGTGTCGGTGGTGTCGGTCAGTGACAGAAGGGCAGAATGTTGGGTCTGGCACTGTTGGCGGTGCTGCTGTGTGCAGGAGGGAGTCTGGCACAGGTGCCGGCACCTTGCGCAACCCCGCCCCAGTTTACGGTAGGTGGTGTGTGTGTGTGTGTGTGTGGTGTGTGCGCGAATTTTCAGGACTCATCTGTTTGCTCCTGGCTGATCTCTGTGCCAGATTTGAGGCACCACAATCTGTACAGCGCTTTGGCTCAATGCGGCGCTTTACAGGCAGTTGATGGGCGAGTTGTTGGTGTCTTGATCAGTGTCATAAACGACATCGGAAGCAGTCATAGGTAACCTGGGTATGACTGATATGAAAGGCCATCTTGAATAGTCACAAACGACACCGAAAATCATCGCAAGTAACTTGGTGTATGATTGATATGGAAGGTGCTCTCGAACAGTCACAAAAGAAACCAGAAACAGGGATAGGGTAACCTCTGTATGACTGACATGAAAACTTTTGAAACAGTCGCAGGGAACTACGGTCTGATTGATATGAAAGGTAATCTTGAACAGTCCCAAAGGACACCAGAAAGAATTATAGCTAACTGCGGTAAAATGGATATGAAAGGAAATTCTGAACAGTGTCACACAGGACACTGGAACCAGTGACGGGTAATCTCAGTTTGATTGCTATGGAGAAAAAAAAGCGTGAGCAATGTCACAAGGGACGCCAGAAATAGTGACAGGTAATTTCAGCATGAGTGATACGTCACAAAGACACCAATAGCAATCGCAGTTAATCTCGGTATAACTGATAGAAAATCTTGGACAATGTCACAAAGGACACCAGAAACAATTAAAGCTAATATCAGTGTGATTGACAGGAAATCTTTAACGGGGTCACAAAGGACACCAGAAACAATCAAAGCTAATCTCAGTGTGACTGACTGGAAATCTTTAAAGGACACCAGAAACAATCAAAGCTAATCTCAGTGTGACTGACTGGAAATCTTTAAAGGACACCAGAAACAATCAAAGCTAATCTCAGTGTGACTGACTGGAAATCTTGGACAATGTCACTAAGGACACCAGAAACAATCAAAGCTAATCTCAGTGTGACTGACAGGAAATCTTTAAAGGACACCAGAAACAATCAAAGCTAATCTCAGTGTGATTGCCAAGAAATCTTTAACGGAGTCACTAAGGACACCAGAAACAATTAAAGCTAATCTCAGTGTGATTGACAGGAAACCTTTAACGGGGTCACAGAGGACACGACACGTAACCTTGGTATGCCTGACAGGAAACCTTTAACGGGGTCACAGAGGACACGACACGTAACCTTGGTATGCCTGACAGGAAACCTTTAACGGGGTTACAAAGGACACGACAGGTAACCTTGGTATGACTGACAGGAAACCTTTAACGGGGTCACAAAGGACACGACAGGTAACCTTGGTATGACTGACAGGAAACCTTTAACGGGGTCACAGAGGACACGACAGGTAACCTTGGTATGACTGACAGGAAACCTTTAACGGGGTCACAGAGGACACGACAGGTAACCTTGGTATGACTGACAGGAAACCTTTAACGGGGTCACAGAGGACACGACAGGTAACCTTGGTATGACTGACAGGAAATCTTTAACGGGGTCACAAAGGACACGACAGGTAACCTTGGTATGACTGACCGGAAACCTTTAAAGGGGTCACAGAGGACACGACAGGTAACATTGGTATGACTGACAGGAAACCTTTAACGGGGTCACAAAGGACACGACACATAACCTTAGTATGACTGACAGTGAATCTATAACGGGGTCACAAAGGACACGACACATAACCTTAGTATGACTGACAGTGAACCTTTAACGGGGTCACAAAGGACACGACACATAACCTTAGTATGACTGACAGTGAATCTTTAACGGGGTCACAAAGGACACGACACATAACCTTAATATAACTGACAGTGAATCTTTAACGGGGTCACAAAGGACACGACACATAACCTTGGTATGACTGACAGTGAATCTTTAACGGGGTCACAAAGGACACGACACATAACCTTGGTATGACTGACAGGAAACCTTTAACGGGGTCACAAAGGACACGACACGTAACCTTGGTATGACTGACAGGAAATCTCAAATGATTCGGGAAGATGTAACAGTAAACTTTGATTTTGATCCAATATCCTGTTTCGCGTGGGATTTTTTGTGCGTGCGGGTGCTCGCAGGTACTGCGCGCACGCGCATGCGTGTGCGTGTGTGTGCGTGTGTGTGGTGTGTGTGTGTGTGTGTGTGTGTGTGTGTGCGTGCGCGCTAGTTCTAATCCTTTGAGAAAACAGGGAAAGCAGTTACTATCCT
>CM031595.1:142526260-142591260 GCA_018398815.1 Conus ventricosus | reverse complement strand
TTTGTTTGTTTGTTTGTTTTCTCAACCTCCCCCCGCCCCTCCCCGTCCTTTTTTTCTGTCACATTTTCCATGCCCCCATGTTAACGCTCGTCATTCCGGCCACACCAGTTTGATTTTCCCCCGTCACTACTATCCACAGGGAACCACCAACACTGAAATCGTGGCAGGGCAACCCTGTGGAGAAGACACTGCACTGCCGCCGAGTCGTTTCAGTGACAGTCAGTTATGCCTATTCTTTAACAGCGTTGCCTTTCGTATCATAATCATTCAGTCCTTAAAAGTGATCATTACCATCATAGTCATCCACATTGTCTTTATCACTGACTCATTCGCCTGCAGATTCCTAGAGTTCCTGCTGCTGGCCAACGAGAACACGATGTACGAGATCAACCTGTCCAAGAAGACGTGCACCAGGTCGGCCATGAAGAGGCCCTGGAGACCTTACGGCATTCCGCCCAATGCTACCTTCGAGAACGAGTTCTACATCGGGGGGCCCGGAGAGGAGGTCTTCACACAGGAGTGGTCTGACAGAATCCCTCTGAGACAACGTACGCTACCGTCTCACACACATACACCCTCTGTGTGTCTATCTGTCTGTCTCTGTCTGTCTGTTTCTCTCGCTCTCTCTCTCTCTCTCTCTCTCTCTCTCTCTCTCTCTCTCTCTCTCTCTCTCTCTCTCTCTCTCTCTCTCTGTGTGTGTGTGTGTGTGTGTGTGTGTGTGTGTGTGTGTGTGTACGTGTGGAAAGGAGGAAACGTTCAAGGTGGGAGAGTTGGTGCGAGCGGGAGGACGGAAGCATCCGTCCCCCCACCGACCACCCCTTTTTTTTTTTTTTTTTCTTCTTTTTTTTTTAGTTCGTTTCGAAAGAATCAGTCTGACATTCTTACACGTGTATGACTTCAATGACATAGAAAGAATATGACCTTCACCTAATGTCCTGAGGTCAATCATAGTAAGAATATCTGTTTCAGCTCTTAACAAGGTCAAAACTTGAATTCCGATACTGAGTCACACTTCGCCAGGACAAGACTTCAACCAAGTCAGTAGGGGGCCTAATTGTCTTCTCAGTGAAGATAACATAGTGTCGTTGGCGGACCCGTATAGTGGTGGCGAGACGAACTGTAAAATACCGCGATTGCCGGAGCAGGTGAAGAAGAAACGGTATACCGGTTACCGGTATCTGGTTGGACCGATATACCGACAGTGTATCAAGGGACTTAACTGTGTGGAGAAAACTTCAGCAGAGAGAGAGAGAAGAGAGAGAGAGAACAGACAAATTGCAACTTCAGTGTTGAACCAGCCTCCAGTAGTACCTTGTGTGAGCATCGCACAAGTCACTTCAGCCAGTTTAAAACTTTCCATTTCGATTCTTTCTCAACTGGGCTACGGAATCCACAGAAATATGTCGACTTCGTCGTGATTGGTGTTCATTTGTTTGGGCCGTTTACATGTGACGCGTGTCTTCATGACTCCGGTGATCAAAGCCATCATGTGAAGAACAATGGCATGAGAGCGTAGACAGACAGACCGAAGGCATGGATGGATTGTACGTAAAGCGTTCGAGCGGAGTGGCATCTTCCCTCTGGTGGGCATGATTGAACATAGAAAGGAACATTTTGGAGTCGAGTACATGCGGGTGTCACGTCACTCCCACCAATGGTGGCATGGCAGACTATATATATAACCATCCTAGGAGAGCGCGACTAGAGGAACCTGTCTAGCACTACACTGACACCCCCAGAACGACATCATTTTAAGTGGGAACTGAAAAGGTGGTGGCGCGCGCGCGCGCGTGTGTGTGTGTGTGTGTGTGTGTGTGTGTGTGGTGTGTGTGTGGTGGTTTTTGAATCATTTCATGAACGTTTTTGAATTGCCATTTCACACATTCCACGAATATCTTCTAGAATTAGAAGCCGGATTCAGAATCTAGATTGTCTGGGGGGGGGGGGGGGTCGGGGATAACAAAAGCAAAGGCAGAAAAAGGACACAGAGAGAGAGAGAGAGAGAGAGAGAGAGAGAGGGGGGGGGGGGGATGAGAAATAAAAGCAAAGGCAGGAAAAGGATACAGAGAGAGAGAGAGAGAGGGGGGGGGGAAGAAAAGATGAGAGGACAAATCAGCTTCAGCCAAAACGCTGTCTGTCACTTTCCATAGCCTCGCCGTCATCATCTTACGGTAAGATCATCTCGGTTAGTCTGGCAGTTCCCAACTCATGACTGCTGTCGGTGGTTGTGTGTGTGTTGCAGGCGAGTTCTGGATCGGCGTGTTCAGCCTCAATAACTGCTACCCGATCCAAGAGGACGCTGGTGGCGGACTACGAGCTGCTCAACTCCACCATCAGCACCAACATCTACGACATCGTCCAGGGAATTCCGATCCCAACATCTTCATCCCGCCCCCGGAGTGTCGCAGTGCGCCTTGGGTGACCACACCCTCCCGCATGGCGCCCTTCTTGTGAATGCGCCCGCACACACAGGAACACGCACGCGGCGCCCGCACACACACACACACACACACACACACACACAAACGCGGCGCACGCTGCGCGGCACCACACACACAGACACACACTTTGATGTTTGTGTCAGTCTGCTGTGAATGATTTGTGGGAGAGGAAAGTGCACTTGGTGACGGTCATAATGCTTGACGGGCTATCGATAACTTGTCTGGGTCAGTTGCCGGTGTTGGCACAACGACACAGGAAATATGATCAACACTCAGACGACTCGCGCTAAATCCTCCCGGGCTGTCTTTGTCAGTTCAGGTTTGCCTCTTTGAGCCTTCGTCTACATTAGAACACCTTGGTTTGGTTTGTTTTTAGGTTGTGAAATTATGGGTGAATTTACCAGAGTAAACAGGGCTGTGTTCTGTTGCTGCAAATGGGTCTGACAGATTTCTTTTTGTGTTGTATTTGTATTTAATTGTTTGTTGCTATATTAAAATTCTATTTTTTTACATCGGCCTATCGATTCAGTACTGATTCGTGTTTCCATCATTTTTTCAGTCGTGCTATCATCATTAGTTGAACATGAGTCATAAATACACGCCCAGTACAACGTTTCTGAAAGTCCGGTCTGTAACGCTCTGGTGTTCAGTACTGTTTAGGATCTCACTTGTCTTTCAAATTCAGACAATTCTTTTTGTAACCTCTACTGGGAAGCAGCGGGAAAAAGACACAAAATGTTATAAAGGTCTTGCACACTGAATGCCTAAACGCAAAACGTTTTGTAGTGAAGTGATTTCTTGGCTCAGAAGCTGTTTCTGTGATATTACACTTGAATGAAACCAATGCTGTATGAATTAATTCACAAAGTGATCTGGCCATAAATGTGGCCTTGGTGATTTTTTGATAATGACTGGGTTTTTTTTGCTTATTCTCATGAACTCTTTTCGCACAATGATGCAGCCTGTTTCCCCGCACTGTGTGTAACCTGCTTGCCGTCTGCACTTTTTGTTACGAGCGTGTTCCCATACATATCCGCCCTCTGTTGAGCTGAAGTAGCGATGTCTACTTCTGACTGGCCTGGACCTGTGCAATACTCGGCAACGCTCGCTGTCCATGCCGGACACAGACTGACCACTGTCCATGCTTTGAAAACATTGTCTTTCAGTGACCCTGCTATCTAGTCTCTTGTTTCTGAATGTAAGGTCTTCTGTGGGCTTCTCAGTGTCAGACGCACAATCAGCAGTTTATGCAGACTGCAGCCCTTACTAACATTAACGTGTTGAACGGATCCTCTGTAAAGGAGACGGGGTAAAGGGTAGACCAGTAAAGGTGTACGATGTGTGAAAGCGAGAGTGATGAAACATTGTAGAAGCTTGAAGGATGGCTGCAGAATGGGAGTCTTGTGAAAGCAATAGACGCGGCGTTGTCTCCTTTTTTGTCGTGTGTGTGTGTGTGTTTGTGTGTGTGGTTGTGCGTGCGTGCGTGGTGTATGTTCAAAGATTTTGTTTTTGAAACTGTTGAATTTTGTGTGATCCCATATATAAAGGAAAATAACACGAGCTGTCAAGCGCCTGTCTTTCTATCTTCTTCCCACAGATAGCACTGGACAATTTTTGTTTCTTGTCCACTTGCACCTGCCTGTATGTCTCCAAGCCCCGCCACCCCCATCCCCACCTCTCCATCCGCTCTCCTACACACAGCGTATTTTGAAAGCACACATTACTTCCTTCAGCTTTTCCTGAATATGTTGTTTTTTTCCAAAATCATTGTTGTTTGTTCAGTAATGGAGAAGGACCATGTAATGTACAATTAAAATCTTTGTTTGTTCACTGGTGGAGAATGACCGCGTAATGTACAAATCCCCGTTTGTTCAGTGGTGGGACAGACCACGTTACGTACAAATATTTGTTCAATAGTAGAGAATGACCACGTGATGTACACATTTCTCAAACCGTGTTTTCCTTGGTGTGGTTTGTAGAGTGATATCCCTTGTGCCAAATCCCGTATCAAATGTTGAGCCGACCATGAATAAAGCGTTTGTGCACATAGTGGGGTGTGCGTGTGTGTGCGCGTGTGGTGTGTGTGTGCCTGTGTGTGAGAGTGAGAAGTAGAGAGAGAGACGATTCGTGAGAGAAGAGATGTAGGAGAGAGAGCTGCGCATGTGTGTGCTTGGTGTGATTATTTGGGCACTGCACACGTTTCTTATGCTGGTGTGTAGGCTCTGGGTAATTTCACTGGGCATTACGGAGACTGCATCGACATGGGACTAGAGTCTAGCCCGTTATTAAAATAATGCTTGCGTTCAAAAGCTCTTGATGCAAAAAAAAAAAAATAATAATTAACCAAACAAAGAAAAACTTACTGGTTCGGTTTAAAGGCACGCATCAATCTGCGTGTATATATATGTATCGAAATGCCTTGGTTATGCGCAACTTCTGAGACTCAATGTTGCCACAACCCTGACAACACGAAAATAACACGGACAGAAATGTGCTCCCATGCATTCACGCGTCCACACACACACACACCACACACACACACAGCACATCACACACACTCGCATATACAAACGCACAGAGAAAATAGATGACAGAAGATTTATTGTGCCAAGTTCATGTACAATGCATGCAAGCATTGCTGTATGTAAAAGGACAGAAGAATGCAGGATTAAAAAAAAATTATAACAAGAAACGACATAAAAACCCTTGGTTAGGTTTAGGGGCTCCATTCCGACAACATGGGGCAAACAAGGCCTCGATCCCCCCACTCCACTTCCAATAACTACATCCTCATCCACATCAAACAACACTTCACAACTGGGCATCCAGTCTCTTCACTCCTGTCCTGTGTCCGGCCAACGGCTACAGACTCTACAAGATACATAGGAGGGGAGCTAATCCACACTTTAAATACGCTAAAACATAATGTACACCCAGGTGCGTTGGCCCGGTTGTCGGAATGGCTGGGGTCGATCAGCAATAGTTGGTCAGGCTTTATCTGACCTCCCATCAGGGTCAGTGTGAGGGTCGTAACGAAAAATGGGCTGTGAGGAGGATTGTCGGGGGTGTAAGGAGGAGGGGGGGGGGGGGGGGGGTTGTGTCAGGGAAATCCAATACTGTTGGCAGAGAACCGAAGGACAGTAGCCCCCCAACAATGTGTCCCACAGCCCAAGAAAACAACGGGACGTACAGAAAGAGCCTTTGGTCATCCAATGTACATGAACTTCAAACGTTACGGACGTGATTTTGTTTACCTAAACTATAAGGTCAACAAAACGTAATGATGGTTGTTGTTTTTTTGCGTTGTATGTAAACAAAAAAGTGAATGATAAACACCTCCAGTTACAAAAATGACTATTATGTAAAACGTCCACCCTTAATACGAACATAAATAAAATGGTTAAAACAAATTAAAAACAGATGAGAAAAACAGAAAGATGAACTAAAAGACAATGGTGTGGTATAGTCATTGAGGTGACAGTTCGTTTGCCACAAATCGGGGGATGGGGCAGATGGGTCCATCAGACCGTCCCACGGTGTCGGGACGTGGAACTGAACCCCTCCCATTTGCACCTCAAGGCATCATGGAATCCAACCAGCTGACGGGAGAGACCAATGTGTGAGGGTCTGGGCCACATCACACGGACCCCATACTGTAGACATGCAGGTCCGCGGTACAGCTGGCCTCTCCTTGGCTGTTGGCGGCCTGGCAGAGGTACTCCCCCTCGTCGTCTTCATCGACGTGGCGAACGATCAGGGAACAATGTCCGTTCTCCCCCAGCTCCACGATATGTCGCTCGTCTTCCTCCACCTCCTCCTCCTCCAGCATCCACACGAGGCGTGGAGGTGGGTAGCCAGTACTGTGACGTCAAAGCGCACCACGTCGCCCCTGAAAGCGGTGCAGTCCACCATCTCCCTCAGGAAGCGGGGCGCACACGGCTTGCCAGGGCCGAGTCTGCTGCGGGGACTTTCTGTGGTGCTTGGCCAGGGGAGAATCTGTCGTCTCTTTCTGGTTGTTGTTGTTGTTGGTGGTGTCGCTGTGGCACGGGACTGTGGCGAGGCGTGGACACGCTCATCCTTGGCGGCTTTCTGGGCGCTGTCGTGACGTCAGCCGCGCTGAGGGCGTCCTGTTTGGTCAACCTGGTCGAACACTTGAGGCTGGGGGCTCTGCCCCTTCCTGTCTTCCTGCTCTTCTCCAAGAAGATGGTGAAGCGTGTCGGTCTGCTGCTGAAGTTCTTGCTGCTGCTGCATCGGTTGCTGTCACCGAGTCAGCACCGTTAGTCTTTGCTGCCAACTTGTTGTCTCCCTTTGCTGTGTCTGCTCCCTTTTTGTTGTTGCTGCTGCTGCTGGGGGTTGGGGTGGTAGTGGTGGTTCCTGCTGTCACCCCACTGTCCTCCTCCACCTCTTTCACCTCCTTCATCGTGGCTGAGGCCAGCGGGTGAGCGGTGCTGGGCGAGAAGACAGGGGTGGAAGTGCCCAGGGTTTGTGCAGCACCAGTGGGGGTGTCGGGGACAGAGGAGAGGGAGCCACTGCTGCTGTGACTGGTGCTGCCCCCTGACAGCAGCTTCTGCAAGGACGCCATGCGACCCAGCGCACGGATGGCGTTGCCCGTTTTCTGTGCACAGACAAAACACGGTGCAGTCAGTATCAAAGCAAGCTTTAGAAACTGCCCCACCCCCGGCATGTAATGGGACCCAAATCACCACTACAAATGCTCAGCCTCTATGTTATTTCATATCAGTATCACAAAATAAGTATACATCAGTCAACATGCAGTAACCAGAAAGAAATTATAGGGGGCATGCCTCTTGTCACATTCTATGACTCGCAGGCAAGTAACAGTCTTGACACAGCAGCCTACAATATCTTAAATATCAACAATGTGTCTCTAAAAGCTTCCTAACGTTTGCCAGAAAGTGCAACATGCTAAAAAATAAATTCTTTACGAACATAACCTCATGAAAAGCTAGCATGCTGAATGCCAATTTCTTTGCAATTGAAACGAAGTGGGTGACGTTATATGCTACGTTTGTAACATCAGTCTACATGCAAATAATGTGAGCGTCAGCATGACTGCAACATGAAAAAGTGGGTGATGTTACATGCCACAGTTCTGGCATCCATAAACATGCGAACGATGTGAATAACAACTCAATTTCAACGCTGATAAACTGGGTGACGCTATCGGCTAACATTTCAGCATCTATGTACATGCGTGCATATAATGTGACATAACATAACTTTTTTTAGAGCAAAAAAACATATGCTGTGAAATACCTAGTCACATTCTATCAGACATTAGCATGCTACAATATGGTGTCATATTAAAACAAAACTAATCAAAATAGCAAATGAAACAAAAACAATGTGCATACAACACAAATCAGAAGACGCTTCCAAGTACACTGTCAACATAAAAAGACATGCTTTCCCACGCAGAAGCTGACATGCATTTTTTTGTTGGGGGGGGGGGGGGGGGGGGGGATGGCAAAAATTAACTTTGGGGTGCGTACTAGCCACTGTGGCCATCACAGCTTCCCAGATGGGAGGTGGTGGGTGCGATTCCCACAACAGCCATTTTTTGGTGGGATTTTTCTGCCCCAACTGGCTCCTACCCAGAGTTGAGTTTGCTATGGGCTCAAATGGAAAAGACTGGAACCACACAGTCAAGTTTCATACACTGAACGGATGCATCTCTGAGACTGTTGCTCAAATTTCCTGAACAGTACACCAGGTACCTGTATCTGTCAGGCCCGGGTGACTTCGGGATAGGTAATGAAAGTAAGCATGGAGTCCTGTCATGCAGTCTCAAAACAGAACGGAAATCAGCAGCATCATCCTCTTCCTCCTCATTCTCAACATCACTAATAAAACCAAGTCTCAAATGTTACGGCCCTTCATGCCCTGCTCACATGGTGACCTCAGTCTCGGTTGCCTCTCACGTCAACTCCTTTGCTTTGGTTTCGTCGGGGTCACCACTATCATCAAGTTCATGGGAACTTTCACTGGATGCAGGTGGTGATGCCCTCCAGACGGAGAGCTTGCTCAACTGACTCTGCGACTAAGCAATTATTGCTGTCAGTTGAGAGTGTGGTAGGCAATGCCATGCCTATGCTGGAGCAGAAGAGGCACCACTGAACACCACCACAGAGACTGGGCAGCAACGCGATGTCTCCTCATAGGCACCACTGAACACCACCACAGAGACTGGGCAGCAACGTGATGTCTCCTCATAGGCACCACTGAACACCACCACAGACTGGGCAGCAACAACGTCTCCTCATAGGCACCACTGAACACCACCACAGAGACTGGGCAGCAACGTGACGTCTCCTCATAGGCACCACTGAACACCACCACAGAGACTGGGCAGCAACACAACGTCTCCTCATAGGCACCACTGAACACCACCACAGACTGGGCAGCAACACAATGTCTCCTCATTGGCACCACTGAACACCACCACAGACTGGGCAGCAACACAATGTCTCCTCATTGGCACCACTGAACACCACCACAGACTGGGCAGCAACACAATGTCTCCTCATTGGCACCACTGAACACCAACACACAGATTGGGCAGCAACACAATGTCTCCTCAGGAGGGCTGCCTCATAATGACTTGACGCCCCATGCCGATTGCCAGTGCTGGGGCTGTAGGGGGGACAGGCCAGGCTGTGGCTATTGACAGAGGGCTGGAATGAGTGGCGTGGGTCAATGTCAAAGAGGTGCCACAGAAGATGAGACATCAACAAAAAAACATCAACAAAAAACAAAAAAAAAAGCGTTAGTGTTAATGTGCCCTTATCTGGCAGCACTTGCGTGTGTGTGTGTGGTGTGTGTGTGTGTGTGTGTGTGTGTGTGTGTGTGTGTGTGTGTGTCTGTGTGCGCACGCGTGGTGTGTGTGTGTGTGCATGCGTGCTTGCATGCACACTGGTGTGCCGTACATGCACACTCTCGCACATGTTCATGTTCACACAGATGTGCATGGACGAGAATGTGCATGGCAGTTTGCACAAGCGGCTCAATACCTATTTCTGTACAAAAATTATACATATCTAGCCAGCAGAAAATGAAAAAGGAAATTCTGTACAGCCAGAACGGTCCATGCATTTTGCTAACCTTTCCAACAAAGTGCCAAAGCAAGACAGCAACCAGACAGAGAGCAACAGAACACAGAATGGAAATGTGGAGTTACAGACCAGACGGGGTCACACGACAAAGGAACCAAAGGACAAGGAATGACAAAGAACTGGGCAAAGTCATGCACAAGGTGCATGCTAAACTGAAAGTGCATACACAACTTCCCTGTGTTCATCTTTTTAAAACAAATGACCTCGCTCAGCAACCGCAATGTCGCAGCTTTTTTGTTTTTGTTTTGCTCTAGCATACCAAGCATTACATGCACCCAGATAACAGAGTTCAGAAGATCCCACAAAGAGCTGGACATTTTTCAGTAGTCATGAAGACAGGAAAAAAGATACTAGCATGACATCAAACACATATAGCACACACATACATACACACACTCGTTTACATGTGAGCAAGTGCACATTATGTACACACACACACATGTGCTCACACACACACACACACACGTGCTCACACACAAAACACACACACACACACAAAAGAGCAGAAGCAAGGGGGGGGGGGGTAATATTGCACGTCTCAAAGACCACACCCAGCCCACCAAGAAGCTCAGCAAAGTACAGAGCTCCCTATGCACACCAAACAACAGAAAGCACAGAAACAGAAAAAAGAAATGAAATATATGGACAAAGAGAGTCCAGAAAGATAGGAGAGAGACAGAGAGGATGGTTGTTAGGTACCCCCTGGTCTCTAACTGTCATCACCGTTTCTCATGCTTTCAGCAGTCAAGGTCGTCCTCCCACTAGCAATTAAACCAAAGTAATTCTGATTATCACTTGTCCTGCACACATGTTACCATATTTCTATCTCACTAAGCCTGTCTTATAGTTGTTAGTGAAACAACAAATGCCTTCTGAATGCGCAAACAGCAAAGAAACACCATGTAATGTATACACTGAGTTAGAGGTATGATTGAGATGGGGTTAAACATCGCACGCTTCCACATACTTCTGCTGAGCAAGCAATATATTCCAAACAGAATAATAGATATTCACTTTGAATGTCTTAAGCTTAAGGACATAGCTGTCGTGACAGAGACGGTACATGCTTTCACACAGATTTGACTTTCTGATACTTTAAACCAGTCAAACTTGCATAAAAAGTTTTGTATAGGCACGAACATATGCATGTGCCCAAAGCTTTTGCACACACACACAACACACACACACACACACACACACACAGAGCTGTCCAATATCATCAGTTATGGGTAGAAGACCATAGAACAACATTCATTTCACATATCTGCTACTCTTTAAAACCATTCCAGTCAATGCTGGAACAACTGACAAACAACTGTATGTGGTTTTAGCTAACAGGAGTACCATCAAATGCAGTGACACATGTTTTTTATTGGAAAACAAAAACATGATCTACCATATTTTTGTAATCAGTAAGACACCTAACTGTATAATGAATGATCGATATTGAACGATACTGACTGGATGACACGGGAAACGACTGAATGAAGCACCAGCTGGCAGCTCTTCAGTCGGCACTACCCAGGTAGGCAGCCCGTTGTGTAAACGAGTGTTGATTGTAAGGTTAAGTTTGGGCCCCTCTAGCCGGAATAGGCCCCATATAAGATTCATTATTTTTTATTAAAACAAAAAAAGATAAACGCTAATAACTAAGCGAAAAGTCGAACCGGACACTGCCCAATACTGTCCTGCCCCAGGGGGTGATCTTTTTCTCATTTTAAAGACGTTTTTTTTTTCAACACGAACTATTTTGACCCACTGCCCCCAAACAGCTTTTTTCTGAAGACAATTTCTATTTTTCCCACAAATCTGTTCCCGCATTGCCTTTTTACCCTAAATTTAATTTTGAAACAGAACTGTTTACCAACAGGGAACTGTTCCTGTATTGACTATTTCATTTCCCAGAGTAGCTTGTTTCTACAATCAACTAAGCCCAGTCTCGCTAAAAGCCCCAACCCAAAGGGGGACCAACTGGAAAACTGATAGTTCATTTTTGGGGAAAGAAAAACCCTCACAGATTTCAAAACTAATTCAGTTTATGAAATAGTGCAGGAGTGTTTCTGAGAGAATGAAGTTCCAAACTTTTAAGAGGTAGCTCTGACAGGGGAAAATGTATAACCTCTTTTTTTTGCCCCAAAAGGAGCGAAATGTTTTAAAGGATTTGTAGGCTTTGTTGCCCAGTTTTCGGCCCCTAGAGCAAGACTGAGAAACTCCATGGAAAAAAATTGTTGCATTTTTTTTTTTTTTAAAAGAGTTGGAGTTAGCACACTAAGGACTTCACCCCAAAACCCCCAAATGAACATTTCTTTCTTTTCATCCTCTGAATGGGAAGCATGAAAAAAAATAACTTGTAAAACAGCCATGGTATGTGAAAAGGGAACGTGTTTATCAGGATACTAAAAAGCATGCACGGGAAAAAACCTGTTTGTGAAAGATTTCAGATTAAAAATTCAATCAACAGGTCTGTTTTGAGTCAATGGTTGTCATGTTCTTGCAAAGTTAAAAAGGTGAGCCCCTTTATTTCTTGTAAGTTATAAAAAAAGGAAAGAAAGAAAGCTAAAAAAAAAAATCTCTTTTCTCTCTCTTCACCTCTCTCTCCAACATCTAAACACCTCAATCAAAGAGTGTTAAAACAAAATCCCAGGATGAAAAAAAAGAAAACCGCCACTTGCGTGCAGAAAGAAGCGCGGGCCGGTCGTGTTGAGGCCTTGCAGGGATGCGCGATCCCTCTGACAGCCAGGAGTGCTTCTCACAGTCTGCGTTGTCAGAGTTCCCTGCACAGTCAAGAGAAGGTACATGTTTACTTGGTCTGTAGAAGGAAAAGATTTGTAGGGGGGTGGCCAAATGGGTTCCTGTCCCACTATGTATCTGTAAAAAAGAAATTTGTGACTGTAAATTCTGTGCCAAAAAAAGTTCCTTTTTTCCTAAATACGTCAGAAAAAAGTGATAATTTAATGCTTTCCCCTTTCTTGGTTTCTACCAACAACTACTTTGGTCGATCTCTTTCCATCCCTTCTTTAAAGACTACTGCGTTTGGTTGAAGGAACGTGGTGTTATCAAAATAAACACCCAAGGGTTTCCACATTCTTGATCCATCTAATTATTAAAGTATCCAGGTAAAAATATGAGTCAAGGAAGGAGTCTCTCACTGTCATGACAGGTTGGCGACACTGCGCTTGTTAAAAAATGACCGTTGGGTGATTTAATGAACGGCATTAAATTTAAAAATTCAGGGGGGATTTACTTCAGAATCTCCATAGTTGTGGTGGTGTATTTTTTTGTTGGTGTTGGAGTAGTTTAGGTTTCTCGTTTAAAACTTTTCACTGTGTCGGTCTGGCGGTGAAAAACCCGGTGTCGGGGCAAAAGAAAGAACGAAGTGAATGAATTCCTTTTGCGGACAGCGGCTGGCGAAGGTTTTACAACAAAAGATGTGGAGTGGGTTCCCTGTGTTCCCTTCAGTGATATTTGTTTTCCTTTATTTGAAACTTTCGACGGACTATGGTAAAGTAACCCTTCCCTCCGAAAAATCTGAGCACTTCTGGGTCATCAAGAAAAGCAGCGTCATTTGATGAGAAAAGTAAAAAGATAAAAAGTTTCTGGCCCTCCCTTTCGATTCTTTTGAAGAGGAGGACAAACGCTTTAGTTAAAGGCTATGAAAACTGAAGATTAAAATACCAAACGTTAGCTACTAAAAGACGTATAAAACAATAAAAGTCGCGGGGAAACTGGTAGCTAGCCTAAATACAAGCTGGAGGTGTTGGAAAGGAAATTTTTTTTGAAACGCAGAGGGGACGGACACTCTTAGGAGTAAATTGTCCCATCGAGGAAAACACCGAGTTAAAGGAAGCTGAGGAAGCTAACGCCACACGAAAGTGTCGAGTGACCGAACGTCAGCAGCAATACGCCGGCGCTGGAACCGGGGTCTAAAAAGGGCGGAGAAGGATGGGGAGAGGGCCCGGGACTGTCCCAAAAAATGCTGCCAGATCTTCACCGACCTGATCGGGTCCGACGACGGAAGCGGATCTGGAGGGGCCTGCCCCGGGCCCTGTGTGCCGGAAAGAATGCCCCTTTTGTGGGGTTTTCTGTCTGGGAAAGTTAAAAGACAGTGTTCTTAAAAACCGGGGGAAAAAACTGAAGATAAAGGGTGTTGGGTGGGGGACTACACCTGCAAATTACAAGTTATCCCGGGAGGCCTACAGACACTTTACCGCTGGCAAAAGGTCATCAAAGGAAAAGTGTTCCCCAAACTGAAAAAAAATAAAACTGTGGAGAAAATACGGTGACAAATCGATTGATTTTCGAAGAGAGTCCCTGTTGGACCAAATGTGTAAACAACTGTGAGATAAGTAATTGTCTTGTTTCCTGTGTTTCTGTTTTTTGATCGTTAGGGTTAATAAAAATGTAATAAATGTAGATAAGAAATAAAATGATGCACACAAAAAAATTTTTAAAATGTACATAAATAAATGAAAGCAGAAAATGTTATGTTGTTTCCGGTTCCCTGTTTGTTAAAAATTGCTTAGATTGACATAGAAGCATGTCATTTGGGTTTTTTATGGTGGTCAGAAGCCGTGCCGATTCAATTCTCTGTGGGTTTTGGGGCGGACAGGCGGGCGGTGGCCGATCGTGTCCGGTAATTTGTGAACATGAAAAGTTGTGGCCGATCCTGGGTTTGGGGGCCCGTCCTTTGGTATTGGGGGTTTTTTTGTTGGTTGTTTTTTTTTTTCCCCGCTCGTCTACGGTAGCAGGGGGGGAAGCGGCTGTTAAGGGGCGGGGGGGGGAGGGGTTCCCGATGCTCGAGCGCAAAGCTATTTGGGGGAGGTCAAACTTTGTTTTTTGGCAGGTTTGTGGTGGGTGTGTGGTGTGTGTGTGTGTGTCCCTCTCTTCCCCTTCTCGAAGTGCTTTCAAAAAGCGTCCCCACTTGTCTTTCTCCGTCTTACTTTGTCTGGTCAAATTTTTTCCCCAAAAAAATGTGACCATATAAAAAGGGAAAACTGGAAATTTTTTGTTATTGTTGCTGTTGGAATGAAAAAAGGTGTACGCAGAGTATGCACTGTGTGGGCCGTGATCTATTTTTTTGTAGTTTGTTGTTGAAAAAAAATTCCTCATTCTCTTCTCTTTTTTTCCCCCCTTTTTCTCTTTTTTTTCCCCTCGTTCTTTCACAATTTCTTTTTGTTTTTTTTTTAAATCTGTCTCTAGAAATATGAATGTTGCGATAGATGTTACATCCGGCCTTTTACAGGAACTTTTGTAATGGGAAATGGTGTGTGGTGATAAAGAGATGATGTGATGTTATTGTTGTAGTTCCCTTTTGTTGTTGTTGCTGTTGGTGTATTTTTGTGTTGCTGTTTTTGATGTTTATCATAAGGGTTTATTGCAAATGTTTGGTTTAAAATGTTTTTCAATTTTTTTTTTTTTTTTTTTATTAATATAATTTTTTATTCCGAAATGTACTTGTCAAAAGCCAGTTTACACAGGCGTGGTCGTGGCTTGGGATTGGGGAGGGTGATTTCCGTGAGGGGGGGGAAGGTCAATGAATCGACATGGAAAAAGACCGCAAATTTGACAAAAGGAAAAAATCAGAAAATATTCGTTGGGTTTTTCCCGCGTCGGGGATTGTCCTTCCACCCTGTGGGGGCGCGGCCAATCCCATAAAATAAATTTAAAAACGGACAGTCGGGAAAAGGGGGGAGGGCATGAAACGAATTCCTTGTTTTTTTCATTGGTAGACCCCCCTGTTGACAGATATTAATTTTTGGGCTTTTTTTGTTTGTTTTTTTGTTTTGGTTTTTGTGTGTGTGTGGTGTGGTGTGTGTGGTGTTTTTTTTTTTTTTTTCTTTTTTTTTTTTCGTTTTTCAATTCTATGAAGTGCGATCAGTCGGTCGGTCGGTCGGACAGTCAATAAATGGTCAGTCTGTCTGTCTGTCTGTCTGCCCCCTTCTCTCTCTCCTCTCTCTCTCTTTCTCTCTTTCACTCTCTCTCTTCTCTCTCTCTTAATATTCCCCCTTCCCCCCTATGTTTTAAGCCTTTTGTCTTTTTTTTGATACTTTTGATTGTTTTTTCTTTTTTTTCGTTTTTTTTTTCTGTCTTTTTTTTTTTTTTTTTTCTTCAGGGCTTTTTATTTGATGTGTATCCCCTAATTGTTCCCCTTGATATGGGAGATGGTCTCTTTCATTACATTGCTGTTTGTTTTTTTCCTCTGTTCTCTCTCTCTCTCTCTTCGGGGGAGAGGTCTCTTTATTACATTAGCGTTTTGTCTTTCCCTCTCTCTCTCCTCTCTCTTCTGTCTGTCTGTCTGTCTGTCTTCCTCTTCTCTCTTTTTCCCATTTTATTTGGGCCCTGGGAGCATTTTTTACGGGTTTTTGTGATTGGTTTTCCCCACCCAACCCCCCCCCCCCCCCCCAACACCCCCCCCCAACCCCCCCCCCCCCCCCCCCCTTTTTTTTTTTCTTTTTTTTTTCTCTTTTTTTTCTTTCTTTTTTTTGAAAAAAAAAAAAACCTGTCATGGTTTTTTTGTTTGATGTTTATCCCACTGTTCCTTGGCATGGACAGGGGCCCCACTTTATTGTTTGGTTGTCCTCTCTCTCTCTCTCTCTTCTCTTCTTTTTTCTCTCCCCTTCTCTCTCCCCTCTTCTCCCCCCTCTTTCTTCTCTCTTTTTTTCCTTTTTTTCTCGCCCCCTTCCTTTTTATCCTTAATTTTATTTTGCGTCTTTTTTTTGGTTATGAGATTGGGGTTGATGGGATTTAGAGGTGAGTATAAATGATACTTCAAAAAACATGCTTTGTTAAAAATTAGCAAAAATTTTGGGTTTTGAAATGTCTGGGAAATTCTTGCGAAATTTTTCCTTTTATTATTTTTTTACTATTTTTTATGAGAATATTGATGGTGATGATGATGTGGTTTGGTGATGTGAAGATGATTGCGTTCTCGGTTTCCATAGAAATTTTATTGGTCTTAACGGATGAAGTTCTTATGGTTCGTTTGCTTAAAAGGGGTTGGTTGATATGGTTTAAGGGTTTGGGATGGTGCGGAGTCGTAGGGGAACGTGGTTTGGGAAGTTTTCCCCTTTTGTGCCCCTCCCCCTTTGCGCCCCCTTTACCAAAGCTTTAATACCTTCTCCATAGTGTGTGTGTGTGTGTGGTGTGTTGTGTGTGTGTGTGTGTGTGTGGGGGTGGTGTGTTTGGGCGCCCCGTGGGGTGTGTGGTGTACGCCTGTGGGGATGTGGGGGGGGGGTAGGGGGTAGGGGGCAGAGATGGTCGGGTGGGGAAGCGTGCCGAGTGCTTGTAGAGCTGGCCTCTGTGTGGTGTGTGTGTGTGTGGTGTGTGTGTTTTAAAGAGGGAGAGGAGGGGGGGGGGGGGGGAGAAGGGGGAATGGCGTCAATGCAATGGAATTTTTTTTCTTATAAAAGGGAAGGTTTTTATTTTCAGAGTGCCCATTTTTGTGGCTTGTGTGAAATCTTTTTTCCATGTTTTCAGTTGCAATATTTTTCTTTCTGGTTTTTTTTGAAAAACTTTGGTGTAGTTGGTTTAAAAACTTCCTTGTTGGTTTGATGTGGGTTGAATGGGTTTTGTTGTTAGTTACCGGGGTGGGGGTGGGGGGGTGTGGGGTGTGTGTGGTGTTGGTTTTGTGTTTGTGTGGGTGTGGTTTTTCTGGCGGCGGTTTTGTGTTGTGTGTTTTGGGTGGTGTGTGTGTGGTGTGTGTGGGTGCGTGCGTGCGTGGTGCGTGGTGCGTGCGTACTATCTGCGGAAAAAATGGGCATATAGGTGGAGGGGGGGTGGGGGGCTGGTGGTGGTGTGGGTGTGTGTGTGTTTGCGTGTGTGTGTGGGGGTTGTTGTGTGTGTGTTGTATGTTTGTGTTTGTGTGGGTTTTGGGTTTTCTGTGGGCGCGCGCGGCGTGGTTGTTTTGTGTGTGTGAAAAGTGAACATTTAAAAGTATGTTTTTTTGTCGGGTTTTTTAATTTTGAAGGAACCTGGATTAAAAAGTTTGGGAGGTTGTTAATTTCAATTTTTTAAATGGAAATCCCCTAATGTTGAGACGCTTTTTTCTTCTTTTTTCTTTTCTTTCTCCTTGCCGGGGGAGCAGTGCTAGCTGAAAATGGAAAAAAAGAAGGAATTTCTTTTTATTTTATTTCTGTTTTTTTTTTTTCTTGGAGACAAACCCAAAATTTTTTTTTTTTTATGTTTTTATTTGTGTTTATTTTTTTATTACTTTTTTTTTTTTAAAAATTTGGGTTTTTTTTAATTTGTTTTTGGTTTTTGGCTGTTTTTTAGTTGTTGCATGGTCTGTAAACCCCCGACCATTGGCTGAAAAAACCCGTAGCAATTTGGTTTTTTTTTGGCTTTTCTATTTTCGTTTTATTTTTGGGCTGGTATATTCAGAATAAGGTCCCTATGGGTTTTCATGTTTAAAAATTAACCTAATTGGTAACCCAAAAACAAGCAATGAAAATTTAGGGAAAACCCCCCCCCCGGGAAGGGGATTTTTAAATTTTTAAGGGGGAAACTTCAAAATTTTGTTCCCAAAAATTATTTTTCCCAAAATTAAAATTTTTTCGTTAGGGTTTTTGGGGGTTTAAAAATTTTTTTCTTAAAATTATTAAGGGGGGTTTTTTGTTAAAAATAAGATTTAGTAAAAAAAGAAGAAGGGGGGTTTTTGATGAAAAAAAATGGGCTAAAATGTCTTTTTGTTGATTTGGGAACGTGTACCTGGGTTTTTAGGGTTTAAAAAACCTAAAAAAAGGGGGCAAATGAATTGGGGGGAGGTTTTTTAGTGAATCCTTTGGCTGTTTAAATCGAATAACTAATTAAAAAAAAACAAATAGAAAACTTTTGGAACCCCTTATAATTTGGGTGATTTAAACCCGAATTCAAGGTTTTTGGGGGAAATCCAATTCAAAACTTTAGATTCTTTTTACGACTTTATGAATTTAAAAGGCAAAATTTTAAAAAACTTACCACCCCAATTTTAATAATCAACAAATTTGGGGAAAAAGAAATCATTTTGGTTTTGTCATTTAAAAGAACCAATTAAAAAGGGAAAAAACTTTTTTAACAGTTTTGAAATAGAGCACCCTTTCGCTGTGGGGGAGACCAAAAAAAGAAAAAAAAATTTTTCCCAAAGGGTTTTTTTATTTTTGAAATTTTTTTCGAAAAAAACAATTATGAAAAAAAAGGGAAAAATTAAATTGCCATGGAAAAAGGGAAAGGGGCGAAAAAAAGGGGAAATTAAATAATATTTTTACTTGAAAAGAAAGTGGGAATTAAAGAAAACGTGAATTAAAGTTATTAAAAAGGGTTTTTGTTGGGAAAAGAAAAAAATTTTTTTTCAAGGGGGAAAGGGGCGGAAAAAAAATAAAAATTATTTTTGTACTGAAAAGGAAATTTTTTGAAAAATATTAGAAACTTGCCCAAAAACATTTTAATGAAAATTGAAAGCGGGTTAAAGATTTAAAAAAATTTTTTTTAAAGAGATATTAAACTTTTGGGAAAATTTTTTTTTGTTTTTACCGCTCGGGTCTTTAAATTTTTGGAAAAAAAAAAAAAAACTTTTTTTTTAAAGGCCCCCTCCTTACACAGGAATAAAAATTTTTCCGGGCCACCCCCAACAGAATTTTAAAATTTTTTTTCCCCGGCCCAATTTTAAAGGGGCCTTTACAAAGGACGAAAAAAGGAAAAATTTTTACGAAAAAAGGATTCATGATTCCCAAAGGGGGGCCCCCAAAGGGGCCGACTTTAACCAACGTTTTGAACATGTTTAAATTTTGGGTTACTGTATAAACCAAAAAAAAGGGGTTTCCCCCCCATTTTAATGAAAACCCCCCTGGGGTTTTTTTTTAAGATTTTGGGGTAACATTGCTTTTTTGTTCTTTTTAATTTATTAAAAAAAAATTTTTTTTGTTTTTTTTAAAAATTTTAATGTGTTGTTTCGTTTAGGGGATTCAGGGGGGTTCTTTTTCCAATTTTGTAATTTTGGTAAAAAAAATTCCCCCAAAATTTAAACAATTTCGTTAAGGAAAATTTTGGGGGGTTTTTTGGAAGAATTCCAAAATCAATATCGAATTTTTTTGAGGGAAATCTTGAAAAAGATTAAAATGGAATAAAAGGAATTAAAACTAAATGGAAAAAAAAATAGTTTTGAGAAGATAGTTTTTTTAAAAAAACGCGGAAATTTATTTAAATGAATTTTAAAAATTTGGGGGTTCTGGTTTACAAAAAAAAAAAGTGATTGGTTGGAAAAAAAAAATGCCCCTTTTAAAAATTTCAAATTTTTAAAAGGAACCCTCCCAAATTTTAAAAATTTTTTTGGTTTCAAATTTTTAAAAAAATTTGAAAACTTGAACCAGAAAAATTTGAGAAATTAAAATTTAAAAATTTTTAAAAAGGGGTAAAAAGGAGATAAATAATTAAATTTCTTTAAAAATAACACATGGTTAATCCAAAAAAACCCAAAAACATAATTATGAAAATTTGAAATTTCATTTTAAGTTTTATGGGGAAAAAAAAAAGGGTAAAAATTTAAAAAAAATATTTAAAAAATTTCGTTGGGGGGAAATAAAAAAATTGGAAACAAAATTTTAAGATTTAAAAAAAAATGGTTGGTTTCCAAAACCAAGTTGGGAAAAAAATTTGATATTATGTGGGGAGAAATTTTATAAAAAGGTGGAAAATTTTTTCGGAAAGAAAAAATTTTGGAGAAAATGTATTTTAAAAATTTAAAAAATAAAAGGTTGTTGGTTCAAATTATTTAATTGTTTCCTTTTTTTTTGTAAAGGAATTGAGAGGGGGGGAAAAAAAATTTTTTAAAAAGGGGTTTTAATATTTTTTCGTGAATTTTTTAGAAAAGGGATTTTTTTTAGTTTAGTCCGGGATAGGTTTTAAAATCAATAAAGATTTTTTTTTTTTAAAAAGTTAAATTTGGCTTTAAAAATTTTTTAGAAAAAAAATAAAATAAAAATGTTTGGAAAAAAGAGAAAAAGCTTATAGGTGTTTCAGGGAAAATATTTATTATGTTTTATGATTCAAGGAATCTGGCCCCCCCCCCAATAAAAGGAAAAAACAAGGGGGAAAATTCAAAACTTTTTAGAAAAACAGAAAAAATTTTTAAATTTTTTTTTGCCCAGCCACCGGGGATTCAGGGGTAAAAACAATAAAATATTAATTTTAAATTTTCGGTTGAATTAATTAGAAATAGAAAATATTGTTTTAAAATGGGACTGAAATTTAAAAAATGTTTTTTGAAAAAGGGGCCAAAAAAATTTAAATTTATTTTGTATTTTCCCTATGAAAAAAAAAAAGGCAAGTTTCAAAAAGTAAAAGAAAAACGAAAAAAGTCTATTTTAAAAAAAATGCCCTTTTTTTTTGCAAGGTTTAAAAATAAATTTTTCTTTTTTCTTTTAAATTCTTTTTTACGTAAATTAAAAGTTTCATTTTTAAATTTTTTTGTTTTAAAAAATTTTGAAAAATTGCATATTGTTTTAAATGAACCCAAATTGTTTAAAGTGCCCCTATTCCCCCTTTTTGGATTAATCTTTTTTTTTGGGGTTTAAAAAAACATAAAAGGTTTTTTTTTTTCGTTGGATTTTAAAGTTGTTAGTTTTTTTTGTTTTATTTATATAAACTTTTTTTTTTTTGGGTTTCCCCTTTTGGTTAATTTTTGGCTTTTGCCTTTTGAAAATTAAAAAAGTTTTGTTTTAAAGTGCCCCTTTTAAAAAAAAAATAAAGTAGAGTTTTGGGTTTGAAAGTTTTCTATTTGGTAAGATTCCTTGAGAAGGTTTTGTTTAGACGTTAAGAAAATGTATTAAGTGATTATTGATTTTTTTGCGTTTTGTATTGTCTTCTGCGGGGAAGTTGCGTTTTTCGGTTTTTCCCACCCCGGCAAAAAAAACAAAAAAAAAAAAAAAAAAAAAAAAAAAATATGGTCAGACCAACAAAAACACTAAGGGGCCCCCCCCCCACAACGGGGGGAAAAACCCCCCATCGGTTTTCGAAAGATCTCATTTAAAAACGTTTTCCCCATTAATTACGGGTTTCTAAAAAATTTTCCCTGGGAAGGGGGAAAATTAAACCCCCACACACACCACACACACCCCACCAACACACCCACACCACCCACACAAAAGCCCAACAACAAGAAAACCCCGACCTATGACGCCCAAACCCACCCAAAAAAAACCCCAACCCCACAACACACACAACACACACCACACAACAAAACCCCCCGAAAAAACAACAAAAAACAAAACCCTTTTTTATGTTGGAACTATGATTTTCAGGATATGCTTTGGGAAATTTTTTTTTATAAACGAGTTTCTAAAACTTCATCTTTAAAAAAAATGAACCAAATAACCTAAACACCACACACAAAACACACACACTCACCACTCACACACACAACACACACACCACACTTTTTTTTGGTCGTGGCAATGATTTAAGGGAGCTGCCCTGAACTTTTAATATGAAAAAGTTTTTTATTCTATCTTAAAAAAAAATGAATTAAAAAAACCACAACCACACACAACACACACACACACACACTAAAAACCAAAAAACAAAAAGCATGACATAAAGTTGACAGATGATCCATGCTCCACATGTCGGGAGAAGTGTTGGCATCGAAATTGACCATTTGGTGCTATGAAACTCCGGGTCCCAAAGAGCACCTGCAGGCTGCGCCGGGCTTGTAGAACCTGGCCAGGCCAAAGTCGATGATTTTGATCGGGTTTTGGGTTCTCGGCCCCCCACAGACGTTCTCGGTTGGGCCCAGGTGCAGGATGGACTTGCTGTGTGAGCCCACCCTGCGATTGACGCACAAAGTGCCGCGTCACGCTCCGTCGGACAAAGTCGTCGGGGATACTCGCTGAACGCTCGCCTGTCCCCACGGGAAAGCACAGCAGGAACCCTTTACTTTTAAAAAAAATAAAAGGTAAACCCAGACTGGCATACTTGTTTTATCACTCTTTTGGTGAATTTCCTTAATAATAGTTGATTCTCACCAACTATCTACACCAGCTTAAGCAAAGGATTTGAAAAGGAAAAATATGTCTTCCCTTTACTAAATTTAAAAGTTTTCACTCAGTTGTGAACAACTCGAAGGGCCCGAGCTGTCGGAAAGTGAAAACAGGAAAGCCAATTCCGCGTTAAAACGGTCAAACTCTTTGTTTTATGCTGCACAACTCCACAATTTTTTTTTATATATTATGGATAAATTTAGCTATTTTGACATGAATTTAATGTCGGTTGTTCGGGTTTTTAAAGTTGCTTTTATAAAGGGGAATTTAAAATTTTAAACAAGTTTGGTTTTGGGGGAAAAAACAAATTTTATTGATAACAATTCACCTAGTTTTTCCTTTTCAAAAATATTTTGATTTGAAAAAAGAAAACCTTCTTGCAGAGTCCCAATTTTCTCCCGTATCATGAGAAACTCTGTATTTTTACTTTCATTTCAAGTGCAGCAAAGATCAGCACTTTACTGTATTTTTCTTCAAATGTGTTGTGATTTAGGGAACACATAGTTCTGTTTTTAAGCAAACAAAGGGGAAAAAAGCACACAAAAAAATTATTCTGACCCTGAAAAAAATGGGTTGTTTAATGATTGGACCCTGCGCTGTTCCGTTGTTTCTAAGTTGGTGGTGCAGGGACACTTCATATTGTATTAAAAATCGACCCCGAATGAATTAAAATGAAATGGCTGTATTAAGATAAGAGTCCTGGTGGAGTCAACAGCTGAAAAGAAACTGAGATGCACAAGACCCTTTTTCATGCGGGAAAAGTTCTCCAGGCACTCACAATTCACGCTCTCATCTTGGACCTACAGAACCCACCCCCAAAAATATTTTTTTTATTCAAGATTAGAAAGCAATTAGACATTTTCCGGTTATTCAGGGAAAGGAAATAGGGAAAATTAAAAAGGGGCCAGGCCCAACCCCTAAAGTTAACGAGGGGAAATTCCTGGAGCGGAGAAAAATCAGTATTCCAATGCCTAAATTTCCCTTACAGAACAAGGGAAGCAATGCATGGGAATTCAAGGATTTTTTACTCCTCCAGGGAAAGATCTATGAGAGACTCAGATTAATCAGTTTCCGGGGGAAAACCCTCCCGAGGCGCATGCGTTCCCCGGGAACGGAACTTGACTTTTTTGGCGCAGACGCTAGGTTACCCACAAACCTTCCCCAACTTTGTTTTCTGGCCTGCCAGCTTACACTTTAAGGGGGGCTCTCAAGTTGGCCTTTTTTTTGCCAAGTTTCTACTGTCAGGTCCCTTTTTTGGCTGACCAGGTTAAATAAGTGGAAAAAAAAGGAGGTTGGGAGCAGAAATTGGCTGAAACTGTGTCTGCTCGTATTTCAACTTTTCCTTCACCTCATGCTGCCACCGTCGGGCCCGAAGGGATCACCCGCTCTTTGGGGGGCCCCTCTTCACCTCCCTCCTGTTTTCCCCCCCCTTTCCCCCAAGGCACCTAGACCCTTGGGCCCAAATTTGCCGCTGTTGGCCTTGCAATTGACTGAAAACGCCCCTTGACCGATCTGTGCTTCAACTCCCCCCCAAACTAGCCTCGGCAAATTGGGTTTACCACCCAAACCCCCCTGGCACCCACGAAACGTTCCATTTGGCCCTTGAACATTTGCCCTGGATCCCAAAATTCTGTATGGTCAGGGAACGGGGATTGTGCCCATCAGCAACAGCCAGCGGGGGGAAAGACCCCGCAAAAGGGCTTAGCAACCACATCTGATCCCAAACTGGTTTAAAGCATGGTCTTGCCTTCCCTTTGGGGGTCCCAGGGTTTTGACACTGTCCCAAAACCCGTCAAAACTGGGATTTCCCTGCCTTTTGCCAAATTTGGCCCTGCAGGACCGTTCCAATCAGGTCTGGACCTGTTTATACTAAAGTTCGAGTATGTTAAGCAAGTTCTTTGGCATGAAAATTTTAGGCACAATATTCACAACGATGTTATTTCCCGGCATAGAAACAAGGATCCAAAAGAAACGGTCACCGGTAAAATTAAATTCAAGTTCGACTCAAAAGAACAAGATTATGCCCCATTTACCCCCATCCCACAATCCAAGCCGTTCCCAATCTTCGTAATCACGAAAAGCTGACTCGAATACCCATAAAGTTTCCGGGAAACGCAAGGCTCCACCCATGTCCAAGATTTTTTTCCGTTTGGTGCAAAGTTTTGGTAATATGATTTTCAGCGCAATTTAAATTGGATATCTCTAATAAAAAGATTAATGGTTGGTATAAATTCAGTTAGTATATAAGAACACGTTTGAAATGCTTCACAAAAGACAAAAGAAGAAAACCAACAATAGCTATTGCCGTTCACTTACTTCAAAATACTCAATAAAATCTTATCAGGCAAAAAATCATCATCAAAGCAATCTCTATTACCTCCCAATCATGGCTGACTATCATCATCAATGCAATCTCTCCATCAAATACCTCCCAATCATGGCTGAACTCATCATTTTCATCAAATTTTGTTTTACAATCTCTCCATCAAATACCTCCCAATCATGGCTGATTACTTTCCAACTTCATGGAGGTACTCATAGTGATCCTCGAACTTTCGGCAGGAGTCAGAGTTACTTCCGTGGCTCGAACGGAAGTTCATCTGAAAAACAGTCCCAAACTTCAATGATAGTAGTCTGACTATGTGGCAATTCCTTTCTTCTGTACATGAGCACACTCATTTGGGTGCTTTTTTTTTTTACTGAATGATTACCAAATTTGGGGCTGAAAGAGGAATAGAAAAACTGACATAAGAACACATTACACTTATTCCTTCCTCCTCCCCACCCCACCCCAAACACACCTAATTAATTTAACAACCAAAGAACTAAAGCACTACAGTGGGCCTAAGGTCTGAAATGGGCAATGTTCCTTGGAACCAGAAAGCTTCAACCAAAATTTGCACTGTCCTGAATTCTTTCAAAGTAATGCAAAGGAACGAAGGTCTTATAGTAAAGCACTTGAAATGTCATTACATGGAATTTACCATGGGAGTCAACAACACATTGGGAAAAAGCACGAAAGATTTCACATGGTGGTACTTATGGGTTCAAAAACAAACAAACAAAAAACATCACCAATCATGAAACAGTTCTATAACCATACAAAAACAAACGCTTTCTCTGTGACTCTGTGAATGTTTTAGCTTTGCTGTACAGATACTTTCAAAGCAGTGTTTGTGTACTATGTTTCAAAGCAGATGTTTGTGTACTATGTTTCAAAGAGTGTTTGTGTTACTATGTTCTGCTTACAGAAGCAGCTTCAACCAAGCTCTGTGCTTTTTGTTTGATGTATTCCTTCATGGACAGGCTGCAGAAGATACAGTCAGCCAGATATATTTTCAATCGTATGATGTCATACGATAAGTTTCTCCCCCCCCCCCCCCCCCCCCCCCCCCCCCCCCCCCCCCCCCCCCCCCCCCCCCCCCACCAAGGAAATGGTTGGCTGGGTTGACAGGGAAACTGTCCTGAAGAACAGACAAACACAGACTTTGCAGGAAGCAGAGAACGCAAAATGACAATGACTGTTTATTTCCCCATGATCAAAACATTGATGGCTCAGCTTAGCCATTCAAACACTTGTTTCCCCTCTATTAAGAAGTGTTTGGGAAATTATACAACAGTCTGTCCACAAGATACAATCACTTGTTGCCATAATATAGAACATGCTGTTTACAGGATGACAATACTGGGAGGAATATATTTATCTATCTTTTTCATATACATGACCTGTAAACTGTAAACCAGAATTTAATGCAGTCCTGTGGAAGAGGGGAGAAGAGAGAGAGAAGAGAGGAGAGAGATGAGAGAGGAGAGAGAGAGAGAGATGAGGAGAGAGAGAGAGGAGTGGGAGGAGGGGGGGAAGGAGAGTAAAACGGGGATGGGAGGGAAAGACTTTCATGACTGAAGCACTGAAGTCAGATACTTGAATAAATGAGTATTACAATCTAGACTTATGAATATCATTTACATTTGAATACCACTGTACATACATCTGCACCAGTCGGTTTTCTATGTACGGCCCAAATGTACTGCCTCACATTGTTACACTGTCAAACACACTGTCCTACCCTGTTACACTGTCAAAACACACTGTCCCCACCTTGTTCACACTGTCAAACACCTGTCCTACCTTCTTCACACTGTCAAACACACTGTCCCTACTGTTCACACTGTCAAACCCCTGTCCCTACCTTGTACACTGTCAAAACACTGTCCTCTACCTTGTTCACACTGTCAAACACACTGTCCCCACTTGTTCACACTGCAAACACACTGTTTCCCTACCTTGTTCACACTGTCAAACACACTGTCCCTACCTTTCGTTCACCTGTCAAACACACTGTCCCCACCTGACTGAAACATTTTTCACACTGTCAACACACTGTCCCTACCCATCCATTTCACCCAAATTTGGAACTTTTCTTGTTTTTGTTTTGTCCCTAACTGAAAGAAGGGTTAATTAAAAACACTTAGAAAAGAAAAAACTGCTTTCGACAATTGATGTAAGACAACCAAACACTGAATTACCATGTTCACACATTTTAAAGCAAACACGCCAATATTTGATCATTCACACAAATGAAACCACGTTTAAACAAAAATACACATTTTATTTTTGCCCTGCCTAACCACTCTACGCAAGAGTTTCAAATGGTTTTCATTTGTTTCTGAGGAGACAAATCCCTACCTCTATCTTCAAAAACCTGTGAAAAAGCCCTTCTTGTTATTTTGTTAGACCACAAAAGTTAAAAGCCACGGCTTTTGTCATAAAACACAAGGAAAAAAAAAAAACCAAAAAAAAACAAATTTTTTTTAAAAAAACACAAAAAAATGTCATTTTGCAAAAACCTCTGCCAAACATGCCCCTTACCAATTCATGGGTCTTTTGCATACTCTCCAACATGCCCTGTACCAATTCATGGTCTTTTGCATACTCTGCCAAACATGCCCCTGTACCAATTCATGGGTCTTTTCCATACTCTGCCAAACTTGCCCCTGCCAAACTTATCTCTGTATAACAAATGTCACTGGTACATGTAGCCAAACTTGCTTATACATTAAAATGTGTCATGTGTGTGAACGTACTAACACACGTCATTAAGAGCAAACTGCAAAATTTTACTCTGCATCAACATGTCATCAACGTGTACTCACTTTCAAATGCACACTGAAATAATGCATCACTTGAGTACTGTGTTCCACACATGTACACAATGTGTATTAATTCAAAGTTCAGCTCTAAAAGAACAAATCTATGTACTAATTTACACCCCCCAATACATCACTCCCCCTTTGATGTGATCCGAATGCAGTCTACAGTGTATGTCCCACAAGATAAGAGCATGAACTTGATTCATTTATTCATAATAAAATCTATAGCTAACCAGAATGCTTTGACTAAAACCAGCGAATGTCAACAATGTATTTTTTTTGGCCACAAAGATTTTGTAAAAGGGAATATATGTCATATAGTATCTTCAGCACAATTATCAAATTCAAGGCTCCTAGAAGCTGTCGCATGCAACAGCGGCCCAAACTCCCCGGGCAACGGCTTTGGCAGGCCGGCTAAACCAGGTGTGGGTAGCCGTCGGTCTGAAACCCTCAGTGAGTTAGGCTCGGGCTGTGTCAGCCCTACTGCATGTGAAGACTGACTCCCGGCGGAACGAGCGAAAGAGATCATCGGTGATCCAACGGTTGTGAAGGCGGTGGCAGCAAGTGTTGTGGAGCGCTACGAGCATGGACGTGACACCCTGAGAAGTCCTGGTCATCCACTGCAGCCTGGCAGTTCTCCGTCGTAACGTTCTCCGTGCCACTGGATCAAGGCTTCCCAGGCCGTGAGAGTGGGATTACCCCCGTGCAACGATTTTCCCACTATAAAACCTTCACGCACAGGTCCGTTATGCAACTCATCACCGATCTGTCAACGCACACACCTCAAGTCCTGCGGCGAGGGGCACGTGGCGAAGCAACAGGTGGAGATGACCACTGGCATTTGTAGTCACAATCCTGCATGTAGGCGGTCCATGGCAGGTGGTCGTTTCTTTTTCCTGAATCCGAGGGCAACAGGAGAGTCGGCAGCACCCGTGGGCAACTGGGCAGCCTCTTTAGGACAGCACTGCCCACCCCCGCATGGGGGGGGGGGCTAGAAAAGGTCCCCGAACAAATGCTTGCCCTTTACAGTCTGGTCAGCTTACCGCGGTTGACAGACTCATCCATTTTGAGGTCGAAAAATGCAAAAGAAAAAGCAAAGAAAACTCCTTTTAGGAGCCTGGAACGTTCGAACATTAATGGACAGAGCCAGTACGTCGAGCCCGGAGAGAAGAACAGCGCTTGTCGCGAATGAACCCCAGCGATACCGAATAGACATTGCTGCACTCAGCGAAACCCGACTTGCTGATGAAGGCTCCCTAAGAGAAGAGGGAGGTGGATACACTTTCTTTTGGAAGGGAAAGCCACAAGCCGAAGACAGGATCCATGGCTTTGGGATTCGCATCAGGACAGCCCTGCTCAAAAGCATACCTGTGCCCCCGGTTGGCATCAATGAACGCCTCATAAAATTGCGTATCCCCTCAGCAAGTCAAGACACCTCACAATCATCAGTGTGTATGCACCCACGCTCACGAGCCCAGACGACACCAAAGAGCGTTCTACGAACAACTTGACCAGGCCATCAGGTCAAACTCCTCAAAATGACAAACTCGTCATCCTTGGGGACTTCAACGCCAGAGTAGGAAGAGACCATAGCAGCTGGGAAGGCGTTCCAGACAGACACAGAGTAGGCAAGGTCAACAACAACGGCCTGCCCCTCTCAGCAAGTGTGCGGACACAGCCTCTGCATCACCAACACCTTGTTCGGGTTTGCGGACAAGTTCAAGACCACCTGGATGCACCCGAGGTCGAAACACTGGCACATGATTGATTTCATCATCGTACGCCAACGCGACATCAAGGACGTCCGGTGACCCGCGTCATGAGAGGTGCTGAATGCTGGACTGACCACAGGCTGGTCAGGGCTGTAATGACCCTGCACATACCACCGCCACACAGAAACCGACCAAAGACTGTCAGGGCCTCCTACAATGTCGCCAGACTGAAAGACCCGACCTGCCTCTCCCAGTTCCAACAACTACTTGAAGAAAAGCTCCAAGACGGTCTGACCCCTGAAGATGGAACAGAAAAATGGTCCTCTTTTAAGGACATGGTCGCTGAGACTGCAAAAGAGGTCCTCGGAGCAAAATCGAGCCCATGAAGACTGGTTGACGAGAACGATGAGAAGATCAAAGAAGCCCTCCATGCAAAGAACAAGTCTTACATCGAGTGGCAGAATGACCCATCGTCCGTCTCCAAACGCGAGAGATTCAAGACTCTCCAGGCCAAAGTGCAGACCGACCTACGTCTGATGCGGGGCCAGTGGTGGCAGGACAAAGCGACTGAAGTCCAAGGCTACGCCGACTCTCACAACGCCAAGAAATTCTTTGGCTCGTTGAAGACAGTCTTCGGACCCCCAGCATCAGGCTGCTCCCTGCTACTGTCCTCCCACGGCGCAACCCTGATCAAGGACCAGAAGGACTAAGCAAGCGCTGGCAAGAACACTTCAGCGACCTGCTCAACAGGCCTCGTCAGTCGACTCGGATGCCTTGAACCAGATCCCTCAGCAGCCGATACAAGACACACTTGCAGTACCCCCCACCATTGCAGAGATCCAGAAAGCAATCCTCCAGACAGCTCCGGTAGAGCATCAGGAAAGGACGGAATACCTGCTGAGATCTACAAGGCGGCAGGCCCCAAAGCCCTAAAAGCCTTTCACGATGTCCTGCGGAGTATCTGGGAGGCGGAGAAGATGCCAGATGACTTCCGTGATGCCCTGATTGTCTCCCTCTACAAGAACAAGGGAAGCAAAGCCGACTGTGGGAACTACAGAGGCATCTCGCTACTCTCCATTGCTGAAAGATCTTTGCCAGAGCCATCCTCAACAGATTCATCACTGTTTCCGAGCAGAACCTCCCGAGGCGCAGTGCGGCTTCAGACCCGGCAGAAGCACTGTCGACATGATTTTTGCTGTCAGACAGCTTCAGGAGAAGTGTATCGAACAAAACATGCCCCTATACTCTGTTTTCATTGACCTGACCAAGCCTTTGACACGGTCAACAGGGAAGCTCTTTGGACAGTCCTCGAGCGCATTGGGTGCCCGCCAAAGTTTGTGAAAATGACAAGCTCTTCCATGATGGCATGACCGGCCAGGTCCTCTCCAGTGGAAACGTGACGGAAGCCTTCGAGATCAGCAATGGCGTGAAGCAGGGCTGTGTTTAGCTCCGGTCCTCTTCAACGTCTTCTTCACCTGCATGCTGTCCCACGCTGTCCAAGACCTGGAGAAGGGAGTCTACTTCCGCTATCGTCTGGACGGCTCCCTCTTTGACCTTCGTCGCCTCACTGCCAAGACAAAGAGCACAAGATCTCCTTCAGAAGTCCTCTTTGCCGATGACTGCGCACTGGTGGCCCATGCAGAATCCGATCTGCAAACGATGCTTGACCGCTTCTCCGATGCTTCAAAGCTCTTCGGCCTGACAATCAGCCTCGGCAAGACTGAGGTGCTTCACCAACCCGCACCAAACACCAACCCCTCGGCACCCACCATCGTCATTGACGACTCCCAGCTTGCGGACGTTGAACATTTCAGATATCTAGGAAGTACCATCTCCTGTGATTGGCTCCCTGGACAGGGAATTTTATGCCCGAATCAGCAAAGCAAGCCAGGCGCTGGAAAACTCCGCAACAGAGTGCTTAGTCAACACAACATTCGGCTGACTACAAAACTGAGTTTACAACGCAGTGGTCTTGCCCTCTCTCCTCTATGGGTGCGAATTTTGGACACTGTACCGCAGACACGTCAAGAAGCTGGAGAACTTCCACATGCGAGCTCTTCGCTCCATACTCGGAATCCATTGGCAGGACCGTGTTTTCCCAAACCCCGAGGTCCTGGACCGTGCTCACACTACAAGTATCGAGTCCATGCTCATCAAGGCCCAGCTTCGATGGGTGGGGCATGTCATCCGTATGGAAGAGCACCGTATGCCAAGGCGACTGCTGTATGGAGAGCTTCTGCACGGCAAGAGAAACCAAGGACGCCCAAAGAAACGGTACAAGGACTCGGTCAAAAAAAAACCTCCAGTGGTGCGAACTCAAATCAAAAGAACTAGAGGAGTGCGCCAGTGACCGACCTCTGTGGCGGGCCACAATTCACAAAGCCGCTACCAACTTCGAAAGTACTCGACGCCAAAAGCTGACTGCCGCCAGGATCAACGCCACAGAGCAGCCAGCAGCAGTGATCACGACAACGGACTTCCAGTGCCCCCACTGTTCCAGACTCTGCGCCTCCAGATTGGGGGTGCAGAGCCACCTCCGCGTACATCGATGAGCTGCAGAAACGCTAACGTCATCTTCGGATCCGAAGGACTACCATCAAATAAAAGATTAATGGTTGGTATATATTCAGTTAGTATCATATGAACACTGTTTGAAATGCTTCACAAAAAGACAAAAGAAGCAAACCAACAATAGCTATTGCCGTCACTTACTTCAAAATACTACAATAAAATCTTATCAGGCAAAAATCATCATCAATGCAATCTCTCCATCAAATACCTCCCAATCATGGCTGACTATCATCATCAATGCAATCTCTCCATCAAATACCTCCCAATCATGGCTGACTATCATCATCAATGCAATCTCTCCATCAAATACCTCCCAATCATGGCTGACTATCATCATCAATGCAATCTCTCCATCAAATACCTCCCAATCATGGCTGACTTACTTCCAACTTCATGGAGGTACTCAAAAGTGATCCTCGAACTTTCGGCCAGGAGTCAGAGTTACTTCCCGTGGCTCAAAAGGAAGTTCATCTGAAAAACAGTCCCAAACTTCAATGATAGTGGTCGGGACTATGTGCGCAAATTCCTCTCTTCCTGTACATGAGCACACTCATTTGGGTGCTTTTTTTTTTTTTCACTGAATGATTACCAATTGGAGCTGAAAGAGGATATATGAATACGGGACAATAAGAACACATTCCACACTACATTCCTTCCCTCCTCCCCCCCCCCCACCCACACACACACCCAAAAATTAATTTAACAACCAATGAACTAAAGCACTACGTGACCTAAGGTCTGAAATTGGGGCAATGTTCCTTGGAAACCCAAAAAGCTTCAAACCAAAATTTGCACTGCCTGAATTCTTTCAAAAGTAGCAAAGGAACGAAGGCTTATAGTAAAGCACTTGAACATGTCATTACATGGAATCCCCATCCCGGAGTCAACAACACATTGAAAATGCACGAAAGATTTCACATGGTGGTACTTTAGGGGTTTAAAAACAAACAAACAAAAAACACACCAATCATGAACAGTTCTATAACCATAACAAAACAAACAGCTTTCTCTGTGACTCTGTGAATGTTCAGCTTTGCTGTACATGAACTTTCAAAGCAGAGTTTGTGTACTATGTTTCAAAGCAGATGTTTGTGTACTATGTTTCAAAGCAATGTTTGTGTACAAATGTTCTGCTTACAGACAGCAGCTTCAACCAAGCTCTGGCTTGTTGTTTTTGACTGTTTTCCCCTTCACTGGACAGGCTGCAGAAGATACAGTCATGCCAGACATATATTTTCAATCGTGATGATGTCATCCGATAAGTTTCTCTCCCCCCCCCCCCCCCCCCCCCCAAGAAATGGTTGGCTGGTTGACAGGCAAACTGTCCTGAAGAACAGACAAACACAGACTTTGCAGGAAGCAGAGAACCAACACTGACAATGACTGTTGATTTCACAATGATCAAAACATTGATGGCTCAGCTTAGCCATTCAAACACTTGTTTCCACTCTTTAAGAAGTGTTGTAACACTTATACAACAGTCTGTCCCCAAAGATTTCAAACACTTGTTTGCCATAACATAGAACATGCATGTTTTTCAGGATGACCAAAACTGGGAGAATATATTTATCTATCTATCTTTTACATATACATGACCATGTATCTTAAACCAAATTTAATGCAGTCTTGTGGAAGAGAGAGAGAGAGAGGAGAGAGAGAGAGAGGAGAGAGAGAGAGAGAAGAGAGAGAGAGAGAGAGGGGTGGGAAGAGGGGGGAAGGAGAGTTAAAAAAGGGATGGGGAGGGAAAGACTTTTATGACTGAAATCACTGAAGTCAGACACTGTGAATAAATGAAGTATACAATCTAGACTTATGAAAATCATGACACATTTGAATACCACCTGTACATACATCTGCACCCGTCGGTTGATCTATGTACGGCAACTGTACTGCCTCACATTGTTCACACTGTCAAACACACTGTCCCTACCTTGTTCACACTGTCAAACACACTGTCCCTACCTTGTTCACACTGTCAAACACACTGTCCCTACCTGACCTGACATTGTTCACACTGTCAAACACACTGTCCCTACCTTGTTCACACTGTCAAACACACTGTCCCTACCTTGTTCACACTGTCAAACACACTGTCCCTACCTGATCTGACATTGTTCACACTGTCAAGCACACTGTCCCTACCTTGTTCACACTGTCAAACACACTGTCCCTACCTTGTTCACACTGTCAAACACACTGTCCCTACCTGATCTGACATTGTTCACACTGTCAAGCACACTGTCCCTACCTTGTTCACACTGTCAAACACACTGTCCCTACCTTGTTCACACTGTCAAACACACTGTCCCTACCTGATCTGACATTGTTCACACTGTCAAGCACACTGTCCCTACCTTGTTCACACTGTCAAACACACTGTCCCTACCTGATCTGACATTGTTCACACTGTCAAGCACACTGTCCCTACCTTGTTCACACTGTCAAACACACTGTCCCTACCTGATCTGACATTGTTCACACTGTCAAGCACACTGTCCTACCTGATCTGACATTGTTCACACTGTCAAACACACTGTCCCTACCTGATCTGACATTGTTCACACTGTCAAGCACACTGTCCCTACCTATACCATTCTCACAAATCTTGGATACTTTTTCTTTGTTTTGGTTGTTGTTAGTACCAGATAATATATAGAAAAGAGGTTAAATTGAGTAAACACATTAGGGGAAAAGGAAAAGTAACTGCATAACAGACAATTGATATAAGACAACAAACACATGGAATAAAAGCAATGTTACAAAAACAGCATGCAAAAGCAAAAGAACGCAATATTAGATCATTACAACACAAAATGGAAAACAACCATTTAAAAAAAACAAGAATACAACATTTATATTAAAAAAAAGACCCTGCCTAACACTCTACGCTGAAGAGTTTCAAACATGTTTTCATTGTATTTCTTGAGGGAGACATCCCTCACCTCTATCTTCAGAACCAGTGATAAGAGCCCTGTCTCCTGTTATTTTGTTATGAACCACACACAAAGTTAAACCAGTCCACGTCTCTCCTTTCTCCATACACTAACCCCCACATCACGGCCCTACCTCTGTATATAAAACAGCCGTACAAAGAACCACAACAGGTCACTTAGTGGGAGACACACACAAGGCCTGCTTTAGAAAGGCGGGGAAAGGCAACAAGAGATTACAGAGAGACAAGGTGAGGGTGCTGGTGGTGTCAGGGTAGTAGCTGAACCCTGTGTTCATCCCCTCCCAGTCAGGCCTGATGGCTGTCCCATCAAGGATAACATCAACTGTCCCTTCACCGCACTGATCACAGCTGACACTCCTCCAAGGCAACATCTACTTCTTTATATAACCTTTCCCATTAGCTTTTTAACCAAACAAAAAAAAATGGAAAGACAACTCTTTATTTTTGATCAGCAGATGAGCAAGGCCTCCATCTCTGGGTCAACTGATAGTAGGATGATGCACTGTTCCGTCAGACTCATGAATTAATGGTTTGGATTAGATTAATGGTGGATTTCAAAGAGTAAAAAAATGTTTGGTCCTGTTTTCTTCTTCACATAATGTGTCTCATTATCAGGAGAGTTACCACAAAAACTACCAAACCTACTGCTCATGTTTTTTTACCTGAAGTTTCACTTATTACCATGAGGTGGCAGAAAGACACGGCAATGGTGATGACGGCTAGTAAGAATGTCCTTTCAGACTCCATAGAAAAAAATAATCACAAATATCCAAGTCCGAGACCATCTTCCTTTCTTTATAATCTTTATCAAGTTCTCCATCTCTCTGGACGGCCAAGCTCTGATGAAGCCAGCTGTGATCATCAGTGAGGGAGTGGAAGGCTGTTCCAGGGAAAGAACATGTGTAGGAATATAAGTCAGTCTCCAAGTACAGAACATGAAGGAGTATGGATGGTTCGTGCAGGGCTGTTACCTCTGCCTCTATACTCAAGGGTAGGGGAGAAGACTTCGGAGCAACCTGCAACAAGATGTCTGTCTCAGCCACCCTCACACTGTATTCCGTACAGGTGAACGGACATGCTTGTGCGTATTAACACACACATGAACAGACATGCATGCACACAAACGCAGAGAGACAGACAGATAAATCTGGATCATGCAGAATGAATAAGAAACTGTACCAACTTAACACGGAGACCACCGTAGTGGAAGACTTTTTAAAACACTATCAAAAGAAAGAAAATGTGAGCAAAATTAAATGTGTTGTGTTGTGATGTGGTGTAAAAACATGTGTTGTGGTGTGTTGTGGGGTGAGTGTGAGTGTGAGTGTGAGTGATTGTGGTGTGTGTGTGTGTGTGTGTGCATGTGTGTGTGTGTGTGTGTGTGTGTGTGTGTGACACCACTATGTGTGTGTGTGTGTGTGTGCACACCCACATATGTGTGCATGTGTGTGTGTGTGTGCATATGTGCGTGTGTACGTATGCGCCCTTTTCATCAAATTCACTTGAACTGTGTTCTAAACAAGACTTTGCTGCACATGACTATAGATATAAATCCATGTGAATTTGTACTCTTTCATTGTTAACAGACAGTACAGCTGGGATGGAGCAAAATGAAGGTCACATCACTTTTCTAATGTGCAAAAAGACATGTTTGTGGACAGTCTTTTGATGAACTATAGCCTGGTACATTTTGTTCAACCAGTGCCTACAGCCTGCCCCTTCCTTCCCTGTTCCTTAACCTCCTCCTCTCTCTCCTCTCTCTCTGGAATTAAATGGTTTTTTATCATTATTATTCTTATTACTATTGTTATTGTTATTATTATAATGTTGCTATATTCTTCATTGTTTCTGCCTTTATTAATATGTGCAGTCTTTATGTTTAGTTGAATGTTGTAGAATAGCAAGGACAGATTGGAAGAACAGGCATTGCCTAAAATCTCTATCCTTGAGTAATAAAGTTGTTGAGTCTCTCTCTCTCTCTCTCTCTCTCTGCTTGCTAAAAGTTACTCAAAGCTTTCACATAAGCAAAGTTGAAAACATAACAAATGCCATTATCAAACTACCGACCAGACCATTACTCAAGTATCACACTAAAATTGTATACCTAAAGCAAATGAAACTGTGACTCTTCTATACAGAGGAAGAAAAGTCTGGAGACTCTTCTGTAAAGAGGAAGAAAAGGTCTGTGAAGTACACGGCAGAAGTGAAGAGAACACAGAAGTCACTAAGCACAGTCTGCTGCATGCGTGAAGTCAGTCTGGCATCATGCGTTTAATGGCGGCGGTCACTGCTGCAAAGAGAGAGGTGTGAGAATGCAATGACCCTCACGCTAATCACCACTCATGGACTCTTTATTTTTTATTTTTTCCTTTTTTCACAACTTCCCATCACAGAAAGCAAATAGCTGAATCAAAAGAAACAGTTTTCTTGAACTGTTCATTGTTTCACCAACAAATGATACTAGGAGCAAAAAAAAAAGGTTTTACTGTCGTAGCATATATGTTTCAGAAATATTCCATGCTACCCATTTTCAGCTCGTTTTTATCCTCAGCTGCTGGAGGATTTCTTCGCTTTCTGTGATGCTGATGGTCAGGTTATGAAAGAAGTCATTAAAGCATTAGAGCATGACTCATTAATTAGTCATTCAATTTTGCAGCAGTCGTGTAAAGTAAAAAGCAGAATGTGGCAAAAATCTTTTCAAACACTCAAATGGAATCCACACAGCACTACAGTAACAGTTTCAACTCTCCAGACAAGTCAAGACTGCAAGGGCATTATGGTCCTGGAGAAAAAAACAAAGTTGCTGTCACAATCACAAGAGTTAAAGTGTATCTGAAGCTATTAAACTGACAAACAGGCAAAATGTGGGCAGAAGCTGATTTAGTGAGGCTGGGCCAAACTAAGGGTGTTGCCATGCCTACCGTCTGACTCGTAGTCCTCGCTGGTATGCAGGGGGTCCGTCATGAGACAGGAGACGTGGGCAGGGAGGGTTCACTCAACCCCAGTCTGTTGCCCGCCCGTACACGAAACTGGTACGATGTGTCGGCCTTCAGCGTGAGAGCGTGATAGGATGTGCTCTGTACGAGTGCACAAAAATAGACACACACAGAACCGACACACACACACACACGCACACACACACACACACACACACACAAAGTTATATCATCATCATCATCCATGGAGTGTCCACAATCATCAATTTGATTATTCTGACTCTTTAGGGGGAGATAAGATAAGATAATGTTGCTTATAGCCCAGCCGACCGCAAAGGGCCACATCAGGGCTCTTTAGGGGGCAGACGCCAAAAAAAAAAGTTATTGCAGGAAGCTGCAAGCTCTTGACCTGAATAGGTCAAGAGACTCTGGTGTTACAGCAGCCTCTGTCAAGTTGTCGTTCCACTCCTGGATGCTACGTGGCAGGAACGAGTACAGTCTGTAATCGCGGACACACTGGAGGCGGTTGAGCTGGTGGGAGTGTGATCTTCTGTCACGTGAGATTGCAGCCCTAAGTTTTGGTTTTCTATTAGACAGAAGAGCTTTTTCAAAGTCCACATGTGCAAAGCCATGCCTGATCTTAAAAAGCATAGCGAGCCATGTGATCTTTCTCCAGCTCTGTAAAGGTGTCCTGCCTAGTTCGCTGAGCATTTGTTGGACACTTGCATATTTGTGGTACCTGTTGTAAACGAAGCGGGCTGCTCTTCTTGCACTGCTTCGATGGTGGTGATATGCTTGTTTGTGTAGGGGTCCCAAACAGTACAAGCATATTCTAAGACTGGGTGCACCAGAGCTTTCTAAGCAGTCTTTTTGATTTGTAATCTCTGGTGCGCCCAGTCTTGGAATATGTTTGTACTGTTTGGTACCCCTACACTAACGAGCATGTCACCACCATCAAAGCAGTGCAATGATACAGACACACACACACACACACACACACAGACACACACACACATATATATATGCACACACACACACACGTGCACGCACGCACGCACACAAACCCACACACACACACGCATGCATGCACGCACACACACACACACAAACACACACACACATACACACACACGCACACACATACACATACACACACACATACACACAGGGATAACATATATCACACACTGCAGAAAGGCACACAGACCAGTTGCAAATGACGCACTGCAATCCCTGTCAAAATACATGTATCCAGTGAACACAGATGCTACCCTGGCACCTGTGTCACTACCAACAAAGGCTTGAACCCACACACACACACCTCTTATATACACACATAAGCAGCATCTACACAGCAGAAACAAACTATCATAGGCACAAACACAAACATACATGAATACTGAAAGGTGTACACACCAAAACCCTGGATCTGTGGTGAGAGATATTGCCAGTAGCACAGCCAACACACACACACATACACACACAGCTGTGGCCAGAGAGATCAGTGGATGACTGATGGGCCATTCGACCCACCCCTCACTGCAAACACTGCTATCAGGCCTGTGCTGTAAATTTCCCTGGGTACTGATTGCCGGGTGTGCTCATTCCTGGTAATACTGGCAGGGGGGATCAACGGCTGGTGTTGTTTATAACTGTGCATGCGTGCGTGCGTGCGTGCATGCATGCTTGCGTGTGTCTGTGCATGCTTGTGCGTGCGCGCGTGTGCGCGCGCGTGTGTGTGCGTGTGTGTGTGTGTGTGTGTGTGTGTGTGTGTGTGTGTGTGTGTGTGTGTGTGGTGTGTGTGTGTATGAGAGAGAGAGAGGAAGGGAGAGATAGAGAGTGTGTGGTGTGTGTGTGTGTGTGTGTGCATGTGTATGCATGCATGGCTATGTGCTCTGTGTATGTGTGTGTGTGTGTGTGTGTGTGTGTGTGTGTGTGTGTGTGTGTGTGTGTGTGTGTACAGGTATCCACAAGCATGTGCATGTATATAAGTGCATGTAAAAAGCTATCTGAATGAGCATGTGTGTGTGAGTGTGTGTGTGTTTGCTGACAAGCGTATGTGTGTGTGTGTGTGTGTGTGTGTGGTTGCGTAAATGCATACATGTGTACATATGTTGTGTGCGCATGTGTGAAAAGAGATGGTGAGATAGTCCATGTGTTACTGTGTGTGTGTGTGTGTGTGTGTGTGTGTGTGTGTGTGTGTGTGTATGTGTGTGTGTGTGTAAGCGTGCGTGTGTGTGTGTGTGTGTGTGTGTGTGTGTGTGTGTGTGTGTGTGTGTGTGTGTGTGTGTATGCATGTGTGCATGCGTGACTGTGTGCATGAATGTGTGAATGTGTGTGAGCATGTGTTTGTGACTATGTGCTGTCTGTTCATTTGTGCATAGGTGTGCATGCATCTACATGAGTGTGAGTGCACCTGCACTTGATACAAAGGCAAGTTCACAAACAGCATGTGCCTGTGCTTGTCTGCATGTCTGTCTGCCTGTCCTGCCATGCCTGCGGTCACACAGGCATGTGTGATTGTGTTGATCTGACTGGTCGAGAGGTCATGGGTGAGCGCACTCTAGCCACACCTGGCGGCACATTCACAATGACTATCATTCCAGCTCTGAAAACTGTGGCCCTGTGAGCGGTGACACAATCACTCCATTACCTGCATTTCAGCACAGTCACACTGTGTATAACTACATAATCACTGATTATACACATGACATCCTTCTTCTTTTCAGCTCGGCTTGTTTCTTATTATGCCTGCTCTCCACCCAGTGGTAACACTAACAGTGTTTTTCGTAGATTGTTTGTTTTGTTTTGTTTTTGTTTTGTTTGGATGTTTTTCTTTTCTCTGTCCCCCCACCCATCCCTAAAACCATGTATAGTTTCAGTGAAGATATACAGGCACATGCACAGACAATTCAAATGTGTTCTCTTTCTCAGACATGAGAGATAAAAGCTGATAACAATGATGAACAGAAAGCAAATGATCATACTCTTTTGTTGTTGCTGTTGTTGGTGTTAAATTCTTTGTCAATAGTTAAAGGCACTATCTAAAAAAAATGTTCTGATTTTGAGCTACATGCCTTTCTGAATGGAAAAAAAAAGTTTTTACTACAATGGCATTGCAGACTTCGTCAACACACACACACACACACACACACACACACACATACACACACACACACACACACACACACACATACAACACACACACATACACACACACACACATACACAACACACACACACACACACACACACACACACACACACACACACGCACACACACACACGCACACAGCAAGAGAGAGAGAGGGACACACACACACACACACACACACACACACACACACACACACACACACACACCACAGCAAGAGAGAGAGAGACACACACACATACACACACACACACGCACACACACACACACACACACACACACACACACATGAACACACACACACACACACACACACACACACACACACACACACACACACACACACACACACAGAGGTTTTGTAGAAATGCTAATCATAAGCATAAAAAAAATTCTTATAGCTGCACCTTTCATGACATAAAGCTACCCAATCATCAGAGCAAACAATCAGCTACCGATGAACTGAATTCCATAAAGCTACCCAATCATCAGGGTAAACAATCAGCTACCGATGAAATGAGTTCCATGATACTGTCATTTGTGTCCCTTACTTTAACTGCAAACTGACAATCACTAGTTGCCAACTGAAGACTGTCAGGCACACACAATGCTAACGAATGGGTTTTCTTTACTGTTTACACACAAAAGAAGGCCTGTTCACTGAATGCAGAGATCATCTACACACATGCAGAAAACAATCTAATGTTTGAATGCACTGAAACACAAATGATTGATTGTTAACAACACACAAACAAAAACTGCCTTTCTGCTGACTTCACACAAAGAAAATAAAAAAACCAACGGCTTGTCACTGATTTAACACAAACACACAGACTCACCTTGTTTACGCATGCAAATGACTAAAAAAAAAAAAAAGTGGCTTTGCACTGATTCTACACATTCAACACTAGAAAAGAGCACCTGCTCAATGCAGTAACTGACCCCAAATAAGTGACCTATATCCCCTCACTGACAAGCTTGACTTGATACAGGTGTAGAATGAGGGCAGGCCTACAGGCGTTCTGTTTTATCAGATAGGAAGACACAAATCCACCCAGGGTAGGCAGCCTCTCATACGGGCTCTCCTAATTCAAAGGTGGTGGGTGTTTGCATCTCGGCTTATCAGAAGCCTGACTAGTGTCAACAGGGCAAGGGTGTGATCAAATAAAGGTGACCTGGAGTTATCCTCCCCTTGCTGCCTGTCTTCATATGTAGGCCCTCGGAGAGATAAACATGGAGTATCCCCTACACCTCATGTTTTCACTGAAACTTTGGTGTAGAGAGTTATCATTGATTACTGTTCATGTGCAGACTTCGGCATGTATAATGGGACAGAACACTGCTGCTCCTGGCTATTAAAGGTTCACTGGGTCTTGGGCATGGCATGGTGGAAGGCAGCGCCCATTACGCTCCCTCTGCTGCCTCTAACCTTTTCTGACCTGAATTAGGTACCAGTTTACTGCTGGGTGGACTGTGAGGGTTTTCAAAGCCAAAAATAAATTCAACCTCACAAGTGGTTCAAACTGATACCCATCAGCTCCACAGGCAAATGCTCTGAAATTTTCACTCCAAATCCCCCCCATGAGGGTGGGTACATGTAAAGTGGGAAACTTCTGTTCCAGACTGCTTGACAGCAGGACATCAAGAGAGAACTGCTGACCACATGCAGATGCTTTGTCCTCACACGCACATTGCAAACACCAGAGACTGCTTCTTTTCTGCTTAAGACTCTCTCCACATGCACAACTAATAGAGATTATACACAAACTGGCCAAAGACAGACAAACTCTTGATGAAATGCACTACCTCAAGTCTAAACAACCAAGCGGTTGTGTCCACTCAACCTCTTTTCTTCTCTGATGTGGCCCTTTGCGGTCGGCTGGGCTATAAGCAACATTATCTTATCTTATCTCTTTCCACCTTTCACTCTCCTGACTTGGCCAATGTCAAGGACACGGGGTCAGTGAGTTATCGCTGTTTGTTCACAGCGCTCAGAGTTCATGTCTTCCATTCAGTGTTGGAACTGGCTGTGGATTACTTTGCCGAGTTAACAGAGTGCTTGACATGAAGAGGGCAGGGACAGAAGTAGAAAGGAAGCATGGACATTGCAGGAAACAGTCGTTACAGCCACTTACTGCTCTCAGCTTTTTCATAGCAGCAAGCCACTCTACCCCTTACTTGTAAAATATTTACAGCAAAGGGTAAAGCAAACCCAAGCCTCTATCCATGCTGTCCTGTCTCACTGTCTGTCACTTGAGCATGTCAGTGAGTCTGCTTCTGCCTACACAAAACAGGCAGACGCTGTTCAAAATAACCATTCTCAATCCAGCAACAGAATACTGTAGAAAGCTGCTTCTAATCAATACAAAACACGTCCCATTCATCTGTGTTCCCAATCACTTCTATGGTCCTAACAAAACATCTCTCCGTGTGGATGTAAGAGTGGGACACCAACACCAATCTTAAGCAGAAAGAGAAACAAATCAGGCATTCATGATAAATGTTTCAGTATCAATCCTACAGGAAAAGAACAGTGCCTGACAAATATGACTGTTCTCACAGTGATTGAGTGCTGTAAACTTGGCCTCATACTGGCATGAATGTCATCATACTTCCTTGTTCTAGATCATCCAGCACAGTTCTGAAGAAGATGGATGTCCCTGAGGCAGGCTGGAATCCTGGACAACACTGTGAAGGAGTGGACAGGTCATGCCCCTTCTATCTTGTCACATATGACAAAGGATAGAGAACTCAAGGGATCCCACATGACCCCAGAGTCTGTCACTGCAAGTCACTGATCTATGGCCATAGGCCAGTCCTGACACTGAGGATGAACAGCAGACCTGTTTACCCTATAACTGCGATTGACATACTTTTCTACAAAAAATGAGTGTATTTTCTACAAAGTGTGTGTACAAAATTCCTCATTTTTGTGAAACTGTTGAGGGGGGAGGGCGCAGCATTTGTTTTCACCTGCCATCATAAAGTCTCTAGAATTTATTTTTTTTCTGATGTTTTTCATTGAGTTCGCCGGATTTCTTGTATTTTTGATGAAACATGTGTACAAAATACGGCAAAATTGTATGGAAAAACAGGTCTGGAAGAGAATCTATCCCACACACAAAGCACACCACATCCAACACACCAAGCTTACCGTGCAGTCGGCCACCAGCGTGTTCCACTGCTCACTGTCTGCGTCCTTGACCTCAACGACATAGTGGGTGATGACGCTGCCACCGTCGTAGGCCGGCCCGCACCATGATAGCGACACTGACTTGCGGCTGATGTCGTAGACATGCGGCGTGCCCACAGGGCATTCTGGCACGTCTGGGGACGCAGAGGATGGTGATTAACATTCTGCAGGATGGGAAGTAGGTGGAAAGGGCATTCTGGGAGTCTTCAGCTTGACTGTCTAGGGAGCTACAATGTATGTTCAGTGCTGGGGTGTAGTGTATGTACAGGGGCAGGGAGATCATGGGAAAGGCGGGATAGGATTTGTGAGGTTCTAGCCACCCCAACACCTGTCTCACACAAACATAAGTACAAAGTTTTACAAAGAGACTGCCATCAATTTTGAACTGCCAACCCTTTCCCACCCAGCACCACGCCTCCTCACCTCCTGCCCCTGGTTGTAACTGTTCTTACAGGGTCATGCACATCAAGTCTTCTCCTCTCGCAGCCATCATGCATTTAGTGGGGGATGGTACAGTTTTCTTATTTTCTGTAAGTTTTTTCTATCCTGCCGTGTGTTCTAAGCCATAGCCAACACATATTGAACAATATTGTAGTGAACTGTATTGTATTGTATTGTATTGTACTGTACTGTATTATATTGCACTGTATTGAAAATGGAATGCTCTCACAAAGGAGAACTTACCGCAGTTGCACAGTGCCATTTTTTTCTCCTTCTGTCTCTAGATGTTTTTGCTGAGCTACCAGAGTAACGTATGGCATGGGCAAATCAGCATGGGTTCTTTCACATGTGCTCAGTGTACGCTAACATGGAACCTTAATTTACCGCAGAACTGGAGAAAATAAAAAATCGCTGAAATTCCAGGAATCCAGCAGGCATTCCCCTTTCCAGAAAAATTTTGAAACTTGCTTTTAAAAATGGTACAAAATAACATAAATCTGAACCTGGGTGGTGTGTCGTCCAGATTTTGGTCAACCCACAACCAGGACTATTGGTTTGCACAGCTTTGGTCAGTCTCTTTCATTTTTACAGTGTACCAGAAATGCACCTGATCACAGCGTGACCTAGTTTTGCCTTCACATAGGGTCACAAAACAGTGCCTGCCCACTTTTGGGAAGAAATTTACATGTGATTTCATAATGTGAGTGTTGACTGCTGGCACCTGTGTGAAGAAATTTACATGTGATTTCATAATGTGAGTGTTGACTGCTGGCACCTGTGTGAAGAAACTTACATGTGATTTCGTAATGTGAGTGTTGACTGCTGGCACCTGTGTGAAGAAACTTACATGTGATTTCGTAATGTGAGTGTTGACTGCTAGCACCTGAGAAACGCAATCAGCACTCTACAAATTCCACATCCACTTTTTTTTTCTCAACTCATTTTTTCTCTCTCTCTCTCTCTCTCTTTTTGCACTTTTGTTTCTTCAGAGGTGATGGCTTAGGGGTGGTGGTAGAAAAGACGAGAGTGGGTATTTATTTGATATATGGTGATCTACATGTGTATTGATGACCTGTAATGCGGGAAAAGATGTGGAACATTAGTCTGTTCCAAGCGTCACAATCTGTGCAAGTCATTTTGTCATGTTTGCACATGCTTTTCATTCGCATTCAGAGCTCATCCAAAGAAACTGGTGTTTCAAAACTTCTCTTAAACTGCCTCTGGAATATCTAGGTAGGAGACAATGATAATTAAAAAAAATGACAATTGATGGCTCACCTTCCACGGACAGTGTAGCAGACAGTTGGTCAGAGCCCAGGTCATTAGTAAGGTGGCAGTGTAGCGGCCACTGTCATTGGCACTGACCGATGGAATTGTCAGCATGCTCATGCCATTTTCTTTCACGATTGTGATATGATCATCTGCACACAGTCACGGGAGCACGTCAGCACCATGCAGACACATAACTTCAGCGAAAAGCTACAATTCTTCATTCTTGGATGATTCTGATTGATGGAGTCTCAAAACTTCTTCGTTCTCTTATTTCAGGCCTTACTAGGGTCCGTTTCCTGTGTCTGCTCAATAGAGGGTTGAAGAAACAAAATAAAATCACCATTTTTGAGGGATAATACACACCATGTCTGGAAATGTAAATTAGGGTCTAAAATGACAGCTGTTCATTTTGCCTTAGGTCTGAAAATCCATGTAAATAAAGTATTGCACTTGTTCAGATTCTATGATGATTTCGACAGCTTTTGTTTAGCACAGCCGGTGTAGTGGAAAGACATGCATGCATTAACACTTTTCTTTTGGCATGAAAATAAATTACGATGAGCAGTGTATCAAAAACCACTTGCCCCTCACCTGACTGGAGCGGTGTTTTGGCCCTGTACCATGTGACCACCGGGGATGGTTCTCCGCTGAAGGTCAGCCGAAAACTGGCCAGCTGACCGTTTCTGACAGTCAGAGAGGTCGGGGTCAGGCTGCCCGCCTGGGGTGGAGTGGACACCGCACCCTCAAAAACATGGCTGCCCGAATGACTGGACCTCGTACTGGATGCTGACAGAATATTTCAACATTTATGGGTGGACAGACAGCTTTAAAATTCAGCTTCATACACTCTATGTATTTGTATTTCAATTAATTCAGTTTGAATTTGAATGAATTCATTGAAATTATTGATCAAGTCAAATTCAGCTTCAGTCCAGCTAAGGTCCATTTTAATTCAGATCTCATGAACTCAAAGCCCAAAGAACTGATAAGCTCGCTTTGAAATTAGTCTCATGTTCACCAACATTAATTTGGCACAATTCATGCTGCCAAGTATTGATTTTAGCGGAGCATTCACACTGAACATGCATGAAGTCCTCTTCTTCTCTTTTCACCCACACTGATATATAGTCATTAAGACAAACAGACACAATGAAGACAAACGAAATGGTGATATTGAATGATACCTCCAAAATCATAGTCGTTTTATTTCGGAACTGAAGATGGTACAAGAACTGTTACCCTTATCTTTCACGACATCTACATCCCCTAGAAAAACAGTGCTACTGACAACTTGAGGTACATTAAGCACCTACCTTCCACTGTCAGGTAGCAGGAGGAGGAGTCTGTACCAGCTGAGTTGGTAGCGGTACAAGTGTACTCGCCCTCATCCTCGGAAAACGCCTCAGCCACCAGAAGTTGTGCCACGTTTTCCTGATAGTTCAGCTGGAAAAAACGGGATGGCTGCACACACACACACATCAACAGTTTTAGGAAAGACGCTCACGAAGAATTTCTTTTCTTGATGGAAACGTTCTGACATTCCTTATTTCTGTCACTGATCTCTCTTCTTTGTTTCCTGACTTATCTTGCTTTCAGGCCTCTCAACAACATTTGCTCAGTCTTGTCCATGAGAACCTCTTCCCAAAGCTGTTCTGTTTTGTTTCTTAACTTATTCATAATTCTCACTGTAATGCTCGTGCACTGTGATCTCGTGGCTTAGCACATGTCATAAAACATATATGAACTAGTCAGCACGCAGCAGTCCCTGCTATATGTAACGGACACTCAAACATCGTTATCTCATTAAGTTGTCTCCCCTCCTTCTCCACTGCCTTACCTTATTTTCAAAAAATACAAGACATAATTTGTTTCAACCACTTTCAATGAGCACAATATCAAAAATATCAGATGATTCTAAAAAGGCAGTGTTACATCCTCCACCACTGAAATGAAGTTAATGCTACTGAGGGGAAAAGGAATAGGGGGGCAACACACACAAAAAGACCCCAAGGCTGTGAGCAAGGAAGATGCGGAGACAAAAAATAAAGAATCACTGTAAGTTATCAAGCACAGAGCAAAACCTCACAGACAAAGCAGAGCACTGACCTTGATGGTTTTCTGGTTGACGCTCCAGCTGATGTCAGGCGCAGGGACCCCCGACACCTTGCACTGCAGCAGCACCTGTCCGCCGTAGGTCACACGGCAGTTTTCCAGACGCTGCTGAATGCTGGGAGCCTCCGACGCTTCCTCCACCCCCTCGGTGTCTCCGCTGCCCCCTCCCGCTCCTAGCCTCTCTTTCAGCCGCTCCAGCCTCCGGTGATTGCGTGGTTCTAAAGGTTCTGCCTCGGAAACGGCAGAACTGCTGTCTGACAGGTCTGACAACTCAGACAGCTTGGAGAAAGCTGACGATATTGCACTGTCAGACAGCTGTGAGGAATCGGAACACTTGAGGTCATCTGAGAACCGTGATGTGTCATTCAGAGAGGATATGACATCCAGCGGTTTGTCTTCCACTGTGTTGTCCACCACTTTGATTGCCGGCCTCTCTTGGCTTCCCTCCCTCCACTGAGATGTTGTGGTGTTAGTGATGAAAGTGCCGGACTGACCTGATGAGGTGGTGGTGCTGGCACTGGTCGTTACGGTGATGGGAGGTTTAGGAGGTTTAGTCTGCACATTGTTCACATCCTGGGCAGGAGACTCAAACTTGGATCTCAGGTTGTTGAGATCTTTAGATGATAAACCTTTCTTCACAGTGGCCCTCTCAGGAGTCACCCTGGTCTGAGTATCTTTAGATTCAGTGGGTTTCCTATCATCCCCTCCTGGTTTGAGCTTGGCCAGGACAGACCTAAAGTCTGTCTCTGACCGAGTGGATTGCACTTTAGGTTTACTGTCTCTGTTCACACTGGATGCTCTACCGTCATCCACCTGACGGGATTTTAAAACACTACGAAAATCAACCTTACCGGCAGCAGTCTGTTTTATGTCTCCAGTGTCTCCATTTTTCTTCTGGTCCCTGGCGAGGTCTGGTCGTAACCTGGAAGACTTTGAAGTGTCTGTGTTATCTCTGCTGTGTTCAGAGGCACTTTGGGCTTTAGAAAAGACATTTCTGAAATCACTCTTGGGAGGTTCTGCCGCCAGTTCACTTTTCCGCCAGCTGGTGCGGTCCAGACTCTTGGAAAAGTTACCTGTTGTGGAGCATGTTTTGAGGTCTCTGATGGCTCTCTCTTTGGGACGTTCCCTAGAAATGACGGGGGCAGCCTGAGAGGACTGAATAGTTGTTGTGGTCAGAATGCTTTCCTGCACACGATCTGGAGTCTTTCTGTCCTGCAAGCTGCCGTTCTTTACAATGTCCCGTCCTGGCGATGAGCGAGTGTCTTGGGACGCCACATTCCGTGACTTCAGCCCTAACCTGTCGGGTGGTGTTCGACTGTCAGGTGACTGTCTCGAGGTCAAGGCTGACCTCTCAGGCGAGGCGGAAGCCCGGTTTTCAAAGAGCTCTAAGTTCTTCCTCACCCCTCCGGACCTGTTGGAGGTGGAGCTGGACACAGAGGACACGGAGGAGGCTGTTGATGAGGCACTTTGTGTAGATGTTCCATTGAGCACAGTCTTGTGTGTGAAGCGAGAGGTGGCGGGCGCTGAATTGGAGGTGGAGGTGGAGGTGGAGATGGTGGACTGGGGCAGTGAGTGTTGGCGATTGTTGCGGAGAACATGACGGAAATCATGCGCCTTGTTCTCCTTGTCTGAACGATCAGAGTCTGCGCTTCGTTGGGTCCTGAGGTTAAACCCCTCCTTGTCTGTTAACATGTCAACATCAACTTGCTTTACTGTCTGTCGACATGGCAACATCAATTTGAGCATTTACTGTCTGTCAACTAGACAACATAAACTTGATGATTTATTGTCTGTCAACAAGGTAACATAAACTTAATGATTTGTCTGTTAACAAGATGACATAAACTTAATGATTTACTGTCTGACAAGGCAACATAAATCTGATGATTTATTGTATCAACAAGGCAACATAAACTTGATGTTTTTTCTGTTAACAAGGCAACATAAGCTTGATGATTTATTGTCTGTCAAGAAGGTAACATAAATTTGACAAGACAACATGAATGTCATGATTTATTGTCTGTCAACAAGGCCACTTCAATTTAGTCAATCAACTGTCATTAAAATCAGTTTGGCATTAAACTGACAACAAAGCAACATTAATGTGGCTTTACACTGACTGATTGTTGACACAGCAAAATCAACTTAATGTTATACTAGTTTATTTCTGTCAACAAGACAAAATCAGTTTAATTCTATATCATATATTACATAACCAGTTGAAGCACCATCTTTTCCATTTCTGAGCCACAGTCGTCGATTTAAACTTTAAAAAAACAACTCTTTACTGAGCCCAAACAACTTGCCTTTTTTGGACTGGAGTGTTTTGAGTATTTGATTTTATGCATTTTTTTCATTTTTGTCCATATAATATACATGAATGTAGTCACACTTCATCTCATATTCAAGAGTATTTCATAGGTTTCATTTCTGTAGGTAAAAGTGGCATGAATATTTATGGAGTTATAATGTAGCTGAAAACTTGATAGTACAGTCATGAACTACAAGACACATTGGTACCCTCTAAGAGAAGCAACAGAGGTAAAGACCAGAATAATGTGTAGGCAAAGACACAGATCTCCAAAAGGTTTGGAGCACAAAAATGAACAAGGACTGAGACTGTGGATCTGTCATAAACATCAGCAGAATACAAAGTATGGTCAGATCCATACCGATGTTTGAGCACAGCTCTGAAGTCCATGGCACCACCAGCTGATTTGTTGCTGGTGGCACTGCCAGTGGCCTCTGTCACGATCAGGGAACAGTTGTGACTGGCCGCGCCTGCCGAGTTCTGCACGTGACACACGTACTGCCCAGAATCATGGGACTGGGGCTTCACGATCTCCAGACTGTGTCGTTCCCCGTCTCTGGAAATCTGATCATCATACGCAGCAGGTTGAAACTGATCTGCATACAATGGCGTCTTTGAGATATACAGCATGTCTACAGCTCAATACAGGCATACTGTAAGTTTAGCTCATTATCATGAATCTATAGAAATGCTAACTGACAGTTTAGTTCACTGTCATCTATCCTCAATTCACAAACATACATCCTAGAAAATTAGAAGCCGAGGATAAGGATGTAAAGAACAGCCAATGAAAATGAACAGATCACTCCAGTTTAACCAACTTCCATACATTCAGCTGTAACTGTACGGATCAAGTATAAGCAGATACCACAGAGATCTCGCACACATACACACACACACACACACACACACACACACACACACACACACACACACACACACACACACACACACTGTAAAGAAAACTATGTGTTTGCTGCTTGATGCAATCATGTTTTAGCATGTTGGCATTTCATCCCTTGGTTGCTGAACTGTTCTTCGATTTGAAAAGACGTTAAATCGAAGAACAACAACACACTGTAAAGAAAACTATGGTGTTGCTGCTTGATGCAATCATGTTTAGCATGTTGGCATTTCATCCTTGGTTGCTGAACTATAGAGAAAAGGCCAGTCTTTGTAAGCTTGAAGGACAGTAATCATAGTCTCTAATAAGTTTCTAAGTGCAACCACATCACTCATCCATGTAAACAGCAAACAGTGGTGTGAATAACCTCACCGCTTCACTGATGGCCCTGATCTGTCTGCCCCATCCCATCACAAGGATGTGACAGTCTCCTTCCAACAACAAGCAGCAACCAAAGGGTTAAAGAGAGTCCTCAAACAATACCAGGGTGACAGCGGTCACTGTGGACATTAACCCTCCATATCCACAGCTGTGACATGTTCCTAATCCCATGCATCGTTAGTTACTCTTGACATATCAACTTCCAAGAGACGTTTCAATCATCCGTAATTAGCAGCTCCACAGGAACACAGGCAGTGCTTCTTTTCATCTCTTTCCCAAAAGAGTCTTTGACAAAATTGTCCGTGTGGTATCAGTTACACTAATAACATTCAGATCATGCACACTACAAATATACATGAATGAGCCATGGAAAGAACAAAGTACAACAGCTGGCAGCACCACCTACAGGTACTACCACACATGGACGGAAACAAAGGAAGTATGACCAGAATGCCACAAATACGCTGCAAAAATTTTTTAAAAAAAGAAGAAAGAAAAAACCCAGCAAACTAAAAAAAATGTCAAAATTGTCTTTTGATATGCTGATGACATTGTTGAATGCAATCTTGGCTTTTTCAAGCAGTCCCTCCTTGTTTCACATTAGTGAAGAAAAGAAAAGGGAAAAAAAGATCAAGAATACATTGAACAAAGTAAAAAAAAAATAACAACAGTGATGGAAGTTTGTGAGTTCAACATCTTTATCAGTTGTCACAATGATGAGGGTGACAGTGAATCACTGATCATGGAAATCAAATATAAGATGAAATATTAGAACCACAGTCTTATGAGCGTAGGTGAGGTAACATTGCTTATAGCCCTAGCTGACCACAAAGTGTCATATCTGGGCTGTCACCATGCTGATCATGAGCATAGAACCACTGATAACAATAATGACACCAGAGAAAGCAGCCACTAAAGACAAAAGCTGGCAATTGCCCAAAACAAGACAAATGAATTCTGATCCTATAACATTAATATTTTCACCACTCAACACCTTCTTCAACAGACAACTGCCATTTCCAATCCAGCCTCCGTGAGAGGAGTCGGTGTACCAACCTTGTAATGCTCGTTGCCGACAGCAGACATCGTTGCGTTCCAAAGAGACGTGGGCAATGGATGTCCTTGAACTCGACAGGATGAGGTCGCGGTGGATGACCCCTCCAGGCACAGTCATTGGTTGGACGGGTGAGAAATTCAGGGGGGTGGGATTTGTCTACTTCTGTGTCACACACATGCAGTCAAACAAAACAATGCAAGCCCTCTACTTCAAGAGGAAATGGGAAGTGTTAGCTTAAAAGTCACTGGGGGAAGAGGGGGGAGGGGAGTGGGAGGAAAGCCCCACAAGGTTTATTGCAATGAGTTTTTAAGAAAAGAAAAGAAAAAGCACAGACAGAAAAGGTGGAAAAAGATACGGCAGAAAAGGTAAACAAACAAAAAAAAAAAGAAAAAAAAAAGAAAAGAGGTTATCTTCCTTTTCAAGAGGTGGGAAATCAAGCAAATATCTCAAGAGTGGTACAGCTACTCATAAAACAAACATACGAAAACAGAAAAAAGAAACTAAACGAAAAAATACAAAAAAAAAAAAAAGAGGAATGTTGACTGTTTGGGGAGAAGCAGGGAACTAAGGTTCAGCCTCCTTGTCCAGGTCAGAGTCTGTGGGGACAGAGAACACCAGCACCATCTTACCATGGCAACAACATCCTCCTCCTCCTCCTCCTCCTCCCGCAGTCCCTATCCCTCAGTCCACACTTGCCACTCCCTTCATCCATGCCACTACAACCCTTTAGCTTCAGAACAGTCCACGGCCCAATCCTTTCAGCACATGCTGCTGAACAAGTTACACAACTTCAACTCCAGTGAAACTCTCGACTGCTTTTGTATCAGCTTTGCAGACATTAATTCAGTCTGGATTCCACTTCAGTTCCACTTTTGCAATCACGAAAGCAATTTTTTTTTTTTTAAGATTCAATGAAATAATCTTTCAGCCCATTTTTAAAAAAAATCCTTTAACTTCCAGGCAAAGTTGAAATAACAACCATGTTGCTTGAAGGAAGATATATCACTTTAATCATTCTGTAACAACACAAGAAAATATCCAAGCTGCCAATTAACATGCAATACCAATCTAAAAGACCAAACTGTAATCAGTGTCTTCACTCCTACACCAACATCCACAAGTTCTGGACTCTCACAAGCAAAACAGGGCACTGCGATGACAAGACAAATGCGTAACTGCAGTTGTTTCAGATACTCTTCAAGTATTACCAACTGGGTTCCAGTCGCATCACTCACTTCATGCATCACAACATATCATGCCATGCAATGACACAGCTCAGAATCCGAGGACATGCCTCAATATCTAATGGACGCACCTCAATACATAGGGACATGTTTCCATATCCATGGATACCATCTCAATATCCGAGGAAATGCCTCAATGCCCATGGATACACCTCAATATCCTCAGCAGCCCTGGGCACTCCCAACATGTTCAGTCAACAGCACGTGATCCTCGGGACAACTCCGCAATGCAGCATGCAGATCTTCAAGTTAGTCAAACAGGAGGCGGCACTCGGGCTGATATTCACCCCCACCCCCACTTTTTTTTTAATGGATTCAGTCAATGTCAGTTACTGTGTCACTGGTAATACAGATTATTCAGTAGGCAGTCAACATCAGATGTAGATGGGCACTGGTGGTCTAGTAGCTTTCAGCAACCCCCCCCCCCCCACCAGGTTTGTGCACTGAACACTCTGTATCTGTGTGTGTGTGGTGTGTGTGTGTGTGCGTGTGTGCTGCAGTGTGTGTGTGTGTGTGTGTGTGTGTGTGTGTGTGTGTAAATATTTGTGATACAAAGACGGACAGAGAGAGAGAGAGAGAGAGAGAGAAAACATATCTGCATATGTGTTTTATACATCAAGATGACGACCAAACTGACCATACAAGAAAGCACACTGTGGACAGAAGCCAGGGTCAAGGGGTGCCTGAGGCAGACAGCCTGGCTCCTGCCAGTGTGGAGAACATGACCTGAAGCCTTCGCTGACCATGAGAGATCATCCTACTGACACCAAAGGCCCTCTGCTGACTGGTGGACATGACAGAACAGCCTTTGTACTTCATGTTCCTCATCTGTCAACCACATCGCTGTCCGTCTCATTCCGTCCAGTCAAAATGTAAGGCGCAATGTCGTGGGGGTGACGAGTCAGGGACAGGCATATCCTGATTTGCATTGACGTTTTACTGGAACGGAAGGGGGGGGGGGGAGTCATATTGATGCAGAGAGTGTGTGTGTGTCTGTGTGTTGGGGGGGGGGGGGGGGGGGGGGGGAAGAAAAGGGAAAGAGAGATAGAAGGATAAATGTTCTCAATACATCTTTTTTTTTAAACATATCCAAATTAGGAAAGTATGAATAAGAAAGAACCTGAAGCTGTATGAATTTGGACCAAAATGGGTATGCATGTTTTCATTGAAAGAAAGAGAAAAGGAAAAGAGAGATAGCAGGACAGTTATGTTTAATACATTTTTTCTCAACACAAAAGGATCAGCAAAGAATAAATGAGAAAGAAACTGATGGCTGTGCAACTTGGGATCAAAAATGGCTATGTTATCTTTTTACTGAAAAAGAAAAAAAAAAACTAAAAAATGCAAGCACTTTGTCAGAATTTTAAATCATAGACAAATTTTGTAATCAACACAAAACAGAAGGCATTTGATCTCATAATCTTAATTTCAAACATTACACTGACAATTCTGAAGACTGGAATTTCAATAAGATTCCTTTCACAGCTAAACTGGGGTTTCTTTACAGTACAGATCAAGATGTGAAACGTTCAATGCATTTGCACAACTTTCTGTGACACTTTGTATTAGTTAGATGCAGTTTCAAAAATTTCCTTGCTCACCTTTGTCTTAAAAAAATAATATGGAAAACAATGTTTTCAAAAGATTTTTAAAAAATGATTTTACTTTTCAAATTGTTTACAATCATTGCAAAATATACGTAACAAAACTGTAAGTTGAAAGACTCAGTTGAAAACGATGCAGGTGAAGCAATTAAAAGCTAAAATGAAATACAGACATGTTCATTTATGGCAGGACATCTCCTGTCATTTAGTTCTGGATTTATTCAGTTCCAGTTAAAGCAGAAAGGTATTCCGGAATCATGCCCTCACCCCCTACCCACAATTAAGGGCCAAAATACTTGCATAAGCTGAGGAAGTCCACAGGGGACCGGGGTAGGTAGAGGTGTAGGGGTTGGGTTGGGAGAAGGGGTATTGGGGGTGTGGTAGAGGAGCACTGGGGGTGGGGGTGGGGGTGGGGCGTAGAAGGGGGATGGGGGTCGAGGTGGGTGTGGAGGTCAGAGAGAAGGGGAGGATGGATGGGGGAAGGGGATGGGGGGTGAGAAGTTGGTGGGAGGTGGATGGGGTTGGGTGAGAGAAGGGTGGGCGTCTTCTCTGAAGACCTTCTGCTCTCCCTAGTGGGTTTTTTTTTTCTTTCCCTACATATGACTTTGTTCAAACTGACAGTGAAAGGGGGGCATTATACCTCTGATGTGCAGTCTACAAAAGGTGTCAGTGTCACCATAGTCATTGTAGGCCTCGCAGACATATTCCCCGCCGCTGTCGACAGTGGCCCGCGGTATCAGCATGGAGTGCACCCCGTCCACAGCCCGTAACACAACACCAGGCGTGTCCACCGTCAGCTGACGATTGTTATGCATCCAGTACACGTGTACCGGTTGGCTGCCTGTTTGGGGGGGCACACAAGGGTAGCATGCACCATGCAAGGTCAGGGGAGAGGTGGGAGAATGGAATACCACATGCATATGTGAAGACAGGTGATGATATGTATTGCTGGTGGGAGACAGACATAGGGAGACAGACAGACAGACGGACAGAGAGGGAGAGAGAGAGAGAGAGAGAGAGAGAGAGAGAGAGAGAGAGAGTGCGTGCGTGCGTGCGTGCGTGTGTGTGTGGTGTGGTGTGTGTGTGGCACGTGCGTGTGTGTGTGTGTGTGTGTGTGTGTGTGTGGTGTGTGGTGTGTGTGATGTGCTTGAGCATATGTGTGTGCATGCACGCATATGGTGTCTTTACATGTGTATGTGTATGAGTTCTTGTGTTTTAAAACCCAGTATGTTTGTGCATGAGTGTTTTTGTAACTTACAGTATGTGTATATAACCAAACTGTGCATTTGCCTGTATGTATAAGTCAGTGTGTGCTCTTTCATACATGAGTGTGTCAGCACACCTGATGCCTGCAAATGATCTTGAGAAGGTTTGTGGGAATGAGTGGTTAACTCAACGATGACACACCATCAATCAAAACACACTGTCATCAACCAAGCAAAACCTGCAGACATGTCGAATCTACATGTTAAACCATGCTATTGCTGTGTATCGCTCCACTTCTCTGACAATCTTGTGCAAAGACCAGTCACAGATGACTGCACACAGCAAATGAAGCTCATGCCATGCATGACTAGCTAACAGTTCTTTAGTCACTCCGTGTTTAACATGCTCTGTATTGTGGTCCCTCACTCTCAGTCTTTCAGTGCCTGACTAGTTCACAATAAGTGGTTCCCAGTCAACCACTAGTGCATGAATAACTTACAATTTGTTGATTATTATATGCATAACTAGCTGTCCAACAATCCTCCCTTGTAAATGATTCTGTGGACAAGTAGCTAACAATCGGGCCCTTCCCTGTCAATCATTTTGCATAGCCAATTTACAGTCTATCATCACCTATGATTCACTCTGCATAACTAGCTACCAGTTATTCCTTGTCAATCATTTGGCAAAGCCATTACGTATCAATCATTCTGTATAGCTAGCCAATAATCAGTCATTCTCTACCAATCAGTCCTTAACTATTCATTTGTGCATAATTAGCAAATGATTAGGAACATAAGTGTCGTGATCATGTGGTCTTCAGTTTTCATACAGCTGAGTATATCTCACGGCACTTTACACTATGAAATGTTCCTGTTTTTGTTTGTTTGTTTTTCCTTTTTTTTTTTACATGGACATGTATTGCAGAGGAAAGATTCCAGCAGAGCAAAGGTTCAGATAACTGTGATCTTCTTAGCATCTGATGTTATTTCAGTAATTAATAAACACTGGATCTCTTCTTGTCTGAATGTTTATTATGACATGTCTGGAAACATCAAATGATTTTACCTTAAAAATAACAACTTCACCCCTCGTTGAAGGCATGTAAAAGGAATACAATAACTTTAAATGAAAAAAAAATCAATTTGCCATTAGAAAAAAAAATACAACACAATCATCCCACATTTCTTTCCTTGTCTTTTTCTGATGCATGTCTTACTGTTACATTTCTTTTCTTTTTCTAGAGCATAATCTTCATGTTACTTTCCATATACAATTCACATTTCCTTTTGCAAATGGCCGTCATCTTCAATTCATCCTTCATTCAGGTTTGCTAAAGGTTTCTCTGTACTTGTGGGCCAGAGGATGGACAGCGCAAAGCATCAGAAATGGCTTCTGCCGGTCTTGTTTAAACTCTCCTTACTAACTTGTTTGTGACTGAAAGTAGATCTCTCTCCTAATCTCATATTGGACCCGTGTTCTTTCTGTGCTCTCATGTTCTGCATTGTCCCCCTTTTCTAATCCCATGGCTTTGTCTTGAACATACAATTTGTTCTCACAGCATCTCCAGGTCAGTACAAGGTCAGGACACACCATGGACAACATTCTGACATGCATCACGGGCATGATCTAAAGACCATGCGCTATGCTACTCACCTTTGACCTCGACAATCAGCTCGACCTTGTCTCCGTCCTCCACCTCTATGTCTTGGAGTTCTTTGACGAACACTGGAGGTTCCAGCTTCTCCCCTTCTGTTGGAACGTATACACAGACAGCTACATGTATGTATATATAGAGGTATGTATTCAAACACAAAGACACACACACACCAAAACACACACACACACACACACACACACACACACACACGCACACATACACACCTTTTCCTTGTCTTTGTAACTAAGGTTTAAGAGTTCCTTCCCTTGTTGTTTTGGAGTAAACGTTCGTTTTTCATGTTGATCTTTTTGTCTGAGACACACAGAAACTCAGAAACCAAACTCAGGTCTGTGCCTGTTTATAGAGTTGTGTGCGACAAATCATAGCCACTCCAATTTGGTGACAGAACTCTCCGAACTGACTTCATTGGAACTCCTTGAAATGAGAGTTATTTTCCTTGTCTTTGTAACCAGGGTTCCTTCTCTTGTTGTTCTGGAGTAACTGTTTGGTTTTCATGTCAATCATTGTTCTGAGGCACATAAAAAATCAGAAACAAAATTCAGGTCATTGTCTGTTTATAGTGTTGTGTGCAACAAATAATAGCTACTCCAAACTATCATTAAACGGTCAAAAAAATCAATAAACAGCTTGGAAGAGAGACAGAAAGCCACAGGCCCTGACCTTGTGTGGACACGGTACAGGAGGTAGACACCTCGCCGTTGGTGTTCTTGATGACGCACTGGTACTCCCCCCCATCATCCTCCCCCACCTCTGTCAAAGTGAGGCTGGCAGTGGTTCCTTGAAGACGCACCGATGTCGTTCTCCCTTGGCGCACCTCTCGCCCGTTGTGAAACCAGGTGGCGGTGCACCGCTCACCCCCTCGGACCTGGCACTGCAGTTTGACGTCCCGATCGCCGATGACGACGTCCATGTCTTGCAGGGAGGAGGAGAGGGTCGGGGGTGGGGAGCCTCGGGTCAACAGTTTGGGTTTTTCTGCAGAAAGAGGGGAGAGGGAAATACAATACATAAAAAAAAAAAAAAGAGAATGCAAATATTTGTTCAATTTCATTAAAACGTTTTTCACTGTGTGAGAACCTTTCATGAATACAGGTTTTCTAGCCTTTTCTTCTGCTGCCATATCTGTTTGATAAAGATAATGTGTCAACGATATGGAGTTGTGCACATTTAATCTTAAGATTAAGGGATTGGATTTTTCTTTCTTCTAGTTAGCCCAAATTTCAGGTTAACCAAACTTCTAGTGAGTCAAATAATGCTATTATGATCAGTCAGTAAAACCATATTTGACACATCCATTTTGGGCTAAGGTCTACTAAACTAAACTCGTCTGTTTTTATATCAAGTTATAGATGGAAGCATATAAGCATGCTGAAAATATTTTACATGCTTGCTTTATACAACACTGCATCAGCATATTACTTCATACAGTTTTCACGAACAGTTTTTCAGACAGTGACCGCCTCAAAGCTAAAACCATACACAACATGTACAGAAAACCGATAGCATTACATAATACATACACTGGTTTACGATGCCCATCTTGCACCAAACTGGACGAGATCAGTGATGGCTTGTTCTCCATTTTCGTTGTTCTGAGTATTGTTTCTCTTGCTGAAGAAGACCTAAGAGGTCGTGTCGTGTTTTGTCTTGTGATTCGTTTGTTCATGTTTGGCGGATTTATTACATAAAATTTTTATGATATATATACACTGACCAAAAACATCCAGTTCAGCGGCAGCCGTGTCAGTGCCAGCAGCATTGTTGACAGTGCCGACGTACATCCCACTGTCCTCCTTGCTGACATCACACACTTCCAGGTAATGGTAGCCGCCATCTTCGTACATCTGTAGGAATTCATACACACGGTGATATTGTTATTATTCAATATCTCATATTTGAAGTCCGCATTTTTCATGCACAATCATGAGATATTATATACACATATATATCCACCTTCTTTGCAACTTTTTTTTTTTTCACATATCATTAATGCAGCAAGGTTAACATTGTATGTGTGTAGTGAAGGTTAACATTGTATGTGTGTAGTGAAGGTTACATTGTATGTCTGTATTAAGTTCAACATTATGTGGTAGTGCTAAGTGTGACTAACTTCAGCATGTGCAATTTGTGAACCTGTTGTTTTCTGTGTGTTTATTCATTTTGTTGTGTTTCTTCGTGAATAATATACTGTCTTTTTTGCTTCTCCTTTTCTATATCATCCTTTCTTAGTTGTTTGATCACTGAAGGCAAAAAAACACAATAAACAAAACACAAACACAAACAAAAAAAACCTTCATGGTGTACATCATTTTGTTTTCTAATAAAATTATATTTCTTTTACATTCTCACTCTCTCACTTCTCCCCCCCCCCTTCCCCTAACCTCCTCTCCTCTCTCTTCTCTCTCTCTCTCTCTCTCTCTCTCTCTCTCTCTCCCCCTCCCTCCCATATTCTCTCTATACAAAGGAAATAGAACCCCTAAACCAAGGAACAGTCCTACCTTGAATTTGGAGCTGGACTCCAGCCGCTTGCCATTCCTGCTCCAGGAGAGGCTAGTGCTGGGCGACCCTTCAAAGGCGACCTTGAACTTGGCATTTTGACCTTCATCCACAAACTGGCGTCTTGGCTTGACAACAAATTCTGGGGCCCGTTCCTTCTCGACTGACGTTCTTTTCACATCAGGTGATGGGAGACGCCTGAAAACAATCAAGGTTATGAAATAGTGCTACCACACTTTCTCTGTCTGTCTGTCTGTCTGTCTGTCTGTCTGTCTGTCTGTCTCTTCTCTCTCTCTCTCTCTCTCTCTCTCTCTCTCTTTCTTGCATGCATTCACACATATGAAATATGAAGTCTCTTTCTCTCTCAAAAAGACATTTTCAGATAATAATGATAACATGCTGAAAATATCAGTAATATTGAAAAAAAAGAATGAAAATGATCAGCAACAATAACATCATGAAAATAAAAACAAAAAAGATGAGGATAAATTAAACAAATCCACAAACTGTCTTACCTTTTTCCAATGTCAAGCTTGAATTCAACTGCAACAGAGAAAAAAAAGTGTAATAAGATCATATCAAAAGATTCAGAGGACAACAAAACATAAGTAGATCATATTAAAACAGATTCAGGTTGCATCAAAACATATCAAGTGCATATATCGATAGATACAGACATAAATGTATGCACCAAGTTCTAATCTCATCTTCCGTGTCACTTCAGTGACACTGCACCCAAGCCGCTCATTACAACCCCCTCCCCAACCCCCAGCCCCAGTCCACAGCAAGGCCAAGATCATCCAGCCGCAGCCCCAGCACCAGCAATCCACAGGGAGCTGTCAGTGTCAAGTTGTCAAGAGGCAACCCACCAGAGGAGACCCTGCGCTGCGATCAAATCAGTTCAGGGGTGCCTGTTCTGAGCCAACATATGCAGGACACCGTCTACGAAGCTCCCTACTGTTGACAACAACTGCTTAGTCATGGAGCCAGCGTGAGTGAGTTCTTCTCTGAAGAGCATCACCATGTCCATCCAATGGCAGACAAAACCAATACAATCCAAGGGCATAGATGTTTAAAAACTGTGGTCACTGTGACAGCAGGGCATAGAGGGACACAGAATTTGGAACAGTTTTTTTTTTTTCTTCTGCTGATTAAATGAGGATAAGAATGATGAAGATGATGCAATGGATTTCCATTCAGGTTTGAGACTGCATGACAGGGCTGTACTCTACACTTCCTTGCATAATATATCCTGACGTCAACTATGCCAGGGGAGATCAGACCCCTGCAGTGTTGGTTCAGGAATTTGAGCAACACTCTCGAGACACATCACTAAGATGATGAAACCCGACTGCGTGGTCCCAGTCTTCCAAAAATGAGCCCTAAACAAAAACTCAACCCCGGGTAGGACCCAGTCAGGGCAGAAACACAAATAAATGCTCTGACAGGAATTGACCCACGACTTTCTAGTCGAGGGGTCCACAATTTTAAATCGTTTTCCCAAAGCGGCGGGTTTTTTCCAGCATTCTTACCACTAAACCCCAATTAGCCATATAAAAACAAACACTACAAAATAATAAAAGGATTGGAGCACGAAAGTCTAGGGATGTCAATGTGTATGACGGATGACAAGGCAAATGAATGAGGTTGAGAAGCAGTCCATGTACAGCTGAAGTAGGGCAAAACAAAAATGATGATTTGGAAGGAAAAGTGTGTGTGTATGTGTGTGTGTGTGTGTGTGTGTGTGTGTGTGGGTGTGTGTGTGTGTGTGTGTGTGTGTGGTTCTGTGTGTGTGTGTGTGTGTGTCTGTGTGGTGGTGTGTGTGTGTGTTGTGTGTGTCTGTGTGTGTGTGTGTGTGTGTGGTGTGTGTGTGTGTGTGTGTGTGTGTCTGTGTGTGTGTTGTGTGTGGGTGTGTGTGTGTGTGTGTGTGCTGTGTGTGTGTGTGGTTGGGGTGTGTGTGTGTGATGTGTGTGTGTGTGTCTGTGTGTGTGTCTGTGTGTGTTGTGTGTCTGTGTGTGTGTGTGTGGTGTGTGTGGTGTGTGTGTGGTGTGTGTGTGTGTCTGTGGGGTGTGTGTGTGTTTTCTGTGTTTTGGGGTGTGTGTGTGTGTGGGGGTGTCTGTGTGTGTGTGTCGGTGTGTGTGTGTGTGTGTGTGTGTCTGTGTGTTGTGTGTGTGTGTGTGTGTCTGTGTGTGTGTGGTGTGTGTGTGTGTGTTGTTGTGTCTGTGTTTTGTGTGTGTGTGTGTGTGTCTGTGTGTGTTGTGTGTGTGTGTTGTTTTGTGTGTGTCTGTGTGTGTGTGTGTGTGTGTGTTTTGGTTTTTTGTGTGTGTGTGTGTCTGTGTGGTGTGTGTTGTGTTTTGGGGTGTGTCTGTGTGTGGTGTTGTGTGTTGTGTTGTGTGTGTGTGTGTCTGTGTGTGTGTGTGTGTGTGTGTGTTTGGTGTGTGTGTGTGGTGTCTGTGTGTGTGTGTGTCTGTGTGTGTTGTGTGTGTGTGTGTGTGTGTGTGTGTGTTGTGTGTGTGCTGTGTGTGTGTGGTCTGTGTGTGTGGTGTCTGTGTGTGTGTGTGTGTGGTGTGTGTGTGTGTCTGTGTGTGTGTGTGTGTGTGTGTGTGTGTGTCGTGTGTGTGTGTGTGTGTGTGTGTGTCTGTGTGTGTGTCTGTGTGTGTGGGGTTGTTGTGGTGTGTGTCTGGTGTGTGTGTGTGTGTGTGTGTGTGTCTGTGTGTGGTGTTGTGGTGTGTGTGTCTGTGTGTTTTGTTTTGTGTGTGTGTGGTGTGTGTGTGTGTGTCTGTGTGTGTGTGTCTGTGTGTGTGTGTGTCTGTTGTGTGTGTGTCTGTGTGTGTGTGTGTGTGTGTGTGTGTGTGTCTGTGTGTGTGTGTCTGTGTGTGTGTGTGTGTGTGTGTGTGTGTGTGTGTTGTGTGTGTGTGTGGGTGTGTCGTGTGGTGTGTGTCTGTGTGTGTGTGTGTGTGTGTGTGTGTGTGTGTGTGTTGTGTGTGTGTGTTTTACAAAAAACATTGGGACAAAGAGGAAAAACAAAAAAAAAAGAAAACATGAAACAGAAAGGAAGGGAGAAGGGAAAAAATCTAACAACAAAGTAAAGGGGAGGACTTTTCACTGGGTGGTAAAACATGAAACAGAAGGAAGGGAAGGAAGGAAAAAAGGGGGGAAAAAAAAAAGATCTAAAAAACAAAGTAAAGGAAAGGACTTTTTACTGGGTGGTAAAAATGAAACAGAAAGGAAGGAAGAAGGAAAAGATCTAACAACAAAGTAAAGGAAAGGGGCTTTTTACTGGGTGGTTAAAAAATGAAACAGAAAGGAAGGAAGAGGAAAAGATCTAACAACAAAGTAAAGGAGAGGACTTTTCACTGGGTGGTAAAACATGAAACAAAAGGAGAAAAGGAAAAGATCTAACAACAAAATAAAGGAGAGGACTTTCATGGGTGGTAAAACATGAAACAGAAAGGAAGGAAGAAGGAAAAGATCTAACAACAAAGTAAAAGGAGAGGACTTTTCACTGGGTGGTAAAACATGAAACAGAAAGGAAGGAAGAAGGAAAAGATCTAACAACAAAGTAAAGGAGAGGACTTTTCACTGGGTGGTAAAACATGAAACAGAAAGGAAGGAAGAAGGAAAAGATCTAACAACAAAGTAAAGGAGAGGACTTTTCACTGGGTGGTAAAACATGAAACAGAAAGGAAGGAAGAAGGAAAAGATCTAACAACAAAGTAAAGGAGAGGACTTTTCACTGGGTGGTAAAACATGAAACAGAAAGGAAGGAAGAAGGAAAAGATCTAACAACAAAGTAAAGGAGAGGACTTTTCACTGGGTGGTAAAACATGAAACAGAAAGGAAGGAAGAAGGAAAAGATCTAACAACAAAGTAAAGGAGAGGACTTTTCACTGGGTGGTAAAACATGAAACAGAAAGGAAGGAAGAAGGAAAAGATCTAACAACAAAGTAAAGGAGAGGACTTTTCACTGGGTGGTAAAACATGAAACAGAAAGGAAGGAAGAAGGAAAAGATCTAACAACAAAGTAAAGGAGAGGACTT